>LR990922.1:7650720-8880982 GCA_905163415.1 Noctua fimbriata | reverse complement strand
CGCGCGGAGAGTGGCCGGGGCTCGGGGTCGGGCTCCGCCCCCGCTGACGAGGAACGCTACCGGGAACTAGTCAAAGAAAATGAAGAATTGCAGAAGCTCATCGCGCAGGTAAATTATTACTACTACGCTACTTTTAGCGTGCTATACAGGAAGTCTAATTAACCGACCAATCTTCACAGATGTGTTTAATATTAGGAATCCAACAAAAATAAACAAAAACAATATCATACTAACTCATAATTTACAACGACTGGAATTTACTTGCAATTTTTTGTTCGACAATATTTTGTTTTATCACGAAGTTGCAGTATCACCATTTACCAGTTAACTAAACCCTGTATCAGGACAGTATCATTTAATCTCGTGAAATAATTGGCAAGTCAACATAGTTAAATTGTTCACTGAGTTATATTCACACTCATGAATACTATTTTAATGCATCACGAATAAAACATTTAAAGCTACCTAATTATGAAAATGTGGGTCGTGTTTTCTATTTACTTATGTAAATTGAAAGAAATCGGCCCCGTATCAGATACACATTAGAAAGGATCTAAGCGATAAATAATGTTTCAATTACTTACGGGTCAGTAGCCACGGTTCAGTTCAACAAACAACACCACACACACACACCAATCTCTATATTCCTGCCTATATAGTTTTAAAGGAAAATACACGAAAATACGACCTTCTGGCTTACACAGAAAAGCATGTAAGGTTTCTAGCAAATGTTAATCGATGCATTTCGTAAAACCGAAACTTAACACTCCATCTCTAGTTACCATTTTCCAACAATCCCTCCAGTTATGTTCCAAAAATATTCAAGTTTCCAAACAGTTTTGCTCAGAGTGCATTTGCAAACATACATTTATGCATAATGCAGGTACACCCCAGCTACATACCTAGATACACCTGCTGTGTACGAGTCGCGTGCAATCACGGAATGGAGTCTTCACAATGTCGTACATAAATAATGTAGGTCTCACCATGACGGGTACGGGAAATAAAATCCTTCGTAAGTAGGAAACCCTGTCAATCGGCTTTACTAGAAAGGGCCGCATGTCCATTACTAACTATTGACAGAATTTTATATTATGGATGAAATTGGAGACGGATGATTTTTATTTTACCTTCATAATCTTCTTTCTCTCTTTATCGTGTGGTTAGTACCTGACCTCGTGTCAGAGTTTTAAACCCGCCCATGGACCACTGACTTGGCTTTACATGCCATTGAGTAATATCTCCCAGGCATGCTAGTTTCCTCACGATGTTTTTAACCTTAGCAAGTGACAATTAAATTATACAATATGCGCAAGTAGCCGAAAAATCAGAGGTGCATGTCTTGGGTTCCAACTTGAGACCTATGACTTGGCAGTCCAAAGGTCACGCCACAATGCTATCCCTTTTTTTTTTTTTTTAGGATGGGAAATCATCATATGACCCCCCCCGCTCTGGGCGGAGCGGAAGGGAGTGGCAGACTTGTACTGACTAAAACCCATCCATGTTCCTTCTTTGCCCTTTGTGTTCCAGGGCCCCGGTATCTCTTTCGAACAGTCCCGCAGCCCTGGCAGGCATCGGCCCGTGCGGACCCCTGCGTGGTTGCTGACATCTCTTTGAGGCGCGCGTGGAACACGAACGCGCCGTCGACACGGCCTGTCGTCATAAGACGGCCGGACGGCGAGCTAGCCCATAACTCGCCGTCCACAGGCCCGCGCCTACGGTGGCCGGGGGCCACCACGTGACCCCCGACGCCCAGGGCGTCTCCCGCGGCGGCTGGGACGTGAGGCTCTTTCTCTCTCACGTTCCGCCACCTCCTTCACTAGCATGACTGCTTCGCAGAAGGAGGTGACGGCTTCCCATTCCCTCTCGCTCCGGACCATGGCTTGAACCAGGGCCGGGCGCGAGAGGTCGCCGCCGCCAATCGCCTCTACGAGGACACGGCGCTGCTCCGCCCAAGCAGGGCAGGCCTCCACAGTGTGCTGCACCGTGTCCTCCGGACTATCCTCACAATGGAAACACCCGGGCGTTTCCTCCCGCCCGATTCGGTGCAGGAACCTCCCGAAACAACCGTGTCCGGTGAGGACCTGCGTCAGGCGGAAGGTGAGGGCGCCGTGGCGCCTCTCTAGCCACTCCTCAAAGAGGGGACTTATCGCCACTATGGTGGCGTGCCCTGCACGGGGTTGCGACAGTCGCTCTCTCCATGTCACCATGAGATCGCGCCGGAGGTCTGTCCGCTGAGCGGCGATTTGCCGCGGCAGCGGAGTTTCCCCCCGACGTAGTGCCTCCGCGCGCCATTCGTGAAGGCGCGCGAGGACTATCGCCTCCAGATCCCATGGCGGCAATCCGGCAAGGAGGCTAGCCGCCTCACCGGAGATCGTGCGGTACCCCCGGACTAGCCTTAGGGCTATCCCCTTTTGGGGCGCGTTCAGGTAGCGGGCGGCTTGCCGCCTCAGAGAACGCGCCCACACCGGGGCCCCGTAAAGGGCCATGGACCGCACGACCCCCGCGTAGAGCCTCCGGCAGGAGGCGTTTGGACCCCCCAGGTTGGGCAGGAGCCGCTTGAAGGCAGCCCCGGTCCGTTCCAGTTTGGGGGCCAAACGTCGGAAATGCTCCACGAAGTTCCACCGGCTGTCGAGGACGAGTCCCAGGTACTTCAGCGTCGACCCGACGCCGATGGAAACCCCTCCCGCCGTCAGTAGGGATCCCGACGGTGGCGCATTCCGAGGCCCATGAAAACACATGGCCTCGGACTTGTGCAATGCCAATTGCCGGATCCTCTCCACGACTATCGCAACCCCGCGTGTCATGTTTTCGGCCGCCGCCTCGTGCGACCTCCCTTGTGCCAGTACCAGCGTGTCGTCAGCGTAGCAGACTACGCTGACGCCGCTAGGGAGGTCGGCGCGCAGCACCCAGTCGTAACCGATGTTCCACAAGGCCGGCCCCAGAACCGATCCCTGTGGAACACCGCACGACATCTCTCGCCGGTTCCATTCTCCGCTCTGACCGGGGTAGATGACGGCCCTATCCGTCAGGTAGTCCCCGACCACACGACGAAGGTAGGTCGGCACCCGGTGATACCGGAGTGCCTTCCCAATGCAGCTCCAGGGACAATGCTATCCCTGCTTATCCTACCTTAATATGTTTGACTTTAACGAAGTAACTAGCCCGCGAGTTCTTTTGCACACAATACAAACTTTCCGTTGCACCCGCTGAACAAGATACATTTTGGAAAATTCTAATTACTATACCTATGTATATATATATGTGCCTACACATTCGATACCTTCGATTCGATAACTTTGGCGTTGTGTCCGCATCATGCACCCCTCCCACAATTATCTTATCTGTCGTTACATATTTCTGTCACACGCTACGCCAGCTTATTTGTGCGTCTATCTCCTATCTTTGATTTACCTTCATTGTCTGATTACACCCGGACGTTTTAACATTAATTGTAGGTGTGTGATCAATTATAAATGCTTCATTAACAGGATTTATGCCCCTACTTTGCAATTTAACTAAATAACGTATTCTAGTAGTCAACTCGTTTGTTTAACACCCTCCCTATCCATAATGGATTACTTTCGCAAACTCATTATTCAAAACAAGAGATTCCTGTCTGAGGAAAAGGCTTAATCTTGACACTTCCTTCAAAAAAAAGTATTTACACGACTTTATCTCTGGCATCTAAAGGTGTTTCACTTTCATGTTTAATTCATCTCGTCTGGAGTCACTGCGACACATCCTACGTTAAGTAAAGCACCCTTCCACTAACTATATAAATATTCTCATAGTTTTTATAAGCCACGAAGGCGCCTAAAGCTCACAATACATGTTGTTTTCCAAGTCTACGCGCGTCTGTGTGTGTTGCTTATACTATTCCGAACATCACGTTTGGGAAACAGAGAACAAAAAGTGATGCGTATTCATGAATGTACGAAAGGAAAACATGACTGATTGGCAACCACACAATATACGAACAAATAGCGGATGTTTCGAATTACATTTTTTGTAATAAACAGAGGTTTAACCCCTTTGTTGCGAGTTTTTAAACACATGAGATTCATCCAGTACTTAGTTGTTAAATAATGATGAGTTAACATAAAGAATTATTGTTTGAATATATTAGGTACCAACGCAACGCATTAAAACTATTAATAAATTGGTATTTTACCTAATAATCAATTTATCTATATCATCACTCGACAGCTTTACAAACAAACCCATTGAAAACTAATTAGTGAGATTATTATCAAATAAATCTTTTGATAGTGCCAATTATTTTAAAATGACTGCATACCTATATGAATTGGGTTCAGTAAGCTAGTTTGAAAATCATTTGTTGGAATTTCATTTCATCGACAACTATGCGTCGATATACAGAGAGGCATTTAGTTTGGTTAGCTTAATTGTTTTTGTTTTCACGGATTGAATATGTGATTTTTATCGATTTTTTTTTGACATATGCAGGTGACTTAATCGCCACCCTGTAGACATATTGAGTACGAAGTCTTGTATTATGGACTGTCTTTGTCTGCAATGTAACTTTTGGGACTTCGTAATTGTTTACTTCGAAAATCTCCACTCAGACAGCTCCTTGAGCAAAGAAGATTGAAAGTGGTCTCTTCGCTATCTGATCGTAAAGTATGACAAATTGTTGTATATCTTAACTTAGGCTGGGAACAAATATTTTTAGCCTGTACCGTCCCACTGCAGAGCAAAGGTATTTTGAACTAGTGTGGGCCAATATATTTTACCGCTAGGTTAATCATAATTGATATATATTTTTTTTTTTCGATTCGATTTAAATGTTCAAATAATTGACTTGAACTGTCATTAATTATTTACTTGTTAATGGCATAATTTGCATAAAGTTATAGGCTATGTTTTAATTAAACTTAGAAGAAGTACATGACCCTGTTAGGACGCAGCAAGTAGGATTAATAAACTTAAAGCCAATGTATCGTTCGTTACCTCAACATGTTGATTTTATGTTCATTTAATTATACTAAACACTATTTACGTAATTAATGTTTAATTGATTAGGTATTTACAATTCCATCTTTATCAGTTAACTTCTAATCTTGAAACTTATAATTATGATAAAATTGATTTATCGATGATGCTGCTCTTGTTATTTGTGTTAACAGAAGTAAATTAATTAATCAACTATTTTCTAATACAGGGCAGACAAAGAAAGTTATTTACTATCTTAATCAAATGTTTATCGAACGTTGACCTTTTAAAATTCGGAGCTTCGGATTGAATATCTTATCAATTACTTTTACAAAAAAATAAAATACTTGAATTTTTTCCTGTGAAGAGATATATATCTTAGTTCTTTATATAAAAAAAAATCTTGTAAAAAGATTTCATGGATTAAATTATTGCAAAAGCTAAAAACTAATTCACAACTGTTTTAGAAATGGCATGCGAATCAAAAGACGCACAGCATCTGCTGCCATTTCGAAATACAAACTTCAAGTCAAAGTTACTATAGCATTTAATTCGCTCCAATAAACTTAAACGGTTTCCAGCGGAATTGTTTACCGTGTTGCACAATTACGGCTCTGCATAATAAGATAAGTTTTAGCAAGTCGCAGAAAAAGAAAAAGTAGAAAGAGACTTCCTCGTTGGCCAAGAAGTCACAAGCGACACTGAAATGTTGGACTGAAATCTCAGGTCAGACAAAGTGTTTTTGTCAAGGGTTTTTTGTTTTTTTTTCAGTCTAGAGATATTTGTACCCGGTTGATGCAAATAGGCTCGCCCCGACTACATGGGATTTAAGATTAACTGGCGAAATTTGGATGTTCTCCTTTGGCCATTTGAGGCGTAATATTATGTTAGAGAGTGTAAGGAGTGTTGTACGCATGAGTGCTTGCATAAAAATACAGGTTCACCATCGGAGGATTGAAACCGATCGGTACGGTAATATAGTTCCATACTTTCTGTATGCACCAGCGCATAAAAAACGTGAGTAAACATAAGTGTTATTGCAGAAGGAGGAGCGGATCCGGGTGCTGAAGCAGAAACTGGCGGAGCGCGAGGCAGCGGCGGCGGGCGTGACGCAAGGTACGGGCGGCGGAGTGCTGGCCGACCTCGCCACCGCCACCTCCGACTACGGCACCTCCACCAACTACACGCGCTCCTCGCGCGCCTCCGTCTCTGACCTTGACTTCTCCGAGAGCTACCTCTAACTCTCCCTGATAGGCTCACACCCACCTCACCGTGACCTTTACTCAAAGCTTTCAAAACCACTCTGTTCTAATAATTCCAACTTACATTTCTTTCAGCCCTCTTCATATAACAGAAAAACACAATGTTTTTTAATAACAAACTTGTACCTGTACCTATTTTCTAGTGTTCTTATTTTTGATAAACTAGAACTATTATAAGGTTTACCCTGAATACTCTATTAAAAATAAACTAAAGCACGTCCTACCTCCCGATCCCGTAACGTTTCATACACCCGTAGTCCGTGATCTTCACTTATGAACTATTAGTTTTTTAACGGCCTATAAAGTCGGCCTATTAAACTGTTCGTATGCTGGAAGTAATAATTTGAATCGATAATTCAATTTCATTTGGTACGGCTCACTTTGGTGGAGGAAATACAATCGAATGGCGGTGAGATTAGTCAATCACCGGCAATCACAGTCGACCCTCATTACCTACGTCTGGGTTGGTCATTAGGCGAGTTGGCTCGAGCCAGTGACTCGCCTGCACCGCTCGACTCGTGTTTAATTAATATGCTTCGGTTACACGAGTTGAGCCTCTGTCCGCACCCCGACAGGTCCTTGCACTACCTAATAATGCTCACCACTGAAATGACAGTCTGTGAATCCCAAAATCCTCCCTTTGATATTCTTGTTACCTTTGTTATCGTTGTGTCCGATTGGAATATGTTGATTACAATTATGTCACGTACCTCCTGTGAGACTTATTTAACTAATTACCTATCTACGATTACGTGTTTTAATCCCTTATCAGACTGAAAAATAACTGTGTCCATACCTCCACGTAGACTCACGCCGCTTACAATCGATTATGGATGAAGTAATTTGTAGTAAAGTATTAGTTTCAAGTAAATTGTGAGCGTCATTAAATCAGGACGGCTCCATTAATAACGGATGTGACGTCTCGTGTCAGTGATCGAGCATTCTAACGTAATGTGCGAGTATTGATGCATTGTTATTGCAATTTAATGTTTATCTTAATAAGCATATTATTCCCCGAATTATGCCCAAGTTTATGTCCAATCACCAATCTTACAAATATGTTCGCATTAATAAGTTAAGTTCATTTTAATTGACAATTACTGTAATATGCTTCGCTCCTTAGTTCATTCACTTATGCGAACATATTTGAAACGTAAAATATTTCTCCTGAATTAGGCCGCAGTCTGTCTGAAAAAAGAAAATAATTTCAAGTTTATTAAGTATTTGATACGTAATAAACACTTCCTATACAAATTATCGAATTAAAGTTTGGATACCTAATCTTAAAAATATGGTCCGGATTTGTCACGAATATTTAGAACTAGATTTTCTTGAAGTTGTTTTCCGCTGCGTTCCCCGCTGTCAGTCAGACCGCGGCCTGAGCTACTCTACCTCACACGTACTGTTACGATTGCACGTGTCTTTACATCTAAACAACCTATCTACTATTCCTACTAGACTGATTTAGTGGTACTCTTAGCATTATGAGATCTACTCATAAATTGTTTCTACATACTCAATTGTAAGTTACGATTTGTAGATGTTATTCTCTAAATCCATTAGGCTATTAGTTACTAGTATTAATTTGTGTCTCTACAGACGAGAGCCTATAGCATTAAGTATCGCTACAACGATTGTTCTTTAAGCATTTTTAAAATATTAAAAAAAACATGATAACTAACACGAATTTCTTCAAATTGACACGTTTCTATTTTATTGGCACAAATATCTAGATAGCTTTAGCCTCATATTAACGTTGACAGAATACATTTCGTTATGTAAAAGTTATGGTTGATTTAATAGAGAATAAGTATAAATAATGTCCATTTTACATTTTGTTCTCATATTCAAATTTTATTGCATAACTTTAAAGCGTAGCTTTTGGAATTCATGCAGTCAAATCTCGTTATGATGCACTTGTTAATTTTATTTAAACCTTTAAAAATAACACTTTGTTCGGTTGAATTGTAAAGAAGAAAACATTAGAAGACACGATAGTCTGTAATGGGGAGAAAAAGACCATTTAAAGGACGAGTTTGAGAGGAGCTCGATGTACACATAGGTATGTTGTGAGCCACGTGTGACCCCAGCCCCTAGTAGTTACGTAAGTAGTTTGAAGATGTTGTCCGAGCCCGTAGTTCCCCTGTTGTCACCCCAGAGATGCATGTCACCCACACTCACACTGCACTCCGGTCCTCCGGCCCTCTATACTTGGCGCTTGTTTGTGCTTTATAAAAGTCCAGTTCCTCGTAGTGATATTGAGCACTGACCGAATCTGATAACAAATTATACTTTCACGAATATTTTATACCTTCTAACTTTCTGGAGTACACCCCTATCCAACACATAATGATTTACACACAGCACTCCATTGATTTACATGCCGTTCCTGAGTTTAATGTGTTACATTAGGTATTAAATATGTATATAAGTAGTAGGTAAATGATGGTAGGTGTTGGTAAAGGCAGACTAACGAGATTTCCTTGCATGAATGTTTGATATGGTTGTTTTATTTTGTGTAAATTGCGCTTATATTTGTATTTATCTGAATATATTGCGGTAAAAAGTGTCTGGGAAAGAGTAAGCTGAAAATATATTCAAATGGCATCATTGAATAAAAAAAAGGAAAATTTTAGTTTATCCGTGATCGTTCATCTTCATTTCTTCTTTTAGTTGTGGTAAGATAATGAAATCTTGAGGACATTTCCAACTCACCTCGAACAATCTTTTCTTCCGTCACCAAACTTCTCGACCTCACCAAACTTGTTTCCGATACTAACTCCTTGAAAACTTACTGCTACTATGAAAATATATTCTAATATCGCTTTGATGTTTCTTTTGTTTGCTTTTCTTTACAAGCTTATATGTACCTGCTAGGTAATGTGTAGATTTGAACATTTATGGGTAATGGATATTTGTATATCATCAGTCTATATGTGTGATATCGTAAATGCAGCTTTGAACCTAGATATTATAAGGAACGTTTTCGAGTGTCGACTTCCAGCACATGTATTTAAATTACCAAAAATATTTGAGGCTGTGGTTACGAAATAGTACATATGGAAGGAAGATATATACATTGTGAACTAAATGATCTTTTTCTCTCTCGGCAGATGTACAGGACGAACACATCTGATCGCAAGGCAATCTTCGATAGAAATATTAGATTAATAGCTGAATTTCATGTTGAATAGAACTCTCATGGCGCCGTAGTGAATTTCTTTTATATTGATAAGAAATAAAAGTGTTCTTATATTGTTAGTTAACTGGACTAAGTACGTTCGTTCGTCGGAGGAACGTTCTGCGGCAGAACTTACTAGCTAATCAATTACTACTATATATTGTACCTAACGGTGCGCATTGTTTCGTTTTAAGTTATGTGTAGGATTCTACATAGTGTGCACGGTTTACGAGACACAACATAGATGTGAATAAACTTGTTATTAAATAGTTGAATGTAATTGATCGTTGCTCAGTGTATAATAAAATGAAAGAAATGTTAAAAATGAAATTTTAAGATCTCAGTAATATCCTCGAAATCGAAGACTTTGATGTACCGTCTGTCTATGATTTGATATAGGTGTTAAACAATATATAAAAGAAACCTTAAAAAATTCATGTTTCCCTTTAAAATATACCTACTTCTCTATACGTCTGGATCTAATACCTCTAAAATGTACCTTGTAAATTTTATAAATACATGTTTCAGTCTACAATTCCAATAAAATGTAGCATTATGTTTTACATATCACAATAAAACGTACTTAATGATGAAATCTGAATAGAAAACATTTTTGAAATTATAAGTAAGTTATTTGATCAATGTAATATTAATCGAGCGGCTCAATTCCAGTGATAATGGATGCCAAAGTCATGATAGGAACAACACATACATTATATATTTACAACAAATGCTTTTATCAGTTTGTTAATTTCATCGCCTTTAGCTTAATAAGTAACTTGCCAAACACGACAGAAATACGCAGAAGCTGTCTTTATTTAAATGATAATTATTACGAAGAGAGCTAATCAAACAAACACTAGAATGTAAGTTAAATATTCAGATTTATTTATCTAGTCAAATCGATAAAATTAATTCAAAAACAAATCCGTCATGTTACCATACAGACAATTAGAATTAAAATACAGTTGTTACAGCACTGCCAAGTCATTTATATTTATAAGTAGATTAAATGGAGACAAGTCTAGAACTCTAGAAATAGACCCCTTATACAGTCTAATTTTGTTTTATTTCGAATATTTGGACCGCTAAAAGTGCAACAGAGGTGAATGTAAAGATAAAATGTTATGAGATTATAAAGATATTACAGGTTTTCAATTGGTAAGTAGGTACGTTGTCCACAAAGAAAGCTGAGCTCGCGTAGAAACGCTGTTCCCGAATGTCTTTTTGGCGTGTGTTCAAAACCCAGTCCAGTTTTATTTCCGGAACTTTTAAAGAAAGATCCATCCAAATAGCATTGCTGTGTCTGAAGTTCGCTATTACTGTGGAATGATGTTACATAAAAGAAATGTTACTTTATTTATTAGTACCGAGATGTACCTATGTTTTATGTCTTGCATTTAACAACTATGTACTGTTTGTTTCGAAAACAAAATAGTCTCAAAATTATAAAGGTGTCATATATATTTCGATCGTTATAATGGATGCGTTATCAATTTGTTGTTAAAGAGACATTTTATTTATCTTTCTGTATAAGTCACGACCTTTGTTAATTACTATTATAATACTAACATCACGCATTCGGCCTTAGAAAGATTTGACTGCATAGAATTAAAGATTTTTGTTACGGGTGTCACCAAATTGTTGTCTAACGTTGTACATATTGTTTCTTAAATTTTAAATACATTTAGGAAATCGTTGGTATTCTAAATTTTATTACATTTTGAAATGATTACGATACATTATTGTGCCCTGTCAGTGTGAGAGGCTCCACCGAGAGGCTTCGGTCGGTGCTGCGCGTCCGCAGTGACGGGCGGAGATCGTACAAGTTTATCTAGGATGTTAGTTATAATGTCAAGTTTATTATAAGCTTCGTAATTATTAGTACATTACTTTCCTGTGATCTGTACGTTTGGTTGTATTAAACGTTTCACCCAAATCATCACTGTGTAAATAAAGAGTCATCGAATGATCTGAATGTAAAAATACGTTTTATTTCTATAAACCCTTATCGCGACACCCGACAGCGTCAAAATAAACATTTAATTTTACACTGTACCTTTTCGATCACAGTTAAATGGAAACGGAGTGATTCTGCGAAATGCTCGAACGTTTTACTATTTTAGTGGCCTTTGTAAACGAAATCGATAGAGTCCACAGCCGAAGTGAGCATCTACTCTAATAAACTTTTATTCTATTACGCATCATAAATATACAAAATTAGTTTTAGTATATGCGAAACCTGATACACGTGTCTAGTATTTTTATGTAAAGAATTTATGTACAAAATTTCAAAACTGTAGCTTGTTGTGTTACCTAGTTGTCCGCACAAAAACACGGTCACCACGCAGCGTGCGCCTCCAGCTTCGTCTTGAGCTCATTGATAATAATAATTTGGCAGTAGGTACCTAAATTAGTGCGATAGGTACTCAAAGTCGCTCGGTGTCCAACTTTTAACTTTTTTAAATATTTTTGGGAAAAAATATAACATGGTTTAAAAATTATTGGAATCGATTCAGTTACTTATTCTGAACAAACTATATTCAGGTTTCGCATATACTAAAAATAATGTTGTATATGGATTAAGAAACTTTCTGATTATCAATGATACTCAATTAGTTATTTCTAAATAAGTTACAGTACAGGTACAATCAGTGACGAATGAATAAAAGAAAAAAACCAAAAAAGAAAAAGAAAAAAAAACCAAAGAAGACAATCAAAATAAACTACCTATTAGAAAAAGATCAGCCAAGAAGTTTGTTCCACTCAGGCAATCCAAGACAGGCCACCTAAAGTACGAAGCAAATTACGGCAAGAGAAGTGTCCACCACCCCACTTCTTAAAGCCCCAAGAACACCTGGCTCCCGGCAGTGAACTACAGTGGTCTATTTGGAAAGATCCTCCGAATCGATTGCGTACCAAGTAAGCCGCTGCAAACATAATCTGGCAAAATGGGGTATTATTGGTTCCTCCAACACCGAGTGCCAGTGCGGCGCTCCGGATCAAACTATGCCCCACCTGCTGGAGTGTTCCAAGTGTCCGTTTACCTGCACTCTTGACGACCTGAATAGCGCCTCTGCCGCTGTAATAAACGTGGCCTACTGGACCCAAACCGTGTAATATGGAAGGAACATCGATACGATAAGAAGAAGCCAAGGAGTTTAATAAACAAGGCATTAGTCAAGTGAAAATAATGATTATCTACAGTTACTAAAAGCACTCGGCTGAGACGCACCGGGTCGCTGGGCAGGGATTAAATTTTTCACAAAGGTAAGTACTCCCAAAGCCACAAAGGAATTTAAAAGAATCTCCGTCAGAACAATAAACATTTTGTAAAACTGAACAAATTAGTTTCCCGTTTTCATTAACGGAGATGGTTATTTCTAAGCGTGAAGGAACGAAGCAATTTGTTCTAAGAGCTGGATTAAACGATGACTGACGACGAAGTCGGCACACTTCTGATTCAAGTTTTCGACCGTGTTATTAGATTTCCGGACGGAACTAGCCGAGCTAACTAGGTGTCTGTTCACTTCTGTACATTAATAATATTTCGACAGGACGCTTCTAAATGAACGATCTGAAATTGCTTCGTTGGTCTAGTGGTCGCAAGCGCGACTGCTAAGCATGAGGTCCTGGGTTCGATTCCCGGGTCGGGTAGTGTTATCGGGTTTTCCATCAGGAATTTCACAGTAGCAGCTTTGGAGTCTGGATTTGTGCCCGTTTGATAGCAATGGGCTCGCCCCCTATTAACTGGCGAAATGTGTGGGTGTACTATTAGGTACACCTCTGCCTAACCCTTCTGGGATTACAAGGTGTGATGTAACGTTATGTAAACTAAACATGTAGCGAAAAGGTTCAAACTAACATCATAAAACAGTTGAACTGAAAGATTACCTTCCTATCCAAATATAGTCGAATCAATACTTCTAGTCATGCATTAGTAATGGGTTCATAGGACCGCTGCAAGGGCAAATTAGAATTGTTACTTCTATTTTCCAATTTCGAACGGAATAATTGTAATGTCATTGCATTATCAAACAGAATCAACTTTTAAATGAGTCATTTTATGGACGTAGATTTTCGTGAGTCTCGTTATTTGGCAATTCAATTTTCTTTTCATTCGCCTAATGGACTGATATAACCCAATTATAATGATATTAAATGGAATAGATTTTTTATTATATAACATTCCATTTGTCAAGTTATTATCGCTATAGAAATGAGAATCTTTGTAAACGTATCGTAATCACTTCGTTCTTTTTATCATACGACCAAAAGAACCGCTTTGGAGTTAACCCTGCCGGCGTTCAGAGTAAATAACAGAGTGTGTCGGATGATTTGAATGGAAACTCTATAAAGTGGGACAAAGAAGCAATTGCTGTCTGGAGGAAAACACAAAGTGTACACACACAGCACTCACATGTTTTAGCAAATACGTATTTTATGCGAAGAAGTATATTCACGAAACTTTCTCGTATGCTTCATTTGACTTGCGTGCGTGTGTACGTTCATGAGTAGGTATACGTGGACTTTCGTCATTCAAGTTATGCATATTTATGGGTAAATGTTTTTCGGAAAACTCGGGTGTGGTAGGTATTAGGTACCTAATCGTGCTGAAATTCTTGAGGTTTTCAAATATTAAGATTATAGCAAGATTGGCAAGTTACCTGCTACGTAAACTGTTTTCAAACCTAGATTACCATCAAAATACCTACACCTTAGATTTGTGCGACGAAAGTTTGATACACATACTCATCGCAAGTTTAGTTTTCTATTCAGAAGGTGAATGAAAAAGTTATTAGCGGGTTGCGCGATGTTGTGGTGGGACGCAGATGAGCCTATTCGCCTAAAAGTCGTCGACAGGCATACGATAGCGCGCTTTCAACTGCCGCATCTGAATTACAAATAAGGGCACTTGGCTCTGCCTCGGCACCCACCATTTCAGGGGCGGCCAGCTCTTTATAATTTTTTCGTAGCTAAATGTTAAGTTTAGAGCAAATTTCGAAATTGAATTACTCGCCGGAGAGAGAGTGAAAACATGTCTTTATAAACTTTGTCGAAAAAACGTGTACTTTCGTCGTTGGGAATAATTAAATACGCTGGAAAGTATTTTATTATGCCCCACGGAGTTGTTACCTTAACTTCTGCGAAAATTTATGAAAGCAAATTAAGAAGCTTTATATCAAGGCTGTGCGTTGAGAGATATGACATTCACAATTAATTGGATCCATTGTTCGGAAACTTTCGATATTTCCAATATTTAAATTAGCCTACCTATCTAGCTGACCACACAATGTGAAACAACCACAAACGCCATTACGCATAAACATCATTCATTTCAGGTTACAATTGCCAAAGGAATATACATATAATTTACCTTGTAAACTAACATACAGGGTGTGGTGGACAGCCCTCCGCAGACTGATGGGGTGAATTCAGTATATCATACTAAGATAACCGGTACAAGAAATTATTTCAGGAATCTTATGGGAATCCAATAAATTTGATTTGTTTTATTTCCTAATACGCAATGTATCGTTACCGTGGCAAAACGCACGTAACGAACGGCAAGCGCGACAACGAGTTCGATGAACTCTGTAGCTAGGCAGGAAGTGAACAGCTGATTTCACACGTCGTTCGTTATGGTATTTCAACATCCATTGTTGATTTTTTTATATTTTAGCCGTATTATTTATATTAATGGAGTGCTGCGTACAGATAATGTAATTTTACATTGAAATAAAGGAATAGTAACTGAAAAAATGAATAAAAACATTAAAATTTTCTGGAGAAAAATTCCGGTGGAATTTGATTCAAAATAAGTATGAATGTACAGAACTTATGTTAATAAATAAGACTTAAAACTATGTTAATGGCACTTCACTTGTTCCATTGTATGACGAGTCTGACCATGCACCTCATGACCTGAACACCTAATCAATAATATCACTAAAGGATAGCCTAGCCATTAGCCATACTTACTACACGTTACAGGTAACGTGTAACTTGTAAACATTATCAAGTGTCTAACACCATAAAGCAGAGAAACGATGTAAAGTATCCGCTGCTAACTTTGTCCATCATCCAATATTTACAGGGGAACTGGGAACCAGGCCAATTTTGCATATCAGAAATTGCATTTAAGATTTAATGCTTCGAAAAAGTTTTAGGTGATTTTAGGGGCGACAGCTTGTAATAATAATTGGAGCGATTTACATTTAATTTGTGAACCACAAGCAGGTTCCTCCGTATTCTTAAATGAAATGCAGCATTCTATTTATCTCACGAAATACAGTGTTCTAATCACGTTAATGGAAAGTCAGTTTGTTGTTTTCTATTTCCAATGGGCTACGCTACCGCAATGGTGGAAGCGTAGGAAATAACCCGATAAGCAAAAATGAATACTACTTAGAACAGATTAAAGTTGCATCTACCTTAAAATACTTGAAATGAAAACAGGCTCCTTTATGGGGAGGTTATTTTAACAACTACTGCTGAGCATGGGGTCCTGGGTTGGATGACCAGGTCGCGAAAAGTGTTATTGTGTTTTTCCATCAGGAATTTCTCAGCAGACACGGAGTTCGAATTTGTGCCCGGTTGATGGCAATAGACTCGCCCCTATTACATGGGACTTAAACTGAACACAACACATAACACACACACACACACACACACATGTAACTGGCTAAATGTGGGTGGTGCTATCAGGTACACCTCTGCCTAATCCTTCGGGAAGTACGGAGTGATGTTTATGTTATGATATTTTAACACTTTCATTAAACCAGTGATCAGGATGATTGAGTTGTTGAGTAAACCTCGATAATCTTTTATCGTTTAAGGGTACACTTCAGTAGCGAAGGGTCAATTTTTGTAAGCCGGAGTACATAATTATCTTTAATGTGATTATACTATTTGTCTATAGAATACTGACTGTACCATTTTCAACGGGAATCCGGTAGGAGTCGAGTTGTATGGAACCTTCGCCACTGGTAGGTACACTTATGTATAGAAGAAAAAATAACAAATCACAAATATAAAAGTAGACCACATACCACGTTGGACACATTTTCAACAGTTACAGATAGATTATTATCAAAACGACCTGATTCTCATATCACGAATGGCGGTGAATAGATCCATTTGGATCACTATTAGTTTGAATTGAACGCTGAACAAGTAAAATATCTTTCTTTACGAAACATTACCTGACTAAATTATTGCCTACTCTGCCTATTGTGTATTTGAATGTAAATAATGAAAATGGCTTTTGATATCGATGTTTTGTTGTGTCGATTTTGCTGCTAATGGGTACTTCAGAGTGCTTATCTTTTAAGTACACTTTGCATGTAGTGTAGCTACCTACACACATATACCTATGTATGTGCCAAAATACAGAACAAATTGATTTTTTTTTTCAGGAATTTAGTAACACTGGTATGCTGCTGCATCCAGCGAGACTGGAAGCCGACCCCGAAATAGTTGGAAAAACGCTAGACAGATGAATAACGCACCCAACCACAAACCGAACACAAATTATTAGGCAAAACTCCAAAATTTGCTGTAATTATTTCAATTTATATAAATAAACTACATTCCGGGCATGACCGCTCAACTATTTCATATTACACCAACCTAGTGAAACATAAGTCTCAAGTTTTTGCAATTATGTATGTTGTACACGACTTCTTACATTTCAAAGTTGATGGCACACTAGCGAAATGGATAAGTGGGTCACATCCCAAAAAGAAATAGGTGTAACATTCTAATTTCAACCGAATCTGTTCAAATATGTATGGGTTTGGATTGTGCAAACACTGCAGGTGACCCTTCAGTGAGGGCTGCCCTTTGTCAATTGGCTCCGGAGTGCTCCGGCACTCCAAACATCACTAGGGTAAGTTTGCTTTACAATCCAATAAAAAACTGTAAACAGCGTTGTAGGTAGATGCCGTACGTCACGGAACCACTAGCTGGTGATCTTAAGTATCGATCTCAGAAGACAGTAAGTAATTTCCATTGCCGTCGGGAACCTAAACTGGAACTTTCCATATGGAAGCGCTGAAATAGCTAGAGAAAGTCTCGAGACCAATAAAATAGTTCCTGAAGCGACCAAACTAACATTTCTCGGAGAATTCAGTCATAGTATTAGGGTAATATAAGTTGAGCGACTGTGAACTGTCAAAGAAATTGAATCGTACCTAGCAGAGCAGACATAATAACAAATCGACCTACACCGATATTAGATGTAATAAGAAAATGGGAGATATTTGGCACATGACCTCCGCTATCAGCGCCAGACGATAAACAGAAGCTGAGCACGGAATTCAATTTCCAAAGTATAAGCCTACCGTGACGGACACGAATTTTTCGGCCATGTTTATTTGGGTCAAGCGCCCAACAACGACATATAAGTTCTTGTCGTCAATACCGCAGCCCTCCGACTATTAACGAGTATCTCCCGATGTTCGCCCCTGCTTTATTAATATTTAATACTTGTAATAAATCTTTAATTAAAGCATAAAAAGGAAGTTATAGAAATATAATATGTTCCGCAATGAAAGCGTTCTTGAGGTCCAAACATAAAATATTATGGATATATTTCATGTCTTTCAATTACGTCCAACATTCGCAGCCATCGAAATCAAACTAGAAAATATTTTACATTTCAATTAATTTCCTATTTGAATCTATCTGCCTACTCATTGAATTGATTATTTTCAGGCTGAGACTGTCCGCAAATAGCGTCGGGCAGGTAACACGTTCCTAGTCCGGTTTCTCAAAATACGAAACTCATATCCCGTGCTACCCGGACCGGCCCGGCCGACAGCGGTAAGTTAACTCGTCCGGTTGAGTAGCGAGCCACATATTTTTGCACCACTCTGTGTTATTACGTAGCATGGACTTTTGGCCGGTTTGTGCTTGGCGGAATTAGTATGAGAGTCAGTTGGTTTTGTTTTAGTGGCTTTAGTAGTTTTATAAAACCATGGTTAGACCTGCTGTCTTGTAGGTTGAATGTTGGGCCACAAAAGGGATGAATGAAAGGCATTTGCATGTGGCTGAGATGAGAATACTAAGAGGGATGTGTGGTGTAAAGCAAATGGATAAAATAAGGAATGAGTACATGAGAGGAAGTCTGAAACTGGTGCCGGTGACTGAACAGTTGTGTGGTAATCGGTTATCGTGGTATAGACTGATGCGGAGGAATGAGGAAAATGTTGAGTATGAATGTAGATGACTATAAGAGTAGAGGAAGACCAAAGAAATGATGGATGGACTGTGTGAAGGATGATATGACACAAAGGTGTCTGGTGAGATGACGAGTAATAGAGAAGTATGGAAGAAGAATACATGCTGCGCCGACCTCAAATAAGTTGGGATAAGGGCAGGAGAATGATGATGATGATGATGATTAGCCTTATTGTAACAAAGTATAATTTCATTCATGTGGTATCTGAATCTGGGTTTTAAATGTTTCAGCTTTGACATAATGAGCAATTTCTAAACAAAAAACTACATGAATAATATCAAACAGCTTAATTTAATTATGAACAAATTATACTTTCTCTCGTGTTCTCTCGTAAAAATACAAACTCAGATCATTTCCCCCGCCGCAATCATTTCTTCATCCGAGAAAAATTCATGAATCTTCATATTTATTCATGGTGGCAGTCGCAACTCGCAATACTGTGTGGAAATGTTGTCATTGTTATGCTTAATTCATTAACATACGCAATGACTTGCGTGCTCACGGACTCAGCAGAGGCGGGCTAATCTTACTAATCTTTGATATACCTAGTGATGTACAATTCAGTGTCGCAATGCAATTCATTAGATTCGATACCTATATCGAATCTAATGAATTGCAATTGTTTAGATTTCTCACACTCCGAGGTTAGTTTCGAACCATCGAACTGTTACTAAAATGAGTCGAGTAGATTCTTCAATTCAGATCTTTATTTCAATTAGTGACTTGACCTAGCTAATTCACTCTCAATAGACATGCATCAGTCAAAGTAACCTCTGCGCTGTCACCACAACGCGGTGGAATGTTGCAGACTTAGGCCAAAAAAAATAAAAATAAAGTACTATCATACTGTCTGTTGTGCTAACGACACAAGGAAGGGACGTCTTCCTTAGTACCTTTCCTATCATGAACACTGAAAACCAGATATTTACCATGTTTACTATTTTTTTTTGAGTTCCCGAAATTTCTTCGCTGTTGCAAGCACCATTATCACGGATAAACCTATATTGCTACCTAGATAGTACATATATTTGGTTGTGCCAAGTAAAACAAACGAATTATTCGTATCGATTTATCCTCAAGACGTTGACATACATATATGCATGCAGATCCTTGTATTTCACAAACTGCGTTGAATATTCTGGCGTAACGAAATGCAGTGTAGCCTTTAGGCAAGAGCAAGGAGCTAACAGCCTACTTCGAGGAACCCACTCCAAATTCGAAGGCTTACCTTTACGTAACACGATTACTCTACGTAGGGATAGACGCAACTCGAGCAGTATGCTGTAAATCGATTCGGGGTCTATACCTTATTCCAGTGCTGACCACAGAACTGCAAATAGAGTTTATGTACTGCTCCAATACTAGGCGAAAGCCACAAACAATGTATAACTGTGCTTTTCCCAATATTGTAAAATGTTTTCTTTTAGTTCGTCTAATAAAAAATACTTTAAATTTTAATGTGCAGACTATCACTATTTACGTCCAGTTGATGGCAATAACCTCGCCCCCTATCACGTGGGACTTATACATAACTGGTGAAATGTGGGTGTTTGTACTATTATGTGGGTATACCTCTGCCCAACCCTTCGGGGATTACTGGTGTGATGTTATGTTACGTTATGGAAACTATCAGGCTTATTTATAAACATCTTTTAAAAACTTATTCATTAACAATAGCTATTTAGCGTTTTATCTCTAGTTATTTTATTATAATTACATTTAAGTCGCTATTGTTTAATAGTTTACATGTCTTACTTTATTTACAGCTAACTAACACTTAATTAAGATACCTATCAGTTCGTGTTAGTGTTCGCTCTTGGCTTGTTGTTTGAGAACAACACTGTTAATTTACGTAGAAACCTGTTTCTAGGAAAAGCTTACATAAATGTAGCTCGAACCACGAAGCTTGAAAAGATAGCGGGAGAACCAGTGCTTTTTTTAATAAAATCCTTGCATCTCTGTTGGCAACACAACATTTAGTTTCATCTATTTATATCGCACAAAGGCCCAGGGGTTATTACAAAATTGTTATGTCTAATTTATCTGTCAATGTCACTAATGTCAGTAATGTACAAGAGAACGATTACACGAGGCACACGTATTTTTCACCCGATCTGCAATTTTATTATTTAATGGCTTATAAAGTCAAGTTCCCCAACACTCTCACTAGGAATTTCTCCTGTATCGTGGGTACGTTTACAAACATTTAAACTCAATTACACAAACAGCCAGACCCGGAACAACTGTCTGTAGATCATACAAATATTTGTTCGTGCGGGGATCGAACCCGCGACACGCAGCGTAGCAGCCAATCGCTCAGCCACTGCGCCAACCGTGCCGTTTCGTTTGTTTCTAAACGCTAACTACATCACCTCACACCTGTTAGTTACAAACTACTTAGCATGTCAATAAGCTATGATATTCATAGCATAGCCAAACACTCGGCTAACCAAAGAGCAGGTTTACTTGACGAACTAAACTTAGACGTGCTCAATACAGCCCACACTTCAGTGTTGCATTTCATGTTTCACGAAATATAAAACGAACGAATATAGACCTTATTTACTTACTCCGTATCATTACTGAAGATATTTTCGCACACTCCAGCACTAGAGGTAAAATTGTACCGGAATGTAATAAAAAATGATTCACACCCCCATCTTTTGCCTTGGTTGGGAGATACTAGGGCACGCGTGGCTTGTAATATACCATCGACACATATAGCAAGATTCGTGCAAAGCTTTTTGTGGTAAATACGGTAGGTGAGTTTTATAGGCTCGAAAAGATACCAAACCAACCCGTAAAAGAACAATCTGGAACGAATAACACATCAATATTGGGTAGATACAACGAATCGCAAATTATTTTGTTAAACTCTTAATGGTTGCCAAATATTTGTATCTACCGATTACACAACGAGAGATTTGTATGAAGGGGATTGAGCTTATTGAAAAACTTAAGTGAGTGGCCATTACAGACTGTAAACACGATTCTTAAGTGAAACCATCACTCTATTTTCACGTTCTTCAAACATTCCAAGTATCAATTTAGACGAAAAGTAAAAGTATTGAAATTAAACAAATACTTCACTGAATTTGTAGATCGTTAGCTTCGGAACGAGGGGAGAGGACCTCCATTTCGGATTCGAATCAACATTCCACGAAAAATATTGTTCAGAATGACGCTTTTCCGATCACGAAAGGGCAAACAAAGAGGCCCGGATTCTGATCCGTTTTTTTTTGCAAGGTTTCACCAAATACTTCATAATATTAAATTACTAAAAGTGTAATTTAAATTCGCACAAACTTAAACAGCTCTGAAATTCATCAGTGTTCGTAATTCAAATTAATTAATTTCGTAATGGCATCAATAATTGGAATAAAAATTAAGAAAGAGAACCATGCGCAGCAGAGGGACAGTTAGTTTAATAGTATTCTTTCTTTAAATTTTTTGCATCTAATTGAACTGACGAAACGAAAATAAACATTTTTACAGAATACTTTCAGCAAATTACTGCGCTGTCACTATGTCACAATCTGCGAACATTTCACGAACGATTGCATTTGCCTCGCAATAATACAATTGAGCAATCAAACAGATTTTGTTTAACGAGCTTTTGTCGATTAACCCTATACAAAATCAATTGTAGATGGAGTTTGATATGTAGGTTCACGATTATTGCTATTTTTAATTTTTTTTATTTAGCCTATTCTGTCCCACTGCTGGGCAAAGGCCTCCCCCATTCCTTTCCAACTCTCCCGGTGTTTTACCTCCTCTGGTCAATCAGTCAGGAACGAATCCAAAACTTCACGACAGAGCGTTTCTTGGGCCTGCCTCGGTGACGACGACCGTCTTCAGGTACTGTGTGACGATTCGACGGTCCAGGAAATGTGACCCGCCCAGTCCCATTTTAACCTCGCATATTCCTTACATCAAATAAAATTGTGCGAACCTGAGCAATGAAAAACCGTGTTCTACAACTCTGTTCTAGTCTAAGTACGGTCTACATCGTAGGTGCAGCTGTGATAACAGTACTAAAATAATCAGTTTTTAAAGCATCTGCTCCTAGTTTCCTCACGTACGAAACTTTAGACACGCTTAGATTATTTCAACTAGTTTTCCTGACGTTGCGAGGAGAAGCAAAATAACAGTAACTGTAGGTATACCCGTGCCTCTGGCGTTATCTTGCCAAGATCATAAGCATTGCATGGTTTGGAGTAAGTTAGTTCAGTAACTTTACGGGTATATGTACCTACCTACATCTAAAAAGTAAGAGGGTACGATTGCTTTATTTGTTTCTCATTTAGTTTGTTTTTAGCACCACGTAAGATCATGAATTACCTTTTCAAGTTAGTAGAAATGCCATGGAAGATCGGTAGACCTCACAAATTGTAGTACCTTCTAGAAAAAGAATCAATTTTGAAACGAATTCTTTATACTTAATTCTATAATCATCATTTGTGACACTTCTTGTTCTTCGTTCATCAAACAAATAGTAGATTTAATTAGATCCACTTCATTATTTAAAAGGCTATAAGAAATACCAAATATTTAGCACAACCTTCATTGTACCGCTAAATAAACCTGTGAATGGCTAAACGAGTGAGAATAGCTTTACTTTCTCTTTATCAGCGGCCACCACCCGCCCTAAACAAATTTGTGTACAATTGGAAAATTTACTCAGCTAAATTAAAGTTGTGAATTATGTTTATACGTATACTTAAAAGGTAAATAGTATAAAAGGAAGTTATTGCTTCTTGGGAATTGATAAATGGTTGTTTTTGGACTTTTATTGATATTTAATCAGTAACCATTGTCCAATACTGATCACAGGCTTTCTAATAGAGCACTACTGTGCTACAAGAATCTTTTCGAATGATGCTGGCAAAGGAACACGGTTGTTATTTTTTTTGGAATTTATTTCTGAAACGTATTGAAAAAAACAAGATGGCGGCGTTGGTTCTAATTTTGACGCGCCAAAAGTTCCTTTTAAAGTTTAGGAAAATTACTACCTATAAGTTTAATTGGAATGATGATCATTATTATACTAGGTAATTGTTTTCAAAGTGCAACGTTACTTCATCCATGCATAGGTACAAGGCGTTAGTTTCTAAATCAAAAGGCATTGAAGAGGCTATATACAATAGGTACACCCACATTGAAGATATAAAATTCTAATACATGCTCATTATCGTACAGTATAATTTTACGTAAACTTTGACCCTCGTCAGAACACCGAAGTGTAATGACATTGAACATTGCCCGGTCGCTGCCACTCAGCCAGGCCACATCAAAGTTGATGCAGTTTTAAAAAATAAAGCTTGTTAGTGAGTGACCGAAAAATCTTTGTCAGCCCTTGTTTTTTTTTCAGTTTACAACGAAATTGTGCCACTTGTTTTAAAATGAAAAGGCCCGATTTTCGTGATGGATGGGAATAGGAAAATTATGAAAAACATGTGTTTGTTGTTAGAACTTATTACAAAATTACCCAAGTTACCGAAGTAGAAGTTCTAAACAAATTAACAAAACAGTCGTTTCTAAAAGTTCCAGCCATAGCCTACAGCACATTAAGGCCTACTTAAAAATACCTAAGCACAAAAACTAATTTTTACTTTGCCCTCGCGTGTGTAGTTAGCCTAACTTTATTTAAAAAAAAAACTGCAAATTCGTTTTAGCCTGTAGGTAACACACGATGCCCGGGGTGGCCTGTATCAGTTATTTATTATCGCTGTCCAGTCGAAACATTTCAAATATTCAAAGTAAAAGCTCGCTGAAACGCTGAAAGCATGTCGGCGCTCAAATGCCACGACCAACGCTTTTTATAGAAGCTCGTTTCAAAATAAATTTAGGTAGCTCAATAAGGTGAGCTTGACGTATATGCAAAACTCATTACTTTGCTCTATCAGGTAACTAATTTGTAAGTTATTGCATTCCCTCTTTTCATTTTATACTGAACTTCAAGGAAAAATTTCAATCCATAAGGATTAGGTATTCAATAGAAGTTTCTTTATCAGCTTGCTACAAATAATCACACTCAAAAACATTTGTTTTTTATAGCTGAAGAACTGTCTATTTTCAGCCAGTCTGTTTTATTTGCCCTAAAGAAATGAGAACAAATACGAATACCAAATGTGTCTTTGGGCATAATTTAAGTAAAACATCTGTATCGGGGACAAACAAATAAATAATTTGAACCTGTTTATTCGTAAACTGACGCGACGTGGGGAAAAAGCAATCCTACGAGATTGTAAACAGGTTATAAATACAAGTAATGCGGATACGATCAATCTCACCGAGAGCCATAGTCCACTTTCATAAAAGTCTGAAGACGTACCTCTGGCATGATATTGCAATATTTTGAGATATATTTTTGTCGTTGATGGGAAAGTTGAGCAAAGATGACGGTAATATTACAAGTCAACCTTATTATATTGGGGCAGAATTATATCAATCTATACTAATATTATAAAGCTGAAGAGTTTGTTTGTTTGTTTGTTTGCTTGAACGCGCTAATCTCAGGAACTACTGGTTCGATTTGAAAAATTCTTTTAGAATTGGATAGCCCATTTATCGAGGAAGGTTTTAGGCTAAAATTTCACGCGGACGAAAGTCGCGGGCAACAGCTAGTCTTTTTATAATGGTTGCCGGTAGATGCGAAGATCCAGTAAAAGTCTAGCAGGTGATATGATAATGTGATGATGGTTATTTTCTAAGTCGTTAATAAAACACCACCATTCAGTACAAAGAAGACAAGTTAACAGTAAATACCTCAGTAACGCCTCACACGCCTCTGTCTTTACCTTTTCCTCAAGATGTAATTAGTTTAATTACTTCTGTGATCACACACCCGAGACGAATTAAGACAATGTGTTTTATCTCTCTTGGGAATCTTAGCCCCAATCTGCGAATACTGGTCGCCAAGAGAAACACGTAGGAATAGTTAGTGCATACAAATTAGGCTTAAAAGAGGCTAGAAGTTAGCACATTCAGGCCCTCTATTTGTGCCAGAAATCCGACCCCAATACGACTGAAACACGAAGAACGGGCAACGTGTTACAATATGATACTTCCAAATACCTATGAAAAAAATATTCACGTCTATTCGCGATGAAACGCAAAACATATTTCCGCTATATCCGCTTTCACATTTCCGTGAATCGGATGCATTGAATAACTTCAAAACATCGAACTGGGGGATTACACTATTGTATCATAGATACTACGCACAAAGCCTGTCTGGCTATTTTATATCATCATGTTTTTTTCTTTGCAATGTATGCTTCCATTTTTAAATGAAATATGAAATAAACGAAACATTTTAAAGGTAACACACACGTATTTTGTACAGAAATCTAAAGCTTACAAAGTTTTTCTAGCTGATGGTTTGACTTAAATTCTAGACAGATGTGCCTGAAAACCCTGTAACATAGAGCAGCTGCCTTCTGACCATCGCAGCCCAATTACCAGCGAATTACGAAATTTTCAGACTTACCGGGTAATTCGTTCGTAACCTGTCGAATGCCGAATGGTATGGCGTGAGAACCTGGACCGGATTGACGTGGTCTCTGAAATACTCGATGTGCTGAAAAATGGCTACCTAAGCCACAAATATCTATCCAAGTGTAGTGATAGTGTTTGTAGATAGATTCTTATATCACGGATGACTATGGATGGACCTAGGTTATAATAGCCACGAACATATTATTCGAAATTTCTGAGTAATAAGTAAGGGAAATATTACTGTACTTAGTTCTTTAATTCGCAATTATGAACATTTAGCCCAGCTCGTTATTACTATAACAATGTGAACTCCGGCAGCGGCGATAGTATCGCGTGAGTTTCTGCGATTTAATCACTGTATATATGTATACTTAGTTACAACATCTCCCTACCTTTCTGTTTAATTCTATTTAAAACTACTCCACAGAACCAGTTCGCGAGTGCACTTAAAAGTTAAAAGCACAATGTGAAAACATTGCACAAAATAATTCGATACACTGTGATGAAGCGAACCTAACTTGTAATGAGACTTCTGTGTTAGAAGAAAAAACATTGCTCTACTTGAAAAATACACAACTAAAAGTTAAAAAGCCAATTAAAAGTTGGTTCTATTGTACCAAGTTTTGAACTCTCTCTACGTCTATTTAGTTGAGAAATAGAACTAAAAATAATACTTATATTTAATTGAATTACTTTTTAGTCGCTTTACCTAATTTGATTTTAATGTACGCTGTATATATTATTAGATTATTTTTTTACTATCCTTAGCACAGATGCGCATTTCATTTTCTTTGTGAAGAGAGATAGCCTTCAGCAATCAGCAACGATCTCACGTCATTTGTTTATCTTTAATCCTGGACATTTCTCCGTGACAGCACTAAAGATAAAAGAACTTGGAACCTCCTTTGTTCTTATAAAAGGGTTTAATCATTGTACAGGGTGCGGTTGAAAGGGGCACGCGCAATTTTAATAACGTAGGCCATGTGATGTGGACTGTCGAGATAATTG
Source organism: Noctua fimbriata (assembly GCA_905163415.1). Classification (NCBI taxonomy): domain Eukaryota; kingdom Metazoa; phylum Arthropoda; class Insecta; order Lepidoptera; family Noctuidae; genus Noctua; species Noctua fimbriata. The sequence goes on along the minus strand of LR990922.1, from coordinate 8,853,831 downwards.
AACCAAGAGAGTAAGTTCTGAATTAAAAATACGACACGAATATAGTTCTGACCTTATAAGGTCAACATTTTGCACTTTTGAAAATAATATCGCTTAGTACCTATCTAGTAGTAAATTATCCTCGCTAGCCTTAACATTTCTACCTACAAACGTTTCGCGCTTTATTTACCAATTATTATTTCATTTCAACAGAGAAATAAGTCCGGAGCAGTAATACAATAACGTCAACAACTTGTCTTAAGCCATAGGGAATAGCCGCAAAGGCTTGGAAAATTAAATTTAGACCACAGCGTTTGTTTCACCAGCTGTGTAATTGAAAAAAAAAATCAAATCAAGCGAAAAAGGTAAAATTACTTTCCAATACTAGTGTATTCCCATATGGAAACTGGCTGGATATTTCCTTGCAATGCTTTTCATGAAATAAATTCCGCGTTCATGAATAAAACAATAATTTTGTCTGTGATTCCGAAATACATAAATATCTTATTAAGTTTTAAAAGCTTATATTGAAATGTAACAGAGTATGAAACTATTTTATATCGACGAAGCAAATTTTATCGTGATCTAAAAGCGATTTTGTTTGTTCACTGACCATATTTTAGAATGCAATATAAACCGTATTTTAAATAACAGCTGGATTAAACTGGAACTCAATGGTTTTAAAGGAAACTCCATAATAGAATGACAGATAGACACATCAACCCCAAAACGAGTGTGAAAAAGATAACTTTTATCCACAACTCAATTTACCCACAAAGAAAACCTATATAAAAAGCACTCGACTGAAAAACGTATATTAGAGGAAGAAAGCAAAACAAAAGCTAACATGTTTTATTGGCACACTAAAGCACAATTCAATTTTATTCTTGTTACGAGAACAGCGTGTAAAAGCTATCAAGGAAAAGAGAAAATTTCATTTGACGATAGTCTATGTGGACAAAGCCTTGGGCCGTCTTTAACGTGAAAAATCGTAGGTACTTCTTGTAAAAGCTAAGACACGAGTCTGGGGAGCTCCTCGTTTTAGCATGCACCAAAGGAAACACTACATTATTTTTCTAAAAAACTGTCTCCACAATTCTCGGAAACAAATGCAGTCTTTGGCGTAATTCTCTTGAATAAGAATTTACATGTTCTTTGTGAAAAATCTACAAGTTGATTCTAGCTGCTTAAAACTTAACATCTGTCAGTTTAAATAAGCTATAACGAGAAGATATTATGAGTCATGATCCTCACTATAAAACTGAAGAATTTCATCTCGGTTCAAGCAAGACTAAATTTATGAGGTTCATTAATTCGTATGTGTCTGACTTTTTGCGATTTTGTGATAAGCCTTTCAAACGATGGTAATGTCATAGTTTTTCTTCTGTCTTAGTGCTATTTGCAAGTGGTCGGAATCGCGACTGCTGATCATGAGGTTTTGGGTTCGATTCCCATGTCGGGCAAAGTGTTATTGGGTTTTTCCATCAGGAATTTCTCAGTAGCAGCCACGAAGTCTGGATTTGTTCCCGGTTGATAGCATTAGGATCACCCCCTATTACATGGTACATAAACATAACTGGCGAAATGTGTGTGTACCATTTGGTACACCTCTGCCTTTCTTAGGGGATTACAGGCATAATGTTTTGTTGTGTTATAATAAAACTTTTTTTAATTGTATCATTATCATCATCATCCACAGCCTAAATTCACTCTCTGCTGAATGATATGAACGTACTTGTGTTTAGATTTTGTTCAATATATTCTGAGTTTTTTGTTCATGCAGTATTGACCAATTAGTTCAAATAATTTTAACGGCGTTTAGAAAATCATGCACAATTTACAATCCAAACTCTACAAAGTTTTTACAATTTCATCAGATAATAGGTTTATTATTTATGTCATTTTCATTGTTTCCTTACCATATAGAGGTATCTACATCTCATCCGGAAGTTAGATCTTCTAATACCGACATCGCTACAGCAGGGACAAGCCCGGATGCAGACAGATGAGTATTGAGCCCTGTTCGGCGCAGCTTCCGACAGGCAATGCTTCCCGGTAACAGGCGTAACGGCTCAGATGTATTGCCTACAGGATTCCTTTAGCAATTGTCAGAAACTCAGAACGCCGTAATATAGAGGGCTAGGCAATTTTCGCTCAATTGGAAGACCTGAAAGTGATCGGCTTTGACATTTCCAATTTCATTTAAAATATGACTATAGGATATTAGATTGGTAATTGTGCTTTAGTACGTAAGGAATTGTGAGTTAGTATGTTGGTAATTGAGTTATTTAATTTTATTTGAAATGTGTGGCTGTTGTTTCGACACAACTAAGTTTATAATTATTTGTATGCTCTCGAATAAACTGCTCTTGACCATCTTATTATAATATCCTATTATTATGAAACTTACATTAACAAGTAAATTTAATTTGATTTGATTTAGGATGAACGTCTGGATCTCACTGGACAGTTACCGGCTAAGGGAATTTTGCTTTGTCACTTAAAAGTATGTGGCTTGACAATAAAAAAAACTTACTTCAGGTTTGGTTTGTTTATGTTAAGTTTAGCCGGATAGTCTTAAGTCTATGTTCACACCCATCTTTAGACGTAATATTTACACAAATACAAAATTCAAAAGCGAATTTCTCGTAAAGTAACTATTGCAGCTTTGAAATAAAACCTTATTCATAATGGTATGGGTTCCAAAATACTATGTTCGTAACAACGCTACAATCAGTAAAGTAGGCTTATTAAAGTTAGTACATGTACTTATACATATTAACGCTAGTGACTATACATAATATAGGAGGATTGATGAGTTTGTAATAAGTTAAGGTAGGTCTGGAAAAACGAGAAACTATTACATAGGTACATTTTATTTTATGTAAGTTTATCAATGATATTATAAAGAAGATACGCTACGTTCATACTGAGCGGCGTACAAATATCGTTGCGTTTTTACGACTGCGATAGATAATACTGAACGTATGATACAGAAAAATATAGCTATTGCGCTTGAAGTACTTGAAGTAATTACGACAAATGTCTGAATTTGTCTGCAACAATTTGCGCGCTTGTGCGATATCTACCTACCTCTTTTTATTTATAATATCATTGGATTTAATGGTCATAATCCCCAGAAAAATAAATAATGTAAAAGATAAATTTAAAAACAAAGTACCTTATCTATCTTGATAAGCTGCACATTATCAATCCGATAATTCCTATTATATCTATCAAATCTACCTACAAACGTTAGTATTTAAAACGCATGTCATCGGTGCGTATCCAAATTATTATGTACCGTAGCGTAGTAATCACTGGTTCAATGATTATGATTACTTATCTACTTATAATAATTATTTCCTACGTGTAGGTACGATAACATACATCTAACCTCTGTTGGTATTTCCCTGAACTAACTTCCTGGCGGTTATAAGGTAAATTAAAAACACTCGTTTAAAGTTCCCAACACACTCATTCTTTGTGTGTACCACGATGGACAGGACAACCAGCACACTATAGGCCTATGTGGTAATGTGGCTAAGATTATAAAAAGTTTATAGGCTTTTTTTCTCTTCTAGAAACACATAACATCACGCCTGTAGTCCCCGAAGGGTTATGCAAAGGTGTATATTAGTACAGCAGTCCCATGTTATAGGGGACGTGCTTATGAAAAAGACTATTGAACTAAAACTGTGGACAAACCAAGTGGACTGGATTATGAATACTCGGCTTTAGCAGAGTGCACCTTTAATTTATTGCAATGAGATCCAAAATATATCAAGGCGTGTCAGTATCGCTTTACGAAATGATAATTATCAGACTGGTTTGATAATTTGACGGCCCGGTTGGTGCAGTGAATCAGCGAGTGGCTGCTGTGCTGCGTGGCGTGGGTTTGATTCCTGCACGAAACAAATATTTGTATGCCTTACAGGTAGTTGTTCCGGGTCTGGCTGTTTGAGTATGTGAGTTTAAATGTTTGTTAACGCACCTACGATACAGGAGAAGTGGGAATACTTAAAAAAAAGTATACTGCGGCAGAAAACCTTATAGCCACACTATGTAAAGAATGTCAGCCGCGGAGCTTACGGCTGTTCACGACCTCAGGCAATACGACTTGTGTTCAAGCGTTGGATCACCAGACGGTAGCCGCATATCATGTAACGGTTCGAATAAACAGACAGACAGAACAGAACCGTCATTTGCTAGAACGAGAAACAGAGCGTGCTGCCGAGCGCATCGCTGATGCTTCTGCGTGTGATAACACTCCCGCTCCTCTCGCTCTAGCAAATGACGGTCCTGAACGGCGGAAAAGGATAGGAGTATGTTCGCGTGAGTTAGTTAATAAGTGTGATGTCGCATGTCGCTTGAGCACGTAGCTCGTGGCCAGGCGTTACCCGCTAGTTAGTGCGTGCAGCGTCGTTTCCTTCGCGAGGAGCAGACCCTGACAGTGACAACCATGTCGCATGCTACGTATAAAACATTACCCTTTTTGTGAATGCTTCACCTACACTTCCTCTAGGTGATCCACACCTGCTTTCAATGCATTATTCAAACTTAATGCATATTTTAGTTATTTACACTTTCAAGACTGGAAAATTCATATTTAAATTACACCGTCCTTGAAATTCTAGTGCATGTGTCCTGTCATATTATTTATGCGGGTGCACCTGAAATAAAATCCTTTCAGTCAATAAACAACAAAAATAATACTAGGGTACTTAAAACCCAATAAATTAGGTACTGCTACATGAGGTTTCATGCACGGATGAATTGATGAGCGTAACGTTAAACAGCGAAGCCTCAGACACGAGTCGTGCTCACCTCGTCACAAAAGAGGATAAAGTCGAAATAAACCCCTCGAAATACGACAGCACCTGAAAATAGAATACCTCTCTTAAAAGTTATTATACTTCATATAAAGCGGGGTACATACAAGGGTGTTATAACGCGGCATCGTTCACACAAAATTGAATCATGCACGTTACGTGTGAGTCCTTTATTTGCTCCTTATATCATTATAAACAACGTCCAAATTGATTTTGTTTCGCAGAATTGTAGTCTTTCACACGATCTTTGTTGATATTTATTGCCCGGATATTTGTATTACCCAATCGTATGATGTTGTGCGTAAAAGTGGGGAATATAACGCTATTCGTAGCACAAATTCTGACTAATAATAGCAATTCGAAGGAGGTCCCCAGTTAGCAATAGTAACAAATGCAGTAATGCATTGGTAGCGATTGCTATATGGGGACCTCCTTTTTCCATACTTATCTATGTATGATATTCTCCATGCATCCTATATGAATGTTTAGTGTGGTGTTCTTAATCAATAAATTTAATATGTAAAGGTAAACTAACCTAAACTTGAAACAGTATATTCACCAATCCTCTCTCGAAATAGATTCTATTTTGATTCCAATTGTAGTTTAATGTTCTACTGTCAAATCATATTTACTTATAGATTTTGCCTCCCACATACACCTACGTTCAGAATTCACATAAGAACATTATGAAAAGTACCTTTTAATGTTCCTAATTTCTTTATTTGATTAGAAAACATCGATGGATACCACCTGTCAAGAATTTCTGAGTACTTAGTTGTTAGTAGTTTAGAAGTTGGCGGTTTATCATCCTCGTGGCTCGAAATACACATTAAGCTGTCAGTCCTGCGCCTCCGACGATAAAAGTGAAGGAAGAGAGAGTGCACCCGTGTTTGTGCACTTCAGTTAGGCTAGGTTAGTGTTGGAACACTTATTGTTGGTGAAAACGGGCATTAGGCTTTCAGTTAGGTGTCACTTAGTGTTGGTGAAATCAGGAATTACACATTCAATTAGGTGTCACTTAGTGTTGGTGATAACGCATTAGGCATTGTCTGATAGCATCTGCCGTACTCAGCAGGGAGATCAAGAACCCCGGTTAATGCTCGTACAGCATTCCTTTCGGAGTTACTTTATTCTTCTCGGCCAACTGGGTGAACTGAGGAGACGGCGACGGTAGGCCCTCCCCCACCATGTTTTTAAAATCAACATAGGTTCAATAAACACAAAAGTAATAAAAATAATCTTGTCTAGGTCCGATGTGATGTGTGTCTATTTGACATTCTTGTTGAGAAGAAATGTTTCTAACCTCCAAGTTAGTGTCAAAAGTAGAGAAAAAATTGTCGTCAGTCACCGGCTTGATGTTGTAGACTTTGTCGACTGAAGAGTAGAAACATTTCTTTTCCACATTTTTAACATAGCCATGCTTACGACGCATAGAAATCTTTCTACAATCTATCATTTTGTCGATTCTTCCGTCCACATAACCTGTTTCATGGTACGCTTGCTGGTGTCAGAGTTTTATGTCGCCCATGTGCTGACTTGGCTTTACATGCCGTCGAGAAATATCGCTCAGGCATGCTGGTTTCCTCACGATGTTTTCCTTCACCGAAGCAACACACAGTGATACAGTACAGTGATAGTTTCTGCTGAGATTGGGCTATTATTTGCGAAAAAGATGTTACACGTGTACCAATCTAAATCGTAACGTCACGCCTTCCAGAGAAGGTACTATCCCTAATACCTTTTTCAGCAAACGATGTCGTTAGTAAAACTTTACCTTGCCTTTCAGACATCCAACCGTGACGAAACTTGATTTCTAAATATACCTGCTCATTCGAAATAAGATCTATAAAGGGTAGTTACCGGGTAGGCAGGGAGGCTTTATTTTTGGGTCGGTGACGTCATGCCGGCCACATTTAACCGCAGACCGACTTCACGTTCCACCTACTAACTATTTCTAATGGGGTTTATTTTTACTTATAAATCGAATCACATTGGTGTTTGTGGAATTACGTCAAAGACTCCTTCGGCTTGGTTGTATAGGTATCTATAGAACCTCTTTATGAAAACCAAGCATTTGTTTTTTTTTTATTCTAAATTCAACTGATCAAGTAGGAATTTGAATTTCCTTTCTAAAGACATGCTTTCGTTTTGACATGCTTTTGTAAAAGTCGTGATCGATTTCTAAAATCAAATTCTGCCAGCCAGTCATCATCATAAAGGCGCAGCAGTTATTGGCTATATCTGTGGGTGCGCTATAAAAAACTTACCCTGTTATAATAACAACTCCTTATTTTAGGTTTCCGTCATGGGAATCCAGTATGGCCGCCTTAACTTTCCCATCCTACGTTCCTTGATTTTACGATGCGACTGCAGATTTAATTAATTTACCTATTTTAAACAGAGTTATATACACCTTAATATCCCTCGTTGCTCAGTTAGACTTGGGGAGTTAGGGGCAAATTGACTGCAAGTAAATCTCCGAAAATAATATAATATTCTCCCGTGTTCCGCTTTAACCGTGTTACCGGAGCGGGGCCCGGCCGCTCCGATTGCAATTAGTACCGATTCAATTAGTTATCCACTGTTTCTCATTTTACTTTAGCCTGGATAATGAGGGTTTCTGGTAAGGGCCCTCCGCTAAACCCTGTGGGCTGTGACTGACTCCTGTTTTCCTGATCCGCCTTTTCATTTTCCCGTCCGTGTTTATTCCGCGTCATAAAATTTACTACCTATTGTTGAACACTCGTGGAACGGAGTTTGCACGAGTTGTTGGTAAAGAACATTATGGATTTGATCCGTGTTGTTATAAGGTATCACTATATTTAGATAACCTACTGAGTCTATCAGGGAAAACCTGTTTGTAGGCTGAATGCTTACGCGAAACAGGGTAATAATTATGTTGGTGACCCGATCAAGTCGATAACTTGTTCTAAATAATTACAGAAAAAGGAATCAGAAGCAGGACCTTGAGCTCCATTCCCAAACTGGTACCTACACTTCCAAGCTTTTAGCATATAATCGCAACAATTGCCTTATAAACACCAAAAAAAAAAAATGTAGTAAATAGTTGTATTCGCATACAACTATTTATACCCACCCAGTTAGAATAAACATGTGACTTCCCCGCCAAATGCTCACTTTGCGAATCTGTTTTTTCTGAAAACTTCTGCAGCGAGAAGTCTCGAAATCTCTTTGTGGCTTAAGTCGAAGCCATTTGCAAAATTTGTTTTTACTTATCAAATCCGTGATGCAAATGCAGTGAAACAAACTTAGTGATGGCAGCTCAAAGTTTGTTGTCCCGGTCGAGATAACTCCGTGCCAACTTATTTATCTGCACCAACGTTTGATAAAGATATCTTCTAACAAACAGAATTGTCTTTACCGTGAGTACCTACCATCACCTTAATATGATACATACTTACTTCATTCTATCATCCCACTTTAATTCTGACAATTTATTCACCTCTGCTCTAAAAAAAGATTTTTAATATAATATGCAAAAACTAAAATAAAACAATCAAGGCGAGAAGTTTTTTTTTAAGTTCAAAATTTCTCAGGAATATAATTATTTTGATACGCATCATAATCTTCGCATATTTTTTGCTAAATGTATTTCTATTCTTAACTCATAATTGTATTTTTCCACGTATTATTTGAGCCTATAATAAAAAATTGTAGGCTCAAATAATATTATGTGTATTATTTTTAGTTATTACTTTGTATAACAATAACATAATTATGCTTGCTGGTTTTATACATCCAAAGTTTTTCAATGTAATTTACTTTAATTATCTAAATTATCTCTTCATCATTATACTACATGACGATTGTATGCAAATATTTGGAACATTTTATTATTATAAACTAAACATACACTGGTCTCTAGACTGTACAAACCGTGTACAAAAATCGAACGGACACTATCAGCCTTTATTGGTTATAAATATGCTCATTATAGTCTACATAAAAATGTACACATACAGAAAGAATGACATCTTATCATATCTTATTATAATATTTATTAGAAGTTATGCACTACTAAGAAACTACAAAGGCAGACTTAATGCCATTGGCCATATCTGATTATGACTTTTGGATTTAAGACTCAAATCTTTCTCTTACTTCCTATTCGAAGATGAGAAGACAGAATTTCTCTAGGCGTTAATAAATTGTAATAATATTAATAGATGCTCACTTTCAACCAGAATTCCCTTGAAAGCATTCTCGTTTAAAAACCAGATGTGGCGAATACCATCTGGAGTCAAGAGCGCTTTTAACCTAAGTGACGCGAATCTACTTATTCATGTGTTTACTCAAGACGGGCATGAGGTTTTTAATTTTTGATTTTGTAATCAGTACACACAGCGTTCATTTTTCATTCCAAGTTTTAATTAGATAGAGAACGAAAAACCCTCACGTACTGACCGCTCCCCTCGAGATCACTTTGCATATAATTTAGGAACAAATTCTTTTTAAACCATTTTTGAGTCTGTGTTTTACGTGGAATGTGTATGGATGGGTATATAATATGGATGGGTATATAAAACCTATAATTATGAAACAGTTTTATATTTTTGAAATATTTTTTATTGTGATTTCGGTAATGGATGGTTTGGTTTTGGTCATATTCATGGTCAAGCACCGCTTGTCGTAAAGCCGTTGTTCCCGGCTATCATTTGTAGATCTTTGACAGTCGTTACAGGAAGTTCGTGGCCCGAAAATCTGACAACCAGTATTACCATGGGCACCGCCTTTCTTTCCCTGTACTGTGTTGTAAACATCAGATAAGCACGCGCTCCATGAAAAATACTGGCATTGAGCTGTATCCTGTTAGACTGGAAGCCGACCCCAACAAAGTCGGGAAAAGGCTAGTCATTGATGATGATGATGGTATTTATAAAGATTTATTAAGCTGCGGTCACAGCCTACACAAATGTGCCTGCGTGTGTACTTTACGATGTCAATGGGCGGACTTCCATTTGGCTAGCCTGGGCCGCTTCAATACTCGTAAATTCTTCGTAATTAAGCTGACTCTAAGGTCAGCGGGTTAATACAATAGGCGACTAATGTACACAGACGTAATGAAAGCCTATTTTACATACGATTAAATTGCGTATAATGAGTATACAAAGAGTTTAAATTAACTTTATAGTGTAAGGGTGACGTTTATAGACCCGTACTTATACTTTATTGTATCGCTTTCAGAATGAATTACTTTTTGTACCGGAATTTATAATTGTAAGTGAGTAACAGTAACTTTTAAATTTGCGTTCAGTTACCTGTTAACAAAGAAAGAAAAAATAATTCTGCGGAATTGAATACCATGGCCTTACCCTCAGGCAAAATGGGTACATATTGTTTTCCCAAATACCCTTGAATTTGACATCTTTGAATGTTCCTTGAACTATATAAGTATACTAGCTTTTGTCCGCGGCTTCGCCCGCGTGGATGTGAAAAAATATCCGATGGAAATATACCGAACAAACATAGTTTCTTACCTTCATCGCCCTTTTTAACCCTTCGGCGGCAGAATTATCAAAAACCCTGAGACACGTAAAAAAGAATTTTCAATCGTCAGCCTAAACACAAAATTTGAAGATCCTAACTTCAAAACTGACGGACTTTCATATAAACTTCCATCCCCTATTTTACCTCTTTAGAGGTGGAATTCCCAAAAATCCTTTCTTAGTGGTTACTTACTCTTCACAAAGACACACACCCTCCAAGTTTCAGGTCTCTAGGACCAGTAGTTTGGGCTGTGTGTTGATATATCACCCAGTCAGTTAGTCAGTCAGTTTACCATTTTATATATTATATACAACATTAATTTTAGTAAAGTTATAAGCTTGTTCTGTTACCTAGTTGTCCTCACGAAAACGTGGTCACCGCGCAGCGCGCGCCTCCAGCGTCGTCTTGAGCTCATTGATAATAATAATTTGGCAGTAGGTACCTAAATTATTGCGATAGGTACTTAAAGTCGCTCGGTGTCCAACTTTTAACTTTATTAAATATTTTTGGGAAAAAATATAACATGGTTTAAAAATTATTGGAATCGATTCAGTTACTTATTCTGAACAAACTATATTCAGGTTTCGCATATACTAAAAATAATGTTGTATAAATAGAAGAAGATTGGTCACAGATTGGTTATATTTCTAGAATGCTGGCTAGCTCAATGGCCTAAGGGTGATAAAGCACTGGTCGACACGATTCACTGACATCATCATTTTAGATATGAAAGCTCAAAGTCGGGGCTGGTTGGGCCAGGGTAATAGGGTAACCTATAGGGGTCTTTAGGGTAACCTGGGCAATCAGCCCCGCAATCAACCTTGATAACTAAATCTCTATCTTGGCTCTCTCGATCTAGATGAGTTTACGACGCCATGGCCTCCTGCCAAATGGTTCATACCGACAAGAAATAATATGAGCAATATGATGAGGTGAATTCACATTTTCAAACGACTTTTTTTGTTAACCAACCCATGTGGGCAAGTTTGCACGTTTTAAGTTATGTAATGGGAACCCAAAAATTCAATTTTACTAACATTATTATATTTAGAATTTAACGAGATGTGAGGGAACCGTTTTACGCTCTGCAGATTTCAGCTGAAAACTCAAGCCAGATTTACTGGATGAATGTGCTGGTTTGCGGTTTATGCTTACGTACTTTTCATGTTACGCGCTGACATTTTAGTGGTCTTACAAACGGCATCCACTAATCTGTGGTTTTACCTGAAAGGCCTTTGATAGAAGCGTTCCAAATCACATAACACCGATATCGAGATCTACTCGACAGTCAATACTGGTAAGCTGGAAGTCCTGAGTTCAAACACCGTCAGGTGTACCATTAGAATCATAGTATCTGGCATTGGGTACACCATCAATAAAAAAAACATTAAAACATACTAATTGATTATAAGCCTTTATTGTCTTTATTTTTAGTCTTTTTTTGTTTTAGTTTAGCAATTATTTTAATGATTGTTTGTCGTCAGCTGAAGAATCCTGTGAATCTATCTGATCGAAATCTTTATGCAAAAATTATTGCGCAAACGCCTTTTTTTTTGGGTGGAAAATCACGTTAATCATTATTGTGCTGATGGATGGATTGAATAATACGGGGATCGTGGAGGTGTGTAAAGCAAAAATCTTACATTAAAAACAAGTATTAAAAAAAAAATGTAAAAAGTTGGAACTTTGACCCCCAATATCTCCGTAACTAGAAGGTTCCCAGACAAGGTCTAGAAAAAAAAAAATATCGAAAACACGGGGAGAACAAGTAGCCTTTCGGCTTCGTTAAGGGTATATTTACACCCTTTATAATAGACTGTATAAAATATGCAAGTTTTTTTCATAATTTACATAAATACCATAGGTATTCAGCTGCATTCGGTAAGACTGGAAGCAAACCCCAACATAGTTGGGAAAAGGCTAGGCAGATTATGAGGATGATGAACATAGGTAGTAACGATATTCACACCTAAGTATATCTGAGCAACATCAAGCTCCTTCTATTAACCATTAAATTGAGATGAAGGTACACCTGTTTGCCATCTGCGCTCAATTATTTGAGGGCATTAACTTGTATAATTTATTCGGGAACCGACTTAGTGATACTTACACGGGTTACAGGTATACAGGTTACAATATTGTTGTACCATACGACTTCGGAGTCGTTCGCGTTATTGCTTTACGGCTTGACGTTAATTCGGAATTAATGTAACCAAGCCAAATAGACGTTAATTTACGTTTATCTTAAACTAGGCCTTCGCGTCAAGTTGGCACATTTGGCACTCGCGGTTATGTGGTCGATAAGCATTCGTTTTTTTATGTATCTGATCTATATGCAACACTATCTAATTAAGTTTGAGTGTTGGCTTATTTTTATTTGTTTTGTTAGCCTGTTTGAGTGTCCCACTGCTGGGCAAAGGCCTCCCCTTTTTCCCTCCAATCTGCTCTGTCCAATGCGATATCTGGCCATGTTCGCCCCGCAAACGAGATCAGATCGTCACACCACCTTCGCCGAGGTCTACCTCGACGGTGGTTTCGTTGCCCATCTCTCCGGGCGCATTCGTGCTACGTGGCCAGCCCACTCCCACTTCAGCTTGGATGTTTTTTCTCCAACTTCTGCAACTTGACTAATACTACACTAATGCAGCGCAGGGTAGCTGCGCTCCATTAGTGTTTCTTACGCGATCTGTCCGCTTAACACCTATTATGTTGCGCTTTATTGCCTGCTTTGTTTAATTAATATTAATAATCCATCAAATTCTGTTTCGCCCGGAGATACCTTGAACCTTGACCTATCCCCAATAGCTTTAAAACAAACTCTCTTCGCCTGCACCGACGATATGAAAAGACAAGTTCAGGTGTACCTACCGGTCCGCCCGTTTCCGATCCAGAAATAAATTGGAAAACTGCTGCACATGTTGTTTCAAACAATACGCAGCTTTCCCGTAAAGTTACTACGAAAATAAACATCAAGCCTCTTGTATGCTAATACTTGGAGACCGTCAATCGCTCTTGTTTGCTACGAGGAGCTGCCATTTTTTGTATGCTTCTCGTTTTTGCTTTTCATTGTACCTAAAATACAGAAGTTTCTGTTTCCAAACTATGCCTATGTCACGTGCCTATGTCTTCACAGAAGTAGGTTTCTATTTATTACCTAGGATTGTGTCTATTTAGTTAACCTAACACAGAATAGCTCAATCTATATTATTGGTTAACGTAAATCAATATTTCGTTTATACCTCCGAAGGTCTACATAACGTTAATTTATTATCTACAACATAAATTAAACAAACCCGCCACGCCCTCACCCGCTATCGCCACATTACGTCACAATATTAATGTTTTTAACATTGTACTTTGGTCCAGATAAGTGTCATGAACTAGGAAACAAAAGAGAGATCGTCTCTCCGAGTCTATATTTAATATTGTCCATTGACCCCGAACCAATATGTAGATAGTCTAGACCGCGCTCGAGTAATTCATTACTAAGTTAGAATACACGAAAATGAACTCCGCTGCCGTCTCGTCACTTACACTTCTCATATATTTCATAACTTCAGCGGCCACGCGTTGCCCTCAAAGCGTGAAATTAGCATTTGTTTGGAGTGGCCCTGTTTTTGCGCACCTCTAAACTTTTGCAATGTCTAGACAAATTCCCCGCTACAGGGCTGTCAACATTAATTACCGTCTCTTTAGATTCTAAAGGTCGAAACATTAGTAATTCCTGTCTAGTACTAACCCACGTCGGCTGGAAAATGTTGTAGGGACTTCTAATGGATAGGTAGGAGTAGGCCAATAAGATGTCTTCTATTTATCTTTCTCTAAAACGTAATTTGTGCCGATAACTTAATTTCACTTGGCCTTTTGTTGGATAACAGTTTCCTATTACAGCATTTGTTAGGGTTCGAGAGAGGGTCCCGCGCGTGACCAAAATTTAGGCGCGAGGGAAAAATATCGCAGCGTCGTGATCGTCACAACAATACCATAAATATCATCCATTGGTTGTTTACATCGGCTGCGATTGTTTCAAAGTCCCACTGTCGTGCTTCATGGGACTTAACATTGTTTTTCTAAACGTGATATTGCCTCATTTTCTAGTTTTGTCACCGAGTTGCTTATGCATCAAAATTGGATTTTAAAGCCAGAATCTGGATTTGTGCCCGGTTGATGGCAATAGGGACTTAAACATAACTGGCGAAATGTGAGTGTACTATGATTTGGTACACCTCTGCCTATTACGAAATTAAGCTTTAATTTTTTTAATTCCTTTCATCTATTTGAATTGATTTTCCATAGCTTGTTGTTGAACCAAGATGTTGTAACAATATTTGGATTTATAAGAGTGTCCATGGAGGTTCTTGCCCATTCTTCTCCATAGAGATCTACGCTTTGGAATGGGCAACTACAGTACTTTCACAAGTTATTATGCCTTGTGTCTGTGACTTTAGCTTCGTTTTTTTTTGTTTTTCTGACATTCAAAAGTGCCTTTAATGGTCTAATTTAAATAAATGTTTTGAGTTTGAGTTCTAACCTGTGACTAAAGGTAAATGTGAACGAAATATTATTTATTTGTAAAAAACACAGATTGATTGAGTTATCTTTTATGTAAATAAGTTTAAAACGTTAGGTAATGAATCTTCTATGGAATCCTTTGTTGACTTGTATTATCATCAAGATTGGCAAATGAAAGATAAACGCCTTGTTTTTAAACATACGATTTGAAAAAAGATTTTTCGTGTTATGAGAATAGTTAAAAATAGGATGGTAAAGGAATTTACATCGAGGTTTATACGTTTTATTTTTAGAAAAGGATATAAGGAATTCGGAAGTATCTTTATACGTTAATTATGATTTGGAACAACTTGTGGGTACTTGGTGCTATATTCGACGTTGGGATACGTGTCGAAATCCGTGTAGCAGCAAACGAAATCGCGAGTATAACATATACGCGAAATGTATAACATTTTCTTTTCTATGCAGTTCCCCCTCTTGATACATTGACCTTTTTTCGCCTTGCACGACGGATCTAAAAAAATAAGAAGGTAATTTGAGAGAAAAAGTCGTTTTTGCTTGAAAATCTGTCAAATGTCCAAAACGTAAGTTGAAGTAATATCATCATCCCAACTGTGTTGGGGTCGGCTCTGTCTAACCGAATGCAGCTGGTTACCAGTATATTACATGGAGCGACTGCCGATCTGACTTTCACAACCCATATACCAAACCCATTGGTAAAACTATTTGTCTGACTTTTGGCTTTCCAGAAGTAATATTCCTACTGTTATAAAATATCTGTTCTCTAAGCATATTTTTTATTAAGTACTGGGTTTAGACGAATATGTAGCAGTAGTGAAGGGTTATTTTTTTAAGAGGTAAGCCGGAGTAGGTCTTTAATGTTATTTAATTATTTGTCTATGGAATGCTGATTGCGCCCGTTTTCAAAAGGGAAGCCGGTAGGAATCGAGTTGTATGGAACCTTCGCCACTGGTATGTAGCTCAAGTACAAAAATCAAACTCAATTCTCAACATTAATGATGTAACCAAGGTTTTGTAGCAATATTCTGATTTAAAAGAGTGTCCATGGAGTTTATTGCCCGTTCTTCTCCATAAAGATCTACGCTTTGGAATGGGCAAATACAGTACTTTCACAGTTTTTATGCCTTTTGACTTTCTGTAGCTATATTTCATTGTTGTCTTTGTTTCGACAGTCCAAAAGTGCCTGTAACTGGCCTACTTGAAATAAATGCTTTTTTTATTTTAAACTAACTACCTATATACTAATGGATGGTATTTAAAAGTACTTCAATTTATTCCCATTTCATTTACCTAATTTTGCCTGTGTTCCACCAAATATACTGAATGTGCACCAAAATATGTTCATTAAAATATGTCATAACGAGCATCTATTTAACAACTGTTGCAAATTTGTAAAAATAGTAATACACCTAATTTTAAAAACAAGCATTTATTTTTTTAGTTTTACTTCAGATAATGCACTGCAAAATGTATTTGAATCAAACACCAATTAATGTCCAATGTAGCTTTATTAATAAAAAATATAACCTAACCTAACCTAACCTGGTATACCCAAAAAATAAGCAAACAATGTAATTTAGGTAAAAAAGAGCGCGGACCTCCATGTCTGCGGTAAAAAACGCATTTTAAAAAAAAAAAAAAAAAAAAACCTAACCTAACCATTCAGGAATATTTGGTGCACGATCAGTATTTTTCGGGGAAGAATAAAATAGTTATTGTTACAATA
This sequence comes from Noctua fimbriata, assembly GCA_905163415.1. NCBI lineage: Eukaryota > Metazoa > Arthropoda > Insecta > Lepidoptera > Noctuidae > Noctua > Noctua fimbriata. The sequence goes on along the minus strand of LR990922.1, from coordinate 8,837,253 downwards.
GAATATTTGCAGCGCACTACAATAAAAAAGTGTTATATCTTGGTGTTAATTTGGAATTTGTTTGATGTAACATATTTTGTTGGCCGAGTAGTTTAATTATAGTAAAACAATTAAACGGGTTTAAGATCAATATTTTAGAAATGCATACATAGATGTACCTTTAGATTTTTGGTGAACACAAAAATATTATCCTATACTAATAACGATTTAAAAGAACTTAAACTTAAATAAAAGATACGTACGTATGCCCACAGGGAAAAATAATTTCTGTTCGTTTTCAGTCAAGGAGGTGTAGACATGGTCTCTGAACGATATAGGATATTGGTAATCAGGATCCAACGGTTTGATCCAAGAGGTTTTCTTTGCCTCTACACCACAGACAAACACTGAAATAGCCATCACACAGGATAACGTTATGGATTTATAACACGACATTATTTATTACAAGAGTCACTGAAACACCAACAATGGAAATCTAAATTGACATAGCAACTTACCTAATTGTAATTAGGTATTTTATGTGTTTACCCATTAAACTGCTTATTAGTCAATTAATTCGCTTCTTAAACCAAAAATTCTGTAATTAACCAGAAAAGTGTTTTTTAGGGTACCTCAGTTGGCAAAAACGAAACAAAGTGATCCTATAATGATAGGATCACTTTGTTGTCCGTCTGTCTGTCCGTCTGTTAAGAGAACTTTTTTCACAGGAACGCGTGATACTTTCACGCGTTCAAGGTCAGATTAATAACAAATACTCAGGTCTGCTACTCCTTGGAGCAGTGAAAAATCAAACTTGTAGGTAAGTCAACGCGATCAAAGGTATGACCGTCTACGTCGCATATTTTGCGATTTCACAAGGGAATCAAAACCTATGGGGTACTTTCCGTTGACCTAGAATCATGAAATTCGGCAAGAAGCAATGTGTTACAGCACATGTAAAGGATAAAATCTGAAAACCGTAAATATCTAGTTTAATAACAAAGTACCTACAAGTTTATATGGAACCCTCGGTGCGCGAGTCCAACTCGCACTTGGCCGGTTTTTTTTGTTATTTCTGTAAGATTAATTCTTCACAAAATACTCACGTTCATAAAAATAGCGAAATATATAGGTAGGTACTTATTGTGAACCCCGAAATGTGTGCTTTCGCGCCTTGAAAGTAGGTTAGTTCCCCGTAACGTCTAGTTTACGACTAGGCGTCGCAATACATAAAACTTTTATGCCCACACTTTGTGACATTAGCCACGCTTAGAACTAAACTTTGTGTTATTTACTATCAGTTGTAGGTCACGCTAACCTTCGGTTTTGAAAACGACGCTATATTATGTAATAATTTATGCAACATAGTAGTAAATTTTGCTAATCATATAACCAAGCCTTAACATTGAATAATCAAATTAAAAATTTGCATGTTCTAGATACTTCCTACCTAAAGTAATATAATAAACTTCATCTGTTATCCACAGACAACCTGCGACGTAGTTATAGAACTCAATATAATGCAAGTTATAATAATTTCCGAAATTGTTGCATGTCAGAAAACATCACAGCTAGCATTCTTGTACTTACAATTTCACCTACTTTATTGACATTACAATCGTAAGCACATGCACTGATCTAAGGGTTGGCTATCTTTGTAGTGTTATTTTGATTTTATGTATGCATTAAGCCAGGAGTCTAAAACCTGTCAATTAATAGGTACCTACTCTCACCGTACCACATAGCTTGCCATTGCCGTATAGACCTTGTGTAGCTGCGCCTTATGCCCTGCGTATTCGCAGCGTGTAACCGTCGTAGTTCCGGCGTAGCATCGGCGAAGGCCTGCGTAGCGTCGGCGTAGACCTGCCTAGCAGCGTCTTAGTTCTTGTGTAGCGATAAGCTGGATCTGCGTAGCAGCGGCACGGAGCTTGCGTAGCAGTAGCGTAGAACCTGCGATATAGCAGCGTAGAATCTGCATAACGAAGGACGAGCGTTTTGGAGTACTGTCTCTTGTAAACTTTGACGTTTCAAAAAGTGGTGATTATCAGCCTAACTTGAAAAAATTCACATTCGCACGAAGCGCATTGATACATCATTTATTATGCGCACAGCCAAGGTGTGGAATTCCCTGCCTGCGTCGGTGTTCCCAATCTATTTAAGTCGCGAGTTAATAGGCTTCTTTTGGGTTAGCTTGTTCCATCGTCGACCTCATCTCTGTCCTCAGGACTAGATTGAGGCCAAGAGTAAACCCATTTAGTATAAAAAAAAATGACTTTTGATTCTGATTTTAACAGAGACGTAGGTCTGAGTAGCAGCGATGTCGCTCCTGCCCAGCAAAAATCGCAATATTGAAAATGAACTTGCGTAACAGCTACGTAGGGCCAGTTTAGATGCTGCTTTGACACTTTCCATTCACCACAAAGACACTTCGTTAATGCTCTGAAAATAATACTAAATCCCATATATAAATCGCTAATCAAAAAACCACGTAGTGAAATAGTCGTCAACAAAGGTTGATGCTATCTGTAATCAGCATCGTATGGCCGCGTAGGTGAGCGGCACGATAACGTAGATAACGCAGTTATCTAGCGATGAGGATATAACGTTATAAACTTGATTTGGTATAAGGGCGGTCACGTACTGCGTTTTTTATAGTTTTTGGTGGGTTCTGTCCGCATGCTGTTTTATGGAAGTACTTTTCGTTTTCGTATAGGTGCTGCTTCTCACACATGAGTTCATTTCACATAAAAAAAACTCCTGTAATCCAGGAACAGATTTGTTTGGTATAAATGGGGATGACAGCTGTGAAACTAGCTGGTTCCAAACATCGTCGTCGGTTGAAAATCTGGTAATGTCATTTTATATTTCAAAATTGCTTGACCTCATTGCTCAGATTGAGACCTAGCTATGGACGCGCCATCTACAATAAGCTTTTAACGGCCTTCCCCATTGTTTTCTGATAGTCAGCCTGCATTATTTTCTGATAATCAGACTATAATTTTAATTAGTAATAATAAAGGTAACATCCTAGTACTAACTGCGTTGTGGAGGTCAGAAACGCAGCTCCATGTAAAATACGGGTATTCAGTTGCATCTGGTTAGACTGGAAGCCGACCCCAACATAGTTAAGAAAAGGCTAGACAGATGATGATGATGAAAGTTAAAACCCTCTTTTTACGCTTCACCACAGTCGGGGAAAAATGAGCTTCCAATTCCAAACACTTTTTTTTTTTTTTTTAGTTAGCCCGTATTGTCCCACTCCTGAGCAAAGGCCTCCCCCCATTCCTTCCACTTCTCACGACGGTGTTTTTTTTTTTTTTTTTTTCCAAACACTTGCCAATTAAAAATGACACACGGTGATTGTTCGATGGTCTTGCTTGGTTTGCAGCGCAACCGAGTACTAAACCGAAGGCGGTGTGTACAACAGCCCTAACGTGACGTCAGGGCTGCCTAGATATCGAGCCGGGCCCGGGGGCGCGATTCGCATCAATCTTTCAACTGTTCCGTACATTTTTGTTGCGAACATTTTCGCAGTTTTCGTGTAAAACGGAACCATAATTGACAGTTCAATTTAAAAATACACACATGTATTCACTGACTTTTTTCAAGTCTGTCAATACATTTGTGTGTATTTTTTACTATTGTATTTCATTTGTAACTCTTATTTCCATAAATAAGGATCTCCTGTGTGTAATCAAAAAGACCTAAGTTCTCTCATACCTAATTGAATCAATAGAAGGAACTCAAAAACTAAACAAAAAATAAAAAATATATAAATATTATTTTCCACGTCGGTTAAAAGTGAAATATTAGAGCGTTTCTCGTCTACACCAAGTAGAGTCGAATAAGAGAAGTTCTATTTCGTCTGAGGAATACATCCCTCTTTGGAAGTATATCATATTTGTAGTAGGTTATATGACATAAGTTACAGAACTCCTTCCTCAGATGACCTCTCGACTGTTCTGCCCTGTGATTGCCGATGACAACAAGTCAGTAGGTGGGCAAGTGGGCCGCCCTTCTTTATGCTTGTTCTCCACTTCACTCGCTCCTGTCATTCATGTGATTAGAAAGAGAGAGAGAGAGAGATTTGGGTTGATTAAGTTCCGAGTATTTTGATATGTGTAAACTATTTTTTTAATAGAAAATCCATGAGTAAAGTTAATCGAAGGTAACACCGTACCACCGTACCATCGCCACCACCTTACACATGAGTGATAACAATCTATTAAGAAAACCATTGAATTTCTTACCACTGCACACTATTGCAGCAATAAAAATCATGTGTCTAGGCCATTTTTTTGTAACGCAAACCATTAAGGGCCAGAATCAAACAAAATCATTTTTTTTCAACCCTTTTTAACCATAAATTGAAGTCTTAGCCTAAACCATTAAAATAATAGGTTTAGTTCTGTTTAAACTTTATGACGGTTCAGAAGTTTGCTATTACATAGTACACACCTAACTATAGTGTGAGTTAACACCCGATCAACCTTTTGATCTCTATAGAGTGTTCTATAGTGACAGGCAAGGTAAAGGTGTCTTTACCTTGCCTGTTGACAGTCCCATTCATAAAATCTATTGCGGGTTTGTCTTGCTTCCGCAGAATCCTAGAGATATAAAGCATAAATAGTAAGATAAAGTAATTAATTCAGTATGGACATAAACATATCGCGGTTCGAATGTGTGCCGCGTGCCGGTAGGGACGATCACAATGTGGTACAAAATATTTATATTTACAGTAGTATGTGTGATGACGTATATTCTCAAGAAGTTACACGATACGGGTCCAAATAAAATTAAGTTTTATTTTAATTTCTGTATATTCTATTTTGCAACTTCGGTGTTAGCTGCTGTAATTTGGCCTTATTTTCTTCTGAGCCCCAGAAATGTGAGGAACGCCAAGTAAGTAGAATATATATTAATTTTATTTGTATTTTATCTTAGTTATTTCTCGCATGTTTTGTTTATCTATAAAAATGTTAAATGTTGAAAAAACTGTTGCATGAAAATATATTTAATTATAGAGGCGGTTCCTGTAACAGAGTTGAGGTTAAAACTATAAGAAATAAGGTAAAATCTTCAAAGGGCCCTAATGGTCTCGTTTTTGCAGAAAACTGGTGGTTTTTTTTTATACACCGACCTATAATGTTGCCAATAATGATCAAAGGCTAAGGAAAAAGGCAAACTGTAAAAAAAATAAAGTAGACAAAGAAAAATGAGAACATGGCAAAATATGTAAATGCAATATTGCAGTTTCCTTGATTTTATTTTTGATTTGATTTTATTTTATTGATAGTGGTGAAAGAAAAAAACAGCCGCTCGGGTCGATCTTTAGGTTAAGCCGCTCTTGCCTAGATTGGTCTGCGGATGGGTGACCACCCATAGCATACCGAGTTTCCTCCGTGCCTCGGAAAGCACGTTAAGCCGTATGTCCCGGCTATCATTTGTAGATCATTGACAGTCGTTACGGGTAGTCAGTGGCCCAAAAAGTCTGATAACCGACAGTCTTACCGTAACGTATTACCCAGTACTAACTGGGTTGTGGAGCTCAGATAGGTAGTCGCTCCATGTAAAATACTGGTATTCAGCTGCATCCGGTTAGACTGGAAGCCGACCCCAACATAGTTGGGAAAAGGCTAGCGGAGCGGCTGCCTTTAAGACCTCCACAACCCAGTTAGTACTAGATGATACGATACCTCTTGGTAAGACTCAGACTTTTCGGGCCACTGACTACCTGTGGGTGACCACACCCATCCACAGACCAACCTCGGCAAGCACGGCTTAACCTAAAGATCGATCCGAGCAGCTGTTATTATTTAGCCACGAGTTTTGATAATAATGTATATTATCAATATAACGGCCTTCCAACGAACCTATTTCGACACCGGACACACACAGTTGACATTACATATTCTGCATTAATTAAATATCAATAAATTCTATCAGCTGATTCGATCGGGCCCGGTTTGTTGACATTGAATCTCTAAAACTCGTGTATTAGCATAATACGTAACCTTTATGTAAGTACCTACATAAGGATCTACTTCCGTTTACATAAGAGGAAAAGTAAATAAAAAGGAAAATGATTTTTGCTTTATATTGAAGCAATAAGTGGGTTTCTCTACTACGAAGTGAGTCAACTTAAATGAATACTTATCTACGAGTTTTTACATGTTATCCTCTATAGATAACTAGGTACACATATACTTACTGGTACATACATAAATTATGATGTTAGGAAAAGGTAAAGTAAAGTATTTCATTGGGTTTCTTTATGCTTGCTTTGAATTTTATGAATAACTAGCTGTTGACCGCGACCTTCATCCGCAATGAAATTATTTAAATAATATGACTTCCCTATTTGAATTGGATTTTGTTAACAATTTCAAGGGTTTTAATATTTTTTTCACGGTCTCCTAATCCTTTTTTTTTTTATTTTTTATTTATTTATTTATTCATATAACAATTCGCATTGTGTTTGAATTGGTTTGTACATTAATTAATATTTTATAGTTATAACAACAAATTATGAATATGAAAAAACAGTAAAGTCTACTCAATTTAAAATCTAAAATAACATAAATGATAAATATTGTGTCAATAGAATGTAAATAGTAATTATATAAATTATTGTAAATATTATTTTGTCAAATACTTATAAATCTATTCTCTAAAATGTAAAAAATCGAATAATTTAATATTTAATAGAAGTAGCCTAAGTTACTCCTTATATAATACATCAGCTATCTGCCAGTAAAAGTCTCGTCAAAATCGGTCCAGCCGTTTCGGAGATTAGCCGGAGCAAACAGACAGAAAGACACTTAAAAAAAATGTTTTTGTTAGAAATAACGGTATATACTTTCACAAGCATTCAGTAAAAAGCTGTTATTTTGGCATTACAAATAAACACTTCAAATTTTATTTTTCAATTTTTTTATTTGTATAGATGTAATAAATTAATTCATAATGTACCATGCAGATTAAATCAGTAGTTCAATAAAATATTAATGACTAGTTAAACTAAGTTACTGAATAATTAGTTTTATTTAAGACATATATTTAAACGTTAAACGTGCCCATAATGGGCCCTCGTCAGAATTAATTGTATTTCACCACACCGAAGAGGTCTTCCTAAAATTATTTAGTAGAACAAGCCGGGACGACTAGACACAGAAAAAAGCTTACAATTACTAACTACCTTAAAGTCCCTATCAAAGAAAAACATCACGAATGAAGGACCACCCACGAGGGTGGTCCTTCATTCGTCAGCTGGGAAGTGGACTCAAACTTGCTTTTAAACACACAAATGAACTTTTCTAAAGAACTTTAGTTCGATAAATAAACCCAAGTTAAATGTGTCCCCACATAAACGAAGCTAAAGTTTTGGAGTAAAAGCCACTTAGGGAAAGCGAGGGTAGTTTAGTGAGCTCCCTCATCAGTCCGAACCAATCGATTCCTTGGGTCGCTGCGTAGAGATTACGGAACACAAACGGACGGGCGCTTATTGTTTTAATTTTGGTAAATAAACAAAAACAGCTTGTAGCTCACGGTTCTGCCAACATTATCAATAACTTTAGATGACCTGTCACTTTAATAATAATCAACAATAACAACATTTGAGGAGCTCGTGAGTCGAGGCTAAATTATATCAGCCGCACGGGTCGATCTGTAAGGCTTGCCAGGGTCGCCGTGGCTTGGTGACCACCCATTACATAACGAGTTTCATTCCGGCCTCGGAAACCGTTGGTCCAGGCCGTCCTTTGTAGATCTTTGACAGTCGTTACAGGTAGTCAGTGGCCCGAAAATCTGACAACCAGTCTTACCAAGGGATATCGTATTACCCAGTACTAACTGGACTGTGGACGTCAGATAGGCAGTCCCTCTATGTAATACTAGCATTCAGCTGAACCCGGTAAGACTGGAAGCCGACCCTAACATAGTTGGGACAAGGCTAGGCACATGATGACAACAATAACAACGAAAAGAACAGAGAAAATAAAGCTTTACATTTATAACAAAACATTGAAAGTACAACAGACATAAAGATAAAATGCAACGTAATTGGATGGCCTGATACGAAAACGGTAAAAAAACATTGTGTGTTACACTTTGTTGATCTTCTCTTTAACTGGGGAGCCATTAGTAAATTAAAAATACATACGGATGCATGTAGGTAGTTTCCGTCCGTGGTCATATAAAACTAGCGCTAGGCCATTATGCAGGGTAGAAAAATTCAGTTTTGAATTAGGAATAGTGAAAAATTTTATATTTAAGGGGGAAGTCAGTCAATTTGCAGGTCAGTGTCGGGCTGTAAGTTAAACAAAATATGATTCGCGACCGTAAAACGTGTGTAGTTACAGAATTATAATCATTAAAGTCACCAATACAAAGCTCTAACTTCATTTAATCCCATTCAATGACTATCTCATGAAAAAGTAATTCAATGGGCGTAAAATAAATGAATTTCGCGGGCTACTCTGGCGCTTCCATCTTAAAGCCACACGCAACAAAATGATCGCATATGTCTATATTCTAAATATCAAATTGCCTAAACATTGAAAAGGAAAAGTAAATGAATTAAGAATTCATCATCATAACTTTCTCTGCTATTCAAGAATGTAGGTTCGTACATTTCGAAAACCGGTACGTTTAATGACGTCCTTATCGAAAGATTTGGCTATTGGGGCCCATCTGCGATAACTTCTTTATGAGTGAGACATCTCGCATGTCTCCGGGTGGTGTGAAACGACAGCTGTTGATCATACCCGTCTCACTGTCACACGGAGCTGGCTTCATCGGACTATCGGATAGGATACGGACCACGGCTCACGCACAAAAAGGCCCAATAAAAACAACGTCACCCGATATTAAGAGGATGACAAAACTAAATTGAATTTTATGCCTGACACTTTTTTTATTTCTGAATAGAGACCGTTTGAAATGGTTTCAATTTAGAGTGGTGCGGGTATAAATTAAAATACATTAATCCAGTCTATCGGTTTAACCCCATTTCCTAGTTGTTTTATCAACAGTGACACAGTTTTGTAATCTTAATTTATATGAATGATTTTGAATGATATACTTCTGTTATAATAATTTGGTGTAGGGACTCATTAGGTTAATGCATTGATTGTGCTCATGTTTTTATTAAAATCTATTTACCTAAAACAAGGAGTAACGACGCCTTTTTTTTTAATTAGGGCTACAACGGCCAACGCCCTAGACTGCCTCCGAATGAACAAATTCTTCTATTTATAACCATCTTAACTTTATTTATTTTTATAGGCGATGAATCCTGCGAATAGTTAAATTAAAGTATTATTTTTATTTCAGAATAGGTGCGCGAATTCTGAAGCATGTAACTAAATTATACGACTTGGAATGGCATCTGCGAGACGGCAAGATCCTCGCCGAGGATCGAGGAGCCGTCATCATCTCGAATCATCAGAGCTCTCTAGACATTTTAGGTAAATATAAACATAACATAACATCACGCCTGTAATCCCTGACGGGTTTGGCGGACATTTCGCCAGTTATGTTTAAGTCCCATGTAATAGGAGGCGAGCCTATTGCCATCAACCGGGCACAGATCTAGACTTCGTGGCTGATACTGAGAAATTCCTGATGGGAAAACCTAAGAACACTGCCCGGCCCGGGAATCGAACCGGTCACTCTTTCGATCACTAGACCAACGAAGCAGTCATATAGTATATACTTAATACCTCAATATTTACTGTGAATTTGTTGGTGAAACACAGCATTAAACTAAAAACAAAAGACGTGCATTTTTATAATTTTCGGAGATCTTCGAAAGGCACTACTTACTGAACAAAATTTTTATTATTTTCTTAGGTTGAGATACCAATACCCCTCGCATTTCCGAAGTTTCGCTAACTATAGACGTTGTAATCTGAGGTTGTGATTAACTATCTACAAATTCTGTAAAAATAGGCGAGTGAGCGTGTCGTTAGATTTTATATAGATTAGAAGTAGCAAAGGAAATGTTGTGAGGAAAGTTTTGAGTATGAATGTGGATGGGTATATGAGTAGAGAAAGACCAAAGAAACGATGGATGGACTGTATAAAGAATGATATGGCAAGAAAGGAGGTGTCTAATGAGATGACGAGTAATAGAGAAGTATGGAAGAAAAAGACATGCTGCGCCGACCCCAAATGAATTGGGATAAGGGCAAGAGAATGATGATAGAAGTAGCAAAGGAATACTTAGATAATAAAACCTTCAAGATCTTATCAATGAAGTCAAGTTGTAAGATGAAATAAACAATCATTAAGAGCTATAATATTATATTCAGTCATTAAATAAGTGCAAGGGTTTTATAAACAAAATTAATACGCAAAAGTATATCAACGCAATTAATGAAACAAACATTATTTCTTTTAATTCCAATGCAAACAAATTCGGAAACATTCAATTTCACATATACAAATATGTACTCGTAGGTACCACAAGTTCGTTCACCTTTGACGTTATTGATTGCCAATACGTAAGTATTGATATTATCTGCTACTGTTGTTCACCGTTTGTGTTTATTCATACTTTATCATTTATTATTCCAGGAATGTACAATGTATGGGACGTAGTTGATAAAATAGCGGCAATCGCCAAGAAAGAATTGTTCTACATCTGGCCGTTTGGTCTCTCGGCATACCTAGCTGGTGTCGTCTTCATAGACAGAAGTAACGGAAAAGGTGCTTACAGACAACTCCAGCAGACCTCCGACGTCATGGTAAAAAATAAGGTTGGTATCATTAATATATTATCTACTGGTACAGTGGTACTTCCCTGCGGCTACGATAACGCTGACTCGGGGATTGGGCAATAAAATTTATCGTCCGGTCTCCCTTAAGCATAACACGATAATATACAGCTTTTTCAGTCTCCAAAGAAAAACAACAGTGAAAATCCCATTAAAATCTGTCCTTTCACACGCATTAAAAAAAACGTAAAAAATCCATTTTTCATGTTATTACATTGGTTTTTCTTTTATCTTTTTCCTAGTACCTAATAGGAAAAAGATAAAAAAAATAGATGTTGAAGTGTTGACGTAATGTCACGGTTTTCTGTCGCATACCTTCCTACCATATTTGCGTGGTTTAGAAAACAATAATCATGCTATACCGATCGTGTAATGGCACGATTTGAAGCTACTCGTATCAATAAAAACCATGCACATCTCTAATTCACCACAGAAGACGAGGTACACAAAAACCATAGTGTTAATTTTAAAAATAATCAGATGCTGAGCTGCTGCTTTTATAAGGTTAAATTGAATTAGCTAGCAAAACAGACATGAAGACTACTTGCGGCAGTTGACCCCAACAAAAAAAAATCCACGTTGTATACGTATCACGTCCTTAGAATTTCGCTAGCTAATTTGATTTCACCCCAGGTAAATATATTGTAGAATATTGAACAGAAAATGCAACAATAGTAGAGTTTTACTGAAACCTGGTACCAAATGAAAGATTAAACTTTAGTCATGGGTACCAGCGCTGTGGAATTAGAATTCCACACGGAAAAAAGGGAGGATTAATAGTACATTATCTCCCTCCCTTTATCCCGGCATAGTGGCGTGAACATTATAACCTCGTACATCGTACTTACTGCTCTCATTTATTAAATAGAGGAAGCTTCCAGGCTTGGATAATATTAAACTTATAAATTCAGCTTAATGCGCCAGTATCTAACGAACTAGGATAATACGCAGATATAAAATTGTCTTGTTGCAAGATACAGCGTTTTGTTTTTATTGTTGTTTTCTGAACGTTTTTTTTATTTGAATGTATTTGTAATGTTAGGTAGATAATATCAGTTTGTTTGGTGTATGCTCATTGCTCAATCTTATGCTTCTGGTATTTTGTAGGTGCTTACATACCGAGTAAGATACGATAGGTAGGTACTAATGCTTAAAAAATACAACAATTACAACATTAATACAGGGTTAGTTTTCAATGACCCGCAAATGCTAACCACAATGATTAGAAAATAAGATGTCGAAAATAAAAGAAAACAATCTATCCCCAAGCGTTCGAAGAATTTTCTATAAACATTAGAAAAATAATCAGTTTAGCTTTGATCAAGATGAACACAAAGATCAGAAACTGTCAAGAAAACATCTTAAGGGAATTCAAGTAGACAATTCTCTTGAAAATAAAAAAAAAAATGTTGAAGCAGCGCTTATGAAAATTGTTTGTAAAGCGAATAATTATTTTTTTCAGACGAAGATTTGGTTGTTCCCTGAAGGTACAAGAAACAAAGATTACACAAAGATAAAGCCTTTCAAGAAGGGCGCGTTCAACATAGCCGTGGCGGCGCAGGTGCCCATCATACCGGTTGTATTCTCGCCCTACTATTTCATAAATAAGGAGAAATACATTTTCAATAAAGGTAAGCACCTCCGCCCACTATTTATTTCCCTCTGATCTGAAAATATTTATGTTGACATTATATGAATATTTCCCAGTGGTTTATTTATTATTATTGACGCTTTATTTAACTACGCGCGGAATGTGTATTTTTTTCTCAGAGTAAAGTGTGAGTCACCCGCTCAAAATTCTGAGCGTGTCGTCCTTATTATAGTCACTTATCTTATACATTCTATTGAACATTTTGTCCACGTACATTACATTTCTAAGGTCTAATAATAAAAAGGATTTTACAGCCTATCTTGCTATGCAACTTCAATCTGAAAGGTTGAAATTTCCGTGACCCTTCCGCTCCGGACAAAAAGTAGCCTATCTATATTCTAATTTGGACTTTAATCTTCTTACCAGTGGAAGCTCCATCACAATCCACACAAAACTTCCACTGTGTAACTGAAAATATTCAGAGGAACGAATTTACGGAAATATATTTTTTTGAATTCCGTCACAAAGGATTCTTTTGCTGAAAGAACCTTAGACCACACAAGCTAACAACATTTCCTTATCTCAGTACGGGCTGCTGCATAATGCTTTCCTCTTTTCTTACTTCTTTTATATTTAGTTTACCCAATTTGAAGCTGAAACGTCAAACACAAGATTATAAAACAGTTTCACTTGTTGTACCACTGTGCAACAATGTAATTCGGGTTTTTGTTTTATTTTATAATACAGATCCCGTAGCCGCTTGGGTGTCAGTCGTTGCCTAGAATAATATTTGTATGCCATTCTATGGCGAAACACGTAAATCATAAGCCTATTTATAAGACCTTAAATATACCACATTTTTGAACAATTACAAATTATTCTATACTATTCTGATAAAATTGTAATAGAAAAGACCGAACGGGCTACGGTTTCATTCAAGATGGCGCCTATCTAATTCTCACTGCAACAATGTTCTATTTAGAAAATCGAAGACCAAGCAATAGTATCGTTTGTTACTAATTTTAATGTGATAATTGGAGACCGGACTATATGCAGACAATACAATCATTGAAATATGAATAAAAAAGTTCGAAATACAAATACAACAAAAGGGAAAATCTATGCAACATAAAATTGAAATAAGTGATACAAAATAATGTTTTTTAATTTAGTACGTTTTCGACGAGATATTCTCATGTTTTTTCTTGCAAAGGAGTAAAGGTGCACGGTTCTGGTTGGTCGTTTCCTATGGAGAAGAACCGGCAAGAAACTCCATGGTTACTATTTTCAAAGAGTACCTACTGTTCCTAATTATTAGTAGTACGATTGAGCCTTCTGTTAAATATAATATTTTATAACTTGAAAATTATCGCTCTATTTCCACTTAAGACATTGGGCATTATTCGAAGTTTGTACTTTTTTGCGGGTATCACCTCTGGCACATTTTTGCATTTTTCCAGTTAGAAACAGATAAAATTAAGGGAAATATGCCTAAAATATGCACGAAATTTTTAGCTAAAATATGAATTATCTTCAAAAATTAGCCATAAAATGCAAATGCATATGTGTATTTGCATTTTATGGCTAATTTTATAATCCGGTCTCCAGTGGTAATTAAATAATCAATAGACTGACAATCAGTCTCATCAAGGGTTGTAGTGTTACCCAGTTACTTCGTTGTCTAGGTCAGATAGAATTCATGTAATACTGGTATTCAGCTGTAACTGTTACTGTTAGTTTAGAAGCCCACTCAAACATAGTTGGGAAAAGGCTAAAAAGATGATGATGATGAATGACCACTGTTTCATATTTCACAGGACACATTGTCATCCAGTGCCTGGAGCCGGTGCCTACGACTGGTCTAACTATGGAAGACGTGCCAGAGCTGATCAACAAGGTCCACCAACAAATGACTGTAGCTTATAAGGAATTGTTCAAGGAGGTTGTCAACGCTTTGCCGGCAGACTACCCATTCACTCTAATAGGATAGAAACCACGACTGTATATTATTAATTAGTATTAGGATTAATATAAAATATAAGTAAGCCTTAAAATGTAAGTGTCTTGGTTATAAGTACTTACTGTTAACTTGTTTTTAAATAAATAAATAAGGAAGAATCATGTGGTCAATGTTATTTACGCTGCGTCGTTTTTTATTTTGATTTACTTCAACAAAAGAGACTAGCTGATCTCCCCAGAGCTAGATCAGGTTATGTATGTGCCACTTAAAAGTTCAAAATAATTCCTTCATTTTATTTTATGACACCAACAGCCAGACTTATGCAGGGAAATAACTTTGATTGATTTTGTTTTGCTTTTCGTGGATGTTATCTTCATACTTCCAAGACTTTTTTGAAGAAAAACACCGCACCGCCGCTGGTAAAGAATATGTTTTTGCTTAAATTAAAACTATCTACTATTATTATTGTTCTAGCGACTAAATTGTATTGCATTACTCATTCCTTTATTTATATTTTTACAAATCATTTATATTTTTAAATATTCCAAAAATAAAAAAATATGAAAAACTTTTAAAAATATAAAAAAAATTGTAGCCCACCGGTATCGGGAACAGGGTCCAACAGAGCTCCAGAGAGAGGAACCTCCTATCAATACGAGCCGTGTCCAGGAGTACCGCTTTCTGAATCAAGCCCTTGATCCAGCTGCATAACGAGAGCCTCCTCAGGTATTGGTCGAGGCTCTTAGCAATTAAGCCATGGGCTGATATAACTATCGGCACAATGATCGCTGAGTCCACATCCCACATGTCGACAACCTCGCGAGCCAAGTCAAGATGCTTGATTTGCTTATCTTTCTCGGCTTTCACGAGGTTCTCATCATGAGGGACCGTTATGTCAACAATCATTGCGCGCCGCTCTGATCGATCCACCACCACTATATCAGACTTATTGGCTACAATAGTCGTCAGTGATGATGGATCGATCCCCGTACAATTTGATACTGCCATTTACAAGAACTGGGTCGGGCACATACTTATAGTACTGCACTTCCGATTCCACAAGGTTGACTTTATTACAAATGTAATACAATATAAAAGTCGGAATTGTGTAAAAATAAAACCACATAATATGCATAAAGGAATAAACGGAATATTTATACTAATAGGAGCCGAGCCTATTGTCATCAACCGGGCTTGAATCCAGGCTCCGTGGCTGCTAATGAGAAATTCCTGATGGAAAAACCCAATAATATTTAACCCAATCTGGGAATCGAACCCAGGACCTCGTTCCCAGCAGTCGCGCTTGCGACTACTAGACCAACGAAGCACTATATTTATATTCTTTTTGCTGTTTAATTTTATCATTGCATTTATTACGCAGTACATGGCAGAAATCCTAAACCCTTAACTAGTAAACACTCTTCACCTAAATAACTAGTTAAAAGATTACCGAGTCCATTATAAATAAAGAGTGGAGTGGTTACCAAATTCAGATTAAGCAGTATTTTCAACTAAATAAGACGTGAACTTTGAACAATTTGAACACCAGCGTTTGATAAATAATGTAATTTTGAATTTCACAGTATCAGCTCGGTGTGGGTTTTGTCGTTTTGATGGCAGACCCGCCCCGAAATGTTCTAACACTTAGGGTATTACAGGCACACACGCACAGGACACTTTATGGCCTTTGGGCCACTTACACACTCACAAAGCTGATAAAAACGAACATATTAATTAGTCTTAAGACATTTAAGAATTTCGCATCAGAAAAGTTCTGGAGCGGCGACCATGAACCGCAAGACGTTGCGTTGGAAGGCCTCCCCCTGGGTGGACCGATGACCTGGTGATGGTTGCGGGGATCTGCTGGATGCGAGTTGCACGAGACTGGACAATGTGGTGACACTGGGGGGAGGCCTATGTCCAGTAGTGGACGTTTTTTGGCTGAAATTATGATGATGATGTATCAGAAAACAGACCATATAATTCATTTTTATTTATATTTTCGTTCTATTATTTTATTTTTTCGAAAGTGTATTGTTAAACGTCGTTTGTTACACTTGTATACAAGTTTTCCCACTTATATCAAGATGTACTATTTTTCTGGACCATACCTGGGAACCTTCTAGTTACGGAGATGTTTTAGGTCATAGGTACAACTTTTTAACATGTAGGTAAGTATTTTTTTTTAATACAAGTTTTTAATGTTATACTTTCATGACCCCTGTACTATTCAATACATCCATCAGAATAATGTTTTGAGTGCGTTACATTGAATCCTATCATATCCTTTGATATTTCCCCCCCAAAAAAAGTCGATTGCCAACAATAATTTTTGCGCAGTGTTACTTAGTTTGATATATGTACATGTAGCGGTATTACAAAAGTACTATAGCAACATAGTACAAAGAAGTACTTCAGCGCCATCTATGACACTAATGAAGAAGTAATCTTATAATTCTGAATGGTCCTATTCAAGTAATCCGCGACATAAGACCATATAGAAAACCCGGCAACGACTGTCTTGCCTCCCTGACATATCACCCGTCTGGCCACAGGATCCTATCTTTTGGGGAATGAAGAACTTTACACCCATATCCCTTCATATCCCCTATATAGGGTGACTGGTAATTAGTGACTGATACTTATACACGTGATTGTACTCATGATAACAAACAACTTTCCCAAACAAATATTTTTTTTTATAGTCATTAAATTTTATCACAATAACACAACAACCGTATGAAATGCGCGCGCGCCTCTGATCAATCAGCTGTTAGCCGCGTGACTCTGCCTACCACTGTTCGTGTAACAGTACTATTGTAATGAGGCAGAACGGCGTCAAAAAAAATGTTTCTTTGGAAAAGTTGTTTGTTATCATAAGTACAATCACGTGTTCAAGTCATCATTCATCATCATTTCAGCCGAAAGACGTCCACTGCTGGACATAGGCCTCCCCAAGGGGGGTTTTGCCATAATCGCCACGCTTGGCAGGCGGGTTGGCGATCGCAGTATGTTTGTTATAAAAAATCACAGAGAACGCTGCTGCCCATTCACTGGTAAGTCCCTTAGTCGCCTCTTACGACCCCCACGGGAAGATATGGGATGGTGCTATTCTTTACGTCCGGACACCATACAGAACATACCTGGGAAGTACCGTGTTCAAGTATGGGTCACTAATTACCAATCACCCTATACAGGGTGTAAACAGACCCATCACATAGCCGTCAACCAAGCATTCTGTACATCAAACTAAGTAACTTTACGCAAAAATTATTGCAGAGAATCGACTTTTTTTTTGGGGTAAAACATCACGTTTTACGGTAGGGCTCGATGGAAAGCACTCAAAGCATTGTGCTGATGGAAGGATTGAATAGTACGGGAGTCGTAGAGCTGGAAAAAGTTAAAATCTTTCATTAAAAGCATGTATTTAAAAAAAAACTTGGAACTTTGACCCCCAATATCTCCGTAACTAGGTTCCCAGGTATGATCTAGAACAAAAAAATAATCGCAAAGACCCGAGAAGAAGTGACTTTCGGCTCCTTTATGGGTATTTTTACATCCATAATGTAACACTTCAAGTATGACGGCTTCATGAAGTGTCCTTATACACCTTGTAGATACAGCGTAGAAACAACGCATGCAATGACGTCAACAGACTGGTACAGAACTTTTCAATAACGAACCGAATCGACAAACCTTTGTAAAATCTGGTATTTTCAGCGTACAAAAAGTTACTCAGTATCGAACTAAAATAACTGCGAAATAGAATAGAAGAATAAACCTCAACCTCCACCATAGCTATTGTGGTTGTATGTAGGTACAGTCATCTATTACCGTGTATTTTCTATTAGCTCAGAAAAATTACAGAGGTCAATGTAACTAACATTCTTTTTACAAGCTTTTTTTTTAACTCAACTTGTGATGTTAAGATAAGGTCCCAAAATAGCTACTAACGACTTTATTAAGAACATGACGGACGTCAGCAGCTATACTTTGTTTTTTTTTGTAACTCCTTTGGTACTACATATTTAGTAACTAAGTATTTAGACAATTTCTGGTTGTCAGGCTCTAAGATTTATTAGAATTTGGAATGTATTTTTAACAAAACAGACCGGGGCTCATGTTTATTCAAAATACACTACATATTTTACTAAGCATACCTATTCTGTTTATTACCATAGACACAATTATTATTTTTTCAAAAAACCTATCATTGCTTTGAACTTTCCTAGGTAATACAAGTGATTGTAGTAGAATGTCACATGCTGTCGGGGCGTGACGGTATCAGTCGTGAAAGTTCAAACTTAGGTGTCATATACAATACGACAATAACTAGCACAACTTACGACGAACATTTCAACTCATTCTGCTCTTATTTTGTTCGACAACTTTTAGAAAACTTGTAACTCGACAAAACTTGTAAAATATATTTTCTCAGGCGTTTTATTTGTATTGCTGATATTTTATTGTTCAATTAAAGCAGAATTTATATTACTTTCAATTTAGGAATATTTTTTTAGATTGCGTCGTTGGTCCAGTGGTCGCAATCACGACGACTGCCGAGCATGAGGTCCTTGGTTCGATTCCCGGGTCGGGCAAATTGTTAGTGGGTTTTTCCATCAGGAATTTCTCAGTAGCAGCCACGGGGTGTAGATTTGTGCCCGGTTGATGGCAATAGGCTTGCCCTCTATTACATGGGACGTAAACATAACTGGTGAAATGTGGGTGTACTATTAGGTACACCTCTGCCTAACCCTTCGGGGATTACAAGTGTGATGTTATGTATTTTATATTATTTTTCTGACACTCTCTTCATTATCATACAAAAGTTCTTGATAGTTAGTGTAACGTTGTAAACTTTATCGTTCTAAGTAGACTTTTAACTATTGACTTATTCCAGGCTTAAATATAAAAACATCATGCATCTACATTTTACCAGAAAATGTAGGCTACATAAAATGTATCAACCCCTATGTTAATACTAGTGATAACTACCCAGTCGCCAAACACTGAATAAAACAATCCACCGCTAAAAGTAGTATCCAATATCGGCCAGTATCTAACAATGCGAGCGCAAAGCTTTATAAATAAAAACATACCCCGAACATCAATATTGGAACATAGTTTTATTTTTAATTAACGGATTCCTTTATGAACAGTTATCTGTTCTTATTACAGTACTTAATAACATTTTATTACTCCTCTGGTATTCGAAGTGATCCCAAGCTTCATTATAAGCCATCTTCTTTGTATTTTATATAAGTAATTAAATATTCTTAGCTCGTATTTCGTACCTTTTAAAAGAAACAATGCCTTTAATTTTCACAAAAAGGCATTTCCGGGTATTTTCTCGTAGCCCTTGGCTATAAGTCGCAAGTATTGTGCTCATTCTTTTGTGTATTGCTAGGACATTTGAATAAGGTTCCTATTTAACTAAAATCTTAAGAAAAACACAATATATTTATAAGAATCTTGACTTCAGACAGATTCGTGAAAAGATAAGCTTCAAGTGTCCTGTACTAGAATGATTTCATTATTGCAATGATTTAAACTTTATGACGAATCTAGTAAAGCAATAGATAATTATTTTAATGCAATTCAATTTAAAAATAAGGAAAATGTGTTAATTTAGTAAGATATTATTAGATAGCGACGCACCGAACAAAACGCTCTTCACGTACAGTAGCAGCATTTCCATCTGAATGGAGAATGAAGCTCGATATATTCGAACAGACATTCGATATAATAAACTGTCGATACTTTGGTGGTTCGATATTCTGAGCATTTGATATCTACAATTTCGAGCATTCCGTTTTGTGTTTTCAAAGGAAAATGGCTTAGATAACCTGTCAAAGGATGCATATGTACAGTCCACGAAGTCACGAGTCCTCTCGCAGTTATTTCTGACAACAACAAATCAAAAGCAACCTTATTTTAACGAAAATAAAGATCGTAATGATTTCCACAGTGACGCAAAATCACAAGTAAAATAATTATGAAAGGACTGTAGAAAGAATTGGCGCCGCTTGAAATGGCTGAATGGCCTGAAATGGCGTACTTTAGTTTCAGCTATATGTATTCTGATTATTTCTAATGACCATATGATTACAGCAGAATAGCAGCAGCATGCAGCATGTTATTATGGCAGTATTGATTATTTTTATTTTAGCAGCTTGTGGCTAAATAATAACAGCCGCTCGGGTCAATCTTCAGGTTAAGCCGTGCTTGCCTGGGTTGGACCGTGGGTGGGTGACCACTCATTACATACAGAGTTTCCTCCATGCCTCGGAAAGCTCGCTAAGCCGTTGGGCCCGGCTGTCATTTGTAGATCTTTGACACTCGCACAGATAATATAATACTGGTCACACTCGTTACAGGTAGTCAGTGGCCCGAAATTATGAGAACCAGTCTGACCAAGTGGTATCGTATTAATTACCCAGTACAACTGAGCTGTGGAGGTCAAATTGGCAGTCGCTCCATGTAAAATACAGACATTCAGCGGCATTCCGTTAGACTGGAAGCCGACCTTAACATAGTTGGGAAATGGCAAGGCGGATGATGACATGATTACATGCATATGTACATAACTTCGGCATTTAACCTTGTCAAAACAAAAAGATTAACTAATGCAAGATCATATTCGTTAGCTCTTATTATGTTTAATTTTCCCGTGCTCTCATTTGACAGGCTTAAAAATCCTTCGTAAGATACTTCTACAACAGAATATTCTCGCGCTTTTTGTGGGGATAATCCGAGGGAATCAAAACAAGGGGGCACAGTAGCAGTACCTTCAAACCTGGCCTGCATACAAAGCTGGGCAACAAAGGATGATAATGAGAACTTACTAGATAGCATTACCAGACATTACGAGACGGTGGAAAGTAAGTACGTAATAAAAATATTGTCTTTAGGAAAGAGAAAAGCAATAGCAGGAGTACCTGTTACTACTGCACGATGCTGTATCATAGATAATTAATCCTACTAATATTATAAATGCGAAGTTTGTGAGGATGTATGGATGGATGTTTGTTACTCTTTCACTCAAAAACTACTGACCGGATTTGGATAAAATTTGGCACACAGATAGTTTATAACCTGAATTAACACATATGATACTTTTTATCCCAGTAGTACGATCCCGTGGGACGTTATCGATCTCCACGCGGGCGAAGCTGCAGGCATAAGCTAGTACACTATAATACTAGATTGAATGGATAGTTAAGAGTGCCTAACCATTCAACAATCGTGCATTTCATCACCATCTAAAAATTACTAGTAGGTAACAAAAGACAAGCTATATCAGCACGAGTAGCATGAGCACGAGTAAATACAGATTTCTTTTGTTGATCTGTCATTTTGACGATTCTTCTGTCGACAAAACCCGTTTCTACGGTATTCATGCAACGGGTGAAGGTTCTTCTCTCGTGCAATGCAATGCTAACTTTGTGTTACGCCCCCTGCGGAATAATTAAAAAAGGTATACCTACTTACTTACAATTTCCTCTTATTTTAAGACTTGGTCCGTTAAGTCTTATCCCAAGAATAACATAACATCACGCCTGTAATCCCCTAGTGTTAGTCAGAGGTATACCTACCTATGTTGCACCCTATGTTTAATTCCCATTAATAGGGGGCGAGTTTATTGCCGACGGCCGGGCGCAAATCCAGACACTCCGGACTGCTGTTGAGAAATTCCAGATGGAAAAACCCAATAACACTTTGTCCGACCTGGGAATAGAACCCAGGAACTCATGCTCAGCAGTAGGGCTCGCGGCTACTAGACCAACGAAGCATCAATGACAAATAGACGAAACAAAGTCAACAAACAGTTCAAGGCAGAGGTGTTCATCGGTAAAAAACATTGATCCTGTGTCTAAAATCAAAACAATTAATTATAAAACAATCTATTATTTCGAGTTGTTATTAAATGCCCGGACACTAACAATAGGCACACGTTATTTTTATTTCTGAATATTAAATTAAGAAACAACCAATTTATGAAAACAAAAATTGTTATCTATGCAGCGTGTGCCAGAAAGGTGTGGTCATATTTCAGGGTGTGAGTCAAACCATTAAACTGAACAACTTTCTCCATGGGACCATCAATGAAATCACGAAAAAAAAATCAGCTGTCCAGTCCAAAACTTCAATACCGACTGGACCAAAATGTATGTAACAGCTGTTTTTTTAGCGATTCCGACGGGAAAATTAAAAAAAAAAAAATTGTAAAAGATATGAATTTTGATGAATTTTTGCACAGTAGTCTACACAAGCTAGGGAGTCTGAAAAAAAAGGGCAATGCAACGCATGCCAGGCACAACTATTAAGTTAATAAAATTGAGAAACACTCTCTCGTTTTCTTTAGCCTACAATTACTTTTTGTGGTGATGGCTGACAAAACCTTTAAAATAAGCTTAATTTATAATTGTAGAATGTATGTATTTAGGTATAAGCACCTAATCCACCACCATCACCTAACCTACATATTTGTATCCACATAAGTGCCACTCATTTCTGCAATCTATGTCTATCAATTAAGGTAAGTCGTATTTAATGTGTGTGTATACCTAGGTTCTACTGCACCTCTAGCATTTAACCAGTTTTCGTTTAAGCACGACGGGTATTTATAAACTTATTTAAGGATTAACATAACTGCGTGTATAACAGTAGGTATTCAGCCAACGTTCAAATTGGTGCAGTCTCGTTAATCGAATCAGTGTTTACGATTTAACTTGACGTCCAATCTCCGCTCTCCTTCATTTATTTAAATAAAGAACAAGTTCAATTTACACAAAATCGTTTCTGACAACTGGCAAAATGTGGTTCAAGATTTTAATGTTCTTAACACTGATCGTGTTTTTACTTCGATATAAAAGTGTAGTTAAAAGTGAATTTAATAAACTGAAATTCCAACTCAAAATGTATCTATACTATGTGTTCCTGACATTAACTTCGATTATAGTGCTGCCAGTTTTGTTGTTTAGACCGAAACATCACAGGAATGGATTGTAAGTACAAAATAACTAAAACCAATACGTAATATTTGGGTCTAATAATTTTAACCGCCTGTCACTGAAAAACCCAATTTAAACCGTTGTCAAAGGCCATTAAAAGTATAATGATTCATCATCACCATTGGCAGCTTTGTTGCACCCACTGCTGACGACCTTGCCCCTTTTGCGCCATTCTTCTTTAAGGTCATAGCACACATATCAACTCGAAAAGGGATCGACACCGTACGGGCGTTTGTGCACTACAAGGAATTTTACCGGCCGCGGCATTCTGATTTTTTACGGTCCGATATGGCATGCCATAAATGTATATACTAGTTTGTGCACTATACGTTATTTTAACGTAGCTGTAGACATCCCAGTGGTTAAAATAAATTCTGTCGTCCTGCCTCAATTTATTGCGGTTTATGTAAAATGACCCTGTCAGGTACCTTTCACTTTTATAAGTGGAGATGATCCCAAAATTCTTTTTGTCTTCTACGTCTTCGAACGTAGAGCAATAAAGCAAGCAACTGCCGACGTTCCAAGAAACTCATCGTTCCTAGCGTAATTACACGTGCGTGGTGTGTAGTTTCAAAGAGAGCTACCCTAAACTGCGTAGTACCGATCCGCGTAAAGACAGACAAGTGCACAAGCCAATCATCCGTTTTTTTCATGCCACATCGGACCGTAAAAAGTCGGACTGCCTGACAGTAAAATTTCTTGAAGTGCACAAACGCCCTATCGCCTTTCGCCTCGCCGTCAAACAGGCTTCAACCTAACGTAAGCACCTAACCAAAGTGGATCAGCAGCTTCGATACGTCGACTCGACTACGGCTGGTCAACGACGACGCCGCGCTTGCGGCCCGCCGACCGCTGGTTGACTTGGCAGGCACCAGATCAGTTTGAATCCGAACATGAAATGTAGTGCACTGTTATGTCCCGGTTCACAATACGCGAGATGGCTATCATATCCTGGCTTTCATATATATGAAATAAAGGGTGGATGAAGAGACATAAGCTCGGATACGGAGAGACAGCGCAAGGACGACGAGTCGTAAGCACGCGAACTCGCAAGTTGATCACAAACCGCACCGCGGTTCGTGACCTTGTCCCGAGACGAGGCGATTACGTTACGATTCCGGTTAGTGTGCGTTGCAGTAAGGAATTTCATGCAAGGCATACTCAATGGCTCGAGTTGAAACGGTGACGATCCCTTTCCGAGCTGATATGTGTGCTGTGACCTTATATAATTATACTCTCCATATGATTGGTCCGAGCTAATTTGGAACAACAAGACACAACAGAAAAGAAAGAAAATAAGTTATTATATATATACACAACTGTGTGTATATGTATATATAGCCTTTAGCTACGCCAAATATGCCCAGATCAGCAATAAAAGCCAGACAACACTAAAAAAGACAGGTACTAACCTCACTGAAAATCGCAATGTTATTTTTCGCACGTCTGCTAGAAAACTGCTGAACCATCTACGATGACCCTCTGAACCATTTTTAGGTTCTATTTACGAAAGACCGTTTCATCCATATTTCAGGATCACATCGGGCCTGATGAAACATATAACAAAGATATACGGATTGGAATGGCAAATACGTAATGGAGAAATATTAGCAGAGGACCGAGGTGCTGTCATTATAAGTAACCACCAATCGCAGCTGGATATCGCAGGTGAATAGCTAGCCACCATTTCTTTGTGACTAGCATAAGCATGTCAGCCTCTAAATTTCTCACTGCTGAGACCTTCGTCTCTGGGAGAGGAAGAAACACTCGAAATCACTAAAGATTTGTGTCATGTGATGTTTGAACGCCCAAATATAAAGTCCAGTCAACAACTCTTCTTTTAAGAACATCTACAAAGAATTAAAAACTAAAATTGCTTCTCTACCTGAAGTTTGAACAGTCGATGACATCGTATATTGGAACCATTCTCTTGTTAGTCTATTAGATAGTAGCTAAACGATATTTCCGCTTAACGCTCGGGAGTTTATCGGCCAAAGTTGGGTATACTTATGTGACTTGAGTACACATGAAAGAGCAGCAGCCACCAGCACACCACAGCTTTCGACAACCACCCTAGAAGCCATCGATTGAAGTCGCTGTGGCCGAAATCGGTTAAATGACATCATCATCATCAGATAGTAAATAAAGAACTAAATACCTATATAGCCAGGTCAGGTCTAGGGTTGCCATCACATAAACTGGCGATGTTGTCCGGCATCATCAGTTTTAAAAACACTGCACTCTACAAACTACGACAAATCCGGGGAAAACCGGACAGTCAAGTCCAACAGAACTTCTTTTTAATTCCGGAATGACTTATGTGGTGAATTAAATAGTACTAAAGTAAAAAAAAATATTTATTTCAGGCCTGAACAACGCATGGTGTTACGTACGAAAGCTATTTCTAATTGCGAAAAAAGAAGTATTTTACACTGGCCCTCTAGGCCTGGTAACGTATCTCTGTGGATCGATATTCATTGACAGAAATAATTCGAAAGAAGCTTACAAAATCCTGGAAAGCACGAAAAACCTCATAATTCAAGAGAAGGTTGGTAAATTCATAGTTTTCGGTTTTAACTAAACTTCAAAATCAAAATATGTCAAATTCAGAAACTTTTTAAAATTTAACCCTTTAACAGGCATAACGATCTGGGAATCGGAAAATAATGCCAAATAGACATAGGTATTATTGGTAGAAAATTGAATAGTAGTAATAAGTCTTTAAATACCCTTTGTACAATACACATAATACAATAGAATACCTACCAGGAACTCATTATTTAATTAATGAGCTGAAAAATATGGTGGGAAAAATATTCCCTTTGCCTTAGAGCTAACTAGAGCTACCCGCCCGTGATCGCACGGGTGCAATATTAATGAAGGAAATGTTGTATGTTGTATTAATGAAAATACCATCCGAATTTCCGACTTTATCGGTGGATTATCAAAAAAATGATCCTGTAAATTACAAACACAACAAAAAAAAAATCCGCAAATCGAACTGATGGTCCTTCATGTACACGCGGCAATCAATTGATTTAATTTATATTATGAATATCGTCGTCGAAGAAACATCCTACGGCACTCGGAAATAGTGAAACTTTAGATCAGTAAAATATTTTTTGGAATCGGATGAAGAGTTTCGGAGATTAACTCCTACATCCAAAATTTACATCTTTATAATATTAGTCTAGATAAAAGATACCTACTAATATTTTGTAATGACGTCTTTAGTGTTTTGTTGATCAAATCGGTTCCCACGATCTTTGACAAAACAGTTACATATTTTTTCCTGCTTGTTTACGTAGATATCTAAACAGTCCACAAATAGAAATAAATAATCACTTGTTAAATTCTGGCTAAGAATTCACAAGATACCTAACTTAGTATGATAATAAGGTAGGTATCTCATATCCTACTTCTAATTAGACTACTTACCTACTCTCTCGTTATGCATAGGTTGTCGATGTACGTAAGAAGGTGTCCATGACCCAGAAGACAAACATGTGGTTGTGCACTGGTCAAAAAACACCGATGACGCCTATTAACCTTGCAGCAGCAGAATCTTGGGTGCCTAGAAAATTGTCAATCGCTTTTTTAAGCTTTCACGATTTTTAACTAAACTTACGCTGTGACTTACTTAGTCATCCCGCGATGATGGCGCTGTAACAGCGACGAAATATCAGGAGCTCAGAATAATTAAAAATCACGGAAGGGAAGCTATCCCATAAGCTTAAAGTAAGCTCTAAGTGTAAGTTTTGTCAATCGCTTTCAAAACGTCTCGTTTTTTTTTTCTTTTCTTAAAACTTTTCTATAAGTCACTTTGCCTAGATGCTCTTATGTTTTAATTTTCTGTTTAGATCAAGATATGGATATTTCCTGAAGGCACAAGGAACACAAATTGGAATGGAAAATTATTGCCATTCAAGAAAGGTGCTTTCAATTTAGCAGTGCGAGCTCAAGTGCCGATTATACCCGTTGTGTATTCGCCCTACTATTTCATAGACAAGAACAAATATGTTTTTAATAGAGGTAAGTAAATATGAACAAACATCACACCTGTACCTATTCACCTCAGGAGTGGGCAAGTGTATGTACAATTGTACCTAGAATTCATTGTTATATTTAGGTCCCATATTATTATTATTATAAGGGTCAACCCTTTCATCATCAACCGGGCTCAAACCTAGACTCCGGATTTGGGCTAATACTTAAAAAACCTAAAAACACTTTTCCCGACTTGGGGATCGGTCTCAGCACCTGTGGGATAATTTCGTAACACACTTACAATGGCAATTCCTTTCATGATGACCATTTAGTAACATTCATTGCAGTATGAATGATGTTTGCGTTTCAACATGCAAAGCAATGGCTTGAGAATTTTCTTCAGAATACTTCGTATTGTGATAGAGAGAGTGTTACACAGATTGGTGTGCTGCGAGCACTGTAGACCAGCGAGGATATCGTATTCATCCGTATTTCTAAGCTTAACTCCTGTAGGTACCTACCTTCCTTCCTTGTGTGCAAAAATCTGTATTTCTAAATGGCGGCAAAAATATATTACAGGCCACGTAATAATGCAATGCCTGGAACCCGTGCCAACCACAGGACTAACCCTGGACGACGTGCCAGCACTCGCCGAGCGCCTGCACCTGACCATGTCGAGCACTTACGAACAGCTGTCCAAGGAAGTTCAGTCTCCAGAGCTGAGTGATGGCGGAAAGATCCTAAATTTTGTTAAGAAAACGGTTGATAAATGATTGCTGCACTGCTGCTAAGTGCTAGCTACCTTGGTAACTTTGCTGATCCTATATTGTTTAAAAGGAAGAAAGCCCTGTTTGCCTTCTGAGAGTCTTGTGTCAAAGTTATTTTTGTGCTTATGTAACCATCAAGTTTATTCTTAATAACGATTTTATATCGAACGGAAACAATATGTTTTTTACTTATTGTGGGTACCTATTATACTATTGAAATTATTATTTCTGGCATAGCAGATTTCAGATATAGCAGTGATAGTCTAGTGGTGTGACCGTCGGACTGCCAAGTCATAGGTCTCGAGTTCGAACCCAAGGCCTCTGATTTTTCGGATTCATGTGCGTATTATTTAATTATCACTTGCTTCGGTGAAGGAACATCAGGAATAAACCAGCATTCCTGACAGATATTTCTAGACGGCATGTAAAGCCAAGTCACGAGGCCCATAGGCGGCATAAAAACTCTGACACCAGGTTAGGCACTAAACACACGATAAAGAAAGAAATTATTTCTGGCCGAAGTGTGAGTGTTCAAATGGTTTAAAAAAGACTTACCGAAAACAACCTCGGATTTCCGTGACATCACGCCTGTAAGTTGAACCCCTGAAGTTGTAGGCTGAGATTTGTATCGGTAGTATTAGGTACCTAATTAGCTATACCTACACACATCATGTCAGTTATGTTTAAACATAAGTGACAAGATGTGTGTAGCTATAGAGTACTGGAGTAATGGTGTGGGTAGGAATAGAGTACTTACGTACTCTATGCAATTGCCACAAATCTAGGCTCCGAGCCGCAAAATCCTAATAGTAAAAACCAAAATCACGTTCACCGACCTGATTTTCAAACACAAACAAGACTCGGCGATCGTGCTTGGGGGTGTGATCAAGAAAACGTTCCAACGGTCGGACCTAGGTATAGGTACTTATGTTTCCGTTTTTAATTTAAGTAGTAAACGGTCCGGAAAGTCCCTCAAAGCAAGTCAGGTTGCTAAGAAGAATAAGAATATTTACTTATAAATAATATAGACACCTTTGTTAAAACACTGTTGCCGTCTAGATCACGTCATCGTCTACTGGTTCCATCGGTTTTAACCATATTGTCATGATATAAGATTTTAAACTATCATGGTCACTAACATTATTACTACAGGAAACGGGATATCAACAAAAATAGTAAACATGGTAAATATCCCGTTTCCTGTAGTAATAATATTGTCATGATGTCTACAGTATGATGTATGAATGTGGCATGGTCATACCATACCGGTAGATTAAACCGTACTATTCAGGGTCGGTATATATCTATTTGCAAGAAACCACGAGCAATTTCCGTATAAAGCTATTATAAAGATTTGTTTTTCCTGAAGAATTAAGTTATTCAGGAGTTTAAATTATTTTATTGCAAATCGATTCTTCCTTTGTCTCTTTCTAGCAATCAATGTTTGCAACGTTCCAAATCCTTTTAACTTGAACGTCAAACTGACGCTCAAATACCAATAGAATTTACTGAAGTCGCTGGAACGCTGTCTAGTTAAACAGCATTTCGTTTCTCATGATTGGTTGCGCGCTATAGGATTTCTTTCAGTTTTGTGTTTATTTTTGTTTTTAGAAGCTTGACGGTTTTATTGTTCAGTGAATAAATTAATGTTGTATTGAAAATGTGGGATAAAATCATTTATATGATAGTGATTATCATAGTAACGTACATTTTGAAACAATTGTTTTCGGAAACACCGAATTTCGTGAAATTTAAATCGAAATTCCTTGTGTTTTATATCTGGACTTCTGTGACCGCAGTGATATTGATGCCGTTTTTTGTGTTCAACCCGAAAAATGTAAAGAATTCCCTGTAAGTATACATTTGTTTCTTGTCAAAACCGATATAATATTAGGACTTATGTCACCGTTTCAGCTCGATAACCTGAACGTTGATTCATGATGGAATTCTGAATGGATTTGCCCCAGGCATCACCAGACTAAGAACACTTGAGCCTTGATTATCACATCAACACAAGAGTCAGAGCTATGAGAAACACACACTGATATTAATCTCAAGTCTTGACAATTCATCTCCCATTGTTTATTGTTTACAGATTTGGATCTCAAATAGTAAAACATGTAACCAAAGTAATAGAAGTAAAATGGCTGTTGAGAAATGGAAGAGTATTAGCTGAAGATCGTGGAGCTGTGGTGGTGTCAAACCATCAGTCTTCTATTGATATTCTAGGTATTATTTTTTTATCTTCCTCATAGGCTAACTCATCCACTTAGTCCTGTTATCCTGTCTAATAAAACCCACGTTTTGGTAATGTGATTTAGTTTTAAGCTAAATTTCCTCATTCATGTGTGGGTTGAGGTACCATACAGTCTGTACATGACGCTAAATAAAGACAATTTAACATTATTATTATGTATCTGGTTATGCTTGAATGTACCTAGCATTATACTAGCTGCAGTGTTTATGTAGAATTTATTATTGCTGTATATAATATGCATGTTATCCCTGTTTATTGATCTCTATCCTATTAATAGTGAAACATGATGACAATGATGTCACCTAATGATCTGGGGGTCAATTGGCAATTGTCTTGCTTAGAAAATCCTAGAAGGCTACTGTTGTATCTTGTGTACCTTTGGCTATATCTGAAATATTTAAATTTTATTGTAAGTTCCTTGTGTGCAGAGACCTTTTTCTATATAAACCAAACCCCATATTATGTGGGTATAGCATTAGCAATATACAAAACAAGAGCCTGAGATATAAGTAGAAACTGATTAAAACAAATACACAAGTTTATTAATTTTTACATAAACTTAATAATATTTTAAACTAGCCATGCCCTGCCATTTCTTTTTCTTTCTTTTTGCATGTCTCCTAAGGGTCTGCCTGATGTTAAATAGTCTATAAACTTCCTCTAGTCATACATAACATATGCCCTTTGGACAAGGAGTTGGACACCAGCCCATTATACAATATTATCTTCCTCCAGAATTGAACTATCATATGCAAACAGAATTTTTCAAGTTCAACTGGCAGTTTCAGAGATAAGTACTGTTATTGTTAGCCTAGATCATCCCACTGCTGGGCAAAGGCCCCTCCCCATGACTACCAGTTCTTTTTTGGATACAGAGCTAATACGGGCCACAGAGATTAACATGTTCAAACAAAAACACCAGACTGTTCAGCTTTATTATTTTAGTACAGATGTACAGATATAAGAGAGCAATATTCTGTTATAGCTTTAGATCATGAATCAAGCAATAATATTAGCAATAGCAAATCCCTGTAAACAATCAGGTTTGTTAATTATCAAGCCTATTTTACTACAGGCATTAATGATTAGAAATGCCATTCTTACAATAGCTAGCCCGTAACTAATTTATATTTGTATAAACTATGAAGGTGTGCAAAAGCCACGCTATTTTGAAAGTATTTTATTTATTAAAACCATACCAAAGTGGGAGTAAATT
This sequence comes from Noctua fimbriata, assembly GCA_905163415.1. Lineage (NCBI taxonomy): Eukaryota > Metazoa > Arthropoda > Insecta > Lepidoptera > Noctuidae > Noctua > Noctua fimbriata. Next base: position 8,805,704 of record LR990922.1, on the reverse strand, counting down.
GCGATAACTTGAACAAATGTGATGAGTTAGAAATCGATAGAAGTCCTTTTGCATCTCTCATATCTTGCATTTTTGCCATGTAACAAACAATGTTAAATGTAGTGCAGTGTCAGGCAGGCACAATGGGACTCTACCCTCACAACCTTTAAGCCCTCATCTGCATATTACAGGAGTTACTCATAATGCTCCCTCTCAAAGGAAGGAGACCTGGTCCCAGCTTTGGGAATGTTATAAGCTGATTTTGTTGTGCTCATAATGCTATCATATTCTCTTGCTGGGCTTACTCTATTTAAATAGCCATCAACACAGTAGGAAGAAGAATATTTGTGTGTACCAATTGTTTTCTTAATATGCAATGGTTAATGTGACATTGTACAGCAACTTAATTTGCATGATGGTGTAATAATGTAATATTAATAGCACTGTTACACCCATTATCCTGCATTATAGTTAATCAATGCTTTAGTTGTAAGATCAGCATTATTCTAAGTAACTAAGCCATTAATTAATAATACTAATATATGATAAAATTCTAACAATTGTATAATATTAATTCTGAGTACTTTGATTGTGGTAATTCCAGGAATGTTCAATATCTGGCATGTAGCAGACAAAGTAGCTGCTATTGCAAGAAAAGAAATATTCTATGTGTGGCCATTTGGACTAGCTGCATACCTTGCAGGTGTTGTTTTCATTGACAGAAATAACTCAAAAGATGCTTACAAGCAACTGAAAATTACGTCAGAAGTCATGATTAAAAATAAGGTAGATGATTTTGAGTAACTTTCCTTTTAATGTTAATGGCCAAATTAGAATTATTTTGATATAACATAGGACCTGTGTATTATGTATAGTTGTACCAGCTGTTCATCAACTTTCTACGAAACCCAGGCTACTCTCTACTGAAGACGCCAAAGAACCTGATAAGTTCTGAGCTCAAATAAGTGGTGATTTCAATAAAACCGTAATAAAATAATTTTGCGAAAGGTTATCTATATCTTTATATGTCTCTTGCCTGATCAAAATTTTTGCCTGTATACTGATTATTATGATATCTTTATTTACAGACGAAGATCTGGCTGTTCCCTGAGGGAACAAGAAACAAAGATTTCACAAAACTGCTGCCATTTAAAAAGGGCGCATTCAACATAGCGGTTGCTGCCCAAGTGCCAATCATTCCTGTTGTGTTTTCGCCCTATTATTTTATTAATAGGAAGAAATACATTTTTAATAAAGGTACGGTATTCTTGATCAATTACTCCATTGAAATCTTAGTACTATTATAAACGCGAAAATTTGTGAGGATGAATGTATGACTGGATTTGTTTGTTCCTCTTTCAAACAAAAACTACTGAACTGATTCTGATGAAACTTTACAGTAATACATAGCATCAGAACAACAATTACCCATAGTTAGTTTACATAATATCTCTGCAGACTGCTATTTTCCTGAAAGCATCAACCTTCAGGTGACATGGAGATGAATAGCGAAACTATTGTTATGATAACTGTCTCGGGTGTAAAAAGAATAATTTAAAAATATATGTGTTGTACGTAAATACATTTTATAATAGCTTCCAATTGTAAAGACAAACATGGTGAGGAAAGGTAACTCACGCTCTAATAATACAGTTAGAGTGAAGTAATAGTAGCACAGTTAAGTGCAAGTGCACTCGTGCCCTACAGTCACGCAGTGTCGACATTGTGAGTGTGAGCTCACTGTTCATCAACACTAGATAGATAAATATCAATTAGCAAATTTTAGAACAATAAATTGGCTTACTATTACATTGGCAGTTACGAAAGACGATTTTAATTAAATACAGTTATCAGTGTTATCACCTACTGCTTTTTTACTTTCCAGGCCATGCAATCATCCAGTGTTTAGAGCCAGTCCCAACTGTGGGATTGACCATGGAAGATGTTCCAGAATTAATAATCAAAGTACGCAACACTATGGATGCGGCATACAAGGAACTGTCAAAAGAGGTGCTAAGCGCCCTGCCGCCCAACTACCCGCTGGCGACCGATTGAACTGCCCAGTGCCATCGAGCGACGGTACCACCTATTATGTATTAAATTTATAATCATTCTATTATTAAGCTTTTAGGTCGGCATAATAATGCTGGTTCATGAAATGTTTGTACTATATACCTATAGCGAGCATTCCAATCTCAAGAAATATTAATATTTCTGTGGTTTTTATAATAAGGATTTATATCTTGTCTAAATAATCGATACTATAATAGTTAAGTCACACTTTTGTGTTATTCTTACGACTTATAGACAGCCACATCGACTAGAGAAGTTAGTTCTTTCATAGTTTAATTTCATAATTCTAGCAAAAATATAAATGACTAGAAAAATGAGCAAGTCACGCAATAAGAAAATTGATGCTGCACATGGCTAATGTTTCATTTAAGTAAAAGTATGAAGTATTATTTTTATAAACTTTATATTAGTTGTATTTTTCTTATCTAAATTGGCTGAGACCAACACTTGAAAAGTGTTAGTCAAGTCAAAAACATATACGTCTTTACATTAAAAGTGACTTGAGGCTAAGAAACGTTGAAGATATTATGTATCAAGTAGAGTATTGTAGAAATTTAAGACAATCTTGAGCATGTGAAGCTAATTAGCAATCAGCAGATGATTTAGTTGCGACAGCACGCCGCGGCAATGATTTGTACTTTGTTGACCTTTTTTTATATTCAAATCACAGTTGCAGTGTAGCTGTTTGTTTCTGCATCAGTGCAGTACGGAATTTTAATCACTCGTTAAGCAACACCGCACATTAAGTTGACTGAAGCTATTACCATTTCAGTATTTGAACAATGTTCTACTAAATAACTACTTTTTTTATTGTTTAGTTATTATTAGTTAAGTATACTGACCGTAGAACTGTTGAGTTGAGAAATTCTTTTTATTGAACATTTGTCCTAAATATTTAAAACCGCACAATTGAAGCCAACAAACTGTTGTTGGCTTCAATTGTGCGCTTTTAAATATTTGTTATAGCTGTGCAGGTGGGAATATATTAGTAGGGTATTATTTGAGTCTATCGACAAGTAAACTGTTATATAACTGTAACTGTTATTTTGTATTACAACATGTTTGAATGTAAAAAGTCATAGAAAATACTAATCAATACAACATTTTTTTTAACAACAACATTGATGCAATTATAAAAATCAATGTTGGTGCAATATATTTTTATTACAAACGTTTTTCTCGGGGAAAATGGCGATAGGTATTCAAAATACTTTTTCTTACGATCAGTAGTTTTTTACGCTAATTAGTGTGAGAGTTACGCCACATTAATTAATTATCAACTTACGGTTTACTTAAATAGATTTACAATGAAATAAACCACGAATATCTAGCATAGGATGATTTCCACACTACTTTTTACGTATAAGATCAATGTATTGTGTACTCAATAATTAATAGCTTCATAGTGTATTTTAAACCAGTATTATTTATTTTAATATTTACATTTTTATCGCTTTGTAGGACATGATGAGCTTTCGTCACATTTATTTTAATGGTACTCAACATTTAGTTTAAGATATATTACAGGAAATGTTCCTCTATCGTACGATATCCTTAATTTTACTTTCTAGTCAAGTAAACGACTAACTGTGAAGTCCATTGAATGTGCTTCGCATACCTCAACGATATCGCAATCAGTACTTCACTTGTAATAAATTACTCAAGCACGATTTGAACTTAATATAAATTCTGTGTTCGTTGTAATCATTCTGTAATTTACATCGTGAGAAAATTCCCTAAAAAACAACTTCTTAGGGAAACTTTCACGCCTCCGAGGCAATTTATTGCATAATAACATCATCATGTAACCAAATGCCACGGCTAATTTGTAAAATTTGCAATTCTTATTATTTTGTGTTGTTGTTCGTAAAAGTATTCAAGTTAAAATCCCATCAAAGTGTATCGTTATTCTCGATTAATCTTCTAGATGTTATAAAAAGTGAATAATAATACGAGAAGTTACCAAAATACGTTGCCGATGTTTGATCGATAACATTTGAATTTTATTATGTAGATGACTAACTTTAGAAAAGTAGGTAATGTTTATTAAATTACGGTGCCATTTTAAATTCTACACTAACCTATTTCTAATTTATGATATCAAAATTATAATGGGACCACTTTTATACCCATTGTAAATTATAATTATTAATTCTTATCATACGCAAGAAGCATTTTCTTAATCCGTTAATAACGAGATTATCTAAGTTACAATTGACATTTCTAAATATTTTATGATAAAATTTTTGTGATAATTTAATGTAGTAATTACTTTTTTTGAAAATTAAAAGTGTTCGTACTAGTATGAATTGGTTAATTAGCAATAAAATATACATATACACCAAAGATATTAATTTTTTAGAAATCCAAAAAGTCTTGCATTTTATTATCGTCCTATTGCAACGCAGATAAAAAAAATTGCTTTTCGGTTGCAATATTTGTTTACTATTACTGTCAATATTTGCATCTGTATTGGCTAAATCGATATTACTTCTCATCGATTTCGAAAACTTTGCTTAAGCTTAATATTATCATACATAATACTAATTATTTTTTGTAATTTTAAACATTATTGTATTTTATTACATTCTAATTTATAATTGTGTTGAGTCAAATTATGTTCTATGACATTATTATTACTACATGAAATATAAATATTTAGGGATGGAGCAAAACAATATTTAAAAAAAAATGATTATTTTTATAATAACACACTTTGTTTTATAACAAAGCGCCAACAAGAGATAAAACGTATCTACCAGCTTCTCCCATTAGTGTCATCTCTGAATAATTTACAAACAAGTATAAAACTATATTATAATATGATTATATGTAATGTATATAAACGCTTCAATCATGCCATTCGATATTAATGTAGGCCATATTATAGTACCGATGATATGTACTTTTAATGTATTATGCATTTTCACTAAGCTTTTGAAAATGTAGTCTTTTTCCAGTGTATCTAATCATTAGTGTGAGTATAATATAAGCCCGAAATGAGTAAATACAACAACGCTCGTAGCCACCATAGATTAGACATAACTTTTTAAACTGTTTCAGAATGTAACCAAAAATATACTTTATCCTTTTGACTAAAATTTTAATAAGTATTTTGAATAGACAAAAAATAGGAACAAGTGAAATAATGCTTTATTTGAATCAGAATAAGTATTTTTTGAAAAACCTAATTTTTAAGAATTATTTTTTAAGTTAAGCTCTAGAAGTGGTTATTCCATGTTTTAATCACACACAACGCAATCCGTTTAAATCTTAATACAATTCCAGCAGTGTTGCTGACCACTGTAGCAGTATGCACACTAACACCTGTATCTATAAACAAGTCAAAGTATTTACTTTAGTAAAAGTAATAACTGAAGATACAATTTTTATTCAGTAGTTTAGTAATTGCTTGAAATTAGAACTGCCAAAAGTTTAGAACTCTTGGTTTTTCTTTCTTTGACAGTTCTTACTTCGTTCAAATTCTTTTCTATTGATTGAAAGAAAGAAAGAAAAAATATTATTATATTATTTATTTAATTTGTTGCTCTAACTTGACTATAGATACCAGGGTTAGTTTATATTATAGTTATTTTAAATTCTATAAGCCCTTTCATAGTGATCGATGCTAATCATTAGTATATATTCACTTGTAGTTTTGAAAAGCAAACAGACAAAAATTGTATAACCCCTGGACGGCTTAAGCTGTATCGGAATTCTTTGTTATCTTTTATACCCAATGTTAATTCATCACAGATTAGGTTGTTGCTAATGTTCCAAGTGTAATCAACTTGAATAAAGCCGGCTTTAGTTTTAGTCTTAACAGAGATCAGGCTGGCTTTCAAACATCACTACTCTGCATGATGAAATACTATTATTATTTATTATTTTGTAGACCATGTTAGGAATATACTGCGACTTCACGTCCCCATGTAATGTTCCCTGATAATGCGCGGTCACGTGAGCGAAGCCACGGACAGAGCGAGTTATTTTATATTATAGTTGTGAGACGTTATTCAACGATTCTACAATGTTATTAAACCAGAAATATTATTATCCTTGAGCTTTGAACTGTAATTTTCCGTAATACCATTATCTGCATCCTGTTAATTACTATGACATTGTTAACTATCAGACTTCCGTTCTTTGAAACTTCTGAATCCAGTATCAGGAACTTGTACATGATTTTCACGATTTGTCTTGCCAGGCGAACACCTAAATAAATACTCCATAAAAATCACACTGTTCGATTTTTGACTCTCAACTCAGTCCTGAGAGATGAAATTACAACCATGCAATAATAATTAGGCATTCATTTAAATAGGTGTTAGTTAGTGAAAACTGGCAATAAGGTAATTTTGAGTACGCTGGCGTAGCCGCGAGTACAACTTGGTTGTCTTACTTAGTTTTGAGCGAATATACTTAAATTTTATTAATTTATCAAAACAAATGCAATATTTGTCTGTCTGTTTACATTATACACGTTTTATTATTAAATAATTGACATTATTATTGCTAGTATTAATTCGTACTCGCCGAGTACTTAGACCTTCGTATTATTATGATATTGTATGGCCCCAAATGCGGTATCCGCATAGGAATTCAAACTGTGTACTGTGTAGTCGAACCTCGTCAAAGAATAAGTTTTTGGTCTTTGTAATTAATATTTTTCCCCGACTGCAAAGAAGAACTATTACGTAAGGGTTGGTTTCCGTCAAACTGAAAAATCCTCGCACAATTTTTGGTGCCACTTAATAAAGGACTGTATTGCCTTTAAAATTCGACACATCTTCTCGAGAATGCTTGAGGGTTGGCGGAAACGGACCCTAAGCAAACAATTTGTCAAACTGAATGATAGAAATTTTCGATTACTTTCAAAAGATTTGCCGGATTTTTGACTCTAGTTTCACTAGTGTTTTAGAAACCGGGTGTAGTTATTGTAACTTGCCAATGTATTTATTTTTACTTAATCAGGGTTGCTATAGACCGACCGCTTTAATTAGTCCTCGAGAAGGTATCAATTTAAATGGAATATTCTGAAGGTTGATCACGTATTGGTTCAATTAGTATCGTAATACCTACGTGGATTATGGTTATTTTAAAGCAAATAACCTGTGGGATATTGTTAGGACTTTGTGGGCGCTTAATGTACCTTTGATGGGGTAAGGTGGAGGACTCATTAAAGCGGTCGGTCTTTAGACAGAGTGCTAAACAAAGGTACCTGGCTTGCACTTAAAGCTGAATAACGTTGTTTAATTTATTGGTACAATCGGCAATTTTAAAGCAATAATACTGATTGTAGAAATCTTACTACAAACATAACACATAAAACACTCGGTTCGTGCCATTTTAACTTTTTGATTCAACCTTACCTATATTTAAAATTGACTTTTACTGAAATTGTATCTTATAGGTACCTACCTCATTCTTAAAACTCAGAAGGTGCTTTTGTTTGAATGACTATAATTTATGGGAATTTTATAATTGATGTTGTTGACAACGACAATCAGCAAGATATCTTGTACCTAAGATTTATTACACTATTTCGAAACTAAAATTTTGTTCCTAAAATACCAAAATTTTACTAAAAACTTCTAAATGAAATTTTCCAAGGTATATTAACTATTAAGCCCATTTATCACGTTTGTATCTAATTGTATATCAGTGTACTCGTAACTGTGCAAATATCGTGATGTATCTAAAATACCTACTATTAGTTATTAAAATGTATTCGTGTGAAATTCTGTAGAACAAAAAAACGACGATGAAATGTATATTTTTACATATTTTCGTATGTGAAATCTTTTAATAAAAAGAAATCACAGGGTAAACGCATTTTTAATGAAACATTCCTTTTCATTTTTTTTAAATTTATTATATAACTTACACACACTTCTATAGAGAACAATTGTAAACACCAACAAATAACTGTCAAACTATAATTTTAGTAACTATTTCTTTCTACGTTTGTTTATCACAGCTCTTTTACACGACGATATGAAACTAATTTACCTGTAAATATAAGAAAACAATATGACTTCAATACCACGACTGATTTCTTCTTGGTCAAAATGGAGTGGCTAACAGAAGACATGGCTGACTACCCACCATAATAATTGTACCACATAATAATAAAGTCGGTAATGTACCTTACTGTACTTGATCTAATCAGCCTTAGTTGAGTAGGTTACGCCGCGCTAGCGCCTCCATCGAGACCTTTGTGAATTCTTTCTGCATGTTTGTTTGTGTCTGTTCTATCAGGTCCGCGATGTCCTCTTTCGTCATACCTTCAGTCTCGATCATTGGCAGAATCGACACGATGAACTCGCCTGAAATGAGGTAACATAACTTTATTATTGAGTGTACCGGAATTCCTATATTTTGTTGAGAAAACTTTGATTTTCCCAGTGAGAAAGGAAAGCTATTTCTTTGATTGGTTTTCTACTTACAAAATGGGATTTCTTTATATTCATAATTCGTAGGAAATTAAAGAAAATGTTCAATATATTTATTTACATTTATGTATAAGTTTCAAAACAACATCACGACTGGAAGGGTTAGGCAGAGGTGTACTTAATAATAGACCCACCATTTCATTTTTATTTAATTTGAGAACCTCTCTCACGGTGGCCTGAATGGAGTAATCAAATCAAAGTTCTCAATTATGTAATAGCACAAACATATTATCTGCACAGAAAGCATCCACGGCAAGTGAATCCGGTTCTAAACGACTTGATCCCGTCACTCACCTGAACCAAATTTGTGTCGCTCCGCATCCAAGAAGTGATACTTCGAGATGACGACGGGTTGTATGGGCGCGCCAGCATCCATGGCTACGTGGAATGCTCCCTTGCGGAGCGGGAGCAGCTTGTCGCCAGAATGCCTCGTGCCTTCAGGAAATAGCAGCAGTTTTCGCTGGGGATAAGGAAAAGAGGAACGGTAAATAATTATATTCTATTTGGTATGTAGACTAGATAATAGTGGATCTGTCTAGCTGTTTTAAACCATAAATTCTTCGATGTTTTTCTAATAACTAGACGGGATTATATGCAAATGCTTCTGCTTAAGCATTTGCAAATTATGGGTGTTTTTGTGCCTTTTTTAGGTGTTTCTTTTATTTTTAACTAGAAAAAATGCAAACACAGCCCGAGATGATTCCCGAAAAAATTCAGCTAAATTCAAATAGTTAACCCCTTATCTAGCCATATCATCCTTCACACAGTTGATTTCTATGCTACTTGCAATGAATATTACAAGTAGCAAGAAATCAACTTCACAAATTAACGAGACAAATATGCATCATCACCATCATCTGCCTAGCCTTTTCCCAACTATGTTGGGGTCGGCTTCCAGTCTAACCGGATGCAGCCGAGTACCAGTATTTTACATGGAGCGACTGCCTATCTGACCTCCACAACCCAGTTAGTACTGGGTAATACGATACCCCTTGGTAAGGCTGGTTGTCAGACCCGACAACCCCACCAACCCCCAACCCCACCCTGATTCGGTTGACAAATATGCATATTAAATATTAAAGGTTTATTAATTTGTAAGATAGATTATATATTTATGCCCTAAACTCCAGACAAAAGCCAGTAGGTATGTACCCAGTATAGTTAAAAATATATATATAAGTAAGTGCAGAAATACATAGGTTGTACCGTTGTATACTTCCGCGAAGTCAATTTTAATTACGGCGCTTTTAATTGTAGGAATAATGACTACCTAGAAAACATAAAAATTTCCTTGTCACATAAATATCATCATCCTAGTTTGTTTTATTACCATATTACGTAATAGGTATGCATCTATTCATGCATCATATTATCCTCAGTAGCTGCCACGGAGTCTGGATTTGTGCCCGGTTGATGGCAGTAAGCGTGCCTCCTATGGGACTTGAAACTATACTGGCGAAATGTAGGTGTACTATTAGGTACTCTGCCTAACCCTTTGGGGATTACAAGCGTGATGTTATGTAGGTATGCATCTCTCGAGTGCATTTTGTCCAAATTAGCACGGAAATCTGACGGTTTAGAAGATTTTGTCTCATATCTACATACATGCTATCTGTTTGTATCGATGCCAGCTGTTTATAAATAATACAAATAATCATTCATGTTCAATACCTTGCGCTAATTTGATGGAAGCACTTAAGAATGTACGAACACATACTTTTGGTGTAAACATTATCCTATCTATACAATTTTACCTTGAAAAGTTCGCAAGATAGTGCGAATTGACGATCAAGGTTGATTGCAATACCGCACCCTATTACGACATTAATTGATTTGCTTTTAGTGCTAACGTTCCGTAATCTAGTTAAGATGCCTATTCAAATATCATTAATTTTGTCTGAAACGTGAACGACCGCTGAAACTCATTTGCAAACATTTGTGGGTATTTACACAAACTCTTTAGATAATTTTCTTTATTGTCAACAACATTAATAATTTGCATTACCAATGCAAATTATTAAATTATGCCTCAGTTCTATAAATTAACAGGCAATTTGTACAATACCGTCAATACCTTACCTACCGTCAGGGACCGATTAATCAGGGTTCAGGCTTTTTGTGTTTTTGAAGTCGGTTTTATTTTTTGCAAAAAAGTTTTTTTATTTTTCCTTTTTTTATTTGTACTCCTTCACAAATTTTTGCTATGCGTTTATTTTACATTGTTAACGATACATTTCATGGTAATAGGGTTATCTATACATATAAAATTCAAAGTCCTGACTGACTGACTGACTGATATATCAACGCACAGCCCAAACCGCTGGTCCTAGAGACATGAAATTTGGACGGTGTATTTTTTTTGAAGAGTGAGTACCCACTATGAAAGAGTTTTTTTTTTTAATTCCACCCCTAAGAAGGCGCAATGGGGAGTCGAATTTTCTGTGAAACTTAATATTTTCTGGATCGATTGACTCGAAAATCGGTGTACACACTCTTCAATTAAAATTATGAGACATGTGTATCAGTTTTTCCTAAATCATCCCCCAAGAGAGTCAAATAGAGCTTCTAAGCTCATGTAGACGGGCGCATGACGCGCAGTGTTGCGCGGCTTCCGTAATTTTTGCCGCTGCACGAAATCGCAGGAAAATTGATGGTTTACTTTTTTTTTTCCAAAACCTCACCGAGTCTTTAGGTAACAATAAATAATATGTACTTTATCTTTGTCAGCGCTGCAATTAACCACGACAATATAATCTTAAGACATCTTGGTTTTTATTCATATTTTATTTAATTACCTACCATACCATTTTTATTTTCCACAAACAGAAAATGTTTATAGTAACGGATTCACTCTCATTGTAACAAGACCTGTGAGAAATTAGCTGTCCGTGTGGGCCAGTCTAGCTTTCGGATTAAACTTACTCCTGAGATACTTTAGAAAACCATTTTATTTTATTTGTTATGTTGTCATCTTTCTTAAAATATTCCCGTCACGTCTTGAAGTTTCGCCAGTTAATTTATTTTGATATTGTGACGAAGCCGCATAAGCCCGCGGCTACGCCCGCGTGGAGTTTGGTAATTGTCCCGGGGTTGTAAAAAGTACCTATTATATGTGTTAATAAAGATTAAATATCTGTGTGCCAAATTTCATCCCAATCCGGTCAGTAGTTTTTGCGTGATAGAGTAACAAACATCCAGACATCCATACATCCTCATAAACTTTCGCATTTATAATATTAAAGTAGGATATCAGTAGGATATTGGTATAGAAAACTCTAAAGTGTGGGATTAGTGACTAAACTTTAGTACTTAGTCTTTTGGACTATGCCCAGCATTATAACCATAGCATTAGTGAAGGTACTTAGTATGACTTACTACTACGTAACCGAAAAGACATTGCCAAGTAAATATTTTGCTTCTGTATGCAAACATTCTAAAGGTTATTTATTTTTGCATAAGTAAGTATGTATGGTAACAGTCGATTTCGATTACGCTAGTACAATGAACTCTTGTTTTGAATACGACTTCAATAAAACTGGGTCTGCTTTAACAGCGGTATCGAGAGGTATATAATTATTTATGTAGTGTAAGCATGAATGTACGGTACGGTAAGTTACGTACCTACCTAAACAATTGTTTCGAGATTGCATCAGCGATAAATATAAATAGAAACTAGAAATGCCAGTAAAGTGCTAGGTGTTTTATTCCTTATCAGAAAGTGAGAATGTTTATTATTTCATAAAATTGTTCGTTTTCTAAGAAGAACGAATGTTGCTCAGTTGTTGGGAAAACATTACAATACCTACTTACCTACTTTCTATGGAAATATGAAAATCTACATATATGTACATATATATACTTTACATCATCATCGTCTGCCTAACCTTTTCCCAACTATGTTGGGGTCGGCTTCCAGTCTAACCGGATGCAGCTGAATACCAGTGTTTTACATGGATCGAATGCATATCTGACCTCCACAACCTAGTAAGTACTGGGTAATACGATACCCCTTGGTAAGACTGGTGGTCAGACTTTCGGGCCACTGACTACCTGTAACGACTGTCAAGGATCTACAAATGACAGCCAGGACCAACGGCTTAACGTGCTTTCCGAGGCAAGGAGGGAACTCGGTATGTCATCGGTGGTCACCCATTCACAGACCAACCTGGCTAGCGCGGCTTAATCTGAACATTGATCTGAGCGGCAGTTATTATTTTGCCACGAGCTCCTCCAATCTACAGGATGACTGGTAATTAGTGACCGATACTTAAACACGTGATTGTACTCATGATAACAAACAACTTTCCCAAACAAATATTTTTTTTTGTTGTACCATAGTAATGAGACAGAACGGCGTCACGCGGCTAACAGCTGATAGGTTATGGGCGCGCGCGCGCGAAATTCATACGGCTGTTGTGTTACTGTAATAAAAATGAATGAGTATAAAAAAAATGTCTCTTTGGGAAAGTTGTTGCTTATCATGAGTACAATCAAGTGTATAAGTATCGGTCACTAATTATCAGTCACCCTATATACGCTTCAAATAACGCATTTTAAAATAGGTATCTACTTCATTGATCTTTCACCTAGTCGAAAACAAATTATTTGTATACAGGCCCTAGAAATACTGTTGTAATTTTTTCAAATTCTTTGACTCCGTCCGGTACCGAGCAACCCAGGATATTTACTTAGGCAAATCAAACATTAGCTAAGAAAAGTACACGCTCGTAAAATTTAGCGGGAAGGTAGATACGTACCATACCAGCCCATTCCTAGCGATTAGATCATGCGGTATGACGAAATGCGGCGTACCACAAGGCAAGTACAAGGTCTCATTGTTTGCAGGACTAATATACGTACCTATTCGTATATTTACTAGCAGGAAAACGTGTACGATGAATACAATCATAATATGGACTGACTGACTGACATGACTCGACTTTGACACTATTTCGAAAGGTGATCGGATATCTAAATTAATCGATCTATGATGAAAGGAAGGCTTACAGATAGTACAAACATATTCCGATACGAATAGTTTATTCCTTTAACCATAACTATAACGTGAATTTAATTATTAAATATTTTTCTATTGCAAAATATTTCGGTGCTTGTACTATTTATTCTGTGGTTATGGTACCTTTTTGTAATTCTTTACACTCCAGTACCCATGTGGATCACCAATCGACAGATAGATTGATCTGCCCTGATCTGAATCTCATAAATTGTATAAGCCATTGAGTGAGTGGGTGGGACTGCCGTTAGTTAGATTTAGAAATATCAATCAGTTTAAAAAGTTGTGTCAAATGTTCTAAAAAGCAACATTTTTATTCAACTTTACCTTTTGATCCTTAATAGCATCAACTTGCTTGTTGAGGGCATCGCGTGCAGTTTGTGCGCCTCTGTCTATGAACACGGTGCCCCACAGCCATGTCGCAGTGCCGAATGGTACAAGGTACTGCAGTGATCGCTTCGAAACCACCGTACACCGAGACATGAGCGGCCAGATAATTGCCAGCGCTAAAACAAAAATATTTAGGTCAGAGGCCTTATTGGATATTGAATTTTTTTTTTTTCAAGACGAGGAAGGAACCACGTATAGTCCGATCAAAATAGACATAAAAATAGGAGTAGGTCCCCGCATAATTTGCCTCGAAGTTGAAAATTTACACGTACGTTAGGGATACCATAATAATGAAATTGTGAAAAGTCCCCATCGATCCCATGTGTGCAAAAACAAATTATGCGAGGTCAAAGATCGCAAAAATGGGTTTTTTGGATCTTTTAGCGAAACGATTAGTTTTATGAGGAAAATTGTTCCGACAAAAATTTTAGATCATTTAATTATCTACACAAATTTTCTTTACACTTTTTTCCCTAAGATTCTTCATTCCTGAGACTCAAAAACTTTCTTTTACAGAGTCAGGTACGAAACTAAATAGTAACTTCCTGTGAAATTACTCATTTCATAGGTAATGTTTACTTATTCGATAATCGAGAATTTGCTTCAACCCACTTATATACCTACCTACGTCATTACGTTCTTTCTCGTTAAACATGCTTGAACGGTTGTAGTATAAATATCATTCGCAGTTAGTCACGGCAATATCTTGCAGCGATTGCCCTCACATAGAAATGATAACAGTTGGTAATAGAATTCCACGATTATTTTAGAACGTAATTGTATAGCAAGGCCGTTAATTTAAAATAAAATAATAGATACGTTGTTTTTATTGTCTTTGTTTTATTTCTGTGAAACCACGCGTAGCATGACCACCGTAGAAACGGGTTTTGTCAACGGCAGAATCGACAAAATGACAGATTGCTTTTGTTGATCTGTCATTTTGTCGATTCTTCCGTCGACAAAACCCCTTTTTGTACGGTGGTCATACTACGCGTGCAGGATTCAGTGCTCTCTCGCAGCCAGTGGCGTGCTTAAGAACCAACAATACCGCAAGCCCCTAGGGCAAGCAGACTTTTCAGAAACACTAACATCATGAAGAGTAGTAGGTTATAAGGACAAGCCAAGCTTTTAGACTTGTATGAAAGTACCACCACTACTCGCAGCACTGACGCCATCACGACTCCGAGAGTCTGCCATGCCACATAACCTTTTGAAGAAGATCAGGGATTCCCTTTTTAATAAGGGCTCATGCATGGATGGGCTCAATATACCAACTGAGAGAAACCACAAATCTTGCTCGTGGCCATATCGAAATGCCCAAATGGACAAGGTAGGTAAGATTCAACGCTTAATTTTCTAAGCCAACGTCAGGCAGATTCTTAGAATTGCTTTTACGATAAAAGTCATTAACATTTTTAACGAAAAACAATTTATTATGATAAAAAATAATGAAGGGGACAGGTGCAGTAACGAAATCGACTTTTATCTTTCTAATATCGAATTTCCACTTGCTTTCTCTTATCAGGGATAAACATAGCGAAGTGATTACAGCTCGTAAATAATAGATAATACCAACTAGGTAACAGAGGGATTAGGTGGCATGATGAAAATTAACGTTATTTTGTAATTAACCTTGTACCCGGCTCAAAACAGCATGACTTGCGTGAATGCTATCTAATTTATTAAGAAATTAAAAGAAAATTATAAGAATTGCATCTATACTATTCTTAATTATTTTAAAGATGTAAATTTTGTAAGTTCGATGTAGAAGAAATCTTCGGAACTAGTCATCCAATTCCGAAAATTCTTTTACGACTGTCATAGATTATATTTAAAATATTTCCGTGGGATAATTTCTGACCATAATGCGAGCAAAGCCGCGGGCAAAAGCTAGTTATTACTAAAACTGTTTAGTACGAGACCTTTGCCAACCAGTGGGACATTCAAGGCAAATAAAAAACAAAAGTACGATCTTTCCGAGAAAAATTGTTTGTGTTAGAATTATTTACATTTTCAATTAAGACAATTTTAAGCACCTGCCTGTCCCACTGCCGACAAGGTAGCGACTAGCTGTCGAAGATTTTCTTACTCAAGAACCGTACAAGAGGTATATCTCGTGTCAGTAAAGGACACACATATTGATAGTTGATCGCTGACTGTTCACATTGCATCGCCGGCGGCGGGAACTCCATCAAACAAACAACTCGTTTTTAATAGCTAGCTTTACTCGCTGATCGCTGACGGTGGACTGGGGCCTTATGCGTAATTTTATCAAATTACGCTTGCGTTACGACGAACGTAACATTTTTTATATGGTATTTTGAATAGGATTAACGGTTTATCTTGTATATATCTTTTACGTTAAAGTCAGATATCCTTCACCGTTTTAACTTATCTTGATAGTTAGTTTAGCATCGACATTGTTTCCTCGGCATTTTTGGGATTTTATGATACTACTAGCTTATGCCCGCGGGTTCGCCCGCGTGGAGTTCGATAATAGTCCCACGGGGTCATACTACCGGGATAAAAAGTATCATATGTGTTAATCCAGGCTATAAACTTACTGTGTGCTAAATTTCATCCAAGTGACAAAGAGTAACAAACATCTATCCCTCCATCCATCCTCACAAACTTTCGCATCTATATATGTATACGCCAATGCAAAAATCAGGGTTTCACATATTAAATAGACACGTCTACCTTAGAAAAATCCTACCTACTTACTAATAGGTAAATACTCCCGCGCTTCGCACGCCCTGCTCAACACTGCGCGCCATGCGCCTGTCTATGTGAGTTTCGAAGCCCTATTTGACTCTGTTGGGGGATGATTTTGAAAAAACTGTGATACACCTCTCTCATAATTTTAATTGAAGAGTGTATACAACAATTTTCGAGTCAATCGACCACAACTCACAAAAAAAATTCAACCCCCCATTTCACCCTCTTAGGGATGGAATTTCGAAAAACCCTTTCTTAGTGGATACCTACTTTTCACAAAGAATACACCCTTCAAATTTCATGTCTTTAAAGCCTGTGGTTTAAACTGTGCGTTGATATATCAGTCAGGACTGAATTTTATATTGGGGGATTATTATTATTAATTTTTATTATTTATTTAAGGTTCACCAACATGATTGTGATGATTATGATTATGGAAAAACTGTGATACACGTTTCTCATCATTTTGAGGAGTACGTACACAAATTTTCAAGTCAATCGACCCCGAGAATAAAAAGTTTCACAGAAAATTCAACACCCCATTTCACCCTCTTAGGGGTGAAATTTCGAACAACCCTTTCTTAGTGGATACTAAGAAAGGGTTTTTCAGTCAGTCAGTCAGGACTTAATTTTATATGTATAGATTGCTTAATGTATAGTTTCTGTCAAACCAAAGCCTAGTAAATAGTTACAATAACTCATTATGTGTCCCAGTGTCTTCTCAGTATCTATCGCACAGCATCCACCTTTGTTATAGAGTAGGGTCCCTATTCTTATCTACCTGCAATGGTGCCCTCATTACAACTTCGTGCATTTACAAACGAGCATCTAGTACATATGTATAAATAGGTAATTACATTGCATGGAAATAATACACCTAACATCGCGAGCGGTTTACAAGGCAGACGGTTATTTTTACAAATGGCCGTTCCACTAATTATCATTGACCGTTATAAATACATAGGTTGAGAATCAATTACTTAAATTGTGAATCCATTTTCAAGAAAACATAGCAACCAGTTGTTTCTGTACTCGTTGGACATTGGTGTTGTAAATCGTAGCAAGGTAATGTTTGATGTCCGATCAATGAAGTCTTGTTCTTATTCAATGTTAATCAATCTTAATACTTATTTCACAACAATGTACTACTCTGTCAAGAAAGTACCGGGAAACGATCAATAATCCAAGAATTTTCTTTCCACTAATCTGGCCTTTTTCGTCGAATTTACTCTCTTAAACGCCGCATAACGCTCAAATAATATTCTTTATTTACTGTTTGACCTTCCGGCAAAAACAATAGTCAAAGAAAACGGTAAACGTGACTTTGACTTTTGATCGACTTTGGCGTGGTTTTTTCGGTTTCGATTCAGTTGGAAGGCGTCACTCCGAAGCTTGTTGACTAGTTGCATGTCAAACTCGTAAACCAGGTCACATTACCAGCAACAATCCGTTTCATGAATTTTGGGTCGGAATTGCCTCGTTCTGTCATGTCCTCAGCGACTCTTATACGATTGAGTTTTTGAAGAAAATTCATGTCTTTTGGGACTAGCCGAGCGGCAACAGGTTTCATACCCAAGTGATTATTTAAAATAGTACGGATATCGACTCGTGAGACACAGAAAGTTCAGCGGCTATCTCTCAAACTTGAATGAGGATTTTCTGTCACTATTTGCTTCACTTTTGCGATGTTAACTTTAGTTGAAGACGTTGATGGCCTACCAGAGCGAGGCAAATCTTTCATCACATCTCGACCGCTTTTTAACGCTTTGTTCCACTTGCACTAGCACGTGTATTTGATAAAGTCGATTCACCGTAAGCCTTTTGTGACATTTTCAGGGACTCCGAACACGAAATGCTATGTAAAATTTAAGACAAACTCTTTGTTAGATGTTTTTATCCATTATGAAATTCGCAATACACACTCTATATGATCATCATATAAGTCTTCTAATAGAGGCATTGTTTGCTTAAAAGAAGGCTCCAATCACAACCTAATTGTTGTAATTTTGTGAAGAAATAAACAATTTTGAATTTGAATTTGAATGATGTAACTAAAAACAGCACTGTATTTAATTTAAATAACAGAGGCAACTCAAACTCCGCGCCAACCAAAATGGAAAACAGTTGTGCCAATCTAAAAAAAAACAAAAAAAAAAAAAGAATTTGGAACCATAAAAAAATCATCCGTTCCCGATACTTTTTTGACTGTATAACACGTTCTTTATATCAACTTGTATAATTTATTTCATAAACATGCGGACCGTCGCGTCGGCCGTCACGTGTAGTGTAAGCACTTGTTTATGCAGGAGGACGATTTATCGATATATTCATCATGGACTTAATCGCAAAACTGTCAATGTATACAAAATATGTATCAATAAGTACAATGTACGTATTTATGGATACAATTAATCAAATAGTAACTATGCACTGATTGCACTCGTACTTAATATTACTTAATATCGCGACTGAATTTCTTATGCGTTGTTTATGTAGGGTGGCCAGAAGTTAGCTAGGTATAACAGAAAGAACAGAAAGTAGGTAGGTACTCTACTCATAAATACCTACCGATCTCAAATTTCTGTGGCTAAATAGATAATAGAGGCATAGAAATCATAACCATGATAGTTTCTGATGCGGTCACTGTTATGATCACAATAATGTAAATTACTACACTTATGGATCATTTGTCATTGTTCAAACCATTTTCTAAATAACTAGTAAATATACGAAATTGCCATAGATAAGGGCCGGAAAATTATAATATCTATGTAGGCAGGCACGTTTTATCGGCAAATAAGTTAAAAAGTATTTTTTCTTACTTACGTAAAAATTTCATAAATCGAAACGGACAAATATGGAATTGCTCTTATAAAATTGTTTTATAATGGCATTGAGAAGGCGTATTACGAACAATGGACATTGTTTATTTTTATTGGCACAATTGGCAAGCGAAATTTTAATATCCATAAGTACCTATCATTCATTATGTTCCGAGTTGAATTAACTGATTGATTTTCATTCAATTAACATGCAGGTGTGTCGCAGCTACGAAACAAGACCTTAACCACGGAAAATGTTGACAAGCGCACTCTAAAAAAATAATGCAATACGATATTGATCCTATCCAAATATAATAAATTAAAAAAAAAAAAAGGGGTGCTCTAAATAATGAACAATCACGGAAGATATCCCCGTAAGTGACAGTAATAAGTATAATTAATTTATTGGGATTTCACATCAGGTCAAAAACGAATTTCAGCTAGGAATGAAAGTCTCTGGGTTAATAACCCTCCTTTTGGGCTTCACCGCAGTCGGGTAAAAAGGAAAAGCTACAATACAATTTTCCCAGACTCTGATTAAAATCAGTCCGAGGAGGGCTTAATATGGTTATGTGAAGGAATAAATTCATTTAAAGTATGAGCCTTCGACAGGGCTCCAGTTGTTGAGCTACGTACGGTACAGTGTTAGATAATTTCTTATCGAACTGTGTCACGATCTAACTGGGTTCTGTGACGTCACGTTCAACGTCATTTGTTTATTATATATATTTCGTTACTATTAGCATCTTGTAAAAGCTTTCTAGCTATTATCGTTCAGATATCTGAGCAACCTCTTTGAACAAAAATTAGACAAAAAAAATAGTACTTACCGTAGAGATCCAGGCAACTCTGGTGGTTCAGTAGTACTACCGCTCCTCGGCTATTGTCCACATTCTCCAATCCTCTGACTGTCCACCGAAGACCGAGAATCCTCGCGAAACACCTCAGGAAAAAAGCTGGTATTCTGAGAAATAAATAAAATACTCTTGAAGAAAAGGCGTTTTAATTTAGAGACAAGACTGGGAATGTCTGTTTGTTCCATGTTATTCCGTACTAACCGGTACCTACATACAGAACAATAAAAAGGGAGAATATTTGAATAAGTTATGGAAACCTGAAATCCAACATTTCATTGATTCGGGTCGCTTGCCTTTCGACGGCAATTTTGTGAAAAACAAAGGAGTTAGGTATGTTTTTCAATAATTTATTTTCCTTCGAGAGCAGAAGCAGGGTTAAAACTTCACCCCAAAGGTGAACTATGATAAGCTAATTATGACTTGCGCTCTTATCTAATTACCATTTGTTGCCGCGCCTTCAAGTTTGTTAATTTCTCTAATTGACATGAGAATGTTTGCTACAATTTGCATATCAGTTCCGGTTAAGATAATTGCGTTAGTTTGAAAACATTGCTTGTGATATGGGTACCTAATTGATAACTACACTGGTCATTAAAAAATCGACCCACCTAGTTTTTACCCAACTGCCAAGGCAGGATTATGTTTTTCGCGCATATCTTGTATGTTTGTTTGTAAATTTCTTTATTACCTCGTTTGTTCCAAATGGCTGGATGGATTTCGACGATTAAGGTATCATTAGGTTCGTCTCAAAAACCTAAGTGTGCTTAGAAAAATGTTTAAAACGACTTACAATTTAGTGCCAAAAATCGTCCTTTTTATGAGAATTTTTGGCTCTAAATTGTAAGTCGTTAATTTTTTATTTTTCAACCAAACCTGTCGAGTAGGTATCAAAATGAAGGAAATTAAAAGGAGATTACAAATACATTTATGTGTATGTATAAAGGTACATAGTACAATTTGTAGTCGGGTTTTTTGATACTTTCAATTAAATGTTACTTGTTGTTTAATATTTATCGATTGTTTCACAGATAAGCTGTCTCACACGTTTATTTTTATTTTGAGGATTGGATATGATGTTGGACATCTTGTTTGTCGTAAATGTTATTGCACTTAAAGGTACTTAAGAATATTTTATACAGAAATACTGTTGACTGCTGATTGCTGTTTTTGTTTTTTTTTTTTTTATACTGTGTGCACTTGTGGCATGTGCCAAATAAATATGTTTTCTTTCTTTCTATTTGATGGTTTTAAGTCGGAATAAATTCGAACCGTTCTTTGAGTCCGAAACGGACATTCGTAGGGATTTCTTGTTTATAACGTTACTTTTATTTACCTCGGCTGCAGTTTTAATTACTTTGTCTAAAAATAATGGACACTACTGAATCTGAGGCGGCCCAAGATGTGGCTTTGCTCCAACAAGGCTTAAGTCAACGCATCGTGGCCAGGAGATTAAATCTGAGCCGTTATGCAATGCGTCGAGTTTACCAAAGGTTTCTAGAGACTGGGCAGTATCGAAGAAGATCTGGATCTGGAAGACATAGGGTAACAACTAGTGATTTCAGCTCCACGAAATCCACACCTATCTGGTGTTGATCTCCAGCGCCGCTTATGTAAACAACAGGGTGTGGCTATAAGTGACAGTACTGTAAGAAGGAGACCTCCTGAGCAGAATTTAAGACCACAAAAGCCAGCAACTGCACCACAATTGACCACAGCTCATCGACAAGCCAGACTTCAATCTGGGCGTAATCATTTAAACCGGACTATAGACCAATGGGAGTCAGTTCTGTTTAGTGATGAGAGTCGACTGACTTTATACGGTTCTGATGAATGCCGTAATGTCATGCGATGGCCAGGTGAACGGTATACTCCGTGTTGCATAAGAACCTGTCAGTTATCATATTATGAAAGAAAGAAAGAAAGAAAACATATTTATTTATGATGTGGGCTCTGTAATGTTTTTGGCTGGGATATCTTTGACTGGATGCACGGAGCTGGTTTTCATACGAAGAGGTGCTTTAACTGCAGCACGCTACATCACTGATATCTTAGAAGACCATATGATGCCATATGCCGGCTAAATTGGAGATAACTTTGAATTAATGCATGATAATGCACGATCACACGTAGCGCGCATCACCACCGATTACCTTGAAGAGGTCGGCATTCGGGTTATGTCATGGCCCTATAGAGCACATGTGGGACCCCCTAAAACAAAAGGTTAGAACTGGTAATCCAGTCCCTACAACATGGGGATACCTGGAAACCGCCATTAGGGAAGAATGAAACCGAATCCTTCAAGAAACCCAATCAAATTTTTTTAAGGTCATTAAAACGTCGAATGCAGGCCGTCATTCGAGCAAAAGGAGAGTATACGCAATATTAAATTACATGACATAACATAACATTTAAGCCAAAAAAAACTAGAGCGTATTAAAAATTAATCAAAAAATGGTGTAAAATTAAGGATTTTGATTTTTTAATAAAAAATGATTTGTAAAAAGTAATTTTGATATTTTCATTGTTTAAATTGGTGTAAATAGATCAGTTAAATAAAACATTTAGTTGGTTTTGCGTGATATGCGGTAAAAACGCAGGTGGGCCGATTTTTTTGATGACACGTGTAGTTTGCCACGAGTATATATATTTCGTGTGCACTCTTACTGTTAAGAAAAATGCAATTCGGTGCACTGAAAATACATCAATGGTTCTGTTTTCTGTTTAGTATCGCAACTCATAGTTTGTTTTTGTTACATCATTACCCAATTTATTGTATTGTTATCTGCTATATTATTATAAACTGTGTTGTCCCTTACAATCGCAAGCTGCGGATTTAACAACAACGTTCTTGTCTATAATTACAATCGGATAGAACATCAGTATTTTTAGAGGACTTCTAACTGAAATCATTCTTTATAAAGACTGAATGATAGCAGACGCAATGATTTGTAATCAGTCATAAATTAAAGTTTGAACAAGGAAAAAGAAAGAAAGTCTTGGACTACATATTACTATGCTGGTGGAACCTAGTCACCCAGTCGTAACCCAAATACATTTATATTCTCTTCTAACATGTCACGTCGAAGTAGGTGAGCATTGTTTCAAAATGCCTACCCGGAAACATCGGGCATTAACGCAATCAGAACATACAGACCAACGAAATAGTAAATAGCTAAGTAGCTATTGCTAAGTATTTTAATTATAGCAGACATATTACTTAATGCAATATTTTTGCAAACCTTATAATATAATTATATAATATTATGTAAAGAGTACCTACTCGTTATGAAAAGATATATTTAAGTTTCACAGTTTAAAATCTAGCACTGAGTTTTAGTATTAATTTATCTTACTTAGTATTTTCACTTAGCTTTAGCTGTGATGTCAGTCAAAGACATAGTATAACATTTACTAACCTAACCTAACTATATTTGTTTATCTCAGAATCGTTTCGAAAACCTTCGACGTTAATGGTGAGTTTGACGACTTCCTTTTATCTTATTGCGTTATCTTATCATAAACAAATAATTTTATCTTATTAAGAGAACAAAAACTAAGAGAAACCTCCTCATTGCATAGTGATAAGTGATGAATCATACATACCTACGTCGATACTAGGTCGGCATTATAGCAAGGACATTACATACAGTTGACTGAGGCCGCCTTGTAATGAAGAATGGAATTATTTGAACAACATTATGCAAAATAAAAATAGCTCGATAGATTGATTCTATTTTTAGATACCGGAATTAATTTGAATCGTTTAATTATTAAAATAAAGCAGAAACATAGGTTCTTCACTAACATGACACACGATAAGGCCGCTTAATGCTCAATCGACAACGTATTCTTAAAATCTCAGTTCAATTTTCAAGTGCCTACGATGAAATGTTACTGGGTTTGGCTTAACTAGACATATCAATAATTATGATAATTAGGTAGATATAATACTAACATCAGCGTTAGTTCTGACTTTTGAGAACATTGAAGACGCTTCTCCGCAGGGCGTAGCGGCTACGCAAATCCTAAGCCGCGTAGACGCTACGGCTACGGAGGCCTACGAAACGCCTACGAAACCTCTACGCGGTGTCGATGCCTACGCAGAAAAAAATAACAATCCTACCTGCCTCTACATATACATATATTTAGCAAATTATCCCTCTAAATATACTCTGTTTTAAAATTTCATGTCATTTTTAATATGGTTCTTAATATGGTTGGTTGCTGTTATGATGATATTCTTAGACAATTAAACTTATACTGTCAGTTACGGGATATCTTCCGTGATTGTTCATTATTTTGAGCTCCCGATATTAAAATAATTATAAAATACAATTGTAACAACAACAAACAACAATACAATGTACAATTGTATTATTAATTACAATTGCCAAAATGTAAGTATGTATTTAATTATTGCCAAAAATCGTACAAGAAATAAATTTTAAGTACATAAAAAGAAATAAAATTAAAGTCAAATACGTCAAAATTAAATTAAAAACATAATCAAATATAATTAGCAACAAATAAAATAAGTTAAATAAACGCCAAGTAACATATTAAAGTCAAATAAGTACAAATTAAGTTAAAGAAATATACAATAGGTGTATAAATACTATACGATTCACGTTCTGTATTTTTCTGTACCCACCAGGAAATATACGATAAAATGAACGCAACTATGCCAATAATCAATATTATTGGCATAGTTGCGTGTATATTATCAATAGAGACACGAGATGTTATTTGTTTTCAGACGTAACTAATCTTTAACCTATTAGATGTCATAACTTGTTATAGGGTTTACAGGTCATCATCATAGGATTGTGAAAACATCCTCGTGTTAATCTTCTTCTAAATATAGACATATGTACTTATCTTTAGTCAATCTTCATTAATTTTGTATTATTAGGTTCTAATAAAACTAACAAAAGGTAGGATTTACAAAGCAGATGTGAGTGTCAAAGCTGGGAGCGGGGGGGACTCCCTTGAAATGTTTTTGTTGATGTCAAGGACATTTATACGGATCTTATTGGTGAGGTTCTTCAGAAAAGTCAGGTGCGTAGTGCGTCGGGAGAAACCGACATTAATACTAATATTTACATGATTTAGGAAAAACGATGATTTTATCAGCCTAGGGTAATTTAGGAAGAGTCATGTACCTACGAATATGAACGTGGACGAGGCGAATGGAGTATGTAAGGAACGTAGCAGGTGGCGTTCTGACGCCTGAATTTACGTATGTAATAATGCAAACTTAAACATCATTGAATGATTGTTCCTGATCCTCATTGAAAATCTGATACAGATACTAGCTTGACATAAAATTACCTACTAAGGTTCATATATTGTTATTGTTATATGTATTAATCTTAAGTACCATCAAACGATGGTAGTGTGATGATTTAAATTGTCGTAGGTACCATATATTACGTTACCACAGATGACGTGTTTATTTCTTGGAGACCACTAGGTATCATTCTCTTGAGTGGCATGACGAGTTATATTTAAATATATAGGTACATACCTTTGTTAACAAATTGCTTTAAAATGAAAATATATTTTGATCTTTAAAGACCTCGATTGTCAAGTCGTTTACTGTTACTGCAACAAAGGAGAATGTCAGTTTTTCAAGGGGTGCTGGTCCAAGTGTGTTGCAGATATGAATTGTGCCTTAAATGACAGGTCTCAACCAGTACAACCTTTTTTATTACGGTAGCAAGAAAAAATATCCCGGAAATATTGGCATTTTCATATGTTTATTAACTTTATAAAAAAGGTAAAAGGTCTCATGATAAGTTCTATAATTACTATACGTTTTGCAGACCTATAACGGCGCGCGATACGTTTGCTCCGCTATAGCTGATTATAACATTATCGAAACCAAAGTATGATGGTATGGTTGTTGAGAATGAAAATAAACTGCTGGCATACATCTTCCAAGGTATATTACTGCTACATATTGATTAACGAAAGTAAGCATGCATTAAATCGTATTAAACATTATTACTGCATATGCCCTATAGGTAAACGCACACTGGGCTGCTGCGCCCTTAAAATGTGTGTAAAGTGTGTAGTACGGTTTGTGGGGAGGGGGAGGCAGGCATGAGGATAATATTTACCGCCCAGCATAGTTTTTAGATTACGTTATCGATGAAGAGTAGTAGTTATAATCAGTTTTGTCTATGTTGATAACAAAAATAAATGAAATACTTTTTGTTTGTCTCTTTCTTTCTTATATCAGTTTTTACTGTTTTTTAAAATGTAAATACACATGCAATAATGTTAATTCCTCTGGGATATTTTTTTTTGCTGCCAGATAAAAAAAATTACTCGGTGACGCCTGTCATTTAAGATACATTGTACCTACATCTGCAACACACTTATGGACCGAAGTTGACAATCTCCTTTGAATCCCTGTTTTTTGAGGTGCTGAATATTAAAGTACGCCTACCTAAAAGTCACGCACGAAATAGTTACCGTAAAAAAATATAATCTTATCAACAGCCATCTACATAAGAATTATATATAATGTACCTACAGTTGCACAAGTATAGATTTAAATTGCGTAAAATATGAATGACACAGTTTCTGAAGGCCTTAATGTTTTCAAACATAGACAAAGGCTAGATTATCTCTAAAACAACAGCAGGGAAGCTACATAGATAGTGACTTATTGTTATTTTCAACACTTTCACTAGGCTGAGGTAATTATCTACATAATTATTATACACGGTGATTGTTTTTAACAATATTGTCTGCATCACGGCCAGTGAAAGTCATTCGTTTGACGTAGTGGGCTACATAATATAAATTATCCAGAAAATTCATCATAGATATCAAATTCGAAGAAACGGACAATTTTTTTAAACTTATAAATAAATAAAAAGTAAATTATATGCAAGTAGGTACTTACAGCGCGTTTGTTGGGTCAAACGGTTTGATCAACATAAGTGGTACTGGAGCTGTGGCGAATATTAACGACATAACAACGAACAGTGTGAACTGGAAAGAAAATTACAAATAAAGCAATTATCGACAATATTGTTTTGTCAGAGTCAATTACCTATTTGGCTTGGGCTTGTTTTCTATCGGAACCACCCTTCGGATAGGTAGGTACCTAATTCCTACCTTTTCAGCAGTAAACTATTAGTAGTAAACTACCTACCTACTTCTTTGGCACCTTGAGGTAGGAGTTTTAATTTCGGATCTGCTTTTCTTATACTAAGGGTGTAAATAGACCCTTAACATAGCCGAAAGGCACTTATTCTCCCCGTCTTTGCGATATTTTTTTTTGTTCTGGACCATACCTGGGAACCTTCTAGTTACGGAGATATTGGGGGTCAAAGTTCCAACTTTTTCACAAGTTTTTATTTAAATAGGTACATGTTTTTAATGTAAGATTTTTACTTTACACATTTTTACTCCACGACCCCCGTACTATTCAATCCATTTATCAGCATAATGCTTTGAGTGCTTTCCATCAAGTCTTATCTTAAAACGTCAGCCCAAAAAAAGAAGTCGATTCCCAGCAATTATTTTTGCATAAAGTTACTTAGTTTGATGTACAGAATGCTTGGTTGACGGCTATTTGAAGGGTCTGTTTACACCATGTATAATATAAGTAAGTACATAGGTACCACTTCGAATCAGTAAACAGTAAGTATTTCTGTGCAAAACAGTTTTATTTTACACAGAAATCTTACTGTTCAAAGTCCGTGGTGGTCCAAACTCCAAAGTTGACAGATAGGTATAAGTAACATTTAAACAGATAATATCGCTGATGTACTTTAACTACCTACAAGTAGATTAACCTATCATAATCCGTCTTTTAATTTAATATTTCAATAAATTATTATTAATCACGCTGTCACGCACTATCACCATACATCACCTTATCGGTCAGAAAAAAACTATTAGGTGCCTGTGTACTGGTAGGTTTCTGCCCAATAACCAAAAATGTAAAAATAAACAGTTACCTTAATGTAATATCTGGCAATGGAGCTGATTGTGAAGAGTATGACGAGGAGTGCCATCACGCACCCCAGCACCACGTTGGCCGTCATGATTCCAGGTATATTTTCTGGGTATGCCTAAAAACACACACTATATTTAGATTATTTTCCCGCCACTGATTAAATACAACAAAATATTATGCGGATAATATCGGCAGCACTGTGCCACCCCGCTCCGATAAAAGACTGGGACAACTGAGCACTTAATTGATAACAAACGGCGATATGGTCATTGCCCACTCCGTGACGCAAAAATTGTCCTTATTTTACATATAGGACAACTACGAGAAGTGATAGCCACTCCTTTATAGATCTATATTTTAGTATAGATGCCTGAAATACTAGATTATTGGTAAAAAAAAATTCTTACTGAACTGACAAATAATTTCTGCAATCTACACGACCTACTTTCTCAACAGGAACATGTTACCTAGGTATCCAAATTGCTAAAAAAAAAGTTCCTTTTAGCACTTGCGGCACCACCAACAGCCTTCCTAAGCTTTACATGACTGGTCCCCAAATAAATACCTGTAGCTTCTTCATTTTATTTAGTGAAGCAGGCTTAGCCTTGACTATACCTTTATTTATAAGAGTTAAACAACATTCACACAAAAATTATTAAGTACCTATTAATGTTTATTACCAAGCATAGGAAGATAATATTAAAGACACTATACAAAGGCACATGAATAGGATTCTAAGATAACGTTTAACTATCATTTTACTAAACAAATGAATCTCCTTTTATTTTTTTTGAATATTTTTTTTAAATTACATTTACATATTATACTGCTTTACTGACTGACAGTGACAGTTAAAAATACCTACAATTCATCTGGGAGGAAATAGAGCTTCACGTGAGGATATACCTTGATGTGTGCATTAAATCTTACTCACGTATCTAACTTATTTTGTTATTGTATACAAATATTATGCTCATTACTCAGTATATAGAACTGCAGATGCAGACTATTGTTTTCCTTCAAAACTCGAAGCAAATCAAACTACAAATAAGTAGTTAATGATTGCGCTAAACAATTATAACTATCATTAAATATGTTGTATCTATGTAATTTTAAATAGTTACAATCAAGGCTGCATATTTTATTTAGATTTTAATGCACGGATATTTTATTTAGATTTTTATGTATCTCAAGTATCTTGGCAGGTCACAAATTGCCGGCCTTTTTCTGTAAGGGTCAATTCACACCGAAGTGGCAGCGGTCGGCAGCGCAGTTTCACTGTCAAGCCATTTTATGCTTTATCTCCATATTCTCCATTAGGAAATGCATAGTATCGTTTGAAAGACTCGGCCGCGTGACGTCTCGCGGCGCCGCGAGCGACCGCGCTTCTTTCAAACGATAGTATGAATTTCCTTATGGCTTGAGTACACGCTGCGTCGCGTCGCGTCACGTCTCGGTGTAAACTGACCCTAATGCAACAGCCTCGCAATCTCCTTATAGGATCAGCAGTCGCAAGTCTGACTGTCAAATTTTAGGTCGCGCGTTTGATTCACGTTGAGAATCGTATAGTAGTTATTTCGAAACTTCAGTCAGCTTGACTTTTCAGGGTTAGGTGCTGCGGCTGACGCACTTTAACACTGCCATTGCCACAAAAGAATTATGAAACTTTTGAACCAGTAGCCCAATTTAATTAGGATGGTACCAGGTGCAATGTTGACTGGCCCACAGCTTAGACGCTTGTGTGTATGTGACACCTCACGCATATTTATTATTTTCCTATGAGTTTAGGGACATAAAACGTTCAATATTCATGTTATGGTACCTACACCAGACCGTCCACAGCGTAGTAGCATTAATGAAGTCAAACTTACGTCAGTTAATTCACTAATTGCTTCGTGTTTTAAGCCAGTGAAATTTCAAAACAGCCAAAAGTTTGACCACTCTGTACTCGCTCGAATAACTCCATCGAGCAGACAGAGCGTCCCATCATTAGATAATTTATACTTAGATCAAGCGTCGTCATGAGTCATTTTATCATGTTTACACAATTAACTAAGTTATAGCTGCCTACTGTACTGATATTTCTAATAAACACGTACCAACTCACGTGGCGAAGATTGCAGTTCCGGATTTGGTTGCTAATTTAATCTCTTATTCTTAATCACTTATATATGTCATAAACGCTCTAATTAAACACTTTTACAAATAACTAAATAGTGCAGACGACTCTAAAATTATTTTGAGGATATAGTTGTCAGTCAGTACAATTCTATCCGATCATTTTAAAATGCAAAAACTATTTGTTACTTTTCTAGTAAGTAAGATAATTATCGGTTCCATAAATGGAGCTGATTGGAAATAATTATTAACGGTTTCGTTATCGTTGCACGTGAGATCCGATAACCCTGCTGACCACTATCACGCAGCGATCATACAACACCACTGATTAATTGCCCACTTTTTCCACAGACCAGGTTTACTGTAATCTTTCCGATAGATATTTATTGTAAGTTATTATAGTTGAAGAATGCAATTGCTTATAGGTACTTAATTAATAGATAGTGTACCTAAATACATCATTCGATCATTCTTTGTCCAGACTATTTCTCTGTGAAATGCGCTTCCCCAGGAAATCAGGATGGCAACCAATCGCTTATCTTTTAAAATTAAAGTTCGCGAGTACATTCTGAAGAAGCTGGCAGTTTCGTCACAACGTAATATTTTCCCCATTGTTTGTGTTTTTATTTTAGATATACACCTACCACTGCTTGTCTCTGCATCACCTAAAGGTTGACTGGTAGAAAATGCCTATGGCATTAAGTCCGCCTCTGTACTTTTGTGCTTGAAGTGTTAAATAAATAAATATTGCTCCAATAATGGAATACCTATAAGTTTAAGACTATAGGAATAACTGCTTTTGTTCAAAGTCCCTTCATAAATGAACGTTGAAACTTATCGGTGTGATAGAAGTATTTGTTTGTTCATTGAATGGGCAATGGCACTCAGACGCTTGATGAGTGTGGGCAGCAACGCCATGGTGTTTCACTCGTTAAACATAGAGGTATCGGTAGTAGGTAGTATAAACAACGTTATCTAAGTAGGTAAGTACCTAATAGTAGCCGACCACTATCTATAAAATTTAAAAAATATTTTTAAAATTATTGAATAGTATTTTCAAAATTCACCAAAAGTGTAGAATATATACCTAGATGAATTAAATGCTGTTCTTGAATTATGAGTTCACTAAAAACATAACAGAAATTTGACTGACAGAGACAACACAATCAGGGTCATCTTATTCAAACCGTATGCATGTGGAGAGGTAGGTCCCTACCTAATGTTGCTGAAATATCCAAAGTACAGACGTCAGCACATCAAGCTATCCGAAACTGACAAATTTTCCAAATCAACCTTGAACCTAATGCTATTCAGTGATAAAGTTTAAAATCTTTTAAAGAAATTCGACAGATTGTAGTAGCTTGATGTACTGGTGTCTGTTCCTAATGAAATAAGGGATTTGAGTGAAATAGACACTCATACGACCTCAGATCATCTTTTTTCTATGACCTACGTATGTAAGTAGGTACCAATATAACTTATGGCCTACTAGGTACCTACTACCTCGGCAGACAATTTTAAAGAGTGTTTCATCTGCAGCCCTAGCATATCCTCAATTTTTATTAGAGAAATGATACAGTCAGGGATTAGGCTACTGTGAGTGCAGCTGCCCTAGCCAGGGATTATTCAGTCCCTATTGGTAATGCTTGAATTTATTCCAAGAGTCTATTATACAAACATATATAAAATAAATTACGCATAGGCTTTGACTTAGGCGATTTTCCCACTGCACCGCGCTCCGTCGCGTAGCGCGGAAAACTCATTGTACTCCGACGCGTGCCGACACAAATACCTACAATTTTCCGCGCTACGCGACGGAGCGCGGTGCAGGGGGAGAATCGCCTAAGGAAACCAACGGATTGTTTTATCTACTATATTTACATTAGAATTCACTTTGCAATTATTTTGAGGGTGGTCAGTTGAGGATTTCCTAACCACCCTCACCTCCCAACCAAACCAAATAGCTACCGTGTGCATATAATTGAAAATTTGAAACGAATTTTTCATAAATGCATTAACACGATACCCACCTCTTATCGTTTTCTAACAAATAAAAACAACTACTTACTTTATGACCGTACCCGTTGAGAAAATTCACAATAACGTTTATAACTCAGATAAACAATAACAACTTTAATAGAAAACCTGAGATCCACGAGAAATAATTGTATATTTTGTGTTAGAATGTTTGGGATCGCGATGTATTTGAAGCCGCTGAATTCGTCACGCGACCTCTCCGCGGCAATACTACAACAACACTGACTTGTGTTACTGAACTTTGGCTAACGACACTAACGCTTAAATTATTTCACTAGAGACGCGATAGCGTCGTCACACGCGGACGCGACGAACCATAATGGAAAACAACGCTTGCTAAGCTGATAATCGCCCGATGTAGCGCTTTATCAAATAATTTTTGCTTTCTGGTGAACAGTCCGTTTCGGTGTGCATTGACGCACAGACTACCTTTGACCGTTGAGGACAGCGGTTAAAGGTCGCCTTACCAACTAGTGTGGACTGTATCAGACTTTGCTTTGCCCTATTAAAAGGCAATGACCATTGCTGGAATAAATTAAAACCATGGGTGTGTTGTATCGACGGTGAAAATTTCAATGTCGTAAGGGCCGTTTAAGTCCAATGTCCATTACAAGTTACATTAACAATTTCTACCATCGATAGTACAAAGGGTGTTTTTTTTTAGAGGCGGAGAACTTTAAATTGAAATAAAACAGAAAAATGTTTTTAACATCCATGAAATTGACTTGAAACTTCAGGCGGTTGTTTAAAATGTAACCAAATAACTTTGTCGTTTCATGACCTGCACGTGACATTCAACCTTAGGGTGGTAAAACAAGGCTGCGGGACTGTTCGAAAGAGATACCGCGGCCCTGGAACACAAAGGGCAAAGAAGGAACATGGATGGGTTTTAGTCAGTACAAGTCTGACACTCCCTTCCGCTCCGCCCAGACCGGG
Source organism: Noctua fimbriata (assembly GCA_905163415.1). Classification (NCBI taxonomy): domain Eukaryota; kingdom Metazoa; phylum Arthropoda; class Insecta; order Lepidoptera; family Noctuidae; genus Noctua; species Noctua fimbriata. Next base: position 8,772,327 of record LR990922.1, on the reverse strand, counting down.
GGGGGTCATTTGATGATTTCCCATTCTAAAAAAAAGAAAAAAAAAAAAAAGGTGGTAAAACAATGACGAGGTCGACTATGCTTAGAATGCCCTTATCATGTTTCAGCAACTTCAATGGCCCGAAAGCAAAACTGAAGCATGCCACAGACACAATCAATAAAATATTCGGAGCCAGCCATTATGGGTGGTTTTCCAGTGGCCGGTACAGTACGCCTAAGATGGACGTAAAATTGTATGAACTCTAAGCACGCATTCACTTATCGCTATCGGCGGTAGTCTCGGTTTGCCTCCATTTTTTCGTGCCGATTCGTTCGAGGTCACCATTCGGCAAAATGTTCCAGGCACTCCCGGCCGCTACCTCACTAGGCGTTATGCTGAATGACCTTTTTTGGACTCCATGCAGGGTTTCACATCGCCGTCAATGCGGTGAAGCTGTCAGCTGCCTCAGACAACGTAGCTTGTCTTGCAGCAAGAGCGCAGTCGGATAGTAGGTATAGCAAGCCAGAAATAATGACATCAACAGTCTTGCCATCGCCCCAGCTCAATTAGAAAAGAATGGCTCGTGACGTTGGAAAGTAACCAGACAGAATCCCCATAATACTTTGGAAGAAGTTTGATTGGGTTTTGGTGTCTAGTTACATAACGACACACTTGTTCCGTCCCACTTTCCTAAAAGGCGTACTTGGAACAGAGAAATACAACAAACTAATTGGAAGTTAAATCTTCAAGCCATTTGAGGTTGTTACACTAGGGCCACGGTATTACATTACTCGCCTACATTTCAGGACGTCACCAAGCGATAAGTTGACTCATATCATAAAGAGAATGACATCATAGCGATGTTACCACCCTTTTCAGCAACTACTTTACCTGTTACCAACTTGTCAGTGATGTGGTTTTTTAATATGTCCCAGCCCTGTCTATATGCTTTTTTATGCATTTATTATTGTTACTAGACACCAGATTATATGCAACTAAAAATCGTCGAAATATGGATCTTAAATGCCCGAAATATGCAACATAAAATTGAACTAAGTACCTACTAAAAATAATGTTTCTTTTTTTATTTCTTACATTTTCACATTTTCAAAAAAAAAAAAAACTTGAAGTTCAAGTACTGTTCTCTATTTATCAATAGTATGATTGAACCTTCTACTAAATTAAATCTACACTAATATTTTATAGAGATAAGATTTGTATGTTTGTAATGAATAAACTCAAAAACAACTGGACCAATTTCAAAAATTCATTCACTATTAGAATGCTACATTATCCCTGAGTAACATAGGCTATGTTTATTACTAAAAAAAAAATTCCACTCATGGGAAGCCGGAACGGGCTGCTAATAGTGTTTTATAATTTGAAAACGATTGTTCTACATCCAGTGGGCACTATTTGAATTTAGGTTCCTTTTTTTGCAGGTCACCTAGCACCTCTGGTACATTTTTTAGATAGATTGAAAAAGTGAAACAAAAAACTATTATAATTATATTATAATAAAAATCATCATAATCTCTAATCACATAACAAGTCTATGTAATAATATACATTAAAAGTAAATATGAACTAGATTTGGTGTAGGTACAGAATTTATTATAAGAATACTGTGTCCTTATAAGCATATTAAAACTTGAGTTTTACAAGACCATTTCTATATTTAGAATTTGTTTTATTGTGTTCCAAAATATTTTGTAAAGCCATCAAAACATTTTTTTCTTCATTGCAGTGTATCTCTCTGTATACTCATTGTATCCTTCCAACAACATCAACTGTTTTGGATCAAACAAGTTACCATCCAAGTTAATGGTGTGCATTTTGGAGTCTCTAAGTAAACTTGGTCTGATTGAATCCAAACTTATACAATTTTCTTCCAGTCTCAAAATTTTTAGTCTCGGAGCCTGATGCATGTCTTCACTGATGATTGATATTTCATTTTGACTTAAATTTAGCTCAGCTGCGTATAGTTCTGACATTCCTTGAGGTACCTCTGTTATCTTATTATGTGACAGCTCCACAACTTCCAAGCAATGTAGTCCTAACAGTTGTTTTGGAAATTCTTTTAGTCTGTTATTGTTCAGATATACTTGTTTCAAATTACTCAGCTTAGTAAAAGATTCTGGTAGGAATGTAACTAAATTATTAGATATGTTAAACATTTCAAGTTTCTTCAGATTACCTATGAATTCTGGAATGGTTTCTATTTTATTTGTGTCTAGGTTGAACTGTTTCATCAGCTTAAATTTACACATATCATCCGGCAACGATGTCAATTTGTTCTTAGATAGGTCTAAGTTTCTTAAAACATCACTTAAATTCAGTGCTTCAACTGGTATTTCTTTCAGCCTATGATCAGATAATTGTAAAACACCTGTTTTCGACGCAGTTTCGTAATGTTGTTTGATACTAGAATTACCCATTTTAATTAACGCACTGCAATTGACTGTTTTATGTGAATGTAAAACAACTAAAGAATGTTAAATTCATGAGAAATAGGAAATAATGTGTTTTTTATGTGTTATTTTAGATTTTCAGGATACATTGACTGCTGACAAGTGACATTCACTTTTTCCATTCCACTGACAAGTGACAACTCACTCAATGTCAAACTGCAAACGTGAGGACGTTTGCAGTTATTAGAACCATGAAGTATGGAGTTTCTTCCCCATTCTTCTCCATACGAATTACCTCAGCGAATGCGAAAATGAGGTAGAACAGAGACAGACACGTTCATATTTTCTTCTCAGAAAGTGTTTTTAAACAAGCAAAATGCTTGTGACTTGTAAAGTGATGACGACAAATATAGGGTAATTTCAGATTAGCGTATTTTCGGCGCGTATAAGCTCGTACAAATGCGAGTCGCGCGCGAACTAAGTTTCCACTTTTGTTGACATCTGTCACGGCGGAATAAGTGCGTCCACGAGCTTTTACGCGCTACAAAATACGCTAGTCTGAACCCGCTCATAAAGATTAGTTACGCGCCATTCCGACCAACACTATGGCGGGTGTGGTCATTATGTCAGACAGTATAGCTGTACAAAGATTTTTAGCGGGTGCGCGCGTTTGGGACCAACTCCGCCATTTTGTTTTTAACCCTAGACCCAAAAAGAGGGGTGGCGCCCTGTCTTCCAGTCCTGCGCGTCTCGTATGAGCAGTTCAAAATAAGACTTGGATTTGGGGACTAGGGTCCCACGACGCGACGACGCAAGGCCACATTATTTTTTTTCCTTTTTAAGATATTTTAAAATTCTATTGTATTTCATGAAATACTCACAAATGTTACTAACGACGCCACCCTAGCAAGCACCAAAAGATGACTTTAAGATGCTTAAATGATAATGACGTTTCTTCTTGTTTTTTTTTATCGTTTTAAATCGCCGTTAAAAACAAAAAAAAAATCCATCATTTTCATCACTGTACGCACGACGACCAATCAAGCTATGCAAAACCAAATTAAGCTGATCTCTTTTACTCTTATATTATATATGTATAGTTTGATGTGTCGCTGTATGTACACATCCAGTGCGCATGCGTGCACACGAAACACTGTCACTGAGAAAGTATGTTACGACTTAATGGCACGTTTACACGCTTGTCGAGGCTTGCCAAACGTCCATAAACACAAGCGTGTGAACGGGGTGTTGGGCTTGGCTTGCGTGAGCTTGAGTGAACTTGTCGCCGATCCAGACTAGGGTCGGTTTTTGAACACAGATCAAAGGAAGCTTGCGGCAAGCGCTTGCGACGTATTTACACGTTGCCAAGTGAAGTTCCGTTCACAAGCTCGCAGCGAACGGACGATTTTAATTTTACGCTACGATCATGAGTAGTAATTGGTCTGACGCCGAGATTATGGCCTTTCTCGAGGCCTATCAAAGTATACTGTGCATTTGGATTCCGAAGAACGGTAACCATAAAGACAAAAAGAAAGTTGCAGATGCTTGATCTCAACTTAGTAGTATATTATACAGACGTTTCTATGGATTTTTAACATCCACCATCTTCTCTGCCGAACTTTTCGCTTCCTTTGTTTTTGTTTATATTTTAAATAAAATATGTCAGACCAAAAAATAAAGCCGACACAACTTCAACGTCTACGTCTGCCATACTTGCCTGTCCGGAACATACTAACGCACTCGCAAGCGTGTAAATGGCATCCAAGCGTTTGTAAAGGCTTGGAGCTTGTGGAGCTTCGCCAAGCCTCGGCAAGCGTATAAACGTGCCATAAGACCGGTCTTCAGCGCACGCGACCGGCATCGGCACCGAAGTTATTTATTAAACTCTGGCCACACTGAGGTGTGTATTTCGTGTGGGACCGCGATTTTGTCAAATTGTATGGAGGAGTTCAAAGGAGAAGAGGTGAGGAGGAGTTTCAATTCAGTTCAACTTGGTCAGAGCTTTATGTCACAAAAAGTCAGTCCAAAATTCAAGCCACGAGCGGTCAGCTGCAGTGTGGCCCAGCACTAACCCATAGACAACGGGGTTAATATTTAGATATAAAGGTTCTTACAGGCTATTTTTAACTAAATCGAAAGGTATAAAATTAATCGGTGATAGTACCTAAAATAATTATATGAAACAGTTTAAATTTACACAAATAAATTTTAAAGATAAACTAATAAAATATTTTTATTTTTGCTTTTTTATAAATCGGTGAATATGAGAAAATATCAGGAGACGTGATTTTTTGGGAACAGTCCATTCATTCAAAACAGTTCTTCCAACATTCAACAATAGTGACGTGCATAGAGGGATTGATATCCGATAGAAGAAATTCGAAAGGTTATTTTGTTTAATTTATAATGTTATTTAGTATGAATTTAGTAATACAAGTGTTGATTTAAAAGAAACAAAAGTGTAGTCAATTAACAAAATCGTTATCAATCAAGTTTACCCATGATTTCTAAGTTATATTTTGTTACCGCGGGAAAACTGTGAAACGTTTGACTAGTATAATGGCCGCAGAAGCGCCAATGCTTTACGTGTTTGCTCATATAGTATGAAATTTGAGTCCAAAATATGCTTCTCCAATGCTTTATATGAGTTAAAAAAATCATAACTGAGATGGACATCAACGCTGGTAAGTAGCAATTAATTGTTACAAGAAGATTTTAGCTTCTTTTTTCAAATGCTTTGATAAATTGTGATGATAGCTTTACTACTCGTAACTTTTCTCAGCGTGCATCTTCATTAACAGTCCTATTTATTTGTTCATCAATCAGGTTTCGAACAATATGTACACTGGTCTAAGAAAAAGTAATTGATAACTGAGGCAAACGGTAAATCTAATATTGTAAGTAACACAGAAACCTAAACTCACCATATTCTGATTCTGTAATTCCGGATTCTTGTAAAATTCTGATTCTACCGGTGCCGCATAACATTGTTGTAATTTTGAATGACTTACGTCCATAAATACAAACAAAGTAAGAAGTTTTTAATTGTAAACTTCTTGGTTCTGATTTGCTGAAAGAAAAGTTTGCAACTTGCACTTTGCATTTACTATGAACAAAGTTCTAAGTTCCAGACTTGTTTCTGAACCATACAAAGTTGTTTTTAAAAGGATTATGAAAGTAAATAAATGCTAATCTGGACTAAGTTATGTTGTTCTAAGAAGTATTCTTTTACATTAAAACTTTGATTGTGAGTTCTTTAATGATTTGCATTATTATCACATTATAATTGAACTGGTGGACCCTTTTCAATTCCGGTAAGCTCCAACATGCCTCTAAAATATTTTTTCCTTGTAATTGTATAGGGAAAATAATATGTTGAAGTAACATAGTAAAATGACCCCAATAAATCTGTTTCAATATCCATTTGTATAAGTTCAGACCTATATTTGTGATTGTGCCCTCTTGAAATTATTGTTTTTCATACAGACAGTTAATGTTTTCATGATGTTAAAAACTGCAAGATCAAGTTCAACATCATAATTTATTGTTTACAACATAGGTAATTTCTGAGAAAAGCAAGCTTTTTCTACTTGCATAATTTTAAGGACTTTTAGTACAATGCACTGGTCTGTTGGAAAATCTTTTTAATTATCAATATTCAACTGACCTTATCCCAATCAAATCAGTTTAATCACTAATACAAACTCCTTGCTGTAATTGGAAACATCTACTTTAAAATATTGACATGTAATAATTCACTGATTCTGTTATTTTTGCCTACCATGCTGGACCCAAAATATAATTAAGTGTAAGTATTATCCTATTTCTGTACTCGCATAAATCAAGACAATTGTTTAGTTAATAAATATGTGTTTGTGATTTATTTTCACATTAGTTAAATTCTTTGCTAACCCATTACCTGGAGGGTTGAAAATCGAATGGGCTTATTTTCCCAATCAGTTTTATTGCAGGTTTGCATAGATAAACTTCATCAGTCTCTGTGTTTGTATTCAACACAAAATAATCCTACCTTGCAGTTGGGTGATAATATTTTCAACCTTTCAACTATGTCTGCTTAATTAACTGTTCATATTTCCCTTAGTTGCTGTTTTTTTGTCATCTGCTTATAGATTTAAGCATAATCAGCATATAATGTTCCCACTGCTGACACTTAGACCCTCCATCTGAGGCACCAGGCTCTACCCAACCATGTCAACCCAGTGTGAACCTACACTGTGGATGTGTGGGATGGTAAATATTACTGTATTAGATTGTTTTGATAGAATCTCAGATTTTCTAAGCTAATGTTTTGTAATACTGTACCAAAGTTAAATTTTTGTCATTACCCAAATTCTATGAAAATATTGACTACCCTGAGAGGTCCGATATCATAATTTGAACATATTTGCCAAAATGTTAAATTCTGTGCCTGAAATAATTTTGCAGGTCCTCAACATTTACAATGAAAGAAAAGGCTTAAATTAAAATGAATAAATAAGGTTTTGCTTATTGAATTCTTAAAATAGATCAATTCTTTATGCATTTTCCTTATTGTATTTAAGAGGCCAGTGGAAGATGAAATGTCCATACGAACGTGATACCAAAATCATTTGCGATTCAAGTATATTTCTGACTTGATTTAGACAGTATTTATCTACGTTCTTGTTAAATTTTTTTCTTAAACATACCTAAATCAAAACATAAGTGAACTGCATTATGCACGTTTTTACAGCATAAACAACAAGTTTTTTCTTCTTATTAGCTCTGTATTTAAAATATTAGTAATAATTGAACAAAAACATTAATATTCATTTAATAAAGAAATGGGAAAACATTAAGTTCTCATTTATAGTAATTCATTTTGGAAATACGAAACACATCCAGAATAATATAATAAACACATACATTTAAACAACTAGTAGCGCTCAAAAAAAAAAAATCAAAATCACTGCTGCGCACTTAACATGGACAGGACACTGGTTGTTTTAACATAGTATATATGACGGTTGTAAATGTGTGAGGGTAAACAGTGCTCATGGTATTGTGTGATCGCTCCATCAACACGGCCTCGCTTTGGCTCGATTAACCGTACAATGAGAGATCCGCTTAAATTGGTTTTGTACAGCTTGATTGGTCGATGTTTGGGGGTAGGTGGTTTATTGTTCACAAAAATGATGTGAAATTACGAATAAAACAAAAATAAGGGTGTATTTCGTATGGTGGACCATGCAAAGGTAACAGAGTTGAAAAAAAAAATGTACGTAAAAAAAAAGAGGGGAACACAATTTTTACAGCGTTAAGAAGCGAATATATTATAGTTATTACTAGATCATATCTTAATATTTTGTGATGAAGCATTGTAGAAAAAATTCTGTACATTCACTAACGATTCGTCAAAGTAGTTTAACTATCATAATTACAAAATAGAAATGCTTATGAGTCGATAAGAATGAATCGAATAGTTATAATATTACACGCACTCGGCAGCGTACCGCGCGCTTCGATGATAGTCAAACAGAGATAGCAATATTCCGTCTGATTTTTACACCCGCCTCGAATTGCGATTCCGCCCTCTTATGAGCCTGTATAAAGCTGTTGCTTTTATAAGTTATTTTTCTGTATCCTTTTATTCTTTTTGATTGACCAATAAATATCTTTTCACTACACTTTCATGATGTTCCATTAACACTAAGAAATGACGATAAGCAGAGAATATATTTATTTTCAACATACTTACATCCCTAAGGTGCAGTAATATTCAAAAAATGTTATTGATTTACTTTGTTTGTTTCAAAGAGGTCTCAACGCAATTGTCTCTGATCGATGCCCTCCTGAGCGACCTTGACAAAACGATCACACCATGTGCTAGCAAAAAGAATGAGAAAAAAGAAGAAGAAACACAGGATGCCATGCCAGACTCAACAACCAATACGGAAAAAACCAATTATAATCCATTCCACTGTGGGGATGATGTCCTGGTACCAAACAAAGATGGAAGATATTATTTAGGTGTGTATTTACTTGAATTGGATATTATTCCCTATTTAGCCCTGAAATCATACCCTAGTAGTAGTATTATGGATTCAGGGGAGACTAGAGACTATTTACAACCTTAAAAAATTGCACTCAATGTATTTTGTTATACCTATAAATAATCTGGACAAAAATTATAATGCTTTATTTTGCCTTAACTAGCTACTTTAAATGTATTACTATCTTTGCAATAATTCCCAGAAATTGCACTTTAAAGGCAATCGATTAAAATCAAAATAGATTATTCATGCAGCGTTTCCTTCAAATCAGGAACAATAGTAGAGTTGAGTACCAGCAATGACAACGACTCATGTGAGGTTGGTACGGGGACGGCGCGGTGCCTGGTCAAGTTCGGCGACGGTACGCAAGCGTGGGCGTCGGTGGCGACGCTGAAGCTGCTGAGCGCGCCGCCGGCGGACGATGGGCGCATCATGTGCGTGGTGTGCAAGAGGCGAGAGGGGCCCGCCGCGAGCCCCGCCACCAACGCGATTATCGCCTGCGATATGTGCGGTAGAGGCTACCACGCGAAGTGTCACTCGCCGCCCGTCGACGCATGGATTAACGGTACGTAGTTTAACAAACATGTAAAGGGCTGCTGCACAGCCTAACAACCGTAGCGTGAAACGTGATTAGGTACATGATATCGTTGTGTTCCCGCTAATGTGCCTAAAGCAGATGTGTGCATGCAACCAAGGTACTCTGCAGATTCACTGACCAAATTTGCAGATGTATGAAAAGCAATTATGGTTTGCAGAGTTGCCACTGGCATCGTTTTTTAATATTATGATAATAAAATCTCAATTTGCAACTTTATGCATGCATGTTCTTTTTGACTGAACATCATTATTGATAACCCTCCAGTAGACAGCTAGTGACAACTGAGTATATTGCTAGATAATGATTAATCGAATATAGACACCAAACTTTAAACCAAACCAACCAAACTACCAAACTTATTACTTGGGGTATAATGGTGATAAGTGGTAGACCGTCAGTGAACTCTGTAGTACCTACATGGCGCACTTGTGTGCTTTCAACATACGTATCAGCGAGTCGACAATCTTGCAAACATCCGTGTAATATAACGCATGTGCAAAGAACGGCTTGATCTCTGTGGATTATCTACTTCAAAATGCTATTAGTAAGCCAGTTGTAGCAGTTCTAATAAAAATCTAAAGTAATAAAGAGCATTGAGGGCCGGTTTCCACCCAAGGAGGAGACGAAAGGAGCCTATCAAGATTCCATCAACCACAGGCGAGACGCGATGTGGAGTTCAACCAATGAGATTGATCGATTCCCGCACGGCCTCTCTCCAGTCCGCTCGTCTCCGCTTTGTCGATCGAATCGATCCTTTACTTCCTTAATGCTCATTTCCTGCAGAAGTATTTTTTATTGGCACTTTTTAAAACAAGTGCCAGAAAGCCATCAGACTATAGTCCACTACTCGTAGTGAGAATCAGTTACCTGGTGGATGCCTCGTAGGCTCAGTTGATGTGCACACCTTATCTGCTTCTTCACTGTATTAGTTACATTACACATGCAAGTATGTTTTAAGTAATGTGGCTTAAAATTGCGAATCTCTGTAAATGTTTCACGCTTTGTATTAAGAACACTGAAATCACCCCAACTATGGAATTACCACATGGAACTTAATTCAAATTACCAACCATTGAAGTCAGGCACAAACCATTAATGCCATGCCATTACCAAATTTTGTTCATTGAAAAAAAACAACACTCCATAACAGAGTATTTTTTGTGCTGAGCCATTATTAGATGTTAACAAGTGTTAGTTCGTCAATTCCTTTAATCTCTGATTATTTACACTTCATTATTGAATAACGAAAAAAAAACTAACATCACCACGCCTCTGCAAATGTATTTTTTTGATTGAGTACCTTCTCGATGACTTTTTATTCGAATCTAAATTTCAAAATTTCTAACAGGTGCATCATGGCACTGCAAAAGATGCGTGGACCAAAGGTATAGAGTGGCCGCGGCAGAGAACAGGGCGCTCAAGCGATCAGACATGTTTAGATTTAAGGGCGGACAGCAACGGCGGCAACAACAGGAACTCACCCCACCCTGCGATGTAGGTTTATTACCATTACAAACTACCAACTTACCCAACGTCGTTCATTTAATAGATATTATTAAATAACGTGTGTTTTCAGACTGCTTCAACAACATCTTCGGCCTCCGTATCTGATGGTTGTAAAGAAGAACATGAACCGCATTGTTACTGTGGCGACAAAAGCGATTGGCTTGCACAGGTATGTTATTTTATTTATAAGTTTTAATCGTTAATGATTGTAAGCTGTATGGCTATGGAGCGAACTCTTCGCGGCTATTCGTAAGCTAGCTATTCATTATCGTCCAATGTTCATTCAAAATGGCCTGATATTGGTTGCAAATTAATCCCATTCCGTAAATTATCATGCAAAGCTCACAAGTCTTTATCCATGAACTTACAAAGTTGACTTATTCCTTAAAAAGTTGAATTCCTTTTTTTATAATTTACAGATGTTACTATGCTGTCGGTGTTCTCGTTGGTTTCACCAAAGATGCGTATCAAGTTTACAATATCCGTTGTATGCTGGCGATAAGTGAGTATAATGTAGACTGAAAATTACATTTCCGCGGCTTAGGGACCTCGCGCACTACATACACTTCTCTATATAAAAAGAACTCTTATAATATGTGTGGACTAATCTATAATAAAATACCAAAGGATTTCAAAGAGCTAACTAATAATTTATTTGTTTTAAAGCTAAAATTATGGCTGCGGGAGAAACGTTTTTATTCTATTAATGAATTTATAAATAATGCTAATGATTAATGTTCATACATTTTTATATTAAACTATTCGGGAAACTTACAGCTAATATAATCAAAGTTCTTAAACAATACGAATTTGAATGCCATTTACAAGTTTTCACATATAATTATTTGTTGTTCTATTGATGAATTTAATGTTAATGATTAATCTTTTTAAAAATAATGTAACTTTAATTTTTTATAATAATTGTGAGTGATAGAAACCGACATTTAAAAACATTATTACGTATTGCTTGCTCTTACATTAAAATATTGTAAAATTTTGCATGTCATCTATATCTGACTATGTATTAGGAACCTCAACTGATTTAAGACCAAAATGTGCCAATACTTATTGCAAATAAATGATTATAATTATGACCAAAACCGGTGGCCGCGAAGTGGGCGATGCGTGTCGTTACAAATGTCAGGGCGTCCGCTAAAATTCAATAATTCTTTACACAGTCCATCCATCGTTTCTTTGGTCTTGCCCTACTCATAACACATCCACATTCATACTCAAAACTTTCCTCACGACATTTTCTTCATTCCTCCGCATAACATGCCCGTACCACGACAACCTATTACCACACAACTTTTCAGTCACCGGCACCACTTTCAGATTTCCTCTTATATACTCATTTCCTATTTTATCCATTCGCATACCACCACACATGCCCTTAAGCATTCTCATCTCAGCCACATGCAAATGCCTTTTATTCATCCCTTTTGTGGGCCCACATTCTGATCCACACAAGACAGCAGGTCTATAATCCATTGTTTTATACATTTTTCCCTTAAGTTTAAGGGGAATGCGGGAGTCGCAGATTGCTCCCACGACCTGCCACCATTTGATCCATCCCGTGTTAATTCTGTGCTTTACACTACGATCTATTTCGCCATCGCTTTGCACGAGTGAACCGAGATACCGAAACTCGGCGCAGACAGGAAGAAACGCGCCATCTAGCGCTATGGCTTCAGAACTGGAGAGACCGCCGAAATCGCAGAATATGTATTCAGTTTTACTTCTGCTGATTTTCAACCCAACATTCTCCAGCTTCTGTTGCCATTTCTCCAGTCTGCTCAAGATCTCAGGTCCACCTTCACCGACAAGAACAATGTCGTCGGCAAACAGCATGCACTAGGGTGCCTCTTCCTGTAGGTCCGACTTCAAAGCGTCCATAATCTACAGGAAGAGGTAAGGACTTAAAGCCGACCCTTGATTTGCATCAAGGCTTGCGCCTACAGCCACACTCACGTAGGTACAAGATTGATTGTACATAGCATGAATTAAATCCCGAGGTAGCCTATCATACGCCTTCTCCAGATCAATGAACACTATGTGCAAGTTTTTGTTTGCACGTCTGTACTTCTTGCACAATTGGCGGAGTGCAAAAGTGGCGTCCATTTTTTCTCGACCTGGCATAAACCCTAACTGGTTTTGGGTGATCTTACTCTCCTCTCTTATTCTTTTCTCTATTACTTTCTCCCATACTTTCATACTATGTGCCATGAGCTTTGTCCCCCGATAGTTGTTGCAGTCCTGCACATCTCCTTTATTCTTGAAGATGGGCACTAGCGAACTATTGCACCATTCTTGTGGGATCGCTTCTTCATGGCTTGTCAGCCACATACATCCGTCTTCTTTTAAACACTTCCATACTTCTACTGGTATTTCATCAGGGCCCATGGCCTCCCCATCTTTCATACTTTGAACTGCCTTCCTCTCTTCTTCCATATTTACTTGTACCTCTTTAAGCACACCGCTCCATTCATTCTCTCCCTTTAAGCACACCGCTCCATTCATTCTCTCCATTCATTAGCTTTTCAAAATACCTTTTTATTTCAACATCTTTAGATAAAACCTTACCAGTGCCGTCTTTAAGACACTATATATGATTTATATCTCTCGTTCTCCTTTCTCTTGCTTTTGTAATCCGATAGAGCTTTCTGGCCTCTAGGACTGTCCAGTGAGTCATATAACTTCTCCCGCGCCTTAGCCCTGGAAACTGCTACCGCTTTTTTTGCCTTTCTCTTCCATTCTTTATAAATCTTCTTCTTTTCTTATTTCTAACTAATACTGATCATGTAAAGCAAATAATAATAAATCCGAAAATCGTTAATTTGTATAATTACATGGCAAATCTCTCAATATGTGCGTACAAACTTACAATTGGAGTTCAAAAACATACTGAATTTACGAAATGTATATAAGCTTGTTTTTGGGATAAAATATTTAATGATTCCACCCGACTACCGAACCCCTCACTGTGCGCATTCCGAGGTGCTCTTGGCCGGTTTTTCGGTGTGTTCACACTCAATATTATAATAAGCACAACCCGCTCTACAACACAAACGATAGTGGAATCCAACTAGGTGCTATTCACTGAAATTATAACATTAAACTTAAATTGTAGGTTGTACATATTTGCGTGCGCTCACTGCAACGGAGGAACGGAATATCTACGGCGGCTGGAGCTTTGTTGGCTGGACCTGGCGCATCTCGCTCTGTATAACCTCACTGCGTACAATGCCCCGAATTATTTCGACCTAGATAGTGTTATAATGCCGTACATCATGGACAATTGGCATGCACTGCAATTACCTGAAAAGGTTAGTTGGTTATTGTATAAAGAAAATAATAAGATAGGTTTCATTTTACAAAGTGTAGCTTCCTCATTTTTCTTTTCTGTCTAGATGTGGCGGACCCCAGTCACAGAACGCCGTGAAAAAATCTTGACGGCGTTGACGTCTTCTCGTAAGCGATTCAAATGTGGTCGCGAAATGAAGAAACGTGCGACCATCTGGGGACTGCGCTTGCGCCGGCCGCCACCGCCTCCGCTGCAGCTCTCTGGTTTGGAACAGGTTCATAGACTTATTTATAATTGTGTCTATATGCAATGAATTGTCAGAATATTATATTTTTTTTATTTTTATTAACAGATCAGGAAAGCGGAGTCATTGTCCGATGAGCTCGTGAGGGAATTCGCACCGCGACTTAGGTTTCTGCCACGAGTGCCGTCACCGCAGCAAGTTCCAGCTGTAGATGACAGGTATTATTTTAGAAGTTTTGTTCATACCGAAAGATATTTGCAATGAAACATAATTTAAAATGTATAACTTGTTTATTTCAGCTCTCAACCTTCTAGTAGCAACAATGATAAAAGTTCCTATAAAAATCACAGTCAACGTATGATTGTGCCAGTTGATGGTCATTGGTTAAATTTAATGATGGGCAAACGGTTCCATGAAAATCTCAACTCAAACTCTAACTCGGAAAACGATTCTTCTACTAGTTCATATGAGTCTGTAAAACCTAATGAAAACGACGAACAGCCTTCACCCTCCATTTGCACCTCTACTGCTAGAAATTCTGATGCCAAAGCCGATAAATTAGAGAAAATATCAGAACTAATCGAAAACACTACGAACGAAGCAACGCCTATCTGTGAAGAAAGTCCTCCAGTGCCATCTCACAACACTAAGACTTGTTTAGTTCCATGTTCTGTAAAATTAGATAAAATATCCAAAGAGAATATAGTTGATACGGACTTGAGCAAGAGTGACGTCACTAACGTCAGCATCAACACTCACACGACAAGAATAGCTACAATGAACTTAGAAGTATCTAAGTTGTCTACTAAAAACATTATCGAACATTCCAAAATAATGTCTCTGCAGCACATGGATAGCATACCCCCTTACACTAGCAACTTCAGCCATGACATGGAGTCGTCGGGCGACGAAACCTCCAGCAGGGGCACCCTAGACGTTATTATACCACCGCTAAAAGATTTCCAGGGGAAAAATAACCCATTTTTGATGTCTAACACTTACCCATCTAAGAAACCATTCTCATCAACAAACATATACAAACAAAATGGAAAGCACCACTCACGTTTCTCGTTACCGGTGAACTTGAATCCAGTGATGGGACCTCTAGTGAGGCCATTGAAAAGAAAGCTTAGCGAAAAGGACATCGTGATCGGGCCTAATGGGGAGGTGAAAAGGAGGAAATTTAGGAGGCCGCGGAAATATCTACAGGCGCAGGTATATACGTCAGAAAATATATAAAGCTGTTTCATTTGTAATCGTTATACAAACAACTAAATAGCAGTGTTCCTTATTATTCCCTGATTCTTATAATACCATTATTTTACAGCTGAACAAATCATGTCCCCTGCCTGATGACAACAATAAACCTGCTCAAATCCCAAACGAAAACGGTGATGTCACTCCTCAGAAAGGAGGAGGGCACATCAATAACGTGAAATTTCACGGTAGAAGACTGAGACAGAGACAAGAAAAGAATTATTACGAGAATGCAAGAAGAAATACGAATAATAACTCTAGTAATAATAACAGCGTAAAGAGCTTACAGCTGAGTCCTCACAAAGCTAATAGCACTGCCGCGGATGTGAACGCGGAGCAGCTGTCGGCGCTGAAGTCGAGCGTGCAGTCGTACTTCCGCGCCGGACAGACTTTCCACGTGCACGCGCGCCGCCTGGAGCCTGGCGCGCCGCCTGCCTACCTCATAGAGTGGGACACTGCCGCCTCCTAATGAGTGCTGTCAAATAAGGTTTTTAAATATGTGAACCTCGGAGTGAAAGTCAGAAAAAATAATTTTGCAAGACCAAAGTTCTAAGCAAATGCTTAAAAAGATCAATAATCAGTCTATCAGTGAAAGGTCTATCAGTGTTTAGAATCTCAAAACAAGGTCAGTGCAAAACAACTTTAATTCCTAGGTTTAATACTTATTTGGCTGGACTAAACGTGTGGCAAACATGAATTTATTTAAATATCTATACATATTATTATTGTAATAATATATAAGTGCTTGTCTGTAGTCTAGTTGTACAGTAAGATCAAGGAATGTGATATATTATTATTCCAATTGGATTTCGATGTTTTATTTTAATACTATTATAACCTAGGTAGGCATATTCATTGTCCTTTATTACATTCATACGTAAATCCACGCCTTGTTTTCATGGGGATTGGCAGTAACTACAAAACGCCACCTGCTACACTACACCTTTACAAACCTTGAATTGATTCATGTCTACGTTCTAGAATATTGACGGATGAATTTATTCAAGGTTTTCTTAATAAGATTTGCCACCTCTTGCGGCTGCTGACTAGATGAGCCCTAACAACTTGGCAATAATCATATCGGACATCCTCATCTACCTAAACTTGAGCTTATTTTCCGTTGATATCACAAAATTTGCGATAAATAAACAGTCGAATTATAAAATAAATGTCGAAGAATGAGTTTGTTCTATTGGATATTCCTAATTATTTTCCTTTTCACAAACGTAAAATCAATAATAACCAAAGAAACTATCATCATCCACACCCGCTTTACTCACTGCTGGGTGTAGCTGTAGGTGTCTATGCCAATTGCCACGCTCCTGTGCTAGATGGCCAGACGACATTGTTGCCATCTCGAGTAAAACCGAGATGAAGGAGCATGCATACATAAACTCACGCCTTTTCCCATGAATGTAGGCAGAAACCACAGAACGCCACCTGCTATACTTACTACAAAGAAGGAACGCGAACGATCGACGCGAAAACGGTTACCACGTATTCAGCACATCATTCTGAGTGGCCCCACATAGAAATTTTTCATCGGTTATTAAAAAAAAACAGCTGTTTCCTACAACAGTGCAAATCCTACACGGTCAAAATGTATGAAACAGCTGTGTTTTTTTTATAACCGATGAAAAATTTCTATGTGAGGGGGCTCAGATTGATGTTGTGTGTAATCTCAAATCTCAATCAAAGAGGGAAGTCATATGTATTATTATAATCATTTCACGCGGACGAAAGTCGCCGGCAACAGATAGTATTGTATATGCGAAAGTTTGGATGAACGGATGTTTGTTACTCGAACGGCTGAATCTGGATAAAATTTGGCACAGAGATAGATTATAGTCTGCAATAGCACATAGGATACTATGATTGTTATTTTTCAATACACTTTCTCGAAAACTGGTTCTTATCGCACTATGATTAGGTTCAACATGCAATGGATTTCACACATGTTGATATTTAATATTTTTCCGCACACGGGCGGAAATAAAAATTTCTACAGATAACTAAACTTATACTAAAGTCCAAGTGGGTATAATGACTACAGTCGGCGGTGATAGTTTTTTTTTTAATCTCGGCAAAGAGTTATGCGTCTTTACGGCGTAAATATTTTTTGAGTATTTAAATTGTGTTTATAAATGGAATATCATAGTTAGACATGATTATTTAAAACAAATATTTTCTTTTATGAACAAATTAACATTTATTTGTGTTCTAAATTTAAAAACATATTTTTTTTTTTATATTAGGCTGTTTAGCGGCATCATACCTCTGCTTCTTCTTCAACCTGGCGAAAGCAAAGCGCGGAAAAAGCAAATTAAATCATAGTTTCATAATAATTCCTGACAAAAATTACTTTCCATAATAAATTTTTATTTCTTCTCTTCAAAGTGTATTGAAAAAGGTCGTTTGATACGTGCGGAGAATTGTTACTGCAGTTCTCGGCTCCATAATAACCTCGCCTGCAGCTCTGGTGTTAATTCCGCCTCGAATGCAATAACAAAGTTTCCCCACTTATGTCAAAATGTACTATTTCCTCCCGCATACATATCAAAATTTCCACGCGAACGAATTCGCGGGGTACATCATTCATCATCATCATCATTTCAGCCGAAAGACGTCCACTGCTGGACATAGGCCTCCCCCAAGTGTCGCCACATTGACCGGTCCCGTGCGACTCGCATCCAGCGGATCCCTGCAACCCTCACCAGGTCATCGGTCCACCTAGTGGGAGGCCTTCCAACGCAGCGTCTTCCGGTTCGCGGTCGCCAATCCAGAACTTTTGGCCCAATCGGCCATCCGTTCTGCGAGCAATGTGCCCTGCCCACTGCCACTTAAGTATGGCTATGCTTCGGGCTACGTCGGTAACCTTGGTTCTCTTGCGGATGTCCTCATTTCTGATTTGATCACGCAAGGAAACTCTGAGCATAGCCCTCTCCATTGCCCTTTGGGTGACTTTAAGCCTTCTGATGAGGCCCATTGTGAGTGCTGCACCATGCCTGCGGCGTTTTCCCTTCGAGTATGACGGAACCAAACAGCTTCTGAAGGGCCTTAAGTAACGGTTTTCCACCTGCCTTCAGGAGTTCGGCCGTAATTCCGTCATCACCCTGTGCCTTGTTGTTTTTAAGCTGTTTCAAAGCCATCCTAATCTCGTACAGGCTGACATCCGGAATGTCTTCGGTATAGTGTCGGGTCAGTCTAGCTCTTGGGTCGTTAGCTAGATTTGCAACGGGTTTACTGGTTGAAGTGTACAACTGCCCATAAAAACTATCGATCACCCTCAGCAGCTCCGGTTTGGCGGATACGATCTTGCCATCGTCGGTCTTCAGTTTCGTGAGCTGGCTCTGCCCAATAGCCAGATACCTTGAAAATACCTTGGAACCTTTATTCCGCTCAATAGCGTCTTTAAAATATGTTTGAGTAACCCTACAAATTACTTGTGCATTAGCGAGCATTTTCTTAACGAAGAACTAGTTCAGTTGCTAAATCTTTCAAAGTACAATGTTGCATCATATAATACCAGAGTAAATAAGCGGAGAGGTGGTACTATAATTTTAGCAGAATCAGATAGGGAATACGTGGAACTACCAATAGGCAAAAAATTATATAAAATGGATAGTTTTGAAATATGCTGTGTCAAAGATATTTTAACTGGCTTGTCCGTGTGTTGCTGTTATCGTACGCCTTATGATAAAAACTTAGACAATTTTATGGTCAGGCTCGAAAACCTATTAGAACATTTCTTTAACAAGAACTGTGTAATCTGCGGTGATTTTAATATTGACCTATCTACTGAAAATAAAAAAAGAAATGACTTGTTAAATCTATTGACATGTTACAACTTTAGACCTCTAATTAGTTCGACTACGTTCATTCGAAATGACTCACGATCTTGTATTGACAATGTCTTTACTAATTTGTCTGACGAATGCGTGATAAGTTGTGATGTCAACCATAATGGCTTAGCAGATGGACATGCAGGACTGCTTTGCAATACAGCTTTCAGAAGTAAGGAACTATGTAGGAATAAAAAAACCAGTAGTGTTCAAATTACCAAACGGATTTTCAATGCAAATACGAGAAGGAACTTTAGAAATGTGCTATTAAATCACGACTGGAGTGATTTTGGAATAAACTCATTCTTAAAACAATTCGAAGAAATGTTCACAAGCTGTTTTAGAAAAGAAAACTGCAGGTGCACTTAAAGTGTAACGCGCAGCTGCGCTGGGTCACTAAGGGTGTAAGGGTTTCTAGCAAAATGAAACGATTCCTACATGCTGGCAAAGGGAATAGACAAAATGATACTATGATGGAATATAGCCAAAAATACATAGCTCTGTACAGGAAAGTAATAAATATGGCGAAAAAGTTATCAGTACAATCTGAATTAGCAAATTCAACGAACATTTCAAAGGATGTTTGGAAAGTTATAAGCAAACATAGGAATAAGAGCGTAGAGAACAATAAAAAACTAATTTTAAAATCAAACAATATAATTGTATCAGAACCGTCACACATTGTAAATATCTTGTCCCGGCAGTTCCAACTTAATTCATCAACAACCGCAAGCACAGGAGCTGCCATGGATATCCTACGTAAAAGTGCAATAAGAGTAACTGATGACCTGGTCTTAGACCCTGTCACTCCCCTTGAAATATTCAAAATAGTGAAAAATATGGTTGACAAAAAATCTTGTGGCTATGACGACATAAATATATCAGTGATAAAGGACAATATAGATATTCTAGCGGAACCTTTAAGCATCTTTTATAACAAGTGTTTTGATGAAGGAATTTTTCCAGATCAACTGAAGATAGCTAAAATAATACCTGTACACAAAAAAGGCTCTAAAACAGACCCAAAGATGTACAGACCAATCTCATTACTACCTACTCATTCAAAAATTCTCGAAAAGCTAATTAAAACTAGATTACTCAGACATTTCAACCAAAATGGGGTGTTAAGTAGAAAACAATTTGGTTATCAAAAAAACGTTGGAACACAAGACGCAATATCGACTTTGATCAAAGACGTAGTGAGCAGATTGGATGACAAACAGAAAGTAGCTGGGCTTTTCTTAGATTTGAGTTCAGCGTTTGATACGGTGGATCATAAACTACTGCTGGAAAAACTTGAGCACTACGGTGTCAGGGGTAAAGTATTGGCACTTCTCTCATCATATTTAAAGAATAGGAAGATGTTCGTGGAGATTAACGCAGTAATGTCACGGACATATTACTCAGGTAAAAACTGTCCAACTGAAGAAACATACAAGTCCCAATTGTCTCCTGTTCACACTCACACATACTGGGTCCGATATTCTTTATCGTGTTTGTAAATGACCTTATACAACATATGGTGGAAAAAGCTGCGGGATCTATCCAGCTTGTAGTGTTTGCTGATGATACCAACGCCGTTGTTTCAGCTGGAAATATACACGCTCTTAATTACATTGTTAATCAAGCCTTAGATATCTTCTACAGTTGGTTTACCGTCAACGGTCTTAAAGTTAATGCCAGTAAAACTAACGTAATGCTTTTTCGATCCACTTCCAAAAATAAAGATAACATTAACTGTGCCATAAATGGAGAAAAAGTAAACGTTGTCCAGGTGGTTAAGTTTCTGGGAGTTTATATCGATAGCCAGTTAAAGTGGAAAGAAGAGCTAGCATACCTGGAGAAAGCGATTAGCTCTGCCTGTTACGTACTTAGAAGTCTCAGAAACGACGTAACCTTAAAACATTTGAAAATGGTCTATTACGCATTAGTTGAGTCAAGACTGAGGTACAGCATACTTTTCTGGGGAGGAAGTTATGGCTACAATACTCAGAAAGCTTTTGTGATTCAGAAAAGAGCAGTCAGGACCATAGTTAGAATACAACAGCAAGAATCATGTAAGCCTCATTTCACTGACTTAAATATGTTGACAGTCCCAAGCTTGTACATTTTGGTCCTACTTACTCATTTATCCAAGTACATATTTGAATATGAGACTGAGGATGAAAGACAAACAAGGGAGAGTACAAGAAGGAAAGATCTCCAGTTGAAGCAAATGACTCACCTGAACGTTGCAAAACATAGTCCCTACCACAAGTCATTAAAACTGTTTAATAAACTGCCGACAGAAATAAAAGGTCTTGTGTATAAAAGTGAGTTTCAGAGTAAGCTTAAGCGGTTCTTGTTGAATAAATGTCTATATTCTATTGATGAATTATAATTTAATAGAAATGGTTTTTGTTTTAGTTGTTGTTTTATATATCATTCTTATTATTATTGATATTCTGATTGTAATTTAATATGGATAATTTAGATTTTTTAAATATAGATTGACATTTAATTTGGATAATTTAGATTTTTTAAATATGGATGGACATTTAATTTGGATAATTTTGATTTTTTAAATATGGATTGACATTTAATTTGGACAATTGTGATGATTTAAATACAGATTGCATGTATACTTTTAGGATATATTTAGCTGTAGAAATTCAGACACAATGTGAAAATTGTTATTGAATAAATGAATTGAATTGAATACGTACTTAGTTTGAAGAATCCCATACGAAAAAAAAAAGCTGATAGCTCTCGGGGTTTTGGATCTGGATCTGTGCTGGACGGAACGTAGAATTCATCAGTCGAGACCTTTCAAGCTTTATATTGATGTTCAATGTGCCTCTTACCATGCGGTGATCGCTCCCGGTTTTCAACGAATTGATCACAGAGACATCATTGAACATTTGCTTCTTGGTTGACATGATGAAGTCAATCTCATTTTTTTAAGTTGCACCATCGGGACTCTGTCAGGTCCACTTCCTGTGCTCACGCTTTTTGAAGAAGGATGTACACGCGGGGTACATCTAGTTCCATATAACAGGGTTTTCATGATTTCTTTTTTATAGTTTAAACTAATAAATTAAGGATAAGAATGAACGTCGTCTAGAGCGTCCACACACAAAATTCGCGTTACATTACACTAGCCTGGACCCAACTTTTACCGCTCCATGTAAGACAGGCCAGTCCCGTTAATTTACTTTAATCTGTATAAATGGACACCTCCTCACCGCATGAATGGACAAACAAAAATCCGACATAACAGAGGTAAGTGCCAAAAAAAAACGATCACTTGCAACTTTCATACATGCATACTGTCTGCAGAATTCTCACCCAGGGCGCCTGTAGTGCTAAAAGCGGCACTGATCACCCCAAATTGATTGACCAGATCAGATCAGCCCCCGTATTTATAAACGCTTCGATTTGAGAATTCATATTTATCTTTTTCGGGATTACGAAAGCTCCATCGCTATCGAGAAAACGTATAAGATCGCTGAAAACTGTATTCGGACCTCCTTGTCGCTTATATGGTTATCATAAAAAGTTTCGAAAGTGTACATGCATGCGTTATTGAATAATAATGCTAAAAGTCAAAACGACGGTGCCATAACATTGACGGCAAAATACAATAACCCGCTCAAACCACGATATTTTTCGGCTTTTCAAAAACGCGATTACTTGAAAATTATAAATATTTTCTTAAATCTAATTCCAATACGCACTAATTAAGAGCTACTCGTGTATGTTTATTGTACAGGCGCACAGACAATGGTTTTAGAGGTACACGATTCTGCTAAACGTTACCCTAGCAGGAAATGCAATATCTCGAAAATCTGAAGACGCACAACCTACATTTTCGGTGCACTTTTTTACACAAATATAAGCTCTCTGGCCATGCACATTATTTCTCTATCCGATCATTTGTTTAGAATTTTCCTGCTGGAAAAACGTTACCCTAGCTGGAATCGTTAAATCGGTTTTTTTCCAAAACGCAAAACGCACCAATTTTTTATGTGGTGCACATTCACAGCAGATTATATACTAATTATACGTTCCACTCGTATCACTCTAGGAGCCACTTTCCTGCTAGGGTAACGTACACGACTTCCCGAATCGAAGCGTTTGTGAATACGGGGGTTAATCGAGATTTTACTTCCGCCCTACCTTAAATTGAACTCTACGGCTACGGCCCTGACCGCCGCCTTTTCATGTTTCTAAGACCGAAGTACTTATAAGACTTGGCGGGTACTGGACGTTGATACCGCCGCTGCCCCAACGGCAGTCTTTAACAATCCAAGTTCAGACTACTCGCCTGACTGGTTGTTTTAGCTTTGTCGACTTGCTGACCTAAAGACAACGTGGTGAAACTTTGAGCAAAGAGAAGTTCTAGTCTAGGACTAGTAGGTACGCTCTCGGCAGACGGAGTTTTTGAGCGCGAAGTAAGAAAGATCGCTTCTGTTCGTTGTTGCCTGCTGACCCATTTCATCAGAGCTCATGAATCCAGCTTAGGAATTTGTGGTGCCTTTATTAGGGTCTCCAGCCAGTGTATAAAATAACTACGTATGCACTGACGCCTGCCAATGAGGTGCCTTGCTTAGCGCCTATTGACTTAAGGGCATTACATTGCTCGATGACCTTGATGATTTGATCCCTGTACTGGTTTTTGTTGACTTGCCCCACACATTTCGCAAAATTTCGGTTTTTATTTATTATTTAAAAATATTAAAAGAAATAACAGAAAAATAACAATACAGATTGTTAAGTATATCATTACGTATTTGTTGTTATAAAATTCATGCCGATCTATTCAGCCGTTACAGAGATAATTTACAATTAAGGTTGAAAAGGGACCTATTTTCTACGATTAACCAAAAAAAATTGAGAAGGTTTATTAAAATTTTAAACAATACAATTTATTTGTGATGAACTTAACTATAACATCTTTTTTTACACGGAAAACGCACGAAGGGATTCATCAACAAATTTCTTTGAACATATGCTGTTTTTGGGATTTGAGCCATGTAATGCCCTTAATGTATAGTTTCTTGTGAGCGAAGGCGCCAAGCGCGCAGTGCGGCTGGATGCGAAAAATTCAAAAACGGTCATTTCACTTCGCTACTCGCTAAGCAAGGCACCTGTCAGTGCGTACGTAGCCTATGGTTTTCGCACTTTACACAGACTCGACGCTGCCGACTCAATTCGGTACGGTAGAATTTTCAACAGTGAACGACGCGGCGACGTAGTCACGAGCAATATATGAAATACATTTAGCAAAATTCAAAAGAGATTTTCCGTTTAATTGCTTGTGGACTGTACAGTTATTTCAAGTAAATCTTAAAAATTCTACCGTAAGCCTCGCGATATTGAGCTCATCAAAGGTCATTGGGCGTAATCCGACCCGGTCGCGGACATGAATGAAAATGATTTAAAATGAAAGAGTATAAATTCACTTAACATTACATAAGGTTATTTTTTATTTAATCCATGGGAGAACAAAGTTTGAACTAAAAATACATTTACTTAAAAAATCGAATACTACTACTAAATATTAGTTGTCGTTCTGTTAAATAGCTACTAAAAGGTTTTCGCGAGTGCATGTGCGTGCCGTCATCCCGTGTGATGAAAACGGCAGGTATACGTTCGCTCCCTCTCTCTCACACAGTAGGTTGGTGTGAGATCTGATTGTCCTGCCACCGTTTTAGGAGTTTATTTGGTAAAAATAAGAACCGGCGAATCAAATGAGCGCTTGGCATCAAAATTCAACATGTCCAGAAGAACATTTGAGAGAAAATTACAAATAGCTAGACAGTGCTTAACTGAAGATTTTATGCCGCTATATTTGGGCTTGGATCATTTAACAAGAGATAATGTTGTATCCAGAAATCTTTCGATCCCGAGTCATATTTTTGGTGGTGACGAAAACGAAAATGGAATTTTTGTCATGGACGGAACGTATTTGTATGTCCAAAAAAGTTCGAACTTTTTATTCCAAAGAAAATCTTATAGCCTTCACAAGTTCAGAAACTTGGTAAAGCCTTTTCTGGTTGTTTGCACCGATGGTTATATAATAGACGTTGTGGGACCATATCCAGCCACAACGTCAGATGCCTCAATCCAGCGTCATCTTTTAGAAAATGTAGAATCTCCGTGGCATTGGTTTTTAAGACCTAATGATATTTTTATATTAGATCGCGGATTTCGTGATTCAATTCCTATAATTGAAGAATGTGACTATGTTCCACATATGCCACCATCCAGAGGAAGAGGAGAACAATTGACGACGCTAGATGCCAATTAGTCAAGGTTGATAACAATGTGTCGATGGGTAATCGAGGCCATAAATGGTCGTTTTAAGAAAGATTTTAAAATATTTCGACACACATATTTCAATGTTGCTATGCGAAATATGATGACGGACTTCAAAATAATAGCGGCTATCATCAATGCTACCAGGCTTCCTTATGAAGATAGTGTATATGTCGACCAGTTTATTAACATTATAAATGGTAGAATGAATAGAGAGAACGAACTGGCGCAACACGTAATTGAAAACAATATGAATAGACAAAGAGTTGCCTTTCATGCCATTAGATGGAAACAATCCAGATTTTAGAGACTTCAGTTAACATTTGAAGAACTTATACTGTTTACATTGGGCAGCTATCATTTAAGACTTGCTAGGTCGTACTGCCATGAACACATAAGACCTAATTGGTGTCTACATGATAGAACTCTATCGTCATCAAGAATTAATAAATAATAAAATATTGATAAGGGGACGAATTCAGTCGCGACATGTCAGAGCGCGACAATATTACACATATATTTTAATTAACCCAGCGACACAAGGAAGACAAAGTGTTGAAGACTACTACTGCTCGTGTATACACGGCCGCCGCACCGTCGGGAGCTGCGCGCATATAGCCAGTATAGTTTATTTTTTATCCTGGGCTAGGCACCAGATGATATAACAGTAGATATTGATCACGCCGAATAAATAATTTGAAATATGTAAAAGTTTTTTTTTCTCTTTACTCCCACATCCCACAAGAAAGCGACCCTTACCATGATAACTAGATACATTTTATCTATATATCTTCACAATTGCATTTCTGTCCGCCGTGGGTTTTTCTCCCATACTATTTGCCCATTGACCTTTCAATGCCTTACCACAGATAATATAATACTTCGTGTGTGTCTAGTTTGTGTAATGTGCCAAGTCCAAGGTTAAGGGCGCCCTCTGGGGGTCACGAACCTCTGCTTAAGATTTCGGGGCTTTTCTCTGCCGTATGCGTAGGAATCTAAAACCTCTATCTTTTAAGAGAATCGAGCAAGCGAGCGAGATAAGTTGAACTATTTTTGACCACTTAAACAGAAATTAAGACAGACTTTTTTTGTTAATTCATAAAAGTGGGCGCCGCCCGCCGCCGATAATTTAAAATTTAGCGCCGAGGCGGGCAGTGGTGGCAGTGACAATTCTTAGATCCCAGATTTTCAGGATTGAAAGAAATCGCGTCTTATAAATTAAAGGTTGAGTGATTTTTCTCGACGGCATTTAAAGCCATGCTCTGCAGACACCAGGTTAGGCACTAACCACACGAAAAAGAAGAATTAGAGGCGGAGAGAAAGACAACCGTGCTAGTATAATCGTACGGCTTCTGCCAGACTGCAACAATGACCGTGTTAACTTCTGATTTTCCATGTTCCAATTGCGAAACTTCCCGTGATCTATCACAGCTTCAACCAAGCTCCTCTTTCGGCTCAATCTTTGCTGACAAGATTGTCTAACAAGCACATTCGTTTCAGCAATATTGACGAGGCAACAGGAACAAGTTCTCAAGAGTGCTGGAGATACCTAGCGGAGAAGTGATACATAGTCACACACAAACCACTCACTTCACTCCTCTTTCACTAGACTTACTCACGCAATACATACACACATACATACATACACTAGGCGTTATTATTATTGTTATTATTACTACTGTTGTTATTTATTCCACAAGTATCCTAAATTATAATATAGATTCTACTAAATAATAAAATGCATCGATAATTTACATAATTATGTAACTGTAACTGATACCGCGGGTTGAGGTCCTGGTGATCTGTACTACAGGTGCTTTGCGCCTACTTCAGACACCAGCTCTTCACATAATTTTAGAACTTGTTGTGACCAATATGTAAATTGTAAATGATTACTATGTTTTTTTCTAATCTTGTGAGGAGGAATAAATAAAATTATTATTATTATTTCCTTTATTTAAATTTTTACAAATTATTTTACATTTTTAAATATTCCTTAAAAAAAATATATAAAAAAAAACATTTAAAAATATAAAAAATTGTAGCCCACCGGTATCGGGAACAGGGTCCAAGCTACCGGCGGTCAGGGCTCCAGGGAGAGGAACCTCCTAACAATACGAGCCGTGTCCAAAAGTACCGCTTTCTGAATCAAGCCCTTGATCCAGCTGCCTAACGAGAGCCTCCTCAGGTATTGGTCGAGGCTCTTGGCAATTAAGCCATGGGCTGATACGACTATCGGCACAATGATCGCTGAGTCCACATCCCACATGTCGACAACCTCGCGAGCCAAGTCAAGATACTTGATTTTCTTATCTTTCTCGGCTTTCACGACGTTCTCATCATGCGGGACCGTTATGTCAACAATCATTGTGCGCCGCTCTGATCGATCCACCACCACTATATCAGGCTTATTGGCTACAATAGTCCTGTCAGTGATGATGGATTGATCCCAGTACAATGTGATACTGCCATTTTCGAGAACTGGGTCGGGCACATACTTATAGTACGGCACTTCCGATTCCACAAGGTTGTATTTTAGAGCTAGTTGCTGATGGATAATCCTGGCTACAAGGTTGTGTCTATGCAAGTACTCTCCGTTAGCCAGACGAGAACACCCGGAGATAATGTGACGGATTGATTCGCCTGGACGGTGGCATGCCCGACATATGTCAACCGTACCGTCCTTCACAATAAATCTCCGGTAGTTATTCGTCATCATAACTTCATCCATAATTGCACAGACAAAACCTTCGGTTTCTCCGAAGAGGTCCCCGGAACGTAGCCAGGCTACGGACGCTGATAGGTCTACATCGGGCCCATGCAGGGCCCGGAAAAAGCGTCCGTGAAGCTCTTTACTCTGCCATACCTCCATGCGGTCGTTAGTGTCAAGCACTAAGGGTTTGCGCCAGTTCTCTTTAGCCAAGGAAAGCGGGGTGAGGCCCTTGTCCACTGCGACCACATCTCGATGCATCCCCACGTCGGTTTCAAGGAAATATTCCCTGAGACTGCATATCTCGCGATTGTGGAGTCTTAGCGTTTAAAAAGCCTCGACCCCCACACTTCCGCGGGATATACAGTCTCATAATAGAAGAACGCGGGTGATGCATTCGATATGCCGTCAACAATGTACGGACCCTCCTATCCAGGGCGTCTAGTTCTGTTTGAGTCCATTTGAGAATGCCGAAAGAGTACATCAGAACCGGCATGACCCAACCGTTGAAGGCACGTACCTTATTGCCGCCTGATAAAAGACTATTAAATACTTTTTTCAGGCGGCCAAAGAAGCGCTCCTTCAACGATTGCTTCATGTCAGCAACATTGATGCCCAGCGCTTCCGACATACCCAAATACTTATAGGTTTCGGTTGCTGAGAGGGATCTAAGATTTATGGAATCCGAGAGCTGGGTTCCCACAGATTCCACAATCTCCCCTCGCTTTACATGCATGACCGCACATTTGTCCACACCAAATTCCATCCTGATGGCGCTACTGAAAGTTTCAGTTACCTTCAGTAGCTCCATCAGTTGCAAATCGTTGGGGGCAAAGAGTTTCAGGTCATCCATGTAAAGGAGGTGAGATATAACTTGACCACCTCTCCTCAACCGATAGCCTAGACCTGAATCCTCCAGCAGCGTGCTAAGAGGATTCAAGGCTAAGCAGAACCAAAGTGGACTCAAACTATCGCCCTGAAATATACCTCGCTCTATCCTTATCGGCTCGCTATTCCTCTGGATATGCCGACATCCTGGATAGCGAAGGACTGTCCTCCATTGCCCCATACATGACATCAGGAAGGTGCGCAGAGTTGCATCAACTTTATACAACTCTAGCACCCTCATGAGCCATGTATGTGGCACTGAGTCATAGGCCTTCTTATAGTCTATCCAACATGTCGACAGATCCCTTCGGGAACGGCGAACCTGTTGACTAATGGCCATATCAATGAGGAGTAGCTCCTTAGTACCGCGGGACCCGTTCCTACATCCATTTTGAGAAGCGGACATGATAGAATTGTCATCAATGTGTTTGTTAATTTTAGCTCTCAAAATGGATGTAAGAACTTTATAGACCGTCGGAAGACAGGTAATTGGTCTATAATTTTTGGGCTCCGCAGTACTACCCGATTTATGGAGCAGGTGGGTTATACCTGTTGTCAGGAACTCTGGTAGCGACCCTGACTCTAAGGCTGACTGGAACAGGATCGCCAGGCGAGCGTGCGACCTTGTGAACCATTTAATCCAAAAGTTGTGCAGTCCATCCGGCCCTGGAGATTTCCAGTTAGGCAACGGACGGACTGCACGAACTACGTCTTGGGGGCTGATAGTGATTGCCCCCATTTCTGGTACTAGATCGCACGCTCGCTCGACCCCCTGAGTCCATTCACCCTCGGTATGGCTAACAGGCACCGACCAGATGCTGCGCCAGAACGAACACATGGCATCATCATCCGGTAGGCGCGTGTCAGCCACACCTTGGTCCGGGCGCTCCCAAGCCCTGTATACCCACCTTTCATCTCTTTGAAAAGTGCGATTTTGAGTGTATCGGTCCACCCGCCGCTTATACCTACGAATACGGTTTGCCCATGCATACACTTTCTGCTTCAGGAAGTCGATGCGCTCTGTGATACGGGACATGTAGTCTCGAGGACTGATATCAGTCCCCGAGAACGCCCGCCTCACAAAACGCATCACTCTAGGACGAGTATTGCCCTCCCTGAAGCAGATCAGTTTGCCGATGAGTGCTCTGGCCCCACCAATACGTCGTTCAATCCTTGCTGCCATGGCGGTACGGCTGGTTTAGGTCGTGTAGCTCTGTCATTAGAAAATTTGACATGAGCTACACGACATGCCGCTACAGCCGCACAATACAGGATTGAGTGAGCATCGGTGAGGTCTTCGCAGTTATCAAAATAGTTTGACAACTGCGAATCCAGGACAGCCACCAGCGCCCTATTTTTGTTATGCATGGGCAAACGAGGTATGCGTGGTCTAAGGTCGGGTTGCATGAACCGATATTCTCGAATCGCACCCTCCAAAGCACTCCTCATTTCCTCATTACACTGGGTACTTACATTAGTAACTATGTCATTACTCACGTCGTTATCGCGATTCGGTATTATAGTAGACTGTGGTGGAACCACAGCCTGCGGCGGCGGCGTGGCAATGACATGGCTACTCTGCATTTCAGTCCGCAAGCGATCAAGTACGGTGTCATCCAACATACGATTACGCTGGATGACTCGCACCTGATCCGACAGTCGTTGTGCCGACACGTCGACGAACAGGTGGTGGCGTCGTCGGCGGAGAGAAATACTCATCGCTCGAGCTCGACGCAACTGCCACGGCCGGTGTCACAGCACTCATGACGGGGCTGGATTCCGGCGGCGGCGAGGCGGAGCTGAGCGACGGGTCCGGAGGCGATAGGCGTGCGCGTTTTGCTGCTGCTCTGGTCAACATTTATCTTCATATTATATATTCGTCTTCTTCAAAATTTTTGTGACAGACAATGTCATTGTGTCAATTCCAAATTGTGGTTTTTTTCTTTGCTTTTCTATTGAATTTCGTTTTCATTTTGGTATTTTTATTTAAAATGCTATTAATAAAACGGTGGTATCGGTTAAATCTTCGGGTATAACTTTTAAATATTTATATTTTAGAAAATTTGATAAGTCTGTTATGAAGACGTTTGGTTGACGTAAGTATATAAGTATGTTAAGTATATTATTATTATTATAGTTAAAAAAGTGTATTCCCAGGACTTACTACACTTGCCAGGACTATTTTTACAATTCCCGCTACAACAATAATTTTCATCCGTGGCAATTGTAAATATTTTAAAACATTTAATCATATATTTTCCTGATTTTAATTTCTGCATTTAATAAATAGCGCTAAAATATTAAGTACCCAGGGGGTGGGGGGGAACCCCGGGTTAGGTTACATATGAAATTGCTATTTTGTATACAAAAAGTCATTTTATTTATTTCTGTTTATCCGACTATGCACCCTATATCGATGCATCTCTGCCAGCGCAGTAGACATTTTTCAATGCCCTTGAAGTCAGGTGGACATCTAGATTAGTCCACGCTACCTCACTCCGGTAACGGAAAAGGGGCCTATTACTCAGGATTCTTTTTCTTGTGGTAGGTGTTGTTGGATAAGAGTATACGTAAGCTAAAAAGAATATCCAAATAAGAAAAAAAATTAACTAAAAATATAAAATATACTTTCAGTGTGCATCTGGATTGAGGGCCCATTTTTAAAATGCTTGAGAAACGAAATAAGACTTATAGGGGAATTAGTTAAAAATAGTAAAAACTTAAAGCAAAGGGCCATAAATTTCTTAAACGTGAATTAAAATTGTTATGTTCAAATAACTTGGGCCCTCAATCCAGACGCGTGCGTAAAGTGGCATAGTCTAAATCTCAAAAAGTAATATCACTGAGTTAATCATTTTTATTTCAGAATTTAGTTAAGATTTTCTTAAACATTTTAAGAAATTCCCAAATCCGTAGACTATGACATTACAAATTTATGGCGGTATATCTAGGGCCCTCAATTCATTAATGTCTGGACTGCAGAAACTGCAAAACATGAATTTATATGAAGAAATACATAAATACGACTTTAACATATTTTAGTTAGATACCTCTGTGAATTAGTTACATAGAAATAATGACAAAGTTAATTGTTAAAAAGTAAATGAAAGTCTAATTTTACTAGAGACTGAACTGAGAACCCAATATTTTCGGCTTTATTGACTAGACTCAACCTCATCGATTAACGCTAATTAGAATTTTTTAACAAATGTTTACCTACTGTTTTCTTTGAGTTCCCGATATTTCGGCGCTGTTGCAAGCACCATAATCGTTCATCCCGTTTCTAGTGTAAATAATAATGTTAATGACCATGATAGTTTAAAATCTTAAGTCTTATTTCGTTTTAAAAATTGGGCCCTCAATCCAGATGCACACTTTCAGAGCAGCTTGCCAAAGGCAACCAGCCATTCTGACGCTAACATAACATCGATGATCATGATGGTGCCATCAGTGAGAAAATTCTAACTTTGATAGTCCAATTAATATAATAATGGAAACGTGACGTTTTAAAAGACTATACTCTTTTTCTATGTAATGTGTTTTCTTAAGTTTAACATATAAATAAACGTCTGGTTTACCGCCATGAAATAATGGCAACAAAAAAATAACATTACCGTCAGTCTACATTTTGAAACTATCGTTGTTCTGAATCCAACCACATTTGACACAAGAGTTTTACTGGTAAATCATAGCTTACAGTATCGAATAACGTGCGGTAGTGGCACTTTAATACTTTACTTTTGTTACTCAGTACCTGCCTATCATCGCCTACCGAATAATTATATCGCTCCTAATAAAGGGCTCAAAAAAAAGTCCCAACGCTGTAGTATTCTTTCTGCCCATTGCCGCTAGTAGAGAACCATTGCCTCGAATTACAACTTACTTTCATAACCCGTGTGAAGTGTGTGCGTTCGCGCAGCGGAATGTTGTTGCATTTAAAGATATTAATTATGCAGATATTTAGTGTATGACGTCGTATAATTGTGTATGGTAAAAAAAAAATTGTGTACGCAGCCATTGTGGAGAAATTCACCAAAAACTGATTCCGCTGGGCGAACGTTGTCCTGGCGGAACTTATTTTAATCCATAGACTTTAGAAGAAAAGAGGTGTGTCCAAAAATTAGTGTGTATTTGTGTGTAATTGTGTATGTATGAATAAAATGAGTGCATGCATAAACTTCGGAGAAATTCAAGTTTCCGCTACGCGAACGTTTGGCCATTAGCTAGTTTTCATATAAAGCGCTTACATAGAGAGCTGTAGATTTTTACATACGTTGTTTTGAATTTGTTTATATTTGTTTAAAAAACAGATTTAGAAAAAATCGTAGGGCTTAAAAGATAAAAATATAAACGTAAAATACACTTAATAGGTCTTAGTTCTTAAAGTATGCACTTTGGGGTCTAGATTTTCACGTTTATACAAACCTTGTAAGTATCTGAAACATGTTGCCAAGTATCAATGATGTTCCGTTAGTAATTAAAGAGTTAAAGGACAATTTTACCATGAATAGATCACTGTTTACAAAACAGTCAAATATCACGACGTTCTAAAGGAATTGCATGGTAAAATGTATGCCAAAAATTAGTTTATTCATTCAACTATTCACATGCAAAATTTCATGTCATTAAATTTAGTAATTAAAGAAATCAATTAAAATACTGACGAAGCATCGAAAACCTACATAACCCGACCAAGTTCGGATAGCTACAAAAAAGCGTCCATGCAATATATTTAGGTAACATCCCAAAATTTACCGTATAATACCGGTATTGAATTGGTATAGGTGATAACACAATTGTTGTTTCGATATAATTTAAAGGTCATTTATTTTTGTACACCAAATTTTTGTTCAATTGTTCTGATTTTTCAGCTCCAGAATTGACTGGAATAATTCCGGAGTTCCGATAGGTATTCACATTTTTTAAAAGTTAATATTTTGATTTAATTATATTCTTGTGAACGCACGTAATTTAACGTCTGTGGAATATTCCACAAACTGCTAGTCGAACACTTGTTAATTGAAGATTTGTTTTTATCGTAGATAGTTGGGTTATTATTAAAAAAATATTTTTAATTCAAGAAATGCAATTGTTTTATTTTTTCCTAACGCTTGTGTACGGAACTGTACCATATTAGTAAATACTATATTGGAAGGTTAAGAACGTCTCTTAGATATATGGCTGGGCCGCTTTTTTGTAGCTATCCGAACTTGGTCGGGTTATGTAGGTTTTCGATGCTTCGTCAGTATTTTAATTGATTTCTTTAATTACTAAATTTAATGACATGAAATTTTGCATGTGAATAGTTGAATGAATAAACTAATTTTTGGCATACATTTTACCATGCAATTCCTTTAGAACGTCGTGATATTTGACTGTTTTGTAAACAGTGATCTATTCATGGTAAAATTGTCCTTTAACTCTTTAATTACTAACGGAACATCATTGATACTTGGCAACATGTTTCAGATACTTACAAGGTTTGTATAAACGTGAAAATCTAGACCCCAAAGTGCATACTTTAAGAACTAAGACCTATTAAGTGTATTTTACGTTTATATTTTTATCTTTTAAGCCCTACGATTTTTTCTAAATCTGTTTTTTAAACAAATATAAACAAATTCAAAACAACGTATGTAAAAATCTACAGCTCTCTATGTAAGCGCTTTATATGAAAACTAGCTAATGGCCAAACGTTCGCGTAGCGGAAACTTGAATTTCTCCGAAGTTTATGCATGCACTCATTTTATTCATACATACACAATTACACACAAATACACACTAATTTTTGGACACACCTCTTTTCTTCTAAAGTCTATGGATTAAAATAAGTTCCGCCAGGACAACGTTCGCCCAGCGGAATCAGTTTTTGGTGAATTTCTCCACAATGGCTGCGTACACAATTTTTTTTTTACCATACACAATTATACGACGTCATACACTAAATATCTGCATAATTAATATCTTTAAATTCAACAACATTCCGCTGCGCGAACGCACACGTGTGAAGTATCCCTTCTGTCCATTGCCGCATCACAAGCATATTCCATATTTATTTCACTAATCATACCCTAAAAAAAAAACATTCCCCTGGGTTGGTGGTATTTTTCTCTTTGTACTTGCTCTGTACAAGTGTATTTGATATTTTTATACACAGCTACGTTTGGCACAATAATTGCGTTGCTGGCAACAAATGAACCGCGCAGCTAACCGCTCCGTGCATATTCTACGTCGTAGTAGTGAACGGTCACCTTTTAGCAAGGTTTGCTACGCGTGAACAGGACATTTATTTTATGCAACTAAGCACGAAAGAGGTTTCAATAGAACGAGATATAAAAGAACTGATTTTATTGCTTCCAAAATGTTTAGGTAGAATAGTATTCCTCAAACTAAAACAAAATTATACCGAATTCAAGAAAATAATGTGTACACATTAAAACAGTTTAATTTTGTACATCACTTAGCACTGTGCTTAGAAATTATATATTAAGCATAATTTACTTAATGAACCTCTCATAACATTCAGAGACAGTTACTGTTCCTCGTCAAGAATGCCCCAAGCTGCACAAATTGGCGAAAATAAAATATAAATAACAATTTAAACAACATATTTACAATATGGAATGTCAATATATTTTACTTCATATCTACATTTGATTTCGAGTTTGAGAGTAAATGGCTGAAATTAAAAAGTTGCTTAACAATATACAATGTTTTTGTGGAGATTTGTATTATTGGTAGTATAATTTTTATGCTCATTAATAAATTAATGAGTTTGTATGGAGATTTTGATTAAAATTTACTACATTTGCTCTGGAGTTATCTATCTACAAACACAAAAAGACATATCCCAATGTAAAATAAATATATTTCAAATCAAATGTATGACATTTGATCTGTTTTCCATGACAGACTGATAAAAAATCTACTAACATTAAGCAATATTTGTCGAAAATCGAATACGTAACAGAAATTCCATTTACTAATAAATATAAACCCACGCCGTCACCCATTGCACGTTGAATTAAAAGCGGCATTCTAATATTATGGCATTATATAATTTACTTTTATTTAATTTCTAAGCGTCAACAATTAGTGTTGTTTTCGAAACATACAAATAATACAGCGATGCAATGAGAAATGGCGTAAGTCGCGTAACAGATTTCATAGTTTATTTGATTGTTTATTCACCAATTACATAAAACATGTTGATTTTCCAATTTCAATCTACCATTCTATCGTCATTAGTAGACACTATAAAACAATTATGGAAGGAAGGAGACGCCTCTAAAACGAAATATAAATATAGACTTACGAATGTAAAGAGAGTTGTTTTACCTTTAAGACCTTACATAAAAACTTATAATACAAGTTAAATTTTAATTAAAATGCAACCCTCTAGTAAAGGCCCATAATATGTGACCACGAAATCAATAATGACGTTACAACAGTTTAAGTATAACTATTCACAGCACTTAACCACATGTTAGTCAACTGTTTCACGCACTACACGATCACAAACTCACTTCGGTGTCATACTATCACCATAATTATCGATTGCATTGACGTAAAATTAATATTTATATACTCATATGTACAATTTATTAGTGTTCTCCTTAAAGCACATCACAGTGATTCTTCAAATGCGGCCATCAAATCACTTTGCATGTTCATGTCTATCTGCCCCGCCATCTGAAATAATTAAAACATATTTTGATATTTCATAAAGTATTAAGAATCCAGCTATTTGAAATGGTATATTCAGTGTGGATCTTCAAAAGCCTTTACAGCGTTTTTAGTGTATTGAACAACAAACTTCTACCTGAGCAAGGAATTGAACCTGTTTTTTTTTGTACAAAATCAGTTCTCTTAATAATTGTAGCTAGTAAAGATCAAATAAATGTTGTAAACAAGGGTCTAAGTCAAATTTAAAATGGGTGTTTTTTGGTTTTTGCCGAATTGATTTGACTGACAGTTTTTTCGCTCAGTGTAAAATACACTAAGTACAGGCTATTCATTTGTTCTTCATATCTCGAATGATTTTTTTTGTCACATATGTTTCGGATTAGCACTTCACGGAACTTTGTTAACTTACTCCATTCGCATATGCAATTCCAACACATGACTATCAAGTGACTACGTTGAAAAGTAAGTAGAGATTTAAAAGGGTCCTCTAACGGCCATTGGGGATATTGTAGTACAACAATTTTCATCTCAAACATTTTCGATTTTGTCATACGAATGCTACCTGACAAGCGGGCGTATGACACTACAAAGACTGACTTGTTACAAAGTAGTAACACATATTGGATTATGATTTTCGTCGTCTTGTACCGTCTATTGCTCGTAAATATTAGAATGTCTCTGTTTTTACAGGAACATGTGTTGCTGGACAGTTTGTTTAGCCACTTCTTATCTCCAGCATAAACTCTAGGAACTGGTGATGGGACTGTCTTATGTAATTTTGATGAATGATGATGAAAAACAATTCAACTCTAGATTCAAAATATAAAAATATTTGACACATTGTTTTATCTCATTTTTTTTTAATTGGTGCACTGGATTTTAAGAGATGATCTTCCTATTATTTTAACGGAAATAATGCCTAAATTTGGATTTTAAATATTGCTAAGCATGTATTATTTCTGAATATCAGTTTCATTGCGCAAATGGCCCAAATCGATTGAAGTGGGTGTGATTTTAAAATTTTTCCTGGTACGTATTGTTAATTTTTGATTCTTCTTTTGCAAAGTCCATTTTATGGATTTTTCTCTTTCCGGAAGCTCAGTTCTTAAAAAACTGGTTTTTCTTACCAAATTTTTCATTTGTATTAGGTTTGAAACCAGTGGATTAAGGTCCGATTGTTTTGACTTTTCCGGTTACTCTATTCCAAAATTTGAAGAAATTTACTTCTGGGAACGATTCTTCCAATATTTCGATACATTCCGTCGATCTGCTCAACAGACTATATATTCGAAGAACTCGACGTGATATTTTACTCATAATATTTTATTAACCTATTTCAAATTCAGTTTTCATTAAAAAATGAGGTAACATATATAGAAATTGTCCAAGACGAAATATATTTAATAATAGCAGAGATACTGAAGAATTAAACTAAATTTAATGAACTATATTTAAAATTACATAATAATAGATACTTTTTTCCTAGTCATCCATTTTGAATACCGATTTTTTATGAAAGATTTTTTATCACGAGAAGCTTCTCATCATAAAACCTCTTATTTTTAACTTCCATTTATTTTATACAGTGCACTAAACAAAAAAACATATTAATCTTCTATTTTTTTACTCTTTTCAATATTGTTAATTATATTTTAATTTTTGTTTCAATTAAGTTATAATATTATTTATTTACAAAAAGTGAAGTGCATTGCGCGGTATTGGCGCGCCACTACTTCTATGAGTATTGAATAGCGTGCAGTACTCACGGCCTCGCGGCGGCGACGCTCCTGCTCGCGCTGGCGCAGGCGCTCGCGCTCCGACGCGGCCGGCTTGTCGGGCGCGGCAGTAGCGGCAGCGGCGGCGGCAGCGGGTGGCGAGGCGCGCGCCACTGGCGACACTCGCGGCGACGCTACCTCCGCGCTCTCCACCTTGCGCACGCCCGCTCCCACCCTATGAATTAACGCCGCATTTAGCGAGAAGCCAGAAATTACTACTAGATCGTCTTTTGTGACGTGCCTTTGCCTAGAAACTGCGAACAACTTGGATCTAACGGCCTAAAACTAAATCATGAAAAGTCATAAAAATAACAGCAATACATGTTGTTGTATTATATATTCTGGTAAACAACCGAAATTGTCATGAAAATAATACAATTACGGTCATTCACCGGCGCGCTTGGTGAATGTTAACATCGTAACACGTATCTTAAGATACACTGCGTTTCGAGCATTCAGCACCCAACAAAGCGATATGAATATTACTACTCTTCTAACTCTACGATTTAAGATACATATCATTAATTGCGTACATTTTGAATCACAAAACAAATGGCATTTTTTCAATCATTACCTCATTTTTTCTTCGTCTGGTTGTCGCCTTTCAGTTTCTTGCCGCTGTCTTTCTCTCTCAGCTTGTTCTTTTTTTCGTAACTCCTGCTGTTCTATAAGAGCTCTTTGGCGGTCAATTTTCTCCTTAGCTTGCTTTTTAAACGCCTGCAAGCAAACAATTACAACAATTTAAATGACTGAGTTTCATCTTGTGTGTTTATTAGTAAGAAAAAAAACACAATATAACTTACTTGAAAACTGTCCATGACAGGTTTTTGTTTTATTTGATGATTGTTTCCCATGTTTGGTATACTCTGTGGACTTCCAGCCTGCGCGAGAGACGACCATGAACTCGCATTTTTTAAATTTTGTTCTTGTTTGAGTTTGAAAGCTTGTGCAAAGTTAGTATTTTTCGAGTCTTCCATCTTTTTCTCCATTTCATATTTAGCGCGATCAGACATGTTATTAGAAACCATATTTGGAACTCCCATAAGGTCTTCTATTGGCTTTGGTGTCAACAGGGGCTTAACATCCTCTTTTTTCGAAGCTGGTGTGATTAAACATGGTGTATTCGGTATGTTATGATGAGACTGGGAGATTACGCTGTGTGGTGCTGAAGGTATGGGGTCAAATATAGACGTCACCGATGGGACACCGGTCATGCCAGGAATTATAGGATTTATATCGGGTCGTAGCATCCCACGTTCATGTGGCATTTTGTCTGCAAACCCGTTGTGAGGTGGAAGATACATTTCAGTTTTAATCTGTTCAGGCACACGAGCAACCTCTGTCAATCCCCCTAGTTGTGCCATCAAGTTCTGGTGGGCAGCGTCTGGCATCATTTGAGGTTTAGGTAGTGAAAACTCTTCCTCGAGACGCATCGACGACTCTGATACTCCAACACTAACATCCATAGGCACATCGGCCTTAAGACTTCGCTCGAGACTAGCCAAGGACCGTTCAATGGGATCAATGTATTGGGATGGATCAACCTTATCCAAACCGTTACGAGGTTCCATTTTAAGGATAGGCTTCTGGTCCTCCGTTTCGCGTACAATGGGGGCGATGGAAGTGTCAGGAATAACGTTAGAAGGTATGGTCGCGGGCGGCGCGAGAGCTGCGAGCACAACGGCCGGCGGCGCGACGGCTTCCTTGACCTCCAGCTCGTGCGGCGGCGCCAGTGCCGGCTGCGCGGCCGGCGCGGGCTTCACGTCGGCCGTCGCGGGGGCCGCCAGCTCTACCGCGACTGGCGCGGCCACAGGCGCGGACACGGTAGTCGGTACTGTCACCGGAGGCACGAGTTTCTGCTACAAACGATTAACGTTTAACATCATGAACAATTGTATTAATATGATACTTTAATCATAATATAAAAAAAACATATTTACAGGTTGTGGTGGGTGTTGATGCTGCTTCTTGGGTTTCTTTTTTGGTGTCCTACTGGGGCCTGTACCTGAAATTAAATAAATATGCACAAAATGGATTGGGAGACACGAAATATACCTACTACTGCACGAATGTATACTTAACTTGAGATACAGCATCACGATCCAGTAACCACAAAATCTTCGAAAAGAAAACAATTCGAGGAGAAGCCATAGCGTGTACATAGTTAATGTTCACTGATATTATGCAAACACTTTATAATAAACACTAGTTTTCATAAAATAAAACATGAATTACTAATGTATTGTTCAGATCTCAGGGCAGCCAAATGAAATTCAATATAAATTACTTAAGAGATTTACTTAAATTGTTATATATTGAAATATATACAAAGTTTATTTCCACTCACTCTTATATCTATCAATTTTTAAGTCATGAGTTGATTAAATCAATCTTACATAAAATTTTACACACATGGTGTTTCTGTTTACATGTCAACTCTCTACATTAACATTACAACAAAATGTTGCCTTCAAATAACTAATTGCACCAAGCGTACATACTATTTGCTTAAAATGAAAGTTGAATTGATTTGCTACACTTCAGAACCCATTAGATTAGTCAAAACATTTCTGTATTGGATTGTAACTAGATGTTTTGTTTTATTTAAATTCTAACTATAAAATAATTTGTCAATGATGATAACTATTAATTATTAAACCAACTAATGAGATTTATCAGTTCCTATCTAATGGGCCCCGAAATAAAAGCAAATATTGATTACCAAGTCTTGTCAGATAATCTCGATTTTGACAAAAAAATATCATTATGTATACAGTAAACTTTTTGTTCTTTTCCCTTCTTGTCTCTTTGTGGACAAAATAAGGTCCTTCTAGATAAAATATTATGTTTACTACATACTAACTTATACTATAGATTTTTTGAAGCAACCTGCAAATTGTACTTGATAAAAATATATACTATGTAAATAATGGACTATTGTTTATAGTGATTTCATTGGGTAGTTCTTCCACTTATACTCTCGTATTATCCAACAAAATTTAAAATACTAATTGTTCTAGTCTGATTCAATTGAGCTACTCAATATGAATATAGTATCTAAAATAAAACATAGGTACATATGCATAGTGTAAAAACTTTCTAACTAAGAGAACAATAAAACATAAGTAAACAAGCAAAATGATCAACATTTTACCAAGCAAGTAAATTATAAATGTGATGTTTTGACAAATCATAATTTATTTACATTTAAAAATCGGTTTAACAGCCTAGTAAAAGTGTTATGTAATCAGTATACATTTTATTATAGGCCTCTTTCAACATAATAAATTACAAGATTTTGAGATATACTAGTCAGTTTCTTTGAATTTGTAAAAATTTCGATTATACAAATTGGACAAAAAAAATACACTAAAAAGTTATGTTCCTGAACACGGAACTAAGAAATATTTGAATTAAACCTTGATTAGTGACCTAAACTTGCCATAAAAAATAACTAAAGTTACAAACGTAATGTAATCCAATGTTCAAGACACTGGTTTACATGCGTATTGCATTACAGAAAATAATTATATACAAATGACGAATAGAAACAGTTTTTTGTTCAGATTTTTTTAGTTGGATTAAATATCCACATTTCACATCACTTATTCCTTATAATGCTCACAATACTATTTTGTATCTGAAATTTTGTTTTTGATCTATCAGGCAACCAATAAATGGAACTACAAGAACAAGCATTTACATTTTTATTCATTCTTATGTTTGATACACTAAAACTGGCTCAAAGTATCAAAAAATCCAAAATATGTTGTTATAAAATGTAATTATAAAATGTCCAAATGGTTGCCAAATAGTTACTGATTCTGAACAACAGTAATCAGTTTATTAATTACAAATTATAATAGAACTGAGAAATATTGAAAAATGCTTGTCAAACATAATATATATATGCTGATATTACACTGATAGATACAAGGAAAAATTCTGGTGC
Organism: Noctua fimbriata; assembly: GCA_905163415.1. Taxonomy (NCBI): domain Eukaryota; kingdom Metazoa; phylum Arthropoda; class Insecta; order Lepidoptera; family Noctuidae; genus Noctua; species Noctua fimbriata. The sequence continues at coordinate 8,729,843 of LR990922.1, read as the reverse complement.
CCATAACATTTTGCTTACTATTATAAAAGTATCCTCGACAATCAATAACAAAGTTTGCAAACAATTTGTGAAGGAAGGAGGCCAGCTTTAGGTATTTTTTATGTTTCTATTAGACGATTTTGATTCACACATTACATCAAATTTTTGAGAGCAAGCATCAAAGTGTATCAAGCATTAAACCAATAAAACATACCTTTTCAATTAAATATTTTTTTAACTACAACATGTCAGTACAATACATCCTCCATTGTAACAAAATGAGAACTGATTTCATCTTGGGGCTAATTTTGCTTGCTAAGTTGGTATCCGTCCTTACACAATTGTTTGCAATAGTCCCTATGGCTGCGCTCGACTCGCCAGCTGCTCTCGGAGATCCTCTTCGCTTCCGGACGTACCGACACTACTATCTATCCTTGTTCTTATTATAGTTTTCAAGCCTCAATCAATATTAAGTGGGTTTAAATTTCACACTCAAAAGCAATTAGTAACCGTGAGATCTGAACTTTCCAATAATAATAATAATCCATAAAAAGAGATCGAAACTTCAAGGATGCAAATGAAAGAACATCGCGTTTGAGGACATGATATAGTTAAAAAATATTAATGTGAAAAGGTATTTCCTGTTGGTTCATGAAAGCAAACCAAGTAACATATTACTCTTACCGGCACCAATATCATAGTATCAGTGAACACCAAAGCTGGCTTCTCCTCCTCACTAACAACTGTTTTGTGCCTTTACCAACATTTCTTATATTTCGCAGCAGACTATAGACTCGAATCATAAATTATTTTAATCAAACTTCAGGTGGTATCCCTCTCCAATATCACAGTAATGAAAATAATATTTACTCAAAACTACTACCACAGTAATCACACTCATACTTTCAACACAAACAATATGTTACACAGTTCCGGGGATAATAAGTATTTTATTTTGTTTCTATTTATGGTGCCAAATGAAACCATGCTGTTGTCATCTTGTAGTTTTCTTTTAGCACCTGATATCCCCATTCAACAATTCAATTAGCTAACACAATCACACTATGGCTAAAAATTCCTTTCTTCATGCATATTGGCTTATTTTAATGAAACAGAACATAATATTCACATCATCCATTCATTATTATCTATGGGCGCGTTTATTTGACGCGAAAACTTTCGCTCGGCCGCGCGCCCTTGAGCATGTTCGTGGTGACTGTAAATTAGAGGAATTTGAATGTTGTTGCCTAAGTTCACAATTCCCAAGAACATACTAGAGGGTGCAGCAGACGTTCGGCCGATGAGCAATCATTTCCGCATCGTACGCAACCTAATTCAATACTCTTGACGGAGGCAAACTCCACTCTCATTTATAAACATGTGAGAGGAAAATTAAAAAAACTGCCAATAAAAATATGTCAAATCCTCAATAATGGGATTTGAATAAATAAATACTATTATATCAATGTATTGTGGGTCACCCGGGCCACAAGATGATATTTTAGAAAATAAATTTCTAGGTACAGTTCGGAATTCTACCTTGCTACTACTTTTCTTATTCTCAGCAGATGTTAACTCACTTAAGCAACTTTACCATGGTCATTCCAATCATTCATTCTGCCACTAACATCAATTTCAGACTAGAAACACATTTAAAAGTTAAAATTGCATTTCACATTTTAAATAAAAAAAAGGTTGTGTTCGGTCATATCTTTAAAAAATACTGGCAAAGGTAAAAAACTTATATATCCGTCTTTGAAATCTTTATGAAAATTGCTAATAACCTAAATCTATTTATATATCTCAAGCATTTGAACATATCCATACAAAGAGAAATATCCATCTTAATTTAAATGCAAGTATCATTAAAATCTATTACTAATAACTGTAATTTACATCATATGGTACAAATAGGGTACCACTCAGTGCTATACTTTGTGTCTGTCTGTGAACGAAATGATAGTATTGATTACGTAAGTCGTCGGCAATGTGGGCTAACCTGCTTCACTATCACTGCTGTCTGATGAACTGGTGTCCGTGCTCGACGACGAGTTGGACGAGTCGGACGAACTCGACGACGATGACATGCCGCCGCCCAGTGCTTCCTTAACGCCCTCTGCCGACAATAAATATATGCTTACACTCATGTAACAAGAAAGCCTTTGCAATGTGTCAAAATTATATTCCAGATGGATCCTTTTTCATAAATGGGGTTATAATACGTTGTGTTAACAGCTCCCAAACCAATTGAAAACATTTATTTTTATTTTAAAAACACAGAATTAATTACTGACCTTTTTTCTGTTGCTGCTTTTTATTTGTTCCTAGTTGCCCAGATACATCTTGTAGCCTTTTTTCTAATTCTTGTTTCTTTTCTGCTATTTGTTCATCCTTTGATTTACCAGAAACTTTTCGATCTGCAAGTGTAGGAGTATTAACAATACATTTCCGATTTTTTTTTTATAGACATTTAATGGATAATCTTGGTGTCACCAACATTATTCGCCAAAAGGTTTAGGAGGGGATTTCGGTTGGAAATAGGAGATCATTGAATAATTACACTATATGTCTACTGTTCTACGAAGAAAACAAGCCCAGGTTTAGTTTGTACTCACTCAGTTCCTGGTAATCACACAAATTGTGAGGTAATTATTTTACACAATGAGATATTGGTAAGGTAAAGGAAAAAATAGGAGAAAGGAAAAGGTAAATAATGTTGGATCAACTCACAATAAGGCTTACGTGTCTTTTTTCGAAGACATGATGCGACGTAGTTTTCCAGTTCCCGAAGAGTCGACGGTTTTAGAGTTTCAAAATCTATTTCAATTTCGTCCGGATTCGAGTCTCGTAAAGAGGGTTCTCTACTTTGTATGATGTGAACTACTTTACCAAGTTTATCACCTGTTGAACAAAATAATTAAATATGAGTGTTGAAATTTCCGTTCTTCGTTCGGTACAAATATTTATTTATTTAAACTTCTTGTACAAAAGTGGTACATAGGCGGACTTAATGCCACAAGGCATTCTCTACCAGCCAACCTTTGGGTCAAATAGGACAGCATTGTGATAGAGTACAAAAAAAAAAGAAAAATACCATTTAAATAAAAAACGTTCCGTTCCCTGCCCTTTTAAATATTAAAACGGCACCCGTCGTAAAGTATGCAGAAGGTGGATATAGCATAAAAATAAATAGATGATGATACGTACCGGGCAGCTTATTGATATCGAGCGAGAGCTGTCGCTTCTCGTCGTACGACATGGGTTTGGCCTGGTCCTCGTCGTCCGTGTCGGGGTGTGGCGGCACGTGCGGCGGCGGCGCGGCGGTGGGCGTGGAACTCTTCTTCTTGGGAGCCGCCGCGCGTGCGCCCGCCTTGCCGCCCGCGCCGCCGCCGCCGCCGCGCTTGCTGCCAGTCTTCCCTCGAACGCTGCTGGGCGCTACGATCAAATGACATCTTTAAGATTTAGCTCCAATGTTTATGAAGTGCGTCTGCTAAAAAATCAACAGCAGAGGCGGGTCCTGTTGGCGACTTTTTTAACTAATACAAACATATCCCCACGGCAATCAGTTTGTAGCTTTCCATCAGTGAGAGAACTTTGGAAATTGTTCCATACGAGCCGTGTCCTGCTGCCTAACGAGAGCCCCCTCAGGTATTGATCGAGGCTCTTGGCAATTAAGCCATGGGCTGATACGACTATCGGCACAATAAACGCCGAGTCCACATCCCACATCGACAACCTCGTGGGCCTTTTCCTTATCTTTCTCAGTTTTCACGAGGTTCTCGTCACCGTTATGTCAACAATTATTGCGCGCCGCTTTGATCGATCCAACACCACTATATCAGGCTTATTGGCTACAATAGTCCTGTCAATGTTGATGGATTGATCCCAGTACAATGTGATACTGCCATTTTCGAGAACTGGGTCGGGTGCATACCTACAGTACGGCACTTTCGATTTCACAAGGTTGTATTTTAGAGCAAGTTGCTGATGGATAATCCTGGCTAAAGATTGTGTCTATGCAAATACTCTCCGTTAGCCAGACGAGAACACCCGGAGATAACGTAACGGATTGATTCGCCTACACGGTGGCATGCCCGACATATGTCAACCGTACCACCCTTCACAATAAATCTCCGGTAGTTATTCGTCATCATCACTTCATCCATAATTACACAAACAAAACCTTCGGTTTCTCCAAAGAGGTCTCAGGAACGTAGCCAGGCTACGGACGCTGATAGGTCTACTTCGGGCCCATGCTGAGCCCGGAAAAAACGTCCGTGAAGTTTCTTACTCTGCCATACTTCACTGCGGTCGTTAGTGTCAAGCTATAGTTTTGCGCCAGTTCTCTTTAGCCAAGGAGAGCGGGAGTGAGGCCCTTGTCTACCGCAACCACATCTCGATGCATTCCCACAATTAATTTTAAATTATTATTAGTGTAGAAAATTGAGTGCATCCATGTACCTGATTCTATAGAACCTGATAGGCCTGTAAATACACCAGATTCAGATGGTAGTTTCTCCTGCCAGCAATTTCACCAAACTGTACTACAAATGTCTATCATTAAGGTGTTGCTTAATTTTATATTAATAGGCTCGCCCTCTCCTACATGGGACTTTTTTAACTGGTGAAATGTGAGTATTACTAGGTTACACATCTGCCTAAAATTTCGGATATCACAGGCAAATGGTGTTATTTTTAAATTGTGAAAAGAATAAATCTTACCTAAATTGTCACCAATATTATTCGCCTTCGCCGCGTATGCGGCTGCTGCATTGGTTTTAGGCACAGCATTGTTAGGTACTGGTTTTTTCGTCTTATCCTTAACTTTTTTCTTGGCTTTCTTTTTGTTATTAGATTCTTCTACTAATTTCCTCATTTTTTCTTGCAGCGCGAGCAATTCTTTTTCTAGAAGCTTAACTTTGTTATTTCTTTCTTCTTCTGAATCGTCGGATTCAGAGTCTGATTCCGAGCCCGATTCCGAACTTGACGCTGAGCTTCCCTTATCCATGTGCGGCACGCCTACATGGACGGGTTCATCAGGAATCTTGGCGTATCTGTGAGACAAAAAACTATCATTATTTAGTTCTTAATTTTAAACAAAATACCCATTGTATTGAATCTTTTTTTTACCTCATTTCGAAGACATCTTGTAGTTTCCGAGCCATTGCAACGACATCATGATCCGGCGGATTATATTTATAGCAATTTGTGAATATTAGACGTACGTCGGCGGCAAATTCAGCGGCAGTTTTATATGCTCTATTGTCCATCTTTTGTTTCACGGTGCCAAGGTCCATGGGTTTCTTAATAATATCAAAATAATCATGAAGTCCAAGCAATTCAGCATCTACAGGTTTATAAAACGGCCAGGCATAACCCTGTCGAAAAAAATAAGAGTAGAAGATTCATTAAGAATCAGAGAAGGAGTAATAAGAGTTATTTGAAAAGTAACTTACTGAATGTTTTTTAGAGAACAGTTCCTTTAAAATTTCATTACAGCTTTTGAGAGCATCTGAAAGTTTCTCTTTGCTCTTCGCCAGCTGAGGAGTCATAGCGGAATGGTGAGATGCGCCCGCCCCGCTCGGAGATATTCCACCCATTTTGAAGCTGTCATCTGCTGTTCTGCTCGCCTGTTGAGATTGTTTATATTTATAAATACAATAAGTTAAGGATGGTACAAAATCTTATCAGAAATAATATAATAACACTTTCTGCAATAATAAAATATTCCAACACACCTTTTTCTGGCGACCACTTTCTCTCCTTGTGGAAATTTTTGCAGGTTTGGGACCACTCTGTTGATCAATGGTAGGTGTAGTATATCCTCCTTCAAAAGAACTCCCCATAGGCGTTGTAGTATCGGCTTTTCTTTTCACACCCTTTTTTACCTATTAAAATAAAAACTCAATTAGTAACATAAAAATAACAAGTATCCCACGAAACGTAACAAGTGTGTAATATTAACCTTAGCCGGCTGCGTTTGAGATAATGCTACGGCCGGTATCGTAGAGACGGGCGGGGCTGCCGGCTGGGCCACATGGAAACTCGAAGGCTGCGTCGCCACCTGAACAAAACGCACGTTTATATTTTTACCATGTTCCACTTCGTAAAGCTCAAATCAAAACAATGATCGATATGAAAAGCTGCGGACCTGCTGCGGCAAGCCGGTGTGCGTGGCGGGCGGCGTCGCGGGCGGCGCGGGGATGGCGGGCGTCGTCGTGGTGTTGGTAGAGCCCACGAGCGCGGGGTGCGGCGCGGGCGGTGCGGGCTTGGGCGCGCGCACGGGAGTGGGCGGCGTGGGCACGGCACCCGGAGGGCCTGGTAAGCCCGCCGCTCCCGGCGTCGACGTATTGCGCTTCTTCACTCCGCCGCCCTTGCCTGCCTTTGAGGGCGTCTCGATCTCTTTTTCCTCCTTGTCCATCTGGGCTATCTGTGGATTTCGACTTTTTTCGTTTAAATCTGAATACCTGCAGTCAAGATCTAAATTGATTGTCCTATGCAGAAAAGTTATCAAAGTCCCAACGTCCCCAAGTCTGATGAAACTACTTGACCTGCTGAAACGACTTTATTTAGAAAAATAAATTTTGAGCAACTACTAAAGTAAAGAACTACTAAAGCATACTTATACAAAATTGAGTCTTTGTCCACTTACCCGATTCAGGAATAATTTCTCCAAAGTTTGTGCCATGACCACAACATCCTCGCCTGGTTTATTGTAGACATAACAGTTGGTGAACATGGTGTTAAAATCTTGAATACATTCCTGAGCTGAATAGTAATAGTTGGACTCTAGTCGTTTCTTTATTGTTCCTAAATCCATGGGTTTCTTAATTATCTTATGGTAGTCCTAAAATGTAAATAGTGACATTATAATTAATTAAGTTATACACATGTATTAAAGCATCAAAATTAATCACTATTGTTTATAACAAATGAACATTGCCTATGTTTGTTACAAGTAAATAAAACATTGTTACTCACAGGGAGGTTTAATTTTTTTGCATCTACTGGTTGGTGAAAAGGCCAAGCAAATTGATGCTTCCACACTGCCTTCATCACATTCTTTTGAAGAAATTGGAGCTGATTTGTCATCCGGCCCTGCCTCCGCGCCGGCTCGTCAGGGGGCGCGCCATTGACCGGCTCCGCCGTTGGCTGCATAATGTACATTTGTGGTATTACTATAGTTTCTGCACTGACCAAAATAACATCTTTTTTAAAATAAAATATCTTTTGGAGAGTGTTGTAAAAACGGAGGCAGTATAATATAGTTTGTCACAGCCATTTTAGACTCCCTACGCCAACTCCGAAAAATGGGAAATGAGGAGAATGATTATGATCATGAAACAAAAATGTATCATTGCTGTCAATGAAATCAATATTGTGCATGCGTAAATAAAATCATCCCGACTACGGAACCCTGCTCTGTGCGCGGTACGACACACACTTGGCCGGTTTTTTTTAAATTCCAATTCTACTATAATGGGTGTAAAAAAAACCCTTAACGAAGCCGAAAGACAATTGTTTTCCCCGTCATTGCGTATATTTTTTGTTCTGGACCATACCTGGAAACCTTCTAGCTACGGATATATTGAACTCAAAGTTTCAACATTTTCACAAGTTTTTTTTTAAATACCAAAAAAAAATTGCAATGATATGTAATCAGTACAATGTTTTAAGTTCGTTCTACAGTTTTACAGTAAAACGTGATTTTTCACCCCAAAAAAATCGTTGCCTTGCAATAATTTTTGCATAGGGTTACTTAGTTTGAAGTACAGAATGCTTGGTTTACGACTTCGTGAAGGGTCAGTTTACACCACATCTGATGTTTTGTATGTAGACAGTGATTTCTAACCTGCTGTAACTATTGTAATAACTTTTAAGTGTACACATCATATTCAATTATGGAAGAACCTTACCGTGCTGGTGGTAGCGAGAGGATCGACTGCCTGCTGCATTGTGCTTGAGTCAGCAATCTACCTGCCAAAGTGACACCATAACTGTAGTAGACATTAAAACCTTATGTGAAAAAAGTAAGGAGTATTCAACAAAGAACTCTCACCTCAATTGTAACAAGAGACTCATCCAATTTCTGACTAAGAGGCATCAGCTATATCCTCTTATAACACTAAACCATTCTATCATAATAAAATATTTTGGTGCCTTTGCACCTAGAAGCAGGTCATCTCATTCATAGACAAATAAAAATCCTACCTGAAAGAAATATAGTGAAAGTTATAAAACTCCCCTCTATCATAATATTTCTTTGACCAAAGAATTAAATTAAATCTGCAAAGGCGTTAAAATTGTTCACATGTCTTTTTTTAGCTTACATATTTGTTAAATGTTACAATACTTTGTTTTTTACTGTAGATTAAATAAATGTCTTACCTTGCATCTGAATGCAGGGTAGGGAAATGTGAATATTGAAGCACCAAAGGTATCAGCTTATTGACAGCAGTGTCTTCAGATCTGTAACAAAATACACATTATATTAATAAAAAGTTCAAAATAGGTAAAATTCGGCTTACAATTGTGCTTAAGTCTATAAATACTATTACTATGTGTTAGGCTCACTGCAAATTAAAGACGAGTGCAGAAGATTTTTGATTTTTCGAGTCAGAAGAATTTTCAGTGACAAAAACCAAACCGATCTAGGCAGTGCAGGTGCATGTGAGAATGTTGTTTCATGTTTGTGTTGATTTTTATACAGCTTTGAACTTTATGTCACTGATGATCAGTGTTTTATTACACAAAGTCATCACAAAATGATTTGCTCCTCTCAGGTCTGCTCATAGCCTAATTAACGGCTGTATATATTTGAATAGCAGTCCTTAGCAAAATCAAATACAATGATTGGCCCAGATCATCTGTACAAAAACCACAGTATTTGTGTATGACAAAAACAATGGCACATTTACCAAATTTGTTAAATTCAGTTCATTATTGTTGCTTGCATGATTTTTATTACTGTGTAAAAATGGCCCATGGACATTTGGGTTGAGATTGTAAATCCTACTAATAATATAAATGCGAAAGTTTCTGAGGATGGATGGATGGATGTTTGTTACTCTTTCAGGCAAAAACTACTGAACGGATTTCATTGTAATTATGTACAGACATAGTTTATAACCTAGATTAATATACATAGGATAGTTTTTTTTTTGGTATGATCCGGTGGGACAATTATTGAACTTTCCAACGGGGGCGAAGCCACAGGCATAAGCTAGTGTGTCAAAAACATTAAGATAAAGCTGAAGTGTTTTGAGATGTGTTTTTAGATCAGGCTAATCTATGGAACTACTAGCATGATTTGAAAAAAATGTTGCATTTAGTAGCCCAAATCTTGAGGAAGTGATAAGACTATTTTACATCACACTACAACCCTTAGGAGCCAAGCGGCAGGTGAAACCACAGGGCACAGCTAGTTCTATACACATAGTATTTACTATTTCTATCATCGATTAACTACGGAGGTACATATTCAACTTTTCAAAATTCTATTTATTTCTAGCAATATAAGAGAGTAACTATTATGCAAGGCATATAAGTCAAGGCAAATAACTATAATGCATACCATGCAGTGCAAAATTATATAATTTATAGGGAAATTTTGAAAAAGCAATCTCAAAGTAGGTAGATCCAAAGGTTCAATGAATTCAATTAAATTGGATAACTTTAATTTTTACTGTTATGGAGACATTTATATTCTTACACAAATGGGCAAGACACTCCATGATACAATTTCATCTAATCATAAGATTATGTCTGATAAAACTGCATTGGTTTATTTATTCTTGCATTTCTTTTAAATTTCAAAGAACAATTTAAGTTTTCATGTGTCTTTTGAACTTGAACTGAAGTAAACACTTTAGATATAGAAGTTTTATTTTTTGTTTGAAAAAAACACTTCCTTGAGCAGTGGTAGCTAGGGGGAAGGTTCAAGCAGTATGCATGTTGTTGGAACTCAAACACTTGTCTAAATAAACAAAAAGGTAATTAAAACCCAAACACTATAAAATAAACTGCATTCACTATCACCATAGTAAGTAACACCTTTCAGGTGCCCAAGGTTAATTGATAGAGACTGATGCAACTGAACCTTCTATTTATCTTGGTTATGATACATAGTTTTAAATGGAATGTGTATTGTTTATAAATAAACTGAACCTTTTACAATAAACTGTAAAAAGATCATCTGCCCAAAAGCAAAATGTTAGTGAGTGTTTACTATTGGCATCATATAACCTAATTTTGAGGTAGCCTTTTGAAAATTGATGCCAGGCATGCACGTGAATAACTTTATCAGGCATATATTCATAATTAGAAGTTGTATACCAGTACTACCAAACACTAAATCAAGCTTTTTTAATGGTGAAATATATGGAATATTTAAACTGTTAAAATGAGTCATCAGCAACATACATAGCAGCATGACGCTTCAGGCGTATATAAGTTCTAGAACATTCTCTGGGGCTCAGCTTTACATTCAAGAGATTAGCAGGTATCAGGTCCAGAGGCAGAAACCTCAATAAAAATAACAGATTTGGCACGAATATATATTTGAAAAATATAGTTCAAAGAGACAAATTATAACGTACAGCTTTGTTTCTTAACATCTATTTCATAAGAATTATGATCAAGTACAATAAAACAACTATCTACAAAACAATGTTTGAATCTAATACAAATTGATTGTGACCAATACGTTTGTCAAAATTAAGGGATAATCTATGTAAGATATCGCTACAAATACCTCAATTTCAGTATCTAGAAATGGGAGAAAATTGCTTGAAAGAGGCCATGAACAAAAAGTTTAAAATATTGTTCAATACAAGCAACATGCACACTCTACTTGAACGAATTATGCAGCCCTATAAAAACAGCAACAAAATAGTACGAAAAATACATCAAAATAATACCAGTAAAGCTAAAAATTATGAAAAAAGACTTACGAAGAGATATTAACGCCAATATGGCGGATGAACTAAAAATACGATGTTAGAGTAACTTCTTCAAACGCAAAATGTATCGATTTGCTCCAGTCTAACAGTCACTCCACACAATAAACTAAATCATAGTTCTTTAATATTTATATAAATTCATTGTCTTATAGTAACTAAATTCACTGAAATCTATAAACATTAAAGAGTAGCACAACACGACCTCCGAAGACACAACGAACTTCAGACATGGCGGCCAAACAAGACCCAAGAATGACGAGCGTCTCTAGGCATAGTTAAAATTTTCATTTTGCACTGGAAAGGAAAATTCTATAAAATCAGCATAAGAAAATGTAGAAAACGGGTGTATTTTAATTTCTCATATGAATATTTTTCAGGATTCCATATAAATCATAGGATTGATTACGATAGCTCTGTGCTTGAGATTCTTTGGATTTTGTACGGATGTATAGAGCATAAAAAATATAGTTTTTTGTTGTGAACCGATTCCATAAATTCAAAGTTGCAATAACAAAAAAAAAATTGCTACGGCTTTAATATAATAATTATATTCTTTTTTGTTTCTTTCAGTCTCATACTAGAGATATGAGAGAGAGAAAAAGGGCGATTTCAATACTTTTTTTATTTCTATAATTTACAACATTTTGAAATCGCAATTTCTTGTCTCTCTCTAAATTGAAAATCAAATTCATTTCGTGTTCTATCTTTTGAAATATTTTTATCTCATCAGCGACATGTTTTTATGCAAGTGTGTCATAAGTGGGAACACTAGGAACTCACAATAGCCCTAAAAGATCTACATTGAGTTCTACTGTGTAAATTGTTTTTTTTATTAATGCCTAACCTGTGATCTAAACACTAATATTCTAAGTATAATTTAGAAATACAAACTTGCTTTTCCATATTTTTACATTCCATTCTGAAGGTGCAAACATAACACGAGCTAGCTAAAAAAGAGTACACAATGTTTTTTCATCCCTCATCGTTCTTTGGTCTTCCGAAGAGCCTCATTGTTATTATTAGTGACTTGTTCATTGCTATCCTATGTCTGCACAAGAAATGTGTTTGTTAGTTCTGTAAACTCATGTAGCGTACAGTAGATAAAACATACCATTATGTGTATTATTGATAGCGTAATGCGAATACCCAAAAAACGACAGTTATGGACAGTTATTATAAACTTTATCAGTCGGGTCGGGTAACACTTTCTATTAGAAATCATACCGTGAGTCTTTGACAATGGTAACAGCCGTTTTTATGGGCCCTGAGTTGTTTGCTAACTGTGCGTACGCACTGGCAAAACATTCACATTAGACATGTTGAAATCTCTAATTTTCTGTATCTTACACAACTTTTGGTTAAAACCAGTTATTTTTGAAACTCAAAAACTGTTGTTTGATATTGGGGTCAATCTGTCAGTGTCAATATTCCCTATGCTCATCTCTGAGGCTCATCTACACTGAGTTTTTATTTCATCCCTCGGTCAAATTGGGAGTGCCACCTAGGGTTGCCACCCGTACTATAGTATATAGATAGTATCGTACTAGTTTTATATGTATTAGTTTATTATTTTATAAGATTATTTTGTGTATTTTTATCTATGGGCCTCAGTTGCCTGACAATAAAATTATTGATTGATTGATATTTCAGTCAATTGTACTATATATTATAGAAAAATAATATAGTAGGAAAAATACTATATATTTTATCCCTTATTCAATTTTTGCACTTTTTTATATTAACTGGTCTGGAACGCAAACGCAGCGCAGCACGGGGAATTTCAGAACGAAACGCATTCGCGGCAACAAAGCGTCAACTGTCAAACTGACAATAATTTGTGGATGAATGCTGCCCATATTGCTGCCCGATTTTTTAAGTGTTCATTTTCTGCTGTTATAATAAAAATATGGAAAGCGAGGATGGTTTTGGCACTCCACCCAAAAAAGGAAAAGTAAAAGATAAAATACTAATATGAATTTAATTTGTTCAGAGTTCTAGTTCTATAATTATTTTAAGAGTAACAAGAGCCACGAATGGCTTTGGTCATCATTGATGGCCAAAGCGAAGAGCAATAACATACATGAAAATCCATGATTAAAAAATAAATGTGTACTTTTATTTCTCCTACATTTCCCAAAAGTGCCACCTACCTTCCTCATAGACGAATAAGCTTTAGAGTTGGCATAACTCTCTGCCAAAGTAGTTGGCCAAAAAACATAGAAACTAAGTATACTAAACTAGTTTATTCGACAACAGCCGCCATTTAATCTTTCTTTTTCGTGTAGATTCTTCTGAAACTTCAGGAAGTTTACCACAAGAGCGTATATGAAATCCTAAAAGAATTGAAGGAAAAGAAAATGGAAGAAACATTTTCTTGAATGGAAGAAAAACTTGGAAGTAACTAACTTTTTTGAGTAACTTTTTTTGCGAGGAATAGATAATTTATTATCACGGAAGATTTTTATTAAATCATGTTACCATGTTTTATTATTAAATAAGCCATTAAATAATTTTGACCGGATTCCACATGGAAATACTCCTATGTGTGGCCATTCGCTGCTTGCGTGCTCCAGTTATAAATGCTCTATGCGCTAACCTTTCTTTCGTTATTTCTCACTTGTATTACGTTATTTCATTATTGTATTGCATTCTAAAGAATACACCTCCCCTCCAAATTTCGTGACGTTATAAGCTCATCCATGCCTGACCACTTCGCCATATTTTGCGCCGAATTTTGTGGTAGATCTGCTTTTGAAGGTTTTATGTTGTTTTGTTGAATGATGCGAATGAAAATGGCGGCCAATTTGTGCGCCAGATTTAGGTATTCCCAGTCCATAAGCTTCTAAATTAGAGCTCGAAAGCATAATTGATCTGCTTCATTCTAAAACTAAATCATCTGAAAAAATCTTAATCGGAAATCAACTATATTATCAAATCAAATCAATTAATTATTTATTTCGAACAACAAGGTCCATATGGGTTAGTGAATAAGTACTTAAGAACTATGTTACTACTTTGTTTTTCAAGTTCAGTGATGAACATCGAAGCCGGTATCAAATGAAAACATTACGTCTTTATTGTTGTTTTATTGTTATTTGTGTTCGTGGTGAAGTATGGCACGTATAATAATACTGGGATTTACTGAAGAATAGCGAAAACGAAGTCGTCTGCGAATTAAGAGATGTCGGGCGCCACCTACACGATTATGGAATGCTAGAGTTAATTTCTAATATTCGATTGTGTGTTTATAGCTTGTGATGTTCTAAAATGTTTATTTTCTTGTATTAATATTAGTTTTTTATGAATTATTTTATGTGAATAAAATTGAAGTTATTGAACGATATAGTTAGTTCTGATTTTAGCCACGCGCCAAAAGATACTTGTACAGTTACAAATGAAAAGGCTAGAATGATTAAAGATAGGTAGTTTTATAAATAGCTCGTAATATTTTTACTCTAAATTTACTTTTGTACACAATGTAAGTATATTTGTTTTGTAAAAAATGTTGAAAAGAAAGACAATTAATAATAATGGTGTACAAACATTTTAATTATTTGAATTATTTTAATGTATTATACATAAATGCAAATTAGTTTACTTTTTGGCCTACAGTAGGTGCCTACATTATACTATATTAGTCCTCTTCTAGTGCTATCATCAAAGTGGATATTCAACTCCATTATAATATTAAATCTATTAAAAATTATAAATAACTTTTAATATGGTACCCTATTATACTCAAGTAGGATGAAGTTAAAAACTTAGAAATTGATCTTATAAAACATTTACCTACAACTTAACATATTATATGTCATACATCTAATGAGTGGTTTTACTAACTTAGGTACCTTTATTTAAAGAAGTTATTCAGAAGTAAACACTGACAACACAAAATAATTTAAAATAACCTTTTCACATAAAATGTTCCCTAAAATGAAGTATTGTAACGCTCAAAGGGCGCTACTCAACTTAGCCGCATAAAAGTTGATCAAAATAGAGGCGTCAAGTACTGAGACAAGAGCACCGTACCCGTTTTGTGTGCTCTTTTTACGCTCTTATCATGAACTTGCATATTCTTTCAAATATTTATAAGTTTATTATACATGTAATTAATGATATCTTAACGAGTCCCGTCGCAACAAAATTTATCAGCACACAAACTAAAGTCTAATGGAAAATTAATGTCTTTAAGAGCGTTTAGTGGGCAACGTCACTTAATAGCTATTTGCGATGTTGTCAACTTTTTGGATGAACGCTCTTAAGTTTTTTGTTACAAAACTTATAATAGTCATCTGCCTGAGATTTTATCCGTTCACCCCATACAACTTTATTTTTTATAAAATTCTTAATGTCAAAAATAGATTTCAAGAGTACCAGGTTTAAATCACAAATTATTATCACAGGAAAATGGTCTGACCAAACCACATCATTACATACCTTAATGTCTGTAACGGTATCCTAGGCGGATTGCGTCACAACACAGTGATCCAACCAACGTACTGTGGTCCCGGTTAATAATTAAAAATGAAAGATTAACTTTTTTACCTAAGAAATGATTGTTTTGAGGTTGTAGGTGTACAAGTAAAAAATATATTTGTAAAAGCGAGGCAGATTTATTTTAAAAAAGACATGCATCCATACTAAACAATTGGTAGGTAAGTAGGTAACAATATAATTGGTTTTATACATTTATTATATTTGAGCATAGCTTAATCGGCATATAAATAATATGACCTATAGCAATCCTCGGCGCACCTTGGCGCACCTTGGTGTTAGAGTTTTTGACAAACAAGAGATTATTTTGATATAAGTTTCATCTTTGGCGATTCGTTCCTTCCTAAGTAAAAGTCTAATTGAATATGGGAAAGCGGCAAAAAACAAACAAATCGGAAGTCTGTCTTTGACGGTGCTGGTTACCGATAATGACAGGGTTAAAGTAAACACAATAGGATTAATAATGTCGTACATACCTTCTTTTTTAATGTCCATAGCACAAACAACCAATGTCTGAGAAAAACAACACTTTGAAAAAAAAATGGAAATTTCGGCGAAAAACCGTCGCCAATGAGCACTAATGAAGTGTGACCACTTCGAGTGCACAAAATTAAATGTTCCATGTATGTTATTGTAATTTCTTTTATACCTGGGTGTAGAAAGGTTTTTTATGTCTAAATTACATGATAATTTGACCATCGACATTTCAGCCCTAAGACCTCTGGCGGGACCACTGTGTAAAGCCGAGACCGTGCGTTTATCTAACAAACGTATACGTTCCCGAGTCTATACCCAACTTTTCAACGTCAGCATAACGCCATTGTTGAGCCCCACAAAAATTCGCTAACTCGTTATCAATTATTTGACCCGGTTGCGCAATATAGTCACCTGACAATAAAAAGTGTTTCTACATCTGCACTATCGATAACAGCAGTAGTTTCACTTAGGAAATCCGAGAAATCTGGTAAATTGCCTGAGCTCTGGGTAGGCTTGTAAACAAATAAAATTACGAATGACTTATTATCGAGTTCAAACTTAACAGCTGCCAAACGCACACTTGTACACATGAGTACTGTTACGCAACGAAACAGATTCTTCCAAAATAACAAGGCAACGCCACCATTTATGGCCTGCCGTGAATCAATTGCTGTGACTTAGCAACCGCTGCCTTTCCTAAGAATTCAAAATCGTCATGTCAATACATGACGATTTTGAATTCTTAGGAAAGTCAACTTCCCGCTCCTTGGCTCAATAGCCAAGGAGCGGGAAGTCATGGTGCAACAACCACCTTTCTTGTTGAAGGGTAATAATATCTGCAGTATAACTTATTTGTCTTGTGTTTCCAGTGGATCTTTTAAATGACTTACAATTAAAACTTATCATTTGCACATTTGTTTGTCATCCATTATAATTATGTACGTTTAACGACTATTCTTATTCATTCCAGGAGTTTGTTTCTCCGCCTTTTTCGATTCGCCGCCGACGATTCGATTGACGAATCGCCTGAATATTATTCCATCTGGCCACAGGCCCTCGTCCATAAATGTAGATAAATTTTTCCTAATTATTGTGTGACGTTAGAACTTTTTAGTTCCACGGTGTGATGCTGTGATGTGAAGTATGTCATCATCATCATCTGCCTAGCCTTTTCCCAACTATGTTGGGGTCGGCTTCCAGTCTAACCGGATGCAGCTGAATACCAGTAATGTGATGTGAAGTATGTATTGGTAACATATTTTATTGCTATTTGAATTTGGATACTGTCAATAAAGATAATTATATTCACCTCTGACTCTGCAGCATGCTCTGAAGCTTTCTGGATGTTAACCGCCTGACTTAAGTTAGATACAGGATCGCACATCACTGATTTGACGTGGCTAGCGAACATTCTTCTAAAGTTCTGCATGGTTTTATTGGCGCGTGGTCTTATTCCGATCTAATGAAACCGTCTTGTTTGTTCTTTAAAATTTCCACAGAGAGCTTCAAAAATGTTTACCAAAAATCCTCATGCAAACGTGAAACATAAAGAGGCATGAAGCGCCAGGTGAGATAAGATACTAAGAAGACAAGATATTTGACTAAAACATAGATGTTTTACTAAACGGTATTAACGAACATCATAATTCCATGCTTGCAAATGTATTTGACACTAGATGATTGACACTTTCAAGTAGACTTATCACTAATGACAGTTTTGCGTGACATGACCAGTTGACAGCACAGGTCAGTGGTCAGAAGACAGATCGCAGCAGTTTGCTTTGCCAATGGTTTCAGATTTTTGGTGAGCTCGTACACCATGAAATGACTTAAAATTACTATCTGTATTACATAGAACTATAATACTTTGTCTAATTCAGTTGATTTATTTTTAAATTGTTTTACTAATAAGTGCCACGTTAAAGTTTTAAATCGAGTAAGTGTCTGTGATAATAATTATGTAAATGTTTCAATGTTTCTTACACTGACTTATAATAGAAACTAAACGTGTTCTTTATGAGATATCCCTAGGTATTAACATAAATATTTAATCTATTTCTGCATGCTGTTCACTTTTGTGCTCTCTATGGATTATTTTGTTTTTTGTTACATTCTACCAGATTACAAGGTCTCGCTCTATTGAATTGAATAATATAGCCTGTAAGGGAGTACACAGGTGTGAATGAATATTGGTTTAGCACTCAATGTGGGTATTAAAACAATTTCTCACTAAAATTGCCCCAGTTTCTTCTTTTACTGATCATTAATTATTGTCTGTGTTGGCCAGTGAATGGTAAAAGATACTTTCTAAATTAATGTAACCGTGTACCTACTTTCACTATCATTACAGATATTATTTTGACTAAATGTTCCAAATAGTTACATACATTACTTTTTTATATCTTATTTTGTATAATTATAATCAAAATATCTTCTGGAGAAAGGCCTGACCTTGTTAATATTAGTTATTAAGCAGTTAAAAAATAAATCTGGAGTGATTCACTGCTTTATAACTTTATATGTGTATTTGTATTGTGTGCTATCACAAAGTGATAGATAGTGAGTTTGAGGTACCTATCATGAAGTATTATAATTAAAGTAATATACTCTGTGCTAACATTGTATGCACACATTGATATTTACTCTAATATTATACTCAATAAATTTATTCTTATGTTTGTTTTGAGCCTGAGCTAATCATTTGACTGTAACATAACATGGTTTGTTTTTGGTTTAATCTGTTAGCTGTTTTATAAACTAAGCATTGCTTTATCAGTTTACTAGCACAATTTTAAAACATCTTATAGTTTATTCAACAACTGGTTTGATGTATTTTCAATCATTCTTAAAATTAAAACAGCGAGTGAATAGTATTATAATTTTATGACAATCTTATCTACAGCAACAGTTATCTCAGAGGTAGCCATAGCATCAATGATTCCTGTAAAACTCTTTCTCATGTGTTTTAACACATTCGTGTCCACCTCCATTCATAGAGCACCTTTGCCATCCCACCAGGTTGATTAACATTTGCCATCCCACCAAGTGCATTAACACCTTGAGTGACGGGAACTCCCGTAACTCAAGGTGTTAATGAAATTGGTTTTTATGCACTATGCTCTTTAAAAATCATTATTCAATTCTTAGAGATTGTTATAAAGCTGTATTGTAACTATCTCAAATTTAATTATTTTAGTGTTTTTTTTTAGAAATGGATCATATGAGTATGGGTCATCATGAACATGGTAATCATATGAACCATATGGACCACATGATGCCAGCATCTGGCCATGATATGCCAATGAATGGTACATTTCAGAATGATATTATTCAAGTAAGTTATTTTTGGTATTGTACCCTTCCTTTTTTCTGGGACACTTTATAATTTTTGTTTTTTTTTTTTATCTAAATAAGTGATCAATTACAATTTTACAATATGTAATTTAATACATTACTAGTGAAATAGTCGCCACTGCTTAATCCCTTGGGAATAACAGGTGTCACGTTATGTTACTACAGAAAGCTGTTACGGCTGTTTCACTTTTGGACTTAAAAATGAAAATAAAAGCAAATGTTTAATGTGGCATTTATTCACATTTTGTAATGTATTCTAAAAGCGATTTGATTTTTATCAAAATGATTTTTATGTTATAGTGTGTCAAACAAAACTTTTTGATTGTTACAAGTTTTTAACAAAAATTTGAAAAAAAAACATCATGCCTAAGTCAAAGAACTTATACTACAGTACTCGGGACGTCAGGCCCGAAGGCACCTAAGAAGCCGATTCCTGCCGGCTTCCCTTCATTAACAAGGCACTGAAGGCACTCTTATGTAGTGGTTAGGTGTCTACTGTAGTCAAATAGTATATTACATGCACATCTGTATGTATCATATCACAGAACAGGCCTTTAATACATCATAGGATTGAAAACATTAAAAAAAATACAACATTTTTCGGTTGTCAGAAAAGTGAACTAAATTCGTATGTACGTTGGCATTATCGAGTTACGACAGGGACAGAAAAAGAAAGTATGTAGGGGAGAACGAGATAGAAGGAGTAATGATGGTCGAAATCGTATTTGGTAGCAACTAGATTTTTTATTTTGTTGACTTATTTACATAAGATAAAATCACTTTAATTTTTTTTACTCTCTCTGCATTTTATTCCTTATTTCGGTTTTTCTTCATGGGTGACTTTTTCGTGGTTTTTGGGGTAGCGATAACGAAAATGAGATCAAAATCCAAAATGGCTCCGACGAAAATTTTCAGCTTTTTTGTCATGGGTGTCATTTTCATTGTTTTCGGGATCGCTGATAACGAAAATGAGGTCAAAATGAAAATTCAATATGGCACCGAAGATAATTTTCGGTTTTTTTCTTCATGGGTGGCATTTGCGTGGTTTTTGGGGTCTCTGATAACGAAAATGAGATCAAAATGAAAATCCAAGATGGCGCCGACGAAAATTTACGGTTTTTTGTCATGGGTGCCATTTTCGTGGTTCTCGGGGTCGCTGATAACGAAAATGAGGTCAAAATAACAGTTCAAGATGGGTCAACAATTTTTTTGTTTTTTTTCGTCAGTGGTTCATTTTATTGGTTTTTGGGGTCACTGATAACGAAAATGAGGACAAAATAAACAGAAAAAAAATACAAAAAATTCAATTATCATTTTTTTTCTTCGGCTTCCCTTGATTCAATTTTGACCCTTCACCATTGCGGGATGGCACATCGCAATTAAGAAAGAAACTCCTAGAATGATTGGCAGAGATGATGGCGCTCTATAATAGTTGAAAGGTTTTTCTAAATATCGATGTACCATAAATATTAAAAATAAGCATTATTAATTAGTAAAACTTGTTGTTATCAGTATGCCTTGCTTACAATTACATACATAAAACGCTCATTGACCTTCAGTAGTGGCCGTTCACACCCTTTGCTCAAAGGTAATGGGTACAATTCGACGGAACAAGGCATTATAAACGGACACTGTTGTAACTATAAATTGGAAATACCAAATACAGAAAATAAGAGCAAAACTATCAAAATTTTCATACGCCCTACGCGAATTTAAAAAAAACTACCAACCTTCAAACTGCATTTGTCACTTACTATGCATACGCCAAGGAACTTATATACTAACTGGAATGATTACGAACAAAATTTTGATATCAAAAAACCGTTTGAAAATTAACTTTCTCTCAAACACATAGAGTTTGTATTACTTTAATTAAATCAAAGGGGGAAGAAAACTTCAGAGTGAGAAAGCGACCAGAGTGGATTGTGTCCTTGTCTAACAATTGCCAGTAATCAAAAAATTAAAATATATATATTTTTTTTTTAATAATATGTTATATAAACTAGCACATAAATCGTAACGGGATTAATTTAATATTCAAATACTAAATATTAAAATAATATTTTTTTGCGAAATAAAGTAACCTTAATATAAATTAAATTATTTTTGAATTAAATTATTTCTGAATGGCAACATCGATGACATTCATATAACAAACAAACAATAACAAACAACAAACAATATAACAAACAATATGGCCGATACAATTTTTTACAACGAGAACCTCGTAAAAGCAGAGAAAGATAAACAATTCAAATATCTAGATCTGGCTCGCGAGGTTGTCGACATGTGGGACGTGAGTACAGCAGTCGTTGTGCCGCTAGTCGTGTCGGCCAATGGCTTAATAGCCAATAGCCTCGACCAACATCTGAGGAGGCTCTCGCTTGGCAGCTGGATCAAGGGCTTGATTCAGAAAGCAGTACTACTTAAGAGGTTCCTCTCTCAAGAGCCCTGACCACCGGTAGCTCGGACCCTGTTCCCGATGCCGGTGGGCTACTATTTTTTATATTTTTAAATGTTTTTTTTTTATTGTACTTTGTATAGAAATATTTAAAAATGAAAATTATATGAGTAAATACGAATAAAGGACATAATTTAATAATAATGAAAATACTTCTAATAATTTCATAATAATTACCTACATTATTCTTATGCAGTACATAAATAAATATAACTAATATATTATATCTATATGAACAAACCTAATAATGGATTATTTATATATTCATAATTATACGCCCAATGAAATTTATAATTTATAATAATATTATTGAATTGCTGCTTAGGCCTCTTCCTCTCTCCTAATGTTGCTGTGCCCGACAGGGTCCATATTGATCTTTTACCTTGTTACACTATATAATACATATGGAATGCAATAAAAACTTGAGTATTGAGTACAACTACCTGCGTTAAAATACATATATTCCCATCTGTGGAGAACGGACTCGTACATTCACGCACACCCCCAATTGGTATCAGCCCGCTATGTCTAGCAGGCCCCGACACCAAGTGTGGCTAAGCGCATGACCGCACGTACCCCCGGCAGGCGCTAATAAAAGCTCGCATGGAACACTCTTGGGCCTAATGAATGATCCCCAAGATCACCGCCCGCAAGTCCCCCCTTATGGCGTGATTTAACTTGGTCGTTAGCCCGAATGCGATTGCCTGTGGATGAGGTTCCCAAACTTTTCAGTTCGAGGCGCGTTCCAGGTTTAATATTGTCTCGACGCCCTAGCTAGTCGAAATAGGGAACAATGATACTAGATAGAAAGGCACAAAAATTAAAATATCCACAATATGAAGCTGAGTTTTATGTCTATTTTATTGACATACAAGACCAAGAATCCATTTATTATTTAAGAAAAGTATGTGTGAGCTTGGTGGTCCACACATTTTTTCAAAGCGTGGCGTTGGTAAAGATTGAAACCGCTGCACTCATTTCTTGCGAGCAATATTTGCTCTTAATTACAGCGACAGCTGAAAAACCCGCTTCACATGAATAAGATGTTGCAAAGGGAATGAGAATTCTTAGAGCTTTTGAACTTAAAGTTGAATTTATTCATTTGGACCGATATTCAAAGTTAACCAAACCGGACCACGTGAATCTTGTTTCAATAAGACTCTCGTTCTTCTTGTGAAGTAAATTCTAGTGGATCTTGTATATGGAAAGGAGCGCCTCACGACGCCCCTCTGTACTGTCTACGGCGCACCAGGGTGCCGCGGCGCATAGTTTGGGAACCCCAATTGGCCTATGGAATTCGGAAAAACGACCAAATGTAAATGGACTGGCTCGAGTACGCCCGTCTTCGGATAATCTTGTTCGGTTTCATGGTTCGACTTCATTCAAACTAGTCGTAGAGTAATAAATGTATTGGTTGCGCGAATTCGAGTAAAGTCTTTCAAGGACCCGAATACGGGCTAACCACCAAGTGTAATTGCACCATTATTAAGGCCTGAAATCGTTAAGCGCTCTTCGAGCTCGGTTGCTCTTAAAATGCGACCCGGCTCCTCGTCAAAAGTGAAGACTGCATTCCGCCAGCCCTCGCTTCCGATCATGAACTGAATCACGGCTAGAAGAGAGATCTCACCCTTAGCTTCGACGCAGACTGGTGAGAGTAGAGCAAGAAGGTTTTTACTGGCAAACCTTTCGTTTATAGAAAAATTAATAAACTTCCATAAGTTGCTTGAGCCCGCATCAGCGTAGATTCTGTAGGTCTGCCGTAAATCCGTAACCTATAACTGTTAAGGTTATTCATTATTTTCGACTTAATTGCAACCAACACAATGTTGATATTTCTTTAGCACGGAAAACCGCGCTTCGCCAGATTTGCGCCGATCCTTGATTATAGTTTGAATACGAACGTGCAAAGCGCGCACGGCTCAGCGGTACATACACATACCTACAGTTGTTTATCAATACGATACTTGACTTTCCCATAGTGCATACGCGAACTCATTGAGTCATTTGGACATTAACTCGATAAATCGAAAATTTGTTGTTTATTATTTAATCGCATAGAGTTGCAACAGCCAAAAGTATAAAGTATTTAAAGTAGCTTTGGGGGTAGACAAATGTCAATGACATCTGTTAGGGTCTTAATTTAGACTTTAAATGAAAGCAGTGGACTGTAAAACTGACAACGTATATCCAAAATTAATACTGTATAGATTATGAAATAAGAAGGCGCGTGTGTGTCGTCGGTTGTTCTTGCTAGCCGAGTGTGCTCGGCCCGCGGCCCCTCTCGCGCAGCCGCCCGATGCCTGACGGAGATAGCCGACGGCTCCCGAACATCACTTTGTTACGATTTCTAAATGTATCCGGGATAAGACCCAACTTCAAAAACTTATTACAGCAGCAATTTTTGTTGTATTTCTAATAATGGACCTAATGATTTATTCTCCTTTCAGAACACCTTTAATGCCAGTGAAGACAGTTTAGATTACAGATCAGATTTAAGAGCACATGCTCACCAAGGACACGAGATGCATGATGGACACATGGGACATGGCCGTGAAGGACATGGAGCTCATGCTGGAGGTCATGATATGGCTATGACTGTAATAATCATATCACTTATTTTTCTTCCAACAATCTGCTCTTTTTTACAAGGCTCGTATTTATAATCAAATGCCCACAAAGAGCCTGAAACTAGAATCTCGGCAGCAACTGGTGAAGTTTTCAATGTCATCATCATCACTTGCCTAGCCCTTTCCCAAATATGTTGGGGTCGGCTTCGAGTCTAACCGAATGCAGCTGAAAAAAGCTTTAATGGCATACATTAATATTATTCTTGCTATCTAACAATGCGTGCTAGGTTCATTTTCCTTTGCTATGTGCCCAATCACTTATAGGAGAGGATCCGAACTAGAAACGACATTCACTTATCTGTTTAATGGATGAAAATTATTTAATATCAAATTTAGTATGTTAAAAAATATATAATATCGCGAGTGGGTTGGCTAAAAAAACCCTGGCCAAACAAAAATGAGTTTTTATTAAACAATGCACGCATGAGTTTAACGAATAAATTTAATACCAACTGAAAGTATGAAGCCTGTAAAATATGCAAGCGTTGGGTCTTCTACTTTTTGCAGTAGCAGACAAATTGAGACAATTGTCGTAATTTAAGTACTTCAAGTGCAATCGCTGTCTCTTTCTGTATCATACGTTCCGTATTATTTATCGTAGTCGTAACAACGGATTGATATTTGAACGCCGCTCAGTATGAACGTAGCGTATCTTTCTTTATAATATCATTGGTGTTTTTAACTTCGATATTTTAAGTTATTAATTAACTACTCCAAAATAATGCTCAGTATTTACTAGTGTATCACTATATCGTGTTCGCAATGAAATAGCTCTTATTTTGATATAAGATTTGTTTTTTAAACAAATGGGTGAAGATATCTAGAATCGACATACCTGTTTATACCTGCCAACCCAGTTAGGCCAGGCATAAAGTAGACAACCCAACGCTTGCATATTTTACAGGCTTCATACTTTCGGTTGGTATAAAATTTATTCGTTAAACTCATGAGTGCACGTTCAATTAACAGTAATTTTTAATTTTTTTATTAATAATAGCTTGGCCAGGATTTTTTTAACCAACCCGCTCGCGATATATTTTAATTTGATATAAAATAATTTTCATCCAATAAACATATCAGTGAAGGTCGTTTCTAGTTCGGATCTTAGACTATTACCATCATCATCCTTTTTGAGGAACCTTCGCTTGTACTGGTCTTGATACCTATTATAAGGTCCCGTTAAAATACCTAGATGTTGGCACAGAGAACCTTAGAAAAAGATTGTCTCCCGAATGACAGAGCTCTCTCTACAAAGCCGAACTTGTTTTTAACAGACTTGTTTCCTTAATTATGTTAATGACCACGTGCCTACTGTAGTAGTATGTTGCTAATTTAAAATGAAAAACAAAATATTTTTATAAATCGGTATTATTTTATTTTTAGTTTCACGGGGGTTACGATGAAGTCATTCTCTTTTCTTGGTGGAAAGTAACAGACATAGGAGAATTCGTTGGATCTTTCCTTGCAGTATTCTTAATGGCTTTATTATATGAAGGGTAAGATTTATGTTTAACGATCCTTGTTTTTGTGCATTATTATAAACGTTGTCTTTGTTTGGGCAAGCTTAAAGATTAGGGAGAGGTATACG
Organism: Noctua fimbriata; assembly: GCA_905163415.1. NCBI lineage: Eukaryota > Metazoa > Arthropoda > Insecta > Lepidoptera > Noctuidae > Noctua > Noctua fimbriata. Next base: position 8,703,902 of record LR990922.1, on the reverse strand, counting down.
TACCTTTTGTCCCTACCATGCCTGTGGTTTTGTATTTCTGACTTTTTCCATCGTTACCAAGGCTTGTATTTTACCTCTACTTAATTTGTTATAAAAAAGTTCTACTAATATTGGTCATTCTCCTTTAGCAAGTTCTAAATTTCTTATATTTCCTAACGTTATAAAATTAAATAATAATATTCATAAACTGAATTTAAGTAATAATCATAATAATATGCTCGCAAAGTCCTACAGCATTGGTGCGCATCGTATTTACCTTTGTCCGTATTAGCTTCTTAACTATAGAGCTAGTTTGTTACATTTTAAATAATAATCATAATTTAAAATTATTCATTCCGAAATATAAAAACGACCGCAGCATAATAAATATCGATGCCACAACATAATAATTTAATTATTCTTAAACTATATTTAAACTATTAGTTGTTTCAGCCTTAAATACTACAGAAAACATCTGTTGTGGAAAACGTACACGGGGCTCCAGTACAGTGCAGTTGCACCGCCAGACAAAGGCATTTCAAATCAGAGTAGCCCAGATGAGCCGCAAGTTATACAGTGAGTAACATTATTTTTTTTTTTTGTGAAAAAACAAGTACAATGTAACAGAGAATTCCAAAGTATTGCACATACAAAACACAGATTACAAGAAACATATTTAAATTAAAATTAAAAATTATATTATTTTAAAATAACATGTAACATTATGTACTACCATGGAAAATGGTGGTTGACCTAACCGAACTTCTCACTTTTATGCTCCGAGTGATAAGGTTGAAAAGTGGTCAACCACAATTGTATTTTATTGTAGTGAGTTGACTGTCATGGATAGGTACTAGATAGTACTTATCCATGACAATTCACTTAGGTTCTAATTTGGGTTTGCAATTTATTTTAATTCATTAGGTCGTTTTAGTGTTATGCAGGTCTGTTCTTGCGTTACCCGCAATGCACCCTTTAGTGCTGCACCACATCTATTAGCACGGAATTAAATTTATCCATGCTCCTACCCTTTTTGTCGCTCAGAACCGTCATTTGCTAGAGCGGGAGCGCTACCGCATGCAGTGGCATAGATGATGCGCTCGGCAGCGCGCTCCGTTTCTCGCTGTAGGAAATGACGGTTCTGCGCGATGGAAATGGATAGGAGCATGGAAAAATGCGATTCCGTGCTGATACATGTGGTGCAACCCTTAGGCTCAATTTACACCGCCGCGGAATGGAATGGAATGACGCGAGAAGGCACGCGAATTCGCGCGAATGTTCGCGCATTCCAGCGAATTCGCGACTACGTCTTGAAGGACGTTCAGTTGTTAGCACCGCACTACTGTGACCGACCAGACGGACTCCCCATTCGCGCCACTTCCCGCGGATTCCGCAGACGACACCGACAGTAGCTAGCGGAATTCCCGAGAATGCGCGAGGATTGCCCAGAAGACGCCTGACCTTTTTTTTGGGCTCGTATTTAGTTTGTGGGTTATATAATTGACATAAAGTTCATTATGCTTTGTAGAATTTCGTTGCAAAAAGTCGCTTCCATTCCATTCCGCGGCGGTGTAAATTGAGCCTTATGATACAGTTACTTATAAGGTCACGCGTCCGAGATAAGCCCTATCGTAAACAAATCCGCATGACAATAAAAAGCCCTTATGTCTACTAACTTGCAGGGTACCATAAAACAGGGTAAAAAGAACGCCGGGGCGTTCTTTTTTACACCGTTTTATGGTACCCTGGGGTGAATCGAGGCAAAATTTTGAATGGGATTTCAACGTTGTATTCATGTGGGATGGTATGTTGCCAACAAGGTCTCTAAATATTTAAGTAAATAAAATAGAGAACTTGTTGGTATCATATTATAATATTAAGTACCTGGGCAACGAAGCTGCTCGGATAAAAATAGATAAAACGAATTTTCCCAAATATGAGACCTAGCTAGATCGATTTTTCGCACCCGTAAACACATCGAAATCATTGCAGCCGTTTTCGAGAACGTGATTACAAATATACTGTCTCGATTCACCCCGTTCTACCCAGTAGTTGCGTAACACACACAGAATTATTACCTACATTACTACAATAAAAATAAAATTGTTTAATAGTAAAATTAACCCAACGTTGCTTCCGTTGCTTGACGAGCAGACTAATTTCCCAAAAAAAGAAACATTGGTCTGACTTTCCTTCAAAATCCTTCGCAATGTGACAAAATCTGTAATACGCAAAAAGGGTGCCGTTTGATAGTTTGCTTTATGAATCACCATGTTGAACAAATTCTAAGATAACATCAATTAGATACGCCTGTTTCTGCTGCTTACTTTACATAAACATATTTAACTAGAGTTAAATACCGTACCGAAGCACAGCAAGTTATCGTTCTAATGCGTAGAAATTAGAAATAACATGGTTTGGTTTATGCTGTTTTTAAACTTTCTAATGAAGCATGAAGTTAGCCATCTGTTAGAGATTTACAATAGATCAGTATTTTTTATTAGCACTAGACTATTAATTAATTTTAGGATATGTAGGGTAGTGTACGGAATAAAAGATTTAAATAATCATACAAGCATTTATTGGAAACTAAGACCATTTTATTCAACGGGGTGTTATTTAAAATCAGCAATGACATCTTAGCCTTAAATAAGTTTTATGGTGTAAGTAACTTCGAAAGAATAAACGATAAACAAAAATAACACAAGAATACACATAAATAGCATTCACATATTTAGATATTTTAATACAAATTTAACTGACCTGGTCTTGCTCCAACGGATAGCAATATTTTTTCACGGAGTAATGATATCACTTTTAAAGTCTTTGCACTTCGGCCTCGCAGTTCAGCCTATGAGGCTGGCTTCTGCTTAACCGGACTAATCCTGTGGATGCCTTGAGTGTAAGGCCTCCAGCCAGGAGCTGAACTGCAGACGGCCGTTTCGTCGTTGAAATAGCCATGTTTTCGCTCACACAGACAGGCGTCGCCAGCCCGCGTCATGGAGGGGGTGGAGACCTATTCCGACCACCGGTACATCCGGTTCGACGTCTCCACCCAGACCTCAAGCGCGCCGGTCCTACAGGCCCCAAGTGGTCCGCGATGGGCGCTGAAGCAGCTGGACCGGGAGCTCCTCCTGGAAGCCTCGATCGTGCAGGCCTGGGTGTCATCACCAGCCAGGCCTGCCGACATCAACAACGAGGCGGGTTGGTTCCAGGAGGCCATGTCCGAGATTTGCGACGTGGCAATGCCCCGAGTTCGGCCAGGAAGCGCCCGACGTCAGGTGTACTGGTGGTCGCGAGAGCTGACGTCTCTGCGTGAGGCGTGCGTTGCCGCGCGGCACCGGTACACCAGGCATCGCAGGCTCCGCATCCGCCCTCCGGATGCGGCAGCCATTGAGGCGGAGCTTTACGAGGGGTAAAGAGCGGCGAAGACCGCCCTCCAGGAGGCTGTCCGGCGGGCCAAGAACCTGGCCCGCGAGGAGATGCTGGAGTCTCTGAACGGAGATCCGTGGGGGCGCCCTTACAAGATAGTGCGGGACAAACTCCGCACCCGGGCCCCCCCGCTGACGCAGAGTCTCCGGCCTGCCGGCCGGCCTGAGCTCGTGGAGGACGTGGTGAGCGCTCTGTTCCCTTCGCGAGGGAGGCATCCTCCCCCGCCTATGGCTCCGCCGCCGCTTGCGGTGCTGGAAGCGGACCACACCGATGACGACGTTCCGGAGGTGACTGGGGTAGACCTGAGAGTGGCGGTACGCAGGCTGAAGGCCAGAAATACCGCCCCGGGACCCGATGGCTTGCCTGGCAAAGCCTGGGTCCTGGCCTCTGAGGCTCTCGGGCCTCGACTGGAAGGGCTCCTAAGCGCATGCTTGGAGAGAGGCCAGTTCCCGCTTCGTTGGAAGACGGGGAAGCTGGTCCTCATCCGGAAGCCAGGGCGCCCTGCGGACTCTCCGTCCGCATACCGGCCCATCGTGTTGCTCGACGAGGTGGGCAAGCTCTTTGAAAGAGTTATTGCTAACCGCCTCGCCGGGCACCTCGCGGGGATGGGGCCGGATCTTGCGGAACACCAGTTTGGTTTCCGCAAGGGGCGCTCGACGGTGGACGCCATCATGCGCGTGAGAGCCCTCACGACGGGGGATGCGGTTTCCCGGGGCGAGGTCGTATTGGCGGTGTCTCTTGACATCGCCAACGCCTTCAACTTCATGCCCTGGAGCTGCATTGGGGAGGCACTCCGGTATCACCGGGTGCCGACCTACCTTCGTCGTGTGGTCGGGGACTACCTGACGGATAGGGCCGTCATCTACCCCGGTCAGAGCGGAGAATGGAACCGGCGAGAGATGTCGTGCGGTGTTCCACAGGGATCGGTTCTGGGGCCGGCCTTGTGGAACATCGGTTACGACTGGGTGCTGCGCGCCGACCTCCCTAGCGGCGTCAGCGTAGTCTGCTACGCTGACGACACGCTGGTACTGGCACAAGGGAGGTCGCACGAGGCGGCGGCCGAAAACATGACACGCGGGGTTGCGATAGTCGTGGAGAGGATCCGGCAATTGGGTCTCGAGGTGGCATTGCACAAGTCCGAGGCCATGTGTTTTCATGGGCCTCGGAATGCGCCACCGTCGGGATCCCTACTGACGGCGGGAGGGGTTTCCATCGGCGTCGGGTCGACGCTGAAGTACCTGGGACTCGTCCTCGACAGCCGGTGGAACTTCGTGGAGCATTTCCGACGTTTGGCCCCCAAACTGGAACGGACCGGGGCTGCCTTCAAGCGGCTCCTGCCCAACCTGGGGGGTCCAAACGCCTCCTGCCGGAGGCTCTACGCGGGGGTCGTGCGGTCCATGGCCCTTTACGGGGCCCCAGTGTGGGCGCGTTCTCTGAGGCGGCAAGCCGCCCGCTACCTGAACGCGCCCCAAAAGGGGATAGCCCTAAGGCTAGTCCGGGGCTACCGCACGATCTCCGGTGAGGCGGCTTGCCTCCTTGCCGGATTGCCGCCATGGGATCTGGAGGCGATAGTCCTCGCGCGCCTTCACGAATGGCGCGCGGAGGCACTACGTCGGGGGGAAACTCCGCTGCCGCGGCAAATCGCCGCTCAGCGGACAGACCTCCGGCGCGATCTCATGGTGACATGGAGAGAGCGACTGTCGCAACCCCGTGCAGGGCACGCCACCATAGTGGCGATAAGTCCCCTCTTTGAGGAGTGGCTAGAGAGGCGCCACGGCGCCCTCACCTTCCGCCTGACGCAGGTCCTCACCGGACACGGTTGTTTCGGGAGGTTCCTGCACCGAATCGGGCGGGAGGAAACGCCCGGGTGTTTCCATTGTGAGGATCGTCCGGAGGACACGGTGCAGCACACTGTGGAGGCCTGCCCGGCTTGGGCGGAGCAGCGCCGTGTCCTCGTAGAGGCGATTGGCGGCGGCGACCTCTCGCGCCCGGCCCTGGTTCAAGCCATGGTCCGGAGCGAGAGGGAATGGGAAGCCGTCACCTCCTTCTGCGAAGCAGTCATGCTAGTGAAGGAGGTGGCGGAACGTGAGAGGGAAAGAGCCTCACGTCCCAGCCGCCGCGGGAGACGCCCTGGGCGTCGGGGGTCACGTGGTGGCCCCCGGCCACCGTAGGCGCGGGCCTGTGGACGGCGAGTTATGGGCTAGCTCGCCGTCCGGCCGTCTTATGACGACAGGCCGTGTCGACGGCGCGTTCGTGTTCCACGCGCGCCTCAAAGAGATGTCAGCAACCACGCAGGGGTCCGCACGGGCCGATGCCTGCCAGGGCTGCGGGACTGTTCGAAAGAGATACCGCGGCCCTGGAACACAAAGGCCAAAGAAGGAACATGGATGGGTTTTAGTCAGTACAAGTCTGACACTCCCTTCCGCTCCGCCCAGAGCGGGGGGGGTCAGCCAATCGTTACGTGATCCAAACAAGAGTTGATAAAATAAATGACAACTATGTACCGCTTTTACTAAAATCCTAACATTTTATTATATGCATATATCCCTTACGCACAGTTTCAACTTATTTCATTCTTGAACACAACTGATGATTTTTTAAGATGAGTCTTCTGGGCTGAATATTAAATAGATCTTAGTGGTTGAAGGAACAATTTTAAACGAAACAGCACTTTTGATTTTTTAGAAAAGTTTCTAGGTAGGTAGTTTTTGTGCCAAAATTAAATTAATTTAACATTTAGGTAATGACTTCTAGGCTACTACTAAAATCTAAGAAAATTAAATAATCTGTTATAATATAAATTTACAGTATTTAACCTTTTGAACACCATTGTTACATATACGTGACAAGCAAGCGCATGCTCTGTACACCAACGACACAAATATGTGACAAAATATGTGCGGTGCACGAAAATTGGAATCCCTATTATTTTTGGAGTTACACTCGGCGACACAAAAATCGCACCTCACTGAAAATAAGTTTCAAGCATGTCCCGTCATCAATAAATACATCAAAACCAATTAGTATGTTTAACGACCTTGAAATTAACAACAGTTAGAATTCCTCATAGCAAATCTTACTAGCACGTAACATTAAAAAAAATGTTATTAACATACGCATTACAACGGCCACTAATTGCACCACCTTACAAGGGCATAAAAAGGGGGGACCCGGGTCATTGGACCCAGGTCACGCTATCCAACCTTTCATGTGAACACGCGTAAACAGCTATAGCAAGAAAAATACCCCTGAAGATGGATACCACTACAGATAAAGCCGCTCAAGTCATTGCCCTACTGCAATCAGGGATGCGGCAAAGTGATGTTATTCGGCAACTGCACTTCTTTCGACGAGTGTTCCAACGCTTCCAAGAGACTGGTGGCTATATCCGAAGACTTGGATCTGGAAGACAACGCTGGAAATCCAAAAGAGACGACCGCTTCATTGTTTCGACGTCTTTACGTAATCAGTTCTTCAATGCTGTTGAGCTGCAACAACAACTCCGATCAGCTCGCAGAAATTCTGTAAGCGTCTCCACGTTTAGAAGAAGATTGCGGGAGAAGAAAATGCTACAGGGCCAAAATTGACTGCACAGCATGAGAGGTCGGTTGGAATTTGCCCGTGACCATGTGGATTGGATAATAGATCAATGGAGGGCTGTACTTTTCTCGGATGAGACAAGGGTGTATCTTTTCTGCAATAACAGGCGAAGAATAGTGTATAGGAGGCAAGGGGAATGATTCGCACATGCCTGTATTTAAGAGACAGTAGAATACGGCGGTGGCTGTGCATGTTCTGGGGCGGCAAGTCAATTGACGGCAAAGCGTACCTTGTGTGTTTCTCGGACTGGAAGTGCTCTCGGGCAAGGGTTGCTGACTGCTCCTCGGTACATAACAGAGATCTTAGAGGAGCACGTGGTCCTTTATGCGGGTTTTGTTGGCAGTGGGTTCATGATAAGGCACGATAACGCCCACTGTCAGATCCCTGTTATGTGCTGTCCGCCGCGAAGACCAGACCTGAACCCCCCTAAGTAATAACCCTATTAAGCACCTTTGGGATGAACTGAAACGGTGAGTACGGGCACATGATCCTGCCCTTACCACTCTTCAAGATCTTCAAGATGCCGTCTTTGCAGAATAGGACATTCCACAGGAGAATGTTTTTACATTAATTAGGTCCACGAGAGAACGCATAGAAGCAGTCATCAGGGCTAGGGGGGTAGGTAATCCAGGTTTTAAGTTGTTTTTTAAGGACTTTGTTATAATTATTGCTGTCAAAATACATGTTTTAATCATTTCCCTAGGCTTGCTTTTTTTTTACTCCCTGGTAAACTAAAACCAAATCTATTGTTTTATTCTGAAATTTAAATAAATGACCTTTCCAATGATACCTTTTAATCATATGTCTACCATGGATTAATAGGGTTAAAATGAAACTGAAGGGAATTCTTAAAGCGATAGTCTTGTCGTGCAAAACTCACAAAATTCACAGCAAAAACAAAAACACATGGTGTGTGCGGGAACCTCCCCCTTTGACACCTAGTCGTTCTTTTGAGATGATGCTAAAGCTGCTCTACCTGCATATTAACCGACTTCAAAAAAGAGATTTTCAATTCAACGGTTATCTTTATTATTGTTTCTAGGAACCATCATCCAAAGACGTAATAAAAAAAAAAGTTTTTCGAATAGGTATTTTGAAATTCATGATCACTTGTTTTCGGACATTTTTTTTCGTCTTTCGCATAATGGAACATGACGCCTTGCCACTGCAAAATTGTTACAACAACTAATAAGGAGTTACTTTTTTTAAGATCTAAGAGATTTGCGCAAACAGACCTATCTGCGAATAGTCATTTGCGCGATTGATACTTGCGCGACAGACACTTGCGCGACTGGACACTTGCGTGAAAATTTCCGGTAATTCTATTATGGGATCATTTTAGTGGTTTTCAGGGTATGATAGCCAAAATTACGTCACAGTAAAAATCCAAGATGACGCCGAGGAAAATTGTCGGCTTTTCTTTCATGGGTGTTTTGGTGTAAAATTCACGCTATAAAATAGTGACGTTCATGATCACTAATTAGCACTACTTTTGGCTGCCGCATAATGAAACTTGTCGACTTGTCTTACAAAATTGATACATTACTATATGTAGAGGGCAAGTAAAAAAGTAGGGTTGAGGTGGTGAGCTGGGCAAGAAATCCACTACTTCATTGAGTATATTTATTTACCATGGACTTGACATCCATGACGAAAAAACTGATAATTTTGGTCGCGCCATCTTGTATTTTCATTTTGATTATCAGCGACCCCGAAAACTACGAAAATGACACTCATGACGAAAAAACTGAAAATTTTCGTCGTCTCCGTCTTGCATTTCCATTTTGACCCCAAATTCGATTGGAGCGCCCTCGATTATCATGGACGTGACGTGACGATTATAACGAAGAATTTGCTAATTTTCGTAGTGGTATCTTTGATTTTGATTTCGATTCTTCACTAAGGAATCTTATTTCTCGCAAGTATCCGTTCGCGCTAGTCTCTTCCGGGCATGTGTAAAAAGTTAAAAAATCATAGATAAAAACGTAACCCTTCTTTTTTTTGCAGTCGGTTAAAATAATTAAGTAGAGCAGCCTGCATGACATAACATGAGCGCAACAGCATGATTTGTGCAAGTGAGAAGTCCGGAAAACAGTTGACGATAATCCGACGTCCTTCTACCTCGACCGCTCGGCGGTCACTGAGGAAATATGGCAAACGTAACTGTTTATAAACTGTAATTTTATGGGCGTTTTGGTATACTAATAACTTTCAGTTTACGTTCATTTTATTGTTTTTTTTTTCATTTTGTCGTGTCATTCAACAGTGTCCCTTTGATAAAATCGAATAATAACACAAATCTATTGACAGAAACTACGTATTTTTTGAGAGCAAAAACCGAGAAATTTAACGATATTATCGTAATCGGATTAAGAAAATAAAAGATTTTTTACAAAAAGTAACGAGCCAACTTTGAAGACAAGGATATAAAGGAATTTATTGGCTCGGTAGATTTTGCGATTTAGCCTCTGCTGCCTCGGAAGAAGTGCGGAAACAGACCTCGGACTCGCGTTGGGCGCGAGAGACCTCTTTTCAACGCCAGATTTACGCAACAAGAGCGTGTTTTATGAACTTGAAAAAAATACGTTGTTATTAAGCATATAACCGATATTATGGTGCACGAAAAATTATTTTAGTCAAAAATACATTGTAAACCTGCGCGAATATTTCGACGAGCTGTCAATGTTACTGGACTGGGCCCTTAAAGAGGTGCGATTTTTGTGGCGCCGAGTGTATTTGCGGTGAAATTGTGGCTTGGCGTGGAGGGCACGCGCGTGCGTTTATACTCAGGCATTTAAAAGGTTAAACCTTACCTGCAGGCCACAACTCTATCCTTATTACAATAATACGACACAGGATGTTTTTATTTTTCTGCAGAACATATTTATTTTACATTACGTCTGGCCAAGTTTGAAACTTTTCCTTTTTTTGTTTTTCTTAACTTGATTGTTCCTTTAACAATACTGAGCCTGTTTAATGTAAAATTATCAATACTTTGTTGGGTAAAGCCGAGCTTGGTAAATTAAAGGAAAAGACTTGCGAATTTTCTCTTTCATCCTACAATTTCATTTCAGCCTTGTAGTAATACCAGCTTCGTTACTTTATTTTAGCTAACAATATAAACTTAACCATTTTTCTTTATATTTACAGGGAAAAAATCTGTACATGTAAACTTGATACTTACGATCGTTTACGACTTACTGCATTTCATACTAACTTTTAAGTCCTTTTTTTTCGAAATTCCTGAACTAATTTTAATGAAACTTCATACGCATAAGCAGGATAATAGGTCTAAAAAGTTATCAGAGAAATTTTCGAAATGTGTTTTAAAAAAAACATACTTAGTTGGTAATTTCTATTTTTATGGAAAATCTAAAATCGGTCTAATTTAGCTGTAACACTATATTTAGAAAATGTTGTCCTCTGATAACTTTTTAGACTTATGTATCCTGAATATGCGTATGAAGTTTCATTAAAATCGGTACAGTCGTGTCGAAAAAAAAGCACTTGAAAATTTGTATGAAATGCCGTAATTCGTAAACGTTCTTACTATTTTTTGGGTTTGATTAACTTGTAATCTTTTTTACTAACAAATATGTGTGTTCTTTTTAAGGCCGGTGCCCCATGTCCTTGAAAGAAATATGTAAGTACTTAAAACACTTAAACCAATAATAAATTACGTAGCTTTAATTCTATTCATATGTAGATATGTAACCTTTTTTATTTATTATTTCAGTTCTACTATGTTGAGTGAACCAATAATATATTACGTAGCTTTAATTCTATTCATATGTAGATATGTAACCTTTTTTATTTATTATTTCAGTCCTACTATGTTGAGTACAGCGCATGCGTGGCAGACAGTTCTTCATGGAATGCAAGTTTTAGTGAGTTATATGTTGATGCTGGTGTTTATGACGTACAACACATGGTTATGTGCTGCAGTGGTCCTGGGATCAGCAAGTGGTTACTTCCTCTTTGGATGGCGTGAATCCGTTGTAGTAGACTTTACAGAACATTGCCACTGATATACAATCAAATACCTATGATTTGTGAGCCAGACTAGTATTATTTTCTTGATTTTATTTTTATTCATGTAACCTCGATATTTGAGCTCAAAATATTTTACAAGTATCATGGAATATTTTATCATGTTTTAAGAGGAAAGCCTTGTTATAAGTACTTTGGGCAACATTTATACCAGTTATTATATACTTTTTAGGATCATATATCTATATACTTAGGTAAATGTAAAAAATATAATGCTTTGGACATGATTTTGTTTATTTTTCACTTACACAGGTAATTATTTATTAGACTACAATGTTTTAAATAAGTACATATTTCAAATCAAATAAATAAAGAGTCGTTATTGTACTGAGCTTGCACCATTTATGAACAGTTTAGTAGATCACTCATATTTGCATTTATTTCCATCAGAATGCCTTAGGTGACAGTGCTTTTTAAGATTTGAACTACTGTTACATTTATAGCTACAGTGGTCACATTGATATGGTCTCTCAGCTGTGTGTATTCTTTTGTGAGTTTTCAAAGAATTCACAAAATTTGTTCTAAAGGAACATTTTTCACAAAGATAGGGCTTTTCATTTGTGTGCACCCTTTTGTGTTTTATGAGGTTTGATGACAATTTACAAGAATAACTACAGTTGGGAAAGTCACATAAAAGTTGCTGATGTGAAGATTGATGCTTTTTGTGTTCTGCAATACTGCAGCTCCTGGAAAATAATACATATGTTAATGTAAAAAAACAATCAAGTTTGCCTATATGGTAAAATTGATTGTTTTTTACATGAATGTCAACACAAGTGGAATAAACAAGTTACCGATATGAGCAAGTTTGACACACAAGCACTTCATATATATTTGTTTCTACAAATTCTTGTGATTGCTCAGTTTGGCTTGCGGGACCATCGGCTAGGGGGTCATCTTCAACAACAATAGCTTTGGTTTTCAGATCAGACAGCATCTGAGCTACTATGGATCGCGGTTGTGGACCAAATTTTACAATACTTCCCAAAGCAGGTCTCCCGCCTTTATTTAAATCCTCGCCATTGCCTGTTGGCGACGGTGTTGGGCTAATTCGCAATGGATTTTCATCCATTATAGAGCATTATAAAAACATGTAGTTTTTTAACAAGAAAATCTGTTTTGCTTGTTACTGTACAATGGGATTATTAATTTGTAGTCATAGAATGAAACCTGTTTACATTCACTCTCACAAATTCATAAACTAAATCTGCTATGATTTTGCGAGTGATTAAAACAGAAAACACAGTAACATTGACATTTCATTGATAATAATGTCACGTTATGTCAGACAGTCAAGTACTCCAGTCTGACTCTCCTTTATGGTATTTGGTATGGCTCGGTTATCATATGCTTGGCTATAGACTACCATATGCCTGGCATAGACAAAAATAAAGAGAACTGCAATCGTAAGGAAGACATTACACGATCAATATAGTCAGTTCACCCGGCAAACTTTTGATGACACTAGTCACATGTCGTCATTCATTTTGCGGTGCCTTATATTCAATGCTAGATTTATTTTTATAAAATAAATTTAAGAATAGTATCAAGTTCCGCTTTGGAGTCTACCAAAGAACAATGGAGCACAGCATTCTGGGTGTAATGTGTGTGTGTATCAGTTAAAATACGGAATACTACGCTGCGCTCTAAAACGGGAATTACAGACGGGCAAAAAGGCTGCCAGGTTCAATTGGGATTGGGCACGTCTCACGTGAGCTGAATGTATAACGATCGCTTGGCAAAGATCTCAACACGATGGGAACCTGCTTGAGGCCGGCCTGGAAAGAGGTGGCGAGATGGTCAAGATGTGCATCACGAAGGCTGGTACGAGGTGGCACCGTAGAATAGCACCTGGAAGGATATGGGGGAGGCCTTACGTAAAAACATTAGGATTTTCACTAACACGGACTCTTCTCAGGTTGAAACCACTTCCAATGGTCTGTCTTTTAGCAGTTTGCATTCATCATTAAGGTCCAATTTATTTGTATCATCCTTCTTCTGTCGTGTGTTTGACTGCCTGTATTGCGTTTAACTTGTAGCGTCATTCTTATATTATTATGAATGGTACAGGCCCAACTATAAGGCATGTTTTTGTTATAAAAAAAAAATACGTTAATATAATGTATTTTGAAATAAATACAATCGTTATCGTATTACTGACCTACGCAGTTTCGTTGCTCACATAACATATTGTGTATTTATTTATTTGTGAAATTAGTCAAGTGTAATCTATAAGAAAACAAGATAAAATTATAATTTTGTTCATTCATTCATGGATTACGAAGGAACTGCCACTTATGGGTTATTCTTTGTGGGTTGTCGCAGGATAATTGTATAGAATTATAGATAGTAGACACGTTAACTTGTCAATGAGTGTACGTTTCTTTATTGTGTGATTGTATTTTCTTCGTGTTTGTTTGTAGCAACAGGGTGCATGTCTTTGTGTGTGTTTGTCAAATTCCCGTAGTACGTGTTGCTCGCGTCCCACAAAAAGTAGCAGAAAAAGTTTTCAAAAGTCTTCTGGCCAATGTGCAGACGCCAGCACATCAAGCCACTACAATCTGCCATTTTTTTAAAATAGATTTTCAACTATGAATAGGTACACTAAAACAGGTTCAAGGTGGATTGAGAAAATTTGACAGTTTCAGGTTGCTTGATGTGCTGGCGTCTGTACTTTGGCAGAGGAGTAAGTCCAGCCATGTCAACTCTAGAGATTATTCCTCTATGGCAACAGCTAGTTATATTTCTATATCATTAAAGTCGGCAACACTCAATATCCGCAACAGACTAAAAAGTTTTATTTCGTACAAGTCAAGATTTTAACAGCGTTTTGATTTGATTTCTTTGATTTTTCGTTAGACTCCAGCGAGGAGGAAGTACTTCGCTATGTCGCAGCAAGAAATTTCTTGCGGCTTAGAATATACATCTATTCCAGATTTACAAGCATGTTTAACAGAGGCTTTGCGTTGCAATTACTCCTTTATAGTTTCGCCAATAATTCACCCACGTTTTCGAAGACCAAGTTCATGTGCCGGCAGGGTTGGAGGATTTACAAGATCAGACATGATTTTGTCTCCTCAAGACTGGACGAACAGGATAGTAGGAAGGTTGTCTCCTTACCTTAACGTCGACTCTCCATCTCCCGGCGTCCGTCAGCGTCATGAGGACTGCTTGAACGAAGAACTGAGTTATTGCCGAGGGCTTGGACTTCCTGCTATCATGTTATCCTTACATGGTGGAGAATCTAATAATTTGACAAGAATTCTCAATTCGTATTATGAAACCAGGTTAGTAAATTTATATCACAGGGTGTGTATTGTATTGGTGATAACACTATAACCTGGCTATTAAATTTTGTTTTCTGTGTTTTAGCCACCACCCATCTCTGCTATGGGCTCATGTGCCTATGACATGCACCAGAACAATGAAAAACTGTGATAGTGAAACAGGAGATGATGCTGCTGCTTGGAATGAGCCTTGGTTATGGTGGTCCAAGTTCCATGAGCGCCTGGAGTTTGATAAGCGAGTTGGTGTAGTTCTAGAACTATCTGCAGATTTGCCAACAGAAGAAGTAATTCAAAGATGGATGGGAGAGCCTGTGAAAGCTATCATTGTCCCCACATCTATTTTCCATAACAATAAAAAAGGGTATTGCTTTCTTGTTTCTCTACCAATTGATTTTAGTGTATCACATAATGATCATACTTTGGGGTTGTGGAGATCAGATTATTCTGAATCCGGTTAGACTGGTCCCAAAATAGGTTGGGAAAAGGCTAAGCAGATCATGATGATGATTGTACTTATTGTAGTTATAAGACTTACACTTACTTTTAGATAGTCACTACTCAAGGTGTGTGTGTTGGCACTACATAGTATTGTAATCATTGTAGATACCCAGTGCTATCTCGTGCTCATCAGCATTTAGTTGTGAGCTTGGTTGAGCATGAAGCTCAGGTCATTGTGAGTGGAGCGCGGAGGTCTAATGTGGAGTTCTATCTGCAGTACTTATACAGGATCTGGAAAAGACGACCCTATCTAGGTGATGATCCAATGCTGAGTTATGCCAGAGGGTATGTTATTCCTTTTTAACATTAATATGTTTTTAACTTTATTATTTTAATGAGACTATATTATCTATTTCATTGTCAATTACAAAGTTTGAGTTTATAAATGGACAAGATACTGAAACAGTTATGATATTTTACTAATCATTATAAAATAGGTAATGTGCCTGTTAATAAAGTTATGTTATGTAATTTTTTAGGTGGGAAGATTACCTACAGACTCCTTTGCAACCTTTGGCAGACAACTTGGACACACATACTTATAATGTGTTTGAAAAGGACCCAATTAAATATGACCAGTACCAAAAAGCCATTGCTCAAGCCTTGACTGACCTGCAGAAAGGGCCATCTCAAGTGGTAACTTTTTATACTATAGCTACTTCCTTTATCTTTTCCTAGAGTGCCTGAACAAGCCAACAAGTTGTTAAGCTCATTGCTTCAATTTGTTGTTGAAAGATCATCAGTATTCATTTTCAAACCAACACTTTAAAGCTCCTATACTAAAGCTAATTTAAGAATCTTTATTTCATAGTATTTAGTTTTATTTTCTACATTACACTTTATTTTCAGATTAATACTGATATTTCTACAGCAAAGGCACAAGAGGTAGGACAGGGAGATAAC
The DNA here is from genome assembly GCA_905163415.1 of Noctua fimbriata. Taxonomy (NCBI): domain Eukaryota; kingdom Metazoa; phylum Arthropoda; class Insecta; order Lepidoptera; family Noctuidae; genus Noctua; species Noctua fimbriata. The sequence continues at coordinate 8,688,153 of LR990922.1, read as the reverse complement.
GAAGCAAAAAAAAAGAAAACTATCACTGTAATGGTGCTCGGAGCTGGCAGAGGGCCACTGGTCAGGGCCACACTGAATGCTGCTGATATAACTGATAGTAAAGTCAAGGTAAGAATAAGTCTTATTTTTTCTGTGTACTATTCACAGAAAAAATAAGACTTACACATAGTGTATACAGGTGAATTTTTCGAGTGGGTGTGGATGGCCGAAATCCGAAACTATGAGGAATGGCGAAAAATACTCAAAGGAGTCTCAAGAGTAATTTTGATGAAAACTACAACTGTATCATTGGATTTTTGAAATACAATTCCTAGCCAGGAATCGAACCCAATGACTATGAAAAAAAACCAAACACTGTATTATTACACCATTCGATAGTGTCGCTAATAGGGATAAAATTCTGGGAAGTATGAGATGCGGCTAATTTAAGGAAAAGGTTATATTTATGTTTTTCATATTTTAAATTAATGTCTTTGATTGAGTGAAGTCAACCCATAGTTCACTATAATATGTCCTAATTTAAAATATTTACAAACTCTTCACTTAAACTCTTAACTAAAGGCGAAAGAAAAATAAAAAAAAATGTGAACATTTGAAATTAGAACTTACGAGTTGGCGCCAATAGTGATTTTGTTCGACACAAAAATTCACCCTGTATAATGTAAAGATTTAGAATAGCACAGGGATGAACTGTTTGCTTAACAAAATTTATCTTGCAACAGGTGGTGGCAGTAGAAAAGAATCCTTGTGCTGTGGTTGTGCTAGCGGCCCAAGTGCGTGAAGTATGGCGCGACCGCGACGTGATCGTCGTACCTGGCGACATGCGGCAGATCAATCTGTCACCCAAGGCAGATATTATTGTGTCTGAGTTACTAGGTAAGGCTAAATAATCTTATGTATGTATTTCAACTGTCTACCGCCAGAAGTTCAATAACCTTGCTATTTCTTCTTTCTTTATTTTCACAATTTCTAATCCCTAAATACTCTAGCAAGCTCACTTGAATGTAAGTGACTAGATTACCTGATTTTTGTTTTCAGGGTCATGGGGTGACAACGAATTGTCTCCAGAATGTTTAGATGGGGCTGCTGGTCTTTTGAAGCCAGGTGGTATATCAATACCATGTGAATATAAATCTTATGTAGCACCAATTTCTTCACCCCGATTGTGGGCAGCAGCAAAAGCAGCCGCATCTGTTACTCCTTCAAACCAAAAAGATAAAAATCTAGAGACATTGTGGGTTGTTTATATGCAAAATAAACATGATATAGCTGAAACAAAGGTAAAACAGATTCTTTAGAAATATTATTACAACTTGTAACTAAGAGATAACCTAAGTTAAATGTTGATTGTGTATTTTTCAGCTTGTTTTCACATTCGAACATCCGGCAAAAGGCTCAAAGGATCATGAGGGTCAAGAAATGACAGATTACAGGCAACTACCTTTGACAGATAATAGAAGATCTGAAACATTAACTTGGGAGGTCCAGCAAGATAATGTGATGCATGGATTTGGAGGATATTTTGATTGTACCTTATATGGGAAAGAAATGATTAGCATAGTTCCTTCTACACACAGTCCGGGAATGATATCATGGTTCCCTGTTTTTATTCCAATAAAGGTAATTATCACAGAATAATAATATGTAAACCTTTAGAACCATAACAAAAATGTTGTTAAAAGACAATATTAATGACTTTGTATTTTTGATTTGCAGACACCTCTTCGTGTGCACAAAGGTGAAATAATCACAGCAAGATTTTGGCGATGCAAAGATTCACGCAGAGTTTGGTATGAATGGATAGTTGAAGTGGGAAATCGCACTACAACCCTGCACAACCCAAATGGAAGAAGTTCAGAAATGTTGTTATGATTATTTTTTTACAATATATTGAGGAATTTTCTATTGGGCAATAAAATTGCTAACAAAGTTATTTTATGTTTTTTTATTTAAAACTTCAACAGAGATAATAATATATACAACACAGTCACAAAATACTCGCCGACTAATGAGTTTTAATAACATTATACTAACTTAGCCCCTTCGCACACGGGTCGTAAGCGTAGTCGTATCGTATGCGTATCGTTACGACGCGTAGACGTATTTATTTATTTGGTTCACCAACAATTGTTTACACTGGTACAAGCAAATGAAACAGCAGCAACAAATCAGAATAGAGTGTAACAATCACTTATAGATAAACTCTGCATGCAGACAAAACGTCGTAACTTACAAAAATATAATAGAGATAAACCTAATTAATTAATTAAGCTGTGCTGGGGCTGCTGCTGCGGCTGCAGAGAACCTCAAGCGGCGTAAATATAGTAACCTTATTGGTAACTATATTTTCGAGCCGTTTGGGGTTGAAACTCTAGGTCCGTGGGGTCCGAGTGCTCACAGCCTTTTCAGGGACATTTCTAAACGTTTAGTTGACTCTTCCCGTGACCCAAGGGCCGGCTTTTACCTTGGCCAAAGGCTTAGCGTTGCCATACAACGTGGCAACGCCGCCAGTCTTTTGGGTACATTATCAGTTGACTATGTTGAGGAGTTTTTTGTGACGCCATTTTTTAAGTTTATTTTTAAGTTAGTTAGATTATAGGTTATTTTAATTTATTAATGTATATAATATTTACTATGAATAAAATAGAGAGGTTAGCTAAATTAAAACAAATAAAACTAGGTAAATATATCGTTTTGGATATGATATCAGTTAAAATCATGGCGTCAACGGCACCAGACGTTTTGATGTTGAGGATCTTACTTTCTCTTCAGACGAGGATTTCTTATTGTTTGATTTTGTTAGAAGTAGAAACCGACATGCTTATTGGATCTATCCATACATTGAAAATAATTATCTACCGGATGAGATTATTTATTGCTCCACATGAACTTTCAGAAGATGATAATAAGTTTTTATCGAATGAACATCTTTTCTTGAATATTCGCTTTATGAATGATTATATTATAGCCAAGGGTCTTCAACTAGTCTGACGAATTCAATTACTTTTTCAGTCATATTGAAAATTAAAGGACGAAAGAAATTGAAATTCAGTTAAATTTTTTAAAGAAAATAATGAAAAGTTAACTTTTTACGCTTGTGCTTTTACGCCAGTACGCTACGACTATCGTAATGACAATAAACACCTCCTACGATTCGCTGCAACACCGCTTCGTAAGCGGACTTGTTTGAATATGTTCATGCTCGTATTGCTCTCGTCGTCTCGTCGGATTACGATACGGTTACGATACGACACCGTTTGCGAAGGGGTTAACTAAGCTTAAATACATTTATTTACACAGAACATTGGGTTAGTACTATTTCTTCACTAATCTCACAATATTCATTTCCTTGTGAAAGTCGTCTATATCTTGATCCCATCTTTTTTCATAGTAAATTCCTGTAAGAGATTCATTATTAAATTATCCAGTTATGCTTAGTAACATTAGTTTATTTAAATCTCAGAAGTGACTGACACCATAAATTACCTTGTAAAAACTTAGCATTATTTCCAGTTCTGATGGCCCATGGTAAGTAATACTTCAAATACATTTGGCGATGCTTTGGCTTCAGCCTGCCTGCTCCCCAGATTCCACCACTGATGCACATGGGTAGTCTTGTTTGAATACCTTCAACCCATTTAACTGTAACCTTTAAAAAGAAGTTTATTTATTATAATGAGTACAAAAGCTTTGTGATGTTTGTGACAGTGATTACTGTAAAAGATGTGTGACTAGTAGAATATTTACCTCTCCTAACATGGATGTTCTCATGAATAGAGTGGCGTGCACCAAATCGTGTACTTCTCTGTAGCGTTGCATTACATAAGCCAATTCTGGATCCTCAATAAATTGAACTGGCAGACGTGAATCAGCTGTTATGTTGTTATCTGTCATAAAATCTGCGTACACTCTGCCCAGGGTGTTTTCTGGCATTTGGGAGAGTTTATCAAACGAAACCGTTGCCGAATTTATGCGCGGCTTTTGTTTTAGTATGTCAGCACCCTCCTCAGTTTCAATCATCTTTTGTAGCATGTGTTTTATAGCACCCTCTCCAGTAACTTCGCCTAAACAAGCGATCATGTCACCACGATGAGGGTTTAGCAGAGCAATAGCCGCTGAACCACATGTTAATAACGTTTTTTGAAAATAATTTGTAGCAATAAAGTTTTTCTTCAATTCTTCTGTAAAATTATTACTTTTAGGCGCAGTACTGAAATGTTTTCGAATAAAAACGAAAGGAAGACGCATTTTTATTGAACTAAGTTCTTCTGCAAAATCTGTGTGGAAAATGAACAAAAAAACCTGAAAATAGGGAATTCTCCGTTGTTGACAAAATATTGTGAAATTATCTGTCAATATAGATGTGTTGTAATGTCACTGTCACTGATGATTGTCAACAAAATTGACAAGATTAAGAATTTAAAGCTGCGCCGCAAAAATTGAATTATCGAACTGTCAACGTTCTGAGAACTCACAGAACCGTTGCGAATGAAAATATCGACATTTGAACGCGATAACTCAATCGGAACGCCTTTTGGTGTTATGATAGCTATCATCATCATCATCATTTCAGCCGAAAGACGTCCACTGCTGGACATAGGCCTCCCCCAAGAAGGGGGGTTTTGCCATAATCGCCACGCTTGGCAGGCGGGTTGGCGATCGCAGTATGGTTGTTATAAAACACAGAGAACGCTGCTGCCCATTCTCTGGTAAGTCCCTTAGTCGCCTCTTACGACACACACGGGAAGATATGGGATATGATAGCTAACATCAATTTTTTTGTCACTCGGACTGTATAATTTATGTATATCTCAGGACAATAACTAAAGCATGTTCTGAGGTATATAATATGCTCTGTGCACTCGGAACGCACTCTTTGTGTCGTGTTTGACACTCAATGGCAGTCAATGGTTTGACAGAACAGAAGTAAGGCAAGACTGGAAAGAGGTTATGTTTACTCGTGTGTTCTTTTGAATTTGTATCATTTTCATCAGAGATAAATAAATAACACGTAGGTATGTTCTTATATATTTTGTTCCTGTTTTGTTTCTGTTTATATTTTGAATGTGTAGTAATGATTTTCTATTACTATATTGAGTAGAGTTTAATTCTGAAAAGCGTTCGGTGGGCTAGGCTCACCTGGTTTCCTTTACTGCGCTTGCGGTTACTTTAAAAACCATACGTAACCTGTTGACATTGTTCACAAATTTATAATTCAAACTGAGTGTTATGCTGGTTTCACACGAGGGCAGATCAGTGAGGCAGAATAGTGAGACAGAACAGTTTGGAAAGACAGTGGCGTTTAAATGTAGGACAGTCCGCGAGTGATAGCAATAGAGCGTCGACGATAACAACAGCAACTTTTACGCCACTTATTTAAAAATGCAGCACAAATTGCTTTGAATGAGCCTATTGAAACAATAAAAAAATAGGAAAGAAAAACTTAAAACAAGTCAGGACGCGCGCACTCACTGTCCTCCTCTTTGCACTGCCCTCGCGTTCACACAAGTCCAGTCACAAGACAGACAAGTGAGAAAACTGGTGGAGGGAGCAACTTGCCCCAAAAAAATAGACCAGTGAGCTATTAACTGTTCTGCCTTGGTTACTGTCAAGACAGTACTGTTCTGTTCTGTTCTGTGCATTCAAACAGTAACAGTACTGTGCTGCCCCCTGTTCTGCCCTTGTGTGAAACCAGCATTAGTACGATCATCTGTTACATAGAGATAACTAATAATGATAAGGTAACATTATTAAAATTTCATTTTCAGCATAATCAACTACAATGACGCAACAAAAGAAAATTATGTTCAAGAAAATCAAAGCCGATCTAAGTAAAGAATTCACTTTTCTGAAAAACGTTTTTTCAGTAATGTCTTTACCACTGCAGATGAAAGGTAAATTTTCTTTTTAATTAAAAAAAATTCACTCAATTTCAATACTTTTGACTAAACCACCTCTCATGTAGATGAAATTGTAATGGTATTGGTGAAAGTTATTTTTGATGTTTTAGCAATAGTATACATAATTATTTAGAATCTATAAGAATAAACTTTATAATTGCAGGTGAAAATGATGATAACATGGATATTGAAATTGTAAATGAGAGTGAAAAAAGTAATGAAGACGTTGAACTGCCAAAGCGAGCCCGCAGTATAGCAGAACTTGAAGAGAAACTGGAAAAAATCAAATCACAGAACAAATTTAGCTTCAAAAATAAACTACAGAAGAAAAGCTTGAGTAGTAAAATGAAAAAGAAGATTAAGAAAACAGAAAGAGTAAATAAATCGAAAGTTAAACCTGTAGTAGATGCACCTTTCGCAGAAATGTTAAAGTCCAATGCAGAGAAGAAACCAAAAATAAATATCGCCAAACCAGTTTTCAACAACGAAGGCAAACTCGTGTTCTCCAAATTTGACTTCGCCAATGTCGGCAAGAAAGGTACGAAATTAGAAAATATTTCATTCATATTAATCAATTATATAGATAGATTAATATGAATGAATAATTATCCAATCATGTTTATGTGAAAATATCATAATAAAAATAATATCACATAATATATAAACGGGCAATTAGTTAAACTTACTAAAATGAGTTTTTTTTTCTTACATAGAAAGAGTAAAGGCAGAAAGAGATCCTAAAAAGATTTTAGAAAATATGAAACAACAAGAAGACAGGTTCAAACAGTTAGAAGAACAAGAAGACACGGGTAAAGTAAAAGAAATAAAAGAAAAAATAGCATGGAAGAATGTGCTACAAAAAGCTGAAGGACAAAAAGTTAAAGATGATCCCATATTGCTGAAGAAGTCTATAAAGAAAATGGTACATAAGCATTTCTTTGTTATATTAATTTTAAACACATTTTTTCTGCATTCAATATTTTTTATGTAGTTATGCCCGGCAGTTTCTCATTTTGGTCGGCTCCTAAGGGTTGTAGCGAGACGTTAAATAGCCTGTAAACTTTCTTAAGAACTGAGCAATCATGAAAAGCAAATATTTTTTTTATCAATACACTTTCGCGAAAACTGGTTCTTATCGCACTACGATTAATGCAATGTGCAATGTATGTCACACACAGGTGGATTTTTAATATTTTTCTGCACATGTGTGGAAATAAAAATTTCCACAGATTACTAAACTTATACTAAATCCAAATGGGTTCAATGACTAAAGTCGGCGGTGATTGTTTTTTTTAAATCTCAGCAAAGAGATATGCGTCTTTACGGCGTAAATATTTTTTGAGTATTTAAATTGTGTTTAATAATAGAAAATCATAGATAAACATGATTATTTAAAACAAATATTTACTTTTATGAACAAATTAACTTTTATTTGTGTTCTAAATTCAAAAATATTTGAATTTTCTATTTTTCATATTAGGCTGTTTAGCGGCATCATAACTTTGCTTCTTCTTCAACCTGGTAAAAGTAAAGCGCGGAAAAAAACAAATTAAAACATAGTTTCATAATAATTCCTGACAAAAATACTTTCCTTTCTAATATTTTATTTCAGTTATTTCTTCGAAACTGTATTGGAAACCGGTGAAGAAAAACATCGTGAGGAAACCGGCATGTCCTAGAACTAAAAATTCGAAGACATGTGACATCTACCAACCCGCACTGGGCCCGCGTGGTGGATTATAGCCCATTCCCTCTCATAGAGAGGAGGCCTGTGTCCCAGCAGTGGGAACATTGTAGGCTGATTATTATTATTATGTATTGGAAACCGTCGTTTGATATGCAGTTCTCGACTCCATGACACCCTCGGCTGCAGCTCGGGTGTTAATTCCGCCTCGAATGCAATAACAAAGTTTCCCGACGTATATCATCAAAATGTACTATTATTTAATCTGACTGTTTGTTCTGGAGATTTTCAAGTTCAAACAAACAAGAAAACTATTCAGATTAATAATATGTATTAGAATAATTATAGATAGCAGCACTTTCAATTTTCTAATTGACTTTATTTTCGTTTTATAGGATCAAAAGAAGAAACAAAGTAAGAAACAGTGGGACACCCGAGTACAGAATGTGGAACAGAAGAAAGACGAGAGACAAAAGAAGAGGACAGAGAATATTGCCAAGAAAAAGAAAGAGAAGAAATCTAAAATTATCAAAACATCTGTCAAGAGAGGGCGCGTCGTGATATAATATAGACAAGAACAGTTTGTATTTAAGGAATACATAATTTTAAAGTATTCTTGTATTATTTTCTTTACCCCTTTTTTTCGCAGATAATTTAGAGGGCCCTTTTAATTTAGAAAGAGCAGTTAGTGCAGTGGCAACGTAAACGTTTTTTTATTAATCTAGCCGCTTATTCGCAACGTAATAAAATCGACAGGGACATTTCGCGCGTTGGGGGCGTTCAAGTACGCACGCAAACGCAAAACGCAATTTGGGATAGGGGGGGTCTTGTAAAACGTTACTATGCTTTACAGGAGCGGTAGGGGATCCAAGAACGCGTTACGTAACATTGTTTTTCTTTTTTATTTAAATTAAAAAAAACTGGAATTAAAATCGCCCAAGTTGGCAACCCTTTTCGTTTATGCCTTACGAAGAATCCCTCGGTTGTTTTGTACACGTAGCAGAAGCTAGCAACCGGCACCCAGCAGCGGCGTGCGAGCGGACTAAAGTCCTAACAAAAGTATTTTATCAACTTTCGGGTACTTTGAGGAGGGAGGGTCAAAAATTGCGTTGCGTTATACTTAGTAAGCTAACTTGCGTAGGTACTTCTAAAAAGTAGAGTTGTTGTTCCATTTTCAGCAAGTACCACAAATGGATTGGGTAGGGAAACACTTTCTCGCCAGGCCTTGAGTCTTTCCTTAGACCGTTCGCAAGTGAGCGGGGAACAAACAGCCTCGCAAAGGCTGATACAAAGCGTGCGTCGGTAACCATTTTGGCTCTTTCTATAGCTAGAGCTTGCCACCGCTCTGCAAACTTTTGGTGGCGATATGCCTACCAGTGGAAACAGCATCTGTGCCGAGGTCGGTTTGAGACAACCAGTGATAACGTTTCATTCAGAGCTGTATCCACTAACTTAATGACTATATGTAGATATTGAAGAGGAGCGGTGCCAAGACACCTTAGGGATACTATCTACCAAATGCTCATGAAATGCAACAAGCAAAATTAATTATTTATCTCAACACCTGCCAGCCTACCTACATAAAAGATAATTAGTAGGTTTTGACCTAGCTCAACTTTCTGGTATCATGACTCGCGAAATTTAAAAAAATACAAACAAAAAGCTCAAACCAGCGCGGTGGAATCAAGCATATGCATACCTGTAGCGCAAATGCTATTTTTAACCGACTTCTAAAAAAGGAGGAGGTTATGTATTCGGCCGTCATCTTTTTTTAAATGTAGGCAACTTGTTTCTCCGTGATTACTGGGCCGATTTACGAGATTATTTTTTCATTTGGTAGGGAAAGACCGCGCGATTGTCCCATAAAAAAATATTAATTCTGAGCAGATTACGAGTTAGCTCCTCTAATACTATTTTTTCTTCTTTGTCTATGTTGATACATCACAATAACTTCTAGTTACAATGTAAAATTTAACTATATCAAGAATTTGTGTGGCACATCACCAGGGACCGAATTACCGTTACTTTTTTCTTAACGTTACCGATTACCGTTATATTACCGATAAAAAAGTAACGATATTTATAACGTTACCCGTAAGTCCGTTAACGTTACCTAGTAACTAATATTAGTATCGGTAAAAGTAACAATACTTATACCGGTAATTTATTCGCCTATCTCTTTCTAACGATGTCGGTGGGGAGTCTAGCGTCTTACGATGTTAGTACACACGGCCGCTCATCAAGGTCGACTGTTTGGACCTTGAACTATTAGAAGTTGAACGCTGCAAATCGTGCGAGAGGGTCCGATATGTTGTTTTTATTTCGTCTCTCTCACGCGCAGACCGTATGGTATGGAAGCGCCGCGCCGCATTCTAACCGTACCTATACGTAGATATCATGTAGGCATTTCAAAAATATTATTTTGTAAGCGAGTTAAGTTCGTCGCATAATGATTGTTATGGGTAGATTATTTTTGCTATTTGCGCTACACCTGTGCACTAATAGGTCTATTATTAAAAGTTATTATTTTATTACCGTTTTTAACAACGATAACTATTGAAGAAAATGTTTGTTTAAGAGTAAAAAGTATTTATGTCTTAGATTTTATTCATAAAATAAAATAAAAAGTTGAAGCTAGGTAATTATGAAAAAAAAAATTAAACCATAAATGTTTTTTTTTTCCATTCGCACTGGCATATAAGTGTCTACTATGAAATTTAATCATATTACTATTAGTCTATTAGGTATGGTTTTTGACAAAATAGCAAAAGGCATTTCAGTTTTACAATTTCGTGAGGCACATTGATTGGTGCCAAGCAGCTTAGACGAAATAGATAGCTAGAGCTACCTATAAACTGGATGAAAATACGGCAAGGTTGATGGCGCAGTGGCTAAGCGATAGGTTGCTGCGCTATGTGTCGCGGGTTCGTTCCTGTAGAGAACAAATATTTGACCAACTCCGGGTCTTGGCCTACAATCGCACTAGACCGCGAAATGTGGAATAATATATGATATAATGTTCCGGGTCTGGCTGCTTGTGTATGTAAGATTTAAGTTAGTAAACGCACGCATCATCCAGGAGAATTCCTAATTGTCCTTTTCGTCACAACAATCAACGTGATTATTCGTAATGACCGTGAATCCCGTGTGCGTCAGAATGACTGACTGGCTGTCTGTATCAGTTCACGTCTGGCTGGTGACCAAAAATTGCTACTATTTGCTATTTTTTAGTAACTACATCAATTAATTGCTACATAACTTGGAAAATAAAGGGACTTCAAAATGACCAGCCATTCTGATATTAGGATGGCTGGTCAACTCTCCGTTTGTGTAGACTATTTAAATTCGTGTTATTATTTTTACTTGAGTGATTGCTACCCTCACATCCTTCAATGCCCACCTTGTAGCTTTAACAAGTGAAAAGTTATGAACATTTGAAATTTTTACAGGGAATGGATTAAGGTTATTGAATAAAGCAATTTAAAACGATTACAACAATGTTTCTTTTTATTCGTCATTTTGAAGTCCCTTCATTTTGTTTCCAAGTTAGATAGCAATTAATTGACTATAGGTAGCAGTGGCGAAGGTTCCATACAACCCGATTCCTGCCGGGAGAAGGGAAGCCCTTTGAAAAAAGGCACATTCAGTATTCTCCAGCCAATCATATTCTATACAGTCAAGATATGTACTCCGGCTTACGTTTTACAAAAATTGGCCCTTCGCTACTGATAAGTAGTAAAAAGTAGCAAATAGATAGCAATTTTTGGTCTCAACAACCAGCCATTCTGACGCACACTGAATTTCAGTCGCGCGATATTTGGGAAGTGTTGACTTGAAATGGTTGACGGACGACACGACACGATGCAAAAAAGTGCAACTGTGTGTCTAAGTGCAAAGCATTAAACGCTACCGCACTGTGATTGGCCGATGCCTCGATGCTTAGTTCCTTTCCGACGATTCTCTATATTGAATGTAGCGTAATTATAGTTGAGTTCCTGAGAACCGTGGGTCTTAACTTTCGGAATTTTGATTTTGACCTCAAGGTCAATGCCCAAGTGGTGTCCCATGGTGTTCCCCCACCCTACTACTCCCACATCCCACCGGGTCCCGAAGGCTCTTATTTTCATAGTGCCCCATTTCGTATTATCCACATTAATTTTTCTTTAAAATGTTTAAAATACTGATATAATTATCAGTATTTTAAACAAAAAAAACAAACAAATTTTAAAATGTATGTATGTGTGTGTGTGTGTTTTGTATGTATGTATGTGTTTTGTATATACTTTGTTGCACTTCTTTCGGCCCAAAACAACTGAACAAATAAAAAATTATCTTATCTTATCTCATAATTATATTTTTTACAAAAAAAAAGTAATAATTAGAACAACAAAACAAATAGTTGTATCTTGTCCTATAAAATGAAAAACGTGCGAGTCGTCGCGTTTTCGTAGGTATCTGTCCGATCGTCGTAAAATGCTATGTGTCGTAGTTGCCGCTCCGATTTGAAGAGCCGAACGCGGCGCGCGTTCGGTTTGGCAACGTCGCGCCAGATATTGTTAGTTTTTAGCGAAGTAACGTTATTGGTATGATTTAACGATATTTTTAACGTTACTAGTTAACGTAGCATAACGTTAAGGTTTTGGTAATTTTACCGGTATTTTTGTAGTAACGGTAACCGTCCCTCTCCCTGCACATCACAACCAAAAAGGGTAAAAAAAAAACATAAAAAGTGATAAATAACCTTACTTTTGGAACTCGGTGGCAAAAAGTCAATGAAACAAAGTCATCGACTTCCAAAAGTAACGTTATAATGTATTTCAACTTTTTTTTTTATGGAAGTCGGTTTTGTCATAAGTAAGTGGATCGGGAAAATAATAAAACATTTTAACAGAAAGGAAATGTCATTTATTCGTAATATTTAGTAACGGTAGGTATGCTATTTTTTTACTTGCGTTGAATAACTAAGTTCTACATTCGGGTAGGGTAGGTACATAATAAATAAAGGCAATGTAAAGGAGGATGCGCTAAGGTAGCCAGCGAAATTTAAATTTTCTTACGTTTTTTTAATTTGCAGGACAGTGTCAGGTTGTATGTTGAACAAAATGTGATTCGCGACCGTAAAAATTAGCTTGTTTGCGAAAATATACTGACTGGCAAATTAAAAAAAAAGAAAAAAAAAAAAAGGATTTCGCGGGTTACCCTGACGCTTCCACCTTAACGAATATAGCATTGTTTACACAATAGCCTCTATGATAACATGACCTTACTGTAAAAAAAATGAATTTGGCCTATTTTAGGTTTAATACGCAATGGAAGGCTTAGTCGGAAAATAATGCGTTCGTACAGTAATTCACATTACACTGTTTTACAGTCTACGTCACTAATCAAATAGATGAACTATATTCTATGTACCTAACTAAATTCATATGAACACATTTTTTCTTAAACCTAGGTGCATTAAAAGTTACACACCATGCTAAAAAACTACAAAGACAAAATATTTAGGTACCTAATGGTATATATTTTTTTGTATAATATCAATCGAAACAAATGGCAGAATCAGTCACAAAGTCGGCGGTATAAATGATAATTTTAGTTTAGAAACAGCTAACTGTCTAGGATGTAACAGTGACGCTAATAATTTATTTATTGATTTAAGGTCTACGTTAATCAAATCGTCGGTATTAATCTTCTTTAGTTTAGCATTATCTTGTTACTAAATACTTTGGAAGGCGGCTACAGAAGCTTGGCAATTGAATGGCTTTTTCTTCACGATATGATTCTAAAACTTTCATTAATTAATACCGAACACAACTGCTGCCGATGCACTATGAAATGAAAATTAACATTGAGTACATCAAGCCGAAAGTTTATTACTGGTACATACATTTTCAATAACGCTGTTAGCTTCCAGCTCAGCTTAAAAATTTATTGTTCTTTGATCAACTAAATACATTCAAAATAACGTAATAAAATTCCGAAAATGAGTGTTGAGAATAATGATTCCTTGATAAGAAAATAGTAGGCGTGGTCTCAACATTCTCATCTTGAACCTTCTATGGCGTACAGCAGATTTTGAACGACTCTGAATAATAAACCTTATCCTTAGTGACATAAAGTTCAAACACCAGTGCGCGTTTTTAAGCCTCTTCATCGATGGTCGCACAACAACGCACTTTATATCACTGATTTTAAAGTGTATTAATTTAAATGATAAAATCCTAGTGTTAATATTACAATTTTTCAATTAACTGCACCAGTGGGAAGTGGTATGGGTAACAAAAAAGTATTGATAATCATTATACCAGACTGTAAGTACATTAATTTACAGTATATTTTTGAATCAAAGTGTACCTAATTACGATTTTTCTAATATACGAGGACGTGGCGGCGATATAAAAGAGAATATGACTTTTTCTGTAGTAGATTACTCAATATTATTGTCATTTTCCGCCACCCTCACATTTCAGTACCCGATGTTAGGTGGTTTCTACACTAAACTTATGAATATTTCATAATAAAATATATTCTTTACATTATATTTGCTTACAGGTTAGTGCCAATAACAAGACGACTGACAACTTTGTGGCGTTTCGATACTTATTTGGAGCTGTGCTGTAAAATTATTCCTCAACGAATATGTAAATATTAAGAATATTAAGATTAGTGTTCAGCGTACACGTTAAATCAGTATTTATCACGAAATGTGTTAAACTTTTTTTTTATCAAAATCACCGAAGGTAGTAATAAGGTTCGTCGCGCTCATTTTCATATTTAGCTACGGGACCCTCGGCGTGCGGATACAATTCGCCCCTTTTTCAATCATTGTCGTAGCTTAAAACAGCTTCTTTAATTTACTTTATTGAACTAAAGAACACATTTTCGGTAATATTCACCGACTTCTAACTTTGTAACTGACCATCTTGTACGCTTACAATGGGTATCAGCGTCGCATCTCGACCAGCCGGGCAACTTAATTATTCGACAGGAAAGAACTGAATATTAAAATACTAAAATGCCTGAATTTGACCACATAAACGGAAGGGCCAAATCTACGCTTTACCGTGCATTAGATTTACAACGCTGTTTTTGGCGCCAAGAGTTGAAAATTCAGTGCGCGGTAAAGCGTCTCTGCAAACATGGGCTATGGCTGACAATAAACGTTTTGTATGATAATGATAACAGACTTCAAAAAGATTTTTTGGCCGAAGGCGGATGGCGTTAAATCACATGTTTAAGTTACATAGTTAGCGTCGCGTAGTTAGGCGCTTTAGGTACGTCATATTGTAATGAAAGGAATTAAAAATAAGTATTGCCTTGATCTTCGAGGCGTGTGATATGATTACAAAAACAAATAAAATTAAATATAAATGTTAAAACTAGATCATAATCAACCAAGACGCCATTTACAAAGTCACCAGTTAAGTAACTACAATATAATATTATGTATTATCTTTATAAAACGAATTTGGTATAATAAACCCAATATTTTTTTCGGTGGCTTGTAAAAGCAAGATTCCAGTGTGGAACTTACATATTAAAATTCTTCAAAATATAAACTACGTAACTAAGCGATAAAGATATTAAAAATAAACTAAGCTATTAGTATTAAAAACAATTGTAAATAGCAACAACTGATTATGAATAAAAAGCCTCCAAATAGAAGTACTCTTTCTTCCACATAACATGAACAAAATAAATAAAATTAGAAATAATAAGATTTAAAAAATTATAGGTGTACAAGATAAAATTTGAGAGTATAGTAATAAACTCTTAAGAAATATTAGCATAATAAAGGCTTATTAGCTTTAGATATTATAGCCTCGAATCTTATAATTAAGGTGTGTGTACACATATTGTGTTTAAATATTTAATAAAACATTACACTTATATAATTTTATAAATTGCAGCAATAATTTTTTCAGTGTATAACACTTCAAGAATAAATATTATGGGTAGGGAGAACACAACAAATACTTCCAATAACCATAACATGCACAAGGCTTCGCCAACAATACATTGCACTTGACCAAGTTAAACTTACCCTACAGGTGTAACATTATGAAACATGTCCCATAGCTATGTGTATAAAAGTTGTCTTTAGAAAATATTCGAAATACATGTTTACATAATGTATACGAAACTACACACTTCTACATAATAATATATGTCTTTGGAGAAAAAAGTACATCAGAGCACTGGAAAATATAATATGCTCCTCATACGTCTCCACTGACTGTTTACAACATACAACTTAGGTACATAACGTAAAACTAAAATATTATGTTCTAAAAATTATAAAAATAACATACTCTTATAACTTCTCCAAAATAGAAAAATAAAAATTGTTTTAATGTTTGTAATACTGCACATTCACATTTACTCTAAATCAGTCAAAAGCATTGTTATAGAAAAGATATCAAATAATAAAAAAATATATCTGATAAACGTACAATAATTGTTGCATGTATGATCTGGTTCTATATCACTGTCCACTGAACAGCTATGAATTATTTTTAGTTAAAAATTAAATTAAAGGTGGTTATAACAATTTCAGCATATTCAAATATATTCAACAACTTCTCAAATATATAAGAACATGTTCAAATGGCTATGTTACTTACTCTAACTGTATTAACCTACTAACTAAAGCCTAAATTTAAATGGTAATAATAAAGCAAGTCGTGAGGCGGGATATTTGCATCAGTCTTGTGAAATTCTCAATTGTGAAAATTATTACTGTCATTTATTTATCTATTTGGTAATCTTGTAAAAAAGAAACTGTTTAATTTATATGTATTAATTAGTTACTTTGTAAGCCTTTGCGGCATGTGTCATCAGTTCAGCTCTGATTTCAAAGTGGAAAGAGTGGCATCAAGCACTCTGCCAGCTGCATATCCAGGTATGTTCAGATAGGCCGGTTTGTCATGTTCACATATCCCTGGCTGAGTGCAGCAGCGGCCCAAGGAGGGGCCACCAGCATGCCCTGGGCCAGCATGGCCGTGACTGCCACTTGCTTCTGATGTTGTCCCTTGACAAATCATTCTATGATTTGTAAACTGCTCTAATGAACGTAACTGTTCTCCACAGTTGTCACACTTCAATTCTCTTGCATGTACTTTTTTGTGGCTGTTGAGTGATCTTGAATTATCAAAAACTTTAGTGCACATGTCACAGTATTTCAATACTTTTTCACCTGTGCACACCACCTTATGATTGTTGAGTCTGTCTAATGACATGTAACGTTTGTTATTGCACAGATCACACTTAAATTGCTTCTGAGGTACACGACCAGTGTGTACTTGCATGTGTTTGCGCAAGTTGCTCTTATCTTTTATATATTTGGAGCACACAGAACACTTGTTGACATCTTTGCGTGTGTGATTGGCATCTAAATGTCTTCGTAAATGTGACTTCTTGTGAAACGGTTCCAAACATATCTGACATCTGAAGGGCTTTTGTGCTGGATGTACTCCTGTCAAGTGTGTGTTAAACTCTAAAATTGTGGGATAACTCTTTCTGCAATGAGGGCAGTGAAAAAGTTTGCGACAGATTGCTCCACTAGAGTCACAAAACGGGTCTGAGCAGTCATCACAAAATGAATCTAACCCAACTGGGGGCGTAACTGTCTCTGCTTGAAACTGCTCCAAGTCAGTATGTAATGGGTCTCTGTCTGGAGTGCCGGCACCAGGGGGCTCCTGTTTCACTTTAGTTTGATCACTGTGTTCTGAGTAGTCATCCTGCGACGGCAGGTTCCGTGACGTGCTAGCCAGCATCCACCACGGGTTGTAATGCCAAGCCCCCAGACCAGAGTGTACCGCCTGTTCTTTTATGTCGCTAGTTTTTGTTTGTGTTTCAGCATTAGTAAATCCGGGGAAGCTGGGCAATTCCTGATTCTTTGCTCGAGCAGATTCAAATAAATTGTGTTGAGATATCAAGTTTTCGTAGTCACTCGAATCCAACTTTCTTTCATTTCGGTCGCCTTGATCTCTTTTAGACATTATTTTAGAACAATATCTGGAAACGAAAATTGTATTTACATTACAATTTCATTTTGGAGGAAATCATTTATAAACTGCAACATCATGAAACGTAAACAAACAACGCAATTACGCGCCCAAGTAAACACACACACAACTATACTTTTAGCACTGTATGAACATAGATAACGTTTGTGAATAAAACAAAATTAAATTTAAATACTTTTAGTTCAAACGAAACTAAGACAACAATAATCTGTTTACTATTATCAAAGAATATAAACAAGGAACACTGCTTCCCTTGTTATTTGCGTAAATGAATAGTGTGAATGGTTTTGTCAAAGAGAACAGGGACATATTACACAAAGTTGTATTACGCGAAATGAATAAGCAATAACTTGATAAATGTAATACATACTACAATAAGCCTTTCCATAAAATTCTCAATATTCCCATAAAACTATTTTTATAGAACATCGGCCATTTTGTTTGATTAGTTTCTTTGTTTTTTTTATGCATTTCCTTGAAAGTTTGGAAACATAGGCTATTAAGGCCCATGGAAAAATTCATCTAAACCGCTGTCAACTAGCAAAAAGCTAGCAACATTATCACGTTTTAAGGGTTTTTAGCGAGGAGTCGGGGATCAGCATCATCATCCCACAGCCTGCAGCCTTTTTCTGCATTTTATGGATAAACTGCTGTAACATCACAGTACAACCCACTGTGCTAGGAATTTGAGATGCAGCTGGAATATGTCAAAACATGTTACATTACAAGGCATTAAAGATATTGGAGACAAGTGAATGACCCGCGTTATTTTACGGGGTTTCGTTTCCACCAGGGGAGGCACACTTAGTACTGTCATCAATTTACAGAGACGACAGCGACACCTGGAGTTTAGATGTCTAGATGGCTGCCAAGTTTTTTAGGGATAAAAAACTTGGCAGACATTTGTTTGACAATTTGACAAACAAATGTCATAGTCACCATTCGGTAATGTCATTGTCGATCAACACCGGCTTTCTCGACGTGTTGATGCGCTTTCCGAGTGATAACAATATTATGAAATAAAAACAAAACTTAACAAAAAAAATAATAGTAACAAGTAACAATTTGAACAGAATTAGCTTAACTCAGCTAATTGTCATCACTTTGTTATCACTTTGTTTTTCGTTGGTAGTTTTGTTATCATGAGTGAACTCCGAAGAAACAGCAGCTCAAATAATAAGCTTATAACGAATAAATATTAATTTATTTTTGATAATAAATAAAAGGACAGTATTTTGAACTTCATACGCTTTTTTTTTAGTTGAGATGTGAGAGTGAGATGTTTGTAAATTGAATAGGATTATTAAATTAAATCCTCATAGTATCTAAAGTATGAATACCTATAGGTAGGTGTTTACTTATACTGCCGTCATAATGAAAAAAGGCACAAATTACATTTTATAAATATGGAGAAAATCGACTTTAAAGTTTTTATTGGTTTTTGGTGAAAAATATTAAGTGTGCCTTTTCAAAGTAGTTTTTAGTAAAAATCTGTATGAAGTAATAGTCACATCTACGTATTTGTGCCTTTTCAATATAATGGTAAATAAATTAATGTGCCTTTTCATTCTATAAAACATGAATATTAGTCTCATTTGTGCCTTTTGAGCCTACTGTATCTCCGAATTCCTTGAAGATAGAATTCTATAAAAAATTGAGTAGATGTGCCTTTTTTTTCTGATTCTAAATATGTATATAACTCAATTTTGACAAAAATGTTAGTTGTGCCCTTTTTTCTTACGACGGCAGTATAGGTAGGTGGGTAGCTTTAGTTTACTCACCAAACTCAAGGCGGCAGCACTTTCCATACATGCAAATTTTACCACAGAGTTGTTACTCTTTCCCTCTATACTTACTTATTCTTTGGTTTCCACTTTGTAACTTTTATACATTGAGTAATTAGCCCTAGAGTTGGCATAGCTGGATTTACCCCTACATTGGTCATAAGACCACAGACGTTATATAAAAGTAGAAGCTTCGTATCACATGCAAAAAAATGTTTTTTTTTTTTTAAATTCGTGGTACAGATCCCAGCACATCAAACCACCACAATCTGTCAAATTTCTTTGATAGATTTTCAACTTTGTCGCCAAAGGGTCTAGGTTGATTGGGAAAATTTGAAAGATTCGAGTAGCTTGATGTGCTACTGATCTGTACGTTGGTAGCTCATACGTAATACAGGGGATAACTGGTAGATGATTTGGCATAGGACTGAGACAATGGAGACGACTTGAATAATAATATAAATGGTTTGTAGTTCAGTTATCAGTTAGTTATTTTTTTTTGTATGTGTCTGAACGATATGTGGCGATTCGGTCTATGCCATCTCTAGAGCTTTTTCTTCTATAAAACTGTCTTTGGCACTGCAATGCCTGCTTTAGGTCGCTGCCATAGATCGCTGTTCCTTTTGGTAGTATTCTACTCCATGGATCGCTGTCAGACTGACACTGATAGTCAAATGGACTATGGAGTCAGGAATTTAGTCCAGAATTATAAAACGTAAATTGACGTCTTAAACACATTACTGATAGCTTAAATAACTGAAAAGCGGATGATACAATTTTAGTAAAATGGCGTGGTTGGGATCTGCTGTATTGAATGTTTTTTGGAAACCCACTGTAAACATTGTGAGGTTAGGACTAACTGAAAAGCATTTTTCCCATTATCGAATCAATTACTGTCTAAGTAGTCACACATTTTTATTTATTGTAGAACACGGTATCATGCTGATAAGACGCGCTTAATTAAAAGATACGGCTATGAAGAGAAGCTTTGGAGCGGTGGTTTACTTCCTCGCCCAACAACAGGGAAACGTTTACCTCTTCCTGAGTACAGGTAACCAATGCGTTTTAAATATCAAACACCGTATTGTGAAATACATCAGTTACATTTCTATGTGTAACTGTGATATGACTTGATCTCTATTTTGTGGTCAAATTATTCATGAAGTTTATAATAATTATGTTTTGATGTTGTAGTTAAAGGCATCTGAAATAGGTGGCTTTTCATTAGCTGTAATGTATTATCAACCATGCCTTAAGTACCTGTTTTCTTGACTGCTGAGACATAAAGATCACATGCCATGCATGCATGGACATGCTTTCGATTATATCATATAAAAGTATTGTTTCAGGCCATCCAATGCTTGGACGGAGCGAAGAGCACTCTTTGGTCAAAATGACTACATAGATATACTTGGCTCTGGAGAATTGCACCCAGTAAAGACTCTGTACACCGTGCCGTCGTGGATAAGAGGAGTAAATGGCAATGAATATCAAGTGAGTACATACTTCTCAAGTATAAGACCTATAAAAAGGTTCAGGGAACACTGCAACAGCCCCTGGCTGGAGGCCTTACACTCAAGGCATCCACAGGATAGACTGGTTAAGCAGAAGCCAGCCTCATAGGTTGACCTGCAAGACGCAATTAAAAAAAAAAAAGGAAACACTTCTTCAGTGTTTGGGCTTAAAATGGCTGAGGTGTTAACATCACCCTGTTGTTTAAGTGTTAAATGAAAAAATCTATAGACAGTCAATGCATTTATTGCACTCATATTATTTATTTACTAAATAATCTAAATAAAACTTACTAATGTTATAGATGCTGCTGAGAAAAAGAAAAATGTGGGCTAATAATGGTTCAAAACAAATCAGACCAAGTAAATGGAAGGACATGGAGAAGA
Source organism: Noctua fimbriata (assembly GCA_905163415.1). NCBI lineage: Eukaryota > Metazoa > Arthropoda > Insecta > Lepidoptera > Noctuidae > Noctua > Noctua fimbriata. The sequence goes on along the minus strand of LR990922.1, from coordinate 8,666,859 downwards.
GAATATCCTTCTTATACAGAAAGCTCAACAGAAAAACAAAGACAGGACCCTCTCCTGATTAAATTATTTGCTTTTATTTGATAGGTATGTTGTTGTAGTGTTGTAATAATATTAGGAATAAAGTGTTGTATGTAAAAAGTTTATCCTTAATTTTCTCTCCTAATGTTACAATCAGACAGGAAACATCAGTTGAGTCTGATATAAGTGGTATCCAAAAAATGATAAGAATACCTACTATCTTTTGGTAACAACATATTATTTCTTCAGAAATTGATCTGATGAGTTCATCAGATCAATTTCTGAAGAAATATCATTTGACACAACAACAGAAGTATCATTTGACACAACAACAGCACAGCCTGGTGTTTTTTTTTGCAATTTTGTGAGATCATAGTTTCTTTGACCACATTGATCTACTTCTGACAGTTTTGGATTTCACCTTGAAGTTCTAACTCAAAACTCACTATGTTGAATTAGGAAATGTAGGATGCAACTAGTAGGTATTTTAATAAAGTAAATCAGAAAATGAAAATACTCCTTAACTCACATTTTTTAATAATTTTTCGTTCATTTATAGATATATTTTGTTGGGTTTACATATTCTGTAACTTATTTACTATGTACTTATCTGTATGTATTGCACATGAAAATATTATAATTATTGGTATCCATTGGATACCATGCTTAATTTAAGATGGAAGCACCAGGTAACCCGCAAACTCATCAATACAATCCGTATTGATGATTTTAAGGATTGTAATTATGAAAATATATTTTATATATGTTACGAATCACTTTTTGTTAAATATACAACCTGAAACTGACCTGCAATTTGCAAAAACTTAAGAAAATTTGAATTTCGCGGGCTCCCCGGCGCACATGGCTGACCTTAAGCCAGTTGGATTGGAATTCCATTGATTTAAACAGATCACTAGTCTTCGACTTTGAATAGTACAACGGTACCATATTGATTATATAATCTACCTTCCTACAAATCTTTCAAGAACATTTGCACACTGCATCTGATCCGAATTGGAGAAATGACGGAGAGTAGTTACTAGTACGACTTGTGCACAAGGTAGGATTTCATACCGTTATATCATTCATCATCGTCATTTCTCAGTTTCGAATTGGATGCACTCTGAATTTCTCGGAGTACCAAGTAACTTCTGCCTTACCCTTCTGGGATAACAGGCGTGATGTTATGCATTAAGATCAACCCACGTAGGTAAGTGGAAATCAATGAGTCCGCTACTTATTTTTTCTAAACCTAATGATAATGAACATACATCTTCAGTCCTTAACTAAAACTTAAAACATTAATTTACAGCTCATTCTCCATTCTTATTTAATAACTAGACGTGTCTTTTATTTGGTACATTGACTTGACTAGACTGACCATATTTACAAACACTTATTTAGTTCTTAATTCTAAATAAGGCGTCACCTAATTATATAGATTATATTATGTAGTATGTTTACTCTTTTGTGTCTACAAATTGATTCTATAAAAGGTTAAATAGGTATTCCCCAATCTTCTTTAATGAGGTCTGCGGCCTTTTCTGCGATCATAAGGACGGCAGCGTGCGTGTGAGCAGCGGGGATGCGAGGCATGATGGAGGCGTCAGCGATGCGCAGGCCTCGGATGCCGTGGACCTGAAGTCTCGGTGAGACCACGCCTGTCGGGTCGCCTGCTGGAGCCATTTTGCACGTTCCCACCTATAACCACAAAGAGTTTCATTGGAATACAGGGTGATCTGTTTAGGTGGATCAGTGAGTAGGGATTTTAGGGGACCAAAATGTTTTTTTTTTAATTGGAAAATTAGCCTTTGAATATTTTCTTTCAAATCCTGACCGTTTCTGGCCATAGCGGCTAATCTCACTGGAGATAAGCTATCGATGCAGGAGATATTTAGTTAACAAACAAGTGTCTGCAGCGAGTGCCTTTCGAAATACGGAAGAACCTACTATATCGCCAACTTCTAAACTCCTAACGCAACAATTCATAGTCTGCCCGAACAGGACAGCTAAATATTTTCAACGCAGTTTTGGTATCACTTACTTGATGGTCTAATGTGATGGAAGTCTGCATAATAGCGCACTCCCAGTATTCATCCGAGTCAAACAACAAAGACTCGCAGCCGGGGAACGGCGTCGTGTGCAATTTAGTATCATAACGCTGGAACGCTTTAGTACTGATAACTTTCTCTACCTGGAAACGAGAAAATGGCAATGTTTTGAAATTTTTAACCTTTTGAACGCTATTGTCACATATACGTGACAAGCAAGCGGGTGCCCTGTACGCCAAACGACACAAATATGTGACAAAATGGTAGGTGCAATTGTGGCTTGGCGGGGAGGGCACTAAAGATTAACTAATTTTAGAGAAAAAAATTTCAATAGCTAGCTAACTCCACTTACCATACGAACTCCCTCGATCATAGTTCGCAAATCGTTTAGATCAGCGAAATAGTTCATATGGATTTTGGGATGGTCGGCAAAGTTTGGGCTTCGGAGCATCAGTCGACCGACGCTGTTCGGTCGAATTAGCACGGGGTTTATTGAAAATGTCCGCATTCTCACACTGTACGGAAGAGAACTATACACCTTCCGGTACCAGTTGTCTGTTACTCCTGCAATAACAACAAACTCAAGTTATTCATTTTAAGTTAAAGTGTCCTGTTCTGCACTCGGAGGAGGTTATTTTCCGGATCACTGATAGTCGTCAACTTTCATAATCTCTTTTCATTAAAGTTTTAATGGAAAACAAAGCTGCTTAGAATAAAGCTTTTCTACTTTGAACAATAATAATACTATAGTGCAGATGCGATTTTGTTGGTCAGTACGTTATCTACTTTGGAATTCTGTGGATAAACTTACCGAGTAAAGAGCGTAATACTCCAACAGCGTCGCCTGCCAATGAGCCGGCTCCCATGACGAGCTCGATGTCTGGTCTGCTCTTGTCGAGGTCGTGGGAGAACTTCGTGTTTACGAAGGCAAGCCCAGCGGCTCCCCCGGGCAGGGTCAGCGGTCCACGGCCTGCCATGTATGCGGCTGCCATAAACGGGGAGGCAGCAGACAACTAGATACGTAGAAGATGACAAAATCTTAGTTATTAATACAATTTTGCATATAATTAGTAGGTTTTTTTTAACGTTGCCCCCCGCCCACTTGGATTTTCTCCTGTGTCGTGGGTGCGTTTACAAACATATGAACTCACATACACAAACAACCAGAACCGGAACAACTACCAACAAATAGGTCTGGCCATACAAATATTCGTTCTGTGCTGGAATCGAACTCGCACTTCGCAGCGCAGTAGTCAATCGCTCAGGCACTGCGCCAACCGTCAAAAAAGTTACAATACAGACACCGCAGGTCTTTATCTAACCTATTCCGAACTCTGTTTATCAGTTAGGTAAAAGTATTTTTAAATGAGTAGGTAATAGGTACCTAAGCTACGCCTTGAAATCTTAGGTTGTAGATACAATGTTCATACTATAACATAAAAGTTGGTGTTGTCGGAGTTTTGCAAGACCAGCTTTGCATTATGCAGAAAAACTGGTGCAAAAGTTGGAAAACAATGGTCAGCAGCGCACAAATCAGGTCAGCGTTTAACTTCCACTTGTTCATTATGGGTGACACGTTAAAGTAATTAAGTAATGCTAAACTAGTGTTAATTTGTTCGTTAACTCTAATAACTTCAGTGCAAAACCAACATGATTTGAATAGATTTTTTACCAAGCAAAATATTTTTGAGCAGTCTGAAAAAGAAAAATTGCTAAATTTACCGTTAATGAGTATAAAACGGTCATCATACGCGGTTACAACCCGTTTATAACGGCTTTAGAACGGTCAACATCATCGCGGTTATAACTCGTATGCTCACGGGTTTGACAACGTAGCGTGCCATGCACGTAGCATATCGGTCTGTAAAGGAACGGTCTAGTGTGGGCATAGTTTCATACTTTTCAATACAAGCAATATTTTTTATGCCTGATACGTCCATAGCACGGTCATGATATGGTACGGTATAGTGGGTAGACACCATTTAGATTAGCTCAGTAGCGCATATTTATTAATTTCCCTGAAATTGGTTTGATTAACATCGTTCAATTGCTGTTTTTTCCGCTCGGTTGAATGAAATCCGTGCCTCCCCCTAAGGCGCTGCGTATTTGGCTAGGGGAAAATTCAACCACCGACATTATCTGGAATTAGGAAGTTTACCTACAGATGTTTTAGTTATTTATGGTCCTATAGTTATAGTATAATTTGTTGAGAGAGGCTTGAAGATGTGCGTTGGACGCTTAGACTTTGCTAAATAGCCCTGCCCTTTTCCCATATTTCTCATGCCTGGACAAGACTTTTCCAAGAGAGGATGCAGACTTCAAGTCGAGATCCAGTCGGAACAGGCTCCACTTTGATTATAATTTGCACGGTTGGCGCAGTGGCTGAGCGATTGACTGCTGCGCTTCGTGTTGCGGGTTCGATTCCCGCACGGAACAAATATTTGTATGGCCTACAGGTAGTTGTCCCGGGTCTGTCTGTTTGTGTATGTGAATTTAAATGTTTGTAAAAGCACCCACGATACAGGAGAAATTCCTAGTGTGGGGCAACGTTTTTTAAAAAAGAAAAAAAAATCCAAATAAAAAATAAATGGTATTTCATTGTTTTACGTGTAAATAATTTTAAATAAATAACGAAATTCATTTTTCTCTTTTCTCGCGAAACTAGGAACTACTTCCTAGTTCCTAGTTCCAATAGCAACTAAATCGACCTCTATAATTTTAGCAGTCTCCCTGAGATGAGTTGAGGTTGAGAGAGAGAACGCAAGAGCCTCCCCTGCTAAAATTATGAAGGTAGTTTTTAACGCAATGTAGTTCTAGTCTAGTGTAGTTCTAGTCCTCGTCTTAACGTGTGGTGCACAGACTTGGTCATTGACTGACATCCAGAAGTCCAAACTCAAGGTTTGCCAACGAGCAATGGAGCGCAGTATACTAGTATACTGCGCTCCATTGCTCGTTGTGTTAATTAACGGATCGTGTTCGAAACACAATACTGCGCCACTCCAAAACAAAAATAGCTGACGTGGCTCAAAAGGCTGCACGACTCAAATGGGAATGGGCAGGACATGTCTGCTGACCAACTGTGGGCCAAAATAGCAGGAAACTGGTGCCCTGACACAGTGAGGCGGTGTCTCGGCAAGCCATGAAGGAGATGGCGGGAAGAACTAGTCAGGTTCCGTAAGAACTGGAAGGACGACGCGCGGGTTCGGGAGAAATGGAAGGAGTAGAGGGAGGCCTTCGCCCAGGAGTAGGACAGAGCAGGCTAGGAAAAAAAAGGTTCTAAGAAAGGACCTGCTAAATTACCAACTCGTAATCCTGCACTGCCTGACTTGCGTATGATCGCCAGGCTTATTAGTTAGTTAGTTAAAGTAAGCACAAAAATGGGGTACGTGCATTATCGGCGTTTCTCTGAATTGGTCGAATTTATTCATTTATGCTGACGAGCACAGTTATTGCAAATTTTGAACTTGAACTTTTGAAAGGTTTTTTAATTTCAGTTTAAAAACGTGATCCAAATAATATTTGCATATTTGACATTAGTTTGGTGAATTTGTTGACGCGCGCTTTTTAATTATGTCTGTTAATATTGTAAGATAATGACATTCAAATTAATGAATAACATGTCATTAATTTGAATGTCATTATCATTAATATTGAATACCTACTTAGCAGTTTTCAAGGGATAAATCCGCACAAACTACGGAAGAAAAACTATCGTGTACGAAGGATCTAAAATATTTAATAAGTTATCGAGTGACCTCAAAGAATCTAAATCCAATACCACTTTTAAAAAGCTACTTAAAAAATTTATAGTGGAAAATTCACGAACGAACACTTAAAAATTCACAAAACATTTATATAATCGATGTCTAGTTTTTGTAATACCCCCCACTTTTGTTATTTTTTAGTGTTTAATTTAAATATTCTATGGTAAAAGTGATAATGTAATGTAAGGTAATTCTTATGAGAGTAAATGATCTTAAACCTCATAAATGTTCAAATAAATTACCTTTTAATATTGAGACTATCATTTTGCAACTACAGCAAAAAGTAAAACTACCCATAGCCTACCTGCTTTAGTCGAGTCGTAAAATTCCTTCCTGCAGGTGGAACAATTTTATTAAGAACTATCATAATACTACAATATTGTATATGTTAATATAAGAACAGACCTACCTAGTGTAGCCACAAATACCCATGAGATTGAGTACCTATCCACCAACCTTATATAACATTTAGGAAGGAAAAGAGGCGGTTTTCCCCCCTTGCACATACTTACTAAAGTATACTGTGCACATTCGAATGCGGCCAGTTGATTGTACTTCGTAGGTCAAGTACAAGAATACTTTTCGAAAGGGGACTGGGGTTCACACTCATCGGCTTTTGTTATTCTATTTTGTTTTGTACTTCCTTGCTATTTCATTTGCCATACTTACGTCATTCATGGTCATTCCAGTTTGGTTTACAATGAAGGCGTTGCCAGAAAACGTAACGTGGTCTTGAAGATTGTGCCCAACAGGGAGGTCAGCGAACGCTGGGATCCCAAACTCGTTCAGATGGCCCTTTGGTCCTACTCCTGACACCATCAGCAGTTGAGCGGAGCCTATAGCTCCTGCAGATGAGATGACTTCGCGACGGGCACGCACTTGCATACTGTAAAATTAATTTCGTGTGTAGAATAATATACCTACGTAGCTATGTGTATGTTCAGCTAATTTAAGATGAAGAAAACATAATGTTTCGGATTCTGCAAAAGTTACAATTAAGTTACCTTTTATTCCACTTCTTAAATTCTACGCCAGTGGCTGTTTTTGTGTACGGGTCTATTAAAATTTTCGAAACCGTAGAGAATTTCGCTACTTTCAAATTAGGCCTGAAACGTATTGGTTCTAAAAACGCTTTCGAGGAACTGCATCTTCTTCCATTTCTCATGGTTGCTTGTGGCTTAGAAAATCCGATCACCTTTTCTCCATTTGGGTCTCTCCATTTATATCCTAGTTCCTCACCAGCTTGCTTGAATGGTTTCTCAAGGGGTGAGCGGTACGGCGCATATTCAATATTTAAATATCCGCCAACACCGTGATATGACGAGTTTCTTAATTCTTTGATACCTATGTTTTCTGATTTTTTGAAATACGGCAATATTTCGTCGTAGCTCCAGCCCTCATTACCCATTCTAGCCCAGTCGTTGTAATCTTCCGGATGTCCTCGTTGATAAATTAAAAAGTTAAGCACACTACTACCGCCGAGCACTCTGCCGCGGGGCAGGAAGCAAACTTTCCCTCTTAAATCCTTGCATGCTCTCGGCTCCGGCATTGAAGTATAACCCCAGTTCATAGGGGTGAGGGAAAGAAATGCAGCGAATATAGGAATGTCGGAAAAGAAGTTTTCGTTTCCTCCGGATTCTATGAGTAACACCTTCCATTGTGGAACTTCACTCAGGCGGTTAGCTAGTACAGAGCCCGCTGACCCGGCTCCTATGACTATGAAATCAAATTCTTCCTGGTCTTTTGGTGTGTAGTCAGGTATGAAACCTTCTCTTGGGTTTCGAGGTAGAGGTCGAAACAAGTCGGTCCAGTAGTCCATAAAGCTCCGCGTGTCCAACTGCGCTTGCACCGTCGCTGCCGTGATGCAGAGTAAGTGGAAGAACCATAGCATGATGTGTTTTTATATTCTTCATTCCTGAAACAAATTAGGTACTAATCAGTGACAGGAATTATCCACAAGCCATTGCTAGGCACTCGGTGGCGGAGTTAATTTAGTCCACTTGGTTGAGGACTTAGTCTCGTAATAGGTATCTGAGGAATACTTGTGGATGATCTTCACGCTGTCAATGTTTAATTTAACAATCTAAATTCTCACGACAGTCATGTGGTACTTAACGACCCACGTGCAGATGTTTGAAGGTTAACGATGATCGTTCTATAGGTCTAGAGTTTTTTTAGAATACAAATGACCATCTAGGGACTCATTTACATCAGTGATTTTAATAAATCAATTCAATTCCGTCACATCAGTTATACATTAAAATAATGTATCGCAGGTAGGGGGAAGTGTTCATTAATTACCAACCTAACTTAAAGTACCCAAGTAAGTAACCACCATATTTAAAGTCGTCCTTTTCATAAATAAAAAACTTTTATCAGGAAGAGTTTTCAAAATTCTTATAACTAAATAATGGTTTTAGGTCTCGAAGTTGCAACCTTTCTGACTTTTTTCGTGAGCCAGCAAAACTAAACCCTATTTTTCTTAACTCACAAATGAGCGTAAAATTGCTTGTAAATTTTGCAAATTCGACTGAAATCTGTTTTATATTGTGCAAATTTCGCCTGCCTTCCGAAATTAGTTTTTTCTTTAGCGCCGTCGCCAGAACATTCTTCCGAAATCCAATTACTTTTAGCAATTTTAAATTTCTATATATACAAGTGCTATAAAAAGTATTTTACGAAGTTAAATATTGATTAGGCACACATAGTTCGTAAGTAACTTTGTAAAGGCTTTCTTTCAGGAATAATTGACTGACTAGGTACCTATAAATAGAACTTTTTCTTCATTGATATGATATAAACATTCAAAGAGCTACATTATGTCCATGGTCCTAGAGTTTAAATTGATTTGAGATCCATTAACAACTATGACCTTGTTAGTTTGCCTGGGGATTTCTGATAACGAACTTGCCGTATTAATAACAGTGGCCATAATTCAGTCATATTTATGACGTATGCCATAACCCAAATTGCAAATGAGGATGGTTGGCCATCACCTAATACTCGAAGGATTAAGTCATTGTCAGTCACGCTAGCACATCAGGCCAGCATAATGGGCGACATCCGAAGGCATACAACTCTCGGAATTTTTGATCAAAATTTGTGTGTGAAGTGTTTATTCAAAAATCATTGTGATTCGGTTAAATATGCGTGACGTATAGAGCAGCAGTCTATCATGCCTTGTTAGTATTGTCATTTATTTCATGGCTATTGATTTTAATATTTGTTTTGTGACCCAATTCTTTTGGTAAAACGTGTAGCTAGATATTATTATTTCGAAATAACTACACAGAGTTCACTACTACGCTGATAGTTTGGTTCACTCGTGTCTTTGTTGCCGTAGCCTGATTTTGACAAATACGACTGAACTGCTTTGAAAACAAACCATTTGTGCAAATTGGTTTCGCAACGAAATGTTTATTTATGTAGCTAAACTGTTTGTTATGTTAAATAATATGAGCAACGAACTGCACGAAATATCTCGCTGAACCCTTGCTCATTCGACGTTTTAAGTCATACTAGCTGTTGCCCGCGACCTTCGTTCGCGTGAAATTATTATAACATATTACTTCCCTTTTTGAATCGTATTTTGTTACCAATTTCAAGTTTTTTTTTTTGCACGGAACCCTAATTGTTATTCTAAAATAAAAGTAAGTTATAGTCCTCATAACATCAACTATCTGCCAGTAAAAGTCTCGTCAAAATCGGTCCAACCGTTTCGGAGATTAGCCGGAACAAACAGACAGACATACAGACAAAAATTGAAAAAAATGTGTTTTTGTTATAAGTGCCGTATATAATTTCATATGCATTTAGTAAAAAGCTGTTGTTTTGATATTACAAACAGACGCTTCAATTTTATTTATTTGTATAGATGTGTAGATAAGAAGGTTAAAAGTGCATTCTGTTGTAAATGAGGCGATTGTAAATACTGCAAACTGCAACTGCTACAAAGACTACAAAATAAGATGATAGGACCTTCCTCCCCGTTGTATGTAAGCACGAATTTTAAGTAAATCAATTTATAATTGATCTAGATATTAGACAGACGTCTGCTGCTGCTTGCAACTTGTGAGTCGATAGCAAAATATCCGCATTGTGTCAGATTGTTCCGCATACGCATATTTTACCGTGTAGATACTACTGGGTAGATAATTAAATTACCCAGTAACACAGTCAAGTCAAGGAATGCCCGGTGCGATAGCTCAGCGAGTCACGTACTAACCGCGATTACATACGTGGACAGAATTAGGATCAATCACACTTGTAATCACGGCTATTTGGGTGCGATTACTTGCCAATAACGTCCTGTAGGGAAGGTTATAAGGTACGGTACTCCTAAGCAACTAGAAAATCTATTTTATTTTATTCTCTATTTTGTAGAATGCGGTTTCTTCTATACGATAGGCAAATTTTTCAACATTAAGATGATTCACGCTTCAATAAATCGTTAATGGAGTAAAAAAAGAAATTAGTTTACTTAATATTTAGTTACGTACTAAACGATTAAGGCTGTAAGTGCTCGCTTTCACTAATTTAAAAAGCTCGTATAGACCTATTGTTCGTAGTGCTAGATTCATGTTTTTAATTACATGGTGAAAAAAGCACTTTAGAAATTGGTAGAGTGGAGGGCCCCGCCATCTTTGCAACAAAATGGAAAACGATACTTAATATACAAATACATACATATGTATATATGGTATGTGTATGGTATAAATGGTGTAAACGGACCCTTCACGAAGCCGTCAACCAAGCATTCTGTACATCACGCAAAAATGATTGTTGGGAAACGACTTTTTTTTCGGGTGAAAAATCACGTTATATATCTCCGTAACTAGAAGGTTCTCAGGTGGTCCAGAATAAAAAAAATATTGCAATGACGGAGAGAACAAGTGTCTTTCGGTTTATGGGTAGGTTTCACCTAATTTTCGAGTCATCGTAGATCTTTTAGCTTCTGAGTCTTGCCTTTTACTACATTTACATGTATACCTATATGCTATTGCCATTGCTACGTAACATCGAATGCGCTATAAACACAGGGTTTAAAATGGAAATACCTATGTAAAATTACCTTTGTAATACACAACTTGCAGATTTTTATTTATTACAAGTACCTACTCTTCAAACAATTTAATATTTTCCTAGACACGGGTGTTTTGTTCTTACATTGAGAACTGTTAGCGAGGTAGTGTTAATAGTGAGTGCACACAAACGGTGTGGGATAGGTAGGTGTGTGTTGTACAGTCGCCAGCACATCAAGTTACCACAAATTATTTTAAACCATAAAATGTTAACGTTTAAGTTCAAAATCGAATGAGAATACTTGACAGTTTGTGGTAACTTGATGATTTGGCGACTGTACTTGTAGGTAGGTCAACATTCGTCCCTGCAGTGTGCAGGTGTGCACTGTGCACTGTGCATTGCGTGCTACCGTGAATATGCAAATATTGTGCATAGTAGGATACCTCGACTAATATTTGATATCTATTGCGAAACATGATTACTTAAGTAAGTAATTTAAGTAGTTTTATTTACTTTTTAGAACATGGATAAATTATGATTTTACCCACATTATAAGTATATTCAAGAACTTGGAATCTTTCAAAAGAAAAATGGTAAAGCCTGTGGTAGGTCAAGCTTGTTCTGCGAAAAAAATACCCTTAGTTTCAGTTCGGTGAGTTTGAATTAGAAATAGACGTGTTTAATGGGGTAAATAAATGTAATACAGATAAAAAATATGTTTTAAAATTAATAAATTCTATTAAGTTCATAGCCGAAGTAGGTAAGTACTTACATCTTCTTTCAGTTTTATGAGGCGAAAATAAAGTAAGTAACTTTATTCCCGAGAGAAAATGTTTATTTTGGTGTTAACGACAATCCATATTCCTTATCTTTCCGTACTAAGTGATTTATGAATGTCAAAAGACCTTTTTACGGGAACATTATAGGCACGTTCCTAATAATTCGACATATTTTTATTAGAGTGATTTATTTTTCCTGAAAAATTGAGTTATTTATTTTTTTGAGTACGCAGGACGACTAATCAAGCTATGAAAACCAAATTAAGCTGATGTATCATTGTACGGGAAGCTCATAAAAAGCGAAGTCAGGTTATATTGGATATGTGTAGCTTGATGTGCCGCCGTGTGTACCTTCTAAGGTGCCTACATAAGTGGCTTTCGAACGTTTCGTGATATAACATCACGCTTGTAATTCCCGAAGGGTGAGGCGGACGTGTACCTGTAATATAACTAATATACCCACACATTTCATCAGTTATGTTGTTATGTCCCAAGTAATAGAGAGCGGTATCTTTGCAAAAATGTCATCATCACTAACTGAGCGAATGACCTTCGCTAATAAAAACCAAAGGAAGTCCAGTGTCCATAAATAGTTAAATGGAATAAGATTATCATTTAAAATGTTGTTATTGTAAAATCACTCACGTAATGTCGTAGCTACACAGGTTAATGCCGTATCGTCCTTGACAGGCGCAGGCGCATCGCTCTGGTGATGAAACTATCAGTAGGTTGACCACACCAAAACTTATGATAAGTATTATTACTACGTTTTACTATAAATGTCTTCATCACTTATTAGTCTTTGATAAAAAATCTCAATGCACATAAATATTATTTTTTAAAAATCTAAGAGAAAACAACTCTATGAATTGTAGATCTAATTTCTAATAGATTATTTGGAGTAGATAGACCTAGGATACTTTTATTTTGTATAAAGATCCAGATTTCCCAAGGAATATGAAAAATAGACATAACGTCACGCCTGTAATCCCCGAAGGTTTAGGCAGAGGTGTATCTAATTGTACACCCACATTTCGCCAGTTATGTTTAAGACCCGTATAATAGAAGGCGAATCATTTGCCATCAACTGGGCACAAATCCAGACTCCGTGGCTGCTACTGAGAAATTATTGATGAAAAAACACAATTTGCTCGATCCGGGAATCGAACTCAGGACGTCTGCCCAGCAGTCATGATTGTGACCACTCGACCAACGAGGCAGTTGATTCAAAATAGAATTAGTATCGATTTCAGTAATGTGTGACACATTTGTGTGTGTGTGTGTGAGTGTGTGTGATCTGGGCGTGTGTGTGTGTGTGTGTGTTTTCAATAGCGTGTGTGTGAGTGTGTGTGATCTGAGTGTGTGTGTGTGTGTTTCACATAGGTGGGATTATACCTATACACAGGTATGCAGCTAACCTGCCTACAGATTTAAACATTCCTAAAGCTTTGTCCAATTATCAGCGCACTTCGTAAGAACGTAACCGGTATGATATAAAGCCTAATTGCATTCCACAGCCATATTATAAAGGCATAATATTTACTGACTTAGACATTTTAACGTAACTCTTCGTAGGTAGGGATATAACATGGTTAATCGACACTTTGAATTATAGCCATAATTTAAGTATTTGCAGTTATGATTGACACATTGATAGCATCTTCCCATTAACAGATCAAGACCGTTTTTTAACCGACTTCCCCGTTCAAATTTGGTGAAGATCTGACGCTGATCTTCAGAGATATACAATGGAACTCTTCAATTATAGACAGCAAATCTGCCGTGATTGCTGCAATCGTTTAGATGTTTATTGTTTACAGAATATCGTAACATAACTCCTATATGCTCTAAGCGTGTACGTAGATGTGTACAGTACAACCAGATTTCTTTGTTTTTGTTGACAATGTAAAGTAAATGCATAGCAAATATTAATCATAGTAAATATTATATACATTAATAAATTAAAATAACCTATATTAACTAACTAACTTAAAAATAAACTTAAAAAATGGCGTCAAAAAACTCCTCCTCAACGTAGTCAACTGGTAATGTACCCAAAAGACTGGCGGCGTTGTTGCCACGTTGTATGGCAACGCTAAGCCTTTGGCCAAGGTAAAAGCCAGCCCTTGGGTCACGGGAAGAGTCAACTAAACGTTTAGAAATGTCCTTGAAAAGGCTGTGAGCACTCGGACCCCACGGACCGAATATTAATTGCATAGGATAAAACTTTTTTGCAAAAAATAAATCCGACTTCAAAAACACAAAAAGGTGAAAAATAACTTTAGCTTCAGAAGTCGATGACTTTTGTTTGTTTGATTCAGTTTTTTTGTTAGCGACTACATTGTTACCGTCCGTCTGGAGGAGGGTTACGTTATGTAGGACTCCTACGAAGAGTCGGGGGCCCGGGAGATACTTGAACATATCATGTCTTCCGGGCCCCACGTTCTCACATAAAGGCCACCTCTTTGGAAACAGATCAAGGCCTACTTAACAGTTAATTTATTATTATTTGATTTTAGAATGTGTCACGAAATGTCATACTTTGTAAACTTAGTTTTAAATCGCGTGATTTTGTTTGCATAATTTTGTATGCAGCAATGAACTTTAAAATAAGCATGTTAATCTAAACTCGTGGATCATAAATAATAATTAACGAACGACGCATATGATGCAGTTGGATTGTTTTTTTTTTTAATTTATTTTTTGCTACTTTTTTTTCTGCACTTTCTCGCTATGAAAAGTGAATGGGAAAATTTTAAGTATCTACTATTCTACGAATGCACCAACTATTCGTAAATGTTTTCTTAAAAAAAGATGCCTCTTTGGTCTAGTGGTCGCAAGCTCTACTGCTGAGCAGGAAGTTCAGGGTTGGATTCCTGAGCTGGGCAAAGTGCTATTGGGTTTTTGCACCAGGAGCTTAAGTAGCAGTCCTTTGTCGGGATTTGGTCTATGGCAATAGGCTCGCCTCTATTAAGCCAGACTTAAACATATCTAGCGAGTCTAGTTATATGAACTGCATAGTCTATATACAGCTCTGTTAAACCCTTTGGTGATGACAGCCATGATATTATGTATCTCAAAAATTCTTTACAAAACTAGGCTTATCATTTCAGAAAGAATTCGTATCCTATTCCGATGAACTGAGTACTATTTACGAGTGTTACAACATCACAATTTATGTGATTACGGTTGTGATCTTTAAGGGTTATGGATGCTCATGACTTCAGGCGGTACTATCAGGCCTTATGTTTATACGGAATCTTGCTTAACTTGGTCACGAAGAGGCATCGCGGCGCTACATATTTTACAAGAGCTTTCACAGATATTTGCAATGAAAAAGATATGCGCCATTCCTTTTATGAATAAAACAAGCTTGAAGTTATTTTTTACCGTAAGAAATTCAATGTAGATAACAATTACGAATGACTCTAAGGTGTTTGTATTTTCCACTTTTCAAGCTTATAAAAGAAATTTATTTTAGAGTTTGCAGAGATCTCTCAACTATGTTGGATGCAGCTGAATACCAGTATTTTGTATGGATCGACTGCCTATCTGAACTCCACAACCCAGTACTGGGTAAATAATACCTTTAGTAAGACTGGTTGTCACATTTCGAGTTTTTTTGATTGTCGATTTTTTGTTGTTTATTTTTGGAGAGATCTAAATGTTTATATCGAAACGTAACTTGTTGTACTTAATTTTTAGTGATATGTTTTCTTCAGGATGACATAGTCACTCGACGACAAAACCCTTTAAAATAAGAAGAAAAAAAAAAAAAAACAATATTGATTTTCTTGAACATACACCTAACCAATCTTAATTTAAAACTTCTAGAGTTGCTGGCCACACACACGACTGCACCCCAACGATGCACAACTTTTAAAAGTAGTCAAGCAAAGATTTTGTCCTTTGTTCGGGACTTTCGAAACTATTAATTGTACATTTTTAATCTTGACTCTTTTGTATGACATGTAATTTGTAGCAAGGTCAAGAAAGTTGATATTGTTAGCAAGGCAAAGTAGGTTTGAAATTAAATATTTTGTCTTGGTAGTTATGTAAGCACCCATATCATTCATCACTTAGGTAATTGGGCTGATGATTCCTTTGACCATGTTGGGGTCGGCCACCAGTTTAACCTGATGCAGCTGAATACCAGTATATTACATGGAGCGACAGGCTATCTGCTATTAGCCAGTAATAACTGGTTTCTTTCGCTATACCACTTGGTGAGACTGGTTGTCAGACTTTCGGACCATTTACCATTTCAGTGTATTTAAGGTTCAAATTACCGATTTTTCAGATCGTGCAGTTGGTCTACTTCTAGCCCTAGACTAGGCTCCAGACAGCGGCAGCGTTACGTCACAAGATCGCTGTGACCAAAATAAAAACGTCCAAGTGAACTTTGACTATAAAAATAGAACTCTAGAAACATGGAGTAGTTATTTTCAAACCGAATACAGTGACTTTAAAGTTATGGGCTGTTGGTGAAGGAACATGACATAAACGCCTTGTGAATCTTTCCGATAAATAATAATAAAAGGAGGCTTCGAGACGAGGCTCTTCGTCTTGTCGAACGGTATTGTCTGGGAAGTCAGTCAAATGTTTTACGCGGAGAGTTTGAGAGTTCTAAAAGGAAATCGTGGCGCGGAGCCCGACAATCGGGGTCGTAAGCCCGCGCCGCACCACTCCAGAAACAGATTCCTAACTTTGAGGACGTTGGGAGCAGATATTGATGTTTGCTTTTGTTTAATACCCTTAAAATGTACAATTAAACAAAACATTTTCGAAATCAAGGGTGGGGCAAAGTTTCCTATCGAATCGTACATCCAGTACACACTTAATGTACTGTAAGGAGTTACAAAATAAAGTGAACATTATGCATGTATGTACGTCAAAAGGGTTTATTTATTGCAAAACGGAGGCCGGTGGCTTAGAAACTGGAAGTCGAATGCCCAACTGTTTTGTTAAAGGTCTAGTTATGGAGAAACGCAACACTGGACTTAATTGTACCGTTGTAAACACAGGTTGACCTTGTCCTCGACCAGAGTACGCGTAACACGAAAACGAAATATGGAAAGAATGTGCGTAACCGCGGTCAGAAGGAATCTATTACATTACATAAGAGGTCATCACATCATTATTTATGTTGTTTAACAAGTTTAGTTTGTTTTTAATCGTTTCATATTAAGGTGCATTGTAAACCTGTTTATTAATTTATTCCTCTGTGTCAATCGGACATGGAATTTTTACAAGACGCTGAGCTATGCAGGTTCAATTTTATTTTTAAGGAACGTGAAAAATAATGTCACAACTAGGTATGTTTTGTTTTCCACAAGTTACAGCTGTTATCTTTGCAGGGTATCCGTGCATATGTACACAGCTTAATCTGAGGTTTGCTTTTTATTTGGATGAAATTTAGGCTGCCATCGTTAACGAGCTACTGGGCTCGCATGGCATCGTGCCAAAATCAGAATCGTGAAAAACTTCAACACAAAGTCTGGGTTCATGAATTATTATACGACTGGTTTAATAAGGTCAGATCAAAATTGTGTGCTTTTTTTAGACAGCTCAGCGGACAGATCTAATCAGATATTTACAAAAAAAAAACAATGTTTACTTAAAAATGTTACTTTTAAAAGTTATTTTGGAGAGTTCTGGCTATTTCAGAAAAGTTAGGTTTAGGCGTTGGAAGGCCTCCCACTAGGTGGACCGATGACCTGGTGAAGGTTGCAGGGATCCGCTGGTTGCGAGTCGCACAGGACCGGTCAATATGGCGACACTTGGTGGAGGCCTATGTCCAGCAGTGGACGTCTTTCGGCTGAAATGATGATGATGATGTTCTACCAACAAAATTAAAATTAAATGAAAAATTAGTTACTTAGTTAAGAACGAGTTCAATCAAGCCGTGCAGCTGTGGGACCATACTGGGTATATGCTCGTATTAACAATTACGCAAGCAGTTGGACTAGCACGGGAAACGCACGTCACCGATCAATTAACTGGCAGTTACCACTTTGTGCAACTTATTAGCACGAACCGTATTTACTTCGAATGTTTATAATGTGTTGTTTCTACGTACATCGTTAAGCATTAGCATCGTCCTTTAAAGTACATACCTATTCAAAGGAATATTTCTGTGTCATCGTTATTTGCTACTGATGTATTATGCACGAGGTATCATAAGGTACAGGAGGTATATCTTTAAATGCTTAGTTATTGAATGACGTCATGACCGTTTGCCTCGTTGGTCTAGTGGTCGCAAGCACTACTCCTGAGCACGAGGCCCTGGGTTCGATTACTAGGTCAGGCTGGCATCATATTGCTTGTTACAATCAGGAATTTCTCAGTAGCAACCACAGAGTCTGGATTCCTGCCTGGCAATAGACTCGCCCCTATTACATCAGCGGAACGTGGGTGTAGGTACTGTTAGGTCCACTTTACATAACCCTTCGGGGATTACAGGCGTGATGTTATGTCATCTTTAACTGCTTAGTTATTGAATGAATCTGTATTATAGTGGCGTGACTGTTTATGTTGGCATATAATGGTTTCCTTTTCAATGTTCGATAGTGTATGATGTTTTCATTTAAGAGTATCAGTGTAGGTAGTACCGGATGACTATGAGTGCGTTACTTTGATAGTAAAGGCCTCATCTTCTCTTCTATGACTCACTGGTAACCACTACAATGAACAGGTTTTATTGCTTTGTCTGGGATCTCCTTAGAAAATGTACAAACTGTTTCTATAAGACGCCATATCCTTTGACGGTTTAACCTAACCAAACCTTTTAACCTTTGTCGTCGACTGGTTGCTCTTTAGATTGAGCAATACAGAATAGTGATTTACCGTTTCTTAGCGCGCCTTTTTATCTCTAAAACGTTGTCACGGGACTACAAAATATTCCGGGATGTTCTTATTCTTGTCAAACCTTTTTACATTGGCATACCGATAGGCCTACCTGTAGGTATACAGGGTGACCCCGACAATACGACAATTAATAAAACTGCGTATACCGCATGACGTTCCCAGATTGCATAAAAAACATTCGAATATAATTAGTGCAAATAGACCCTTAACACATCCGAAAGGCACTTGTTCTCCCCGTCTTTGCGATCATTTTTTTGTTCTAGACCATACCTGAGAACCTTCTAGTTGCGGAGATATTGTGGGTCAAAGTTTCAACTTTTTCACAAGTATTTTTTTAAATACATGTTTTTAATGTAAGATTTTTACTTTACACACCTCTACGACCCCCGTACTATTCAATCCATTCATCAGTACAATGCTTTGAGTGCTTTCCATCGAGTCATACCTTAAAACGTGATTTTTCACCCCAAAAAAAAACGTCCACTCCCAGCAATTATTTTTGCGTAAAGTTACTTAGTTTGATGTACAGAATGCTTGGTTGACGTCTAAGTGAAGGGTCTGTTTACACCAGGGTAGCCGTCGTATCTAGTATTAAGTCATTCTTTTTTTTCATTTACAGCATTTTCTACATGATCTAGATTAATAGGCTAGCACCGACAGGTTAACGACCCCCGCATCGGTATAAAAACTAATCACATGTTGCCAACTCGATACTTCAAATAGTTCCTTAAATTTTATTTCTAGACGCAAGTAAGTGAAAATTATACCTTAGGTTAGTAAACCAATATTTATAAATGGTGTTGTTTTCGTTAACAGTTTTATGCTATTTAGTTCTTTTTTTTTAAATCGATGGTAGGATTTATTACCAGTGTTTTCATCTATTGTCGTAACGTCGGCGCCACCCTGTATATAAGGTGTAAACAGACCCTCCACGTAAAAATTATTGATGGGCAACGACTTTTTTTGTGGTACAAAATCACGGTTTACTCAATGTAACGCACTCAAAACATTGTGTTGATTACATTACATTGTCTCCTTTTACATGATATTTGCATTGAATAGTAAACGGGTCATGGAGGTATTTAAAGCAAAGTTACAACATTAAAAATTACAACATAAAAAATAACTTGGACAAAGTTGTAACTTTGACATTCAATAATTAAAAGGTTCCCAGGTATGGTCCAGTACAAAAAACTGATCTCAATGACGAGGAGAACACGTGCCTTTTGGCTTCGTTAAGGGTCTTTTTACATCCATTGGGTACGTACGTAGTAAAGTCTTTCATAAAGTGTAAGTACAACTGTAAAAAGGTTTCTTAAGTAGGAGTGAGAAATTATATCGAGGATATTCAGTCAGTTCAGTTTAGGAGAAATAAAACCTTATACTTACGGTATAGGACATACATTCGTGTACGAAAAAGACGACTTTGGTAAGTAGCTACTTATATTCACATTGGCAAACTGTAGGTGCGGTGGGATCCAGTAGCGAAGGGTCAATTTTTGTAAGAGGTTAACCGGAGTACATATCTTTAATGTAATTATATTATTTGTCTATAGAAAACCTGACTGTGCCATTTTTCAAAGGGAAGCCAGTATGAATCGAGCTGTATGGAACCTTCGCCACTGGTAGGCATCGATTGAAATAATGTTAATTACGAGTATCATGTACTTACTTAAAATTTTAACACAGTTATTACAAATCCGATCCATACTTTCGTTATTTTTAAGCAACAACAACATTTCTTAAGGTGTAAACGTTTGTACAATTTTTTTGGCGCGAAAACTGCAAGAGGCGTAATGCG
The DNA here is from genome assembly GCA_905163415.1 of Noctua fimbriata. NCBI lineage: Eukaryota > Metazoa > Arthropoda > Insecta > Lepidoptera > Noctuidae > Noctua > Noctua fimbriata. The sequence continues at coordinate 8,646,557 of LR990922.1, read as the reverse complement.
TAACTCTAGTTTGAATTAAATGTCGTAAGACTTCCGATACTCAGTAGATGTTTAAAGGAAATTTAGCAATGCCTTACCATGCCCTACCTTAAGGCAACGCATAGTAGGGGGAGTAATCAAATGCGTATGTTTTATAATTACGTACATTATTCCATCTTGACTAACCTAATTAATTAAATTATTTGGATTAGCATTAAAACTGGTTGTTTCTTAATTTTGTTTACCATTTTTTTGCCTGAGGCTTGCAGTTTTAGTAATTTATACGTAATTTTATATATTTTGTACGGAAATTAAGAAGTTTTAATTATTTTCTTATTTTAAGTAGGTATTAGTTTTTTTTTAAAGGGTCAGAATAAAATATGAAATCCTTAAAAATAATGAAAAAAATTAACGAAAACTCACCACATTCAAAAAGTCCAAACACAACACTTCATTCACGAAAAGCTGAATGAAAAATCACTGCACTAGAGCTGACACCGTTCTACAATCTAGATGCACATTATGTAACTTAACGAGCACATGTGTTAATTGTTTGTAATAACAGCGTCGCATGTTCATAGATGAATGGTATCGGATGCAGCACGCATGCGCACACCGGCCTACGAGGATACGCGCCGAGCATTGGTCAGGCGCGCCCGCAACGACACGCCATTTAAACTACTGTCCGTAGTCACGGCCTTGCCACTGGACCAGTAAACGTATCTCTGTAACTACGACCGATACATATTTTGCCACAGAATGCTGCCGTTGAAGTCCAAGTTCGACTTGCGACATCTATAAGAATTCAACCGTGGAATTATGTGCGGATTGTTTGTTGTAGCCTTCCAAAATTGGTATTAGCTTAACTGGCTAATCTCTCTGTAAAGAATTTCATATAATAATGGATGTTCGGTGATCTCACGTTCAAATACCGCACCACGGTCCACGGTAAACTTAACTGAAACTTATACTTTTTTCAGAAGCCGGACAGAATAGCATAACCACGAGTGAAGCAACGGTATTCGACTACGCCTAGGTCACACAACACCTAACACGCAACCTAGGCTAGCTAGTATTGTCTGGCAGAGATCGCTTCTTGCGACAAGACCAACATTTCGTTTTTTGTAGTTTTGCTCTATTTGCTTAGAACAACTGGAACTGGTGCAAGTACAACAACTAAGTAGCTTTTTCTTTATAAGTAATATTATACTTATGTAGATAGTGATAACCAGCACTGCAGTCACGCTTTATTAGGTACTACGAAGCAAATTGACGAATAAAAAACCGTCAATTTTAAATCTGTCAAAATAAATTGAACAAATAATTAATAACCTATTTTCGAGGAGTTCGTGGCTAAATAATAACAGCCGCTCGGGTCGATCTTCAGGTTGAGTCGCGCTTGCCTAGGTCCGTGGATGAGTGACCAGCCATTACATACCGAGTTTCCTCAGAAAGCACGTTAAGCCTTTGGTCCCGGCTGTCATTTGTAGATCTTTGACAGTCGTTACAGGTAGTCAGTGGCCCGAAAGTCTGATAACCAATCGTATAGCCAACACTAACGGGGTCGTGGAGGTCAGATAGGCAGTCGCTCCATGTAAAATACTGGTATTCCGCTGCATCTGGTTAGACTGGACACCGAACCCAACGTAGTTGAGAAAAGGCTAGGCAGATGATTATACTAATGTGTGAAAATAAAATTCGTTTGATTTTCAGGAGGAAACCCGCTGCTTGTGGAAACAAAAAACGGCGGCTAGCAACATAGTATTGCTTTAAAAATGTGTCTGAAAAAGAGATTCCGTACATTTTGTTCAGGTACTCGTGCGTTTATTTTAAACCAGATCAAACCATTTTCAGAACCAACGAAGATTTTGTGATTGAAGGTTAACATTAGTAAATTAATAATAATTACTTTAATTATCACTTTAACAGCTAAACGCTGTTCGAGACTTTTGCCAAAGTTGAACAAAAGTTGGTCAAGTAACGCTCTGCTGAGTTTAGAGTTCGACCTATCATTGATTTCGAAGTTCGCTCGCGCTGCCATAAAATAAATCTTGTGCAGAACTTACTAATCGTAGTTTAAATAATTCTCAAGTCGTTTACAACAGTTATGGCAGTTTATTGATAAACAGGTGCTACAAATAATTTATTTTAGGCATATATTGTCCTGCTATAAATATTTGTTTCCAAGATATGTAAAAAAGAACTCTTCCTTTGAGCCGTCGTCGGCGGGTAATGAAATAGAAATCCTTTGTTTCAACCTGTCACTATTTCTTTTCAACTCACTGGTTCTTGAATGTTGTCAGTTCTTTTCGAAGGAAATATAACCGTCACAAAAAGATTCAAGATCACAAAAAGGCTGTGTAGAAATGGTAGACAGATGACAGAGTAAGGAAGGCATCTGCCAAACCTTTTAGTTGCCCGGAGGGCTACGGTCGAGAGACACATAAAACCTTTCACATCTAGTGACTGGTCATGTACAGTCACGAGCACCAATATGTACACACTTTCCAAGCGATTTTCGCGAGAAATAACGATTGTAACTTGGAGATAGGATCTTTTTCTTGAAAAATATGAGTTCCAGAATACTACGTTCGTAACAATGTGAAATTTTAATCAGAACAGTAGGAGAAAAACACTTTTAAAAGTTGTTAAGTGTTTACATATTGGTGCTCGTGACTGTAGGTGCCTACCACGTTGAAAGTAAATACAAGACATAGGTATTTGTATTTTCGCTTTTTTTTTTGTTTCTTAACTGGCTGCAAATAAAACAAAGAAACATCAACCCTTAAATACCGGTAACCCTGCTAGTGCTTCTCATTACTTATCGCACATTTGTGACTATATCAACGGGTAGGGTAATTCTGTATCGGTAGCCGGGTTGACGGGTCAACTGCTGTGGTTTCCACTTCCTCTATACAGAGTTCTAACAAATGCGCGGTCATTCATCAGTGTATAGTTAGGGTCCCCTCGCCACTGACATATCATTCCACTTACGACTTGTTACGATGGCACTCAATTACACGCTGTGATGATAATCTGTTTACTACGTTTTAATTAATTACCTCCATATTACTTACAGCTGGTCCTTATAGAAGTAGGCAACACGTACATTATTTCATTTTTGACTAGCTGTTGCCCGCAACCGCGTGAAATTATAATAAAATTTAACTTCCCTGTTTCAATCGGGTTCTGTTTACAATTTCAGGGGTTTTAATTTTTTTACACGGAACCCTAAAACCGTTTCTAAAATAACAGTAGTCTCCTTATGACATCAGCTATCTGTCTGTAAAAGTCCTGTCAAAATCGGTTTAGCCGTTTCGGAGATTAGCTGGAACAAACAGATAGATAAAAAAAAAATTGTCATTAGTACCGTATATACTTTCATATGCATTCAGTAAAAAGCTGTTATTTTGAAATTACAAATGGACACTTCAATTTTAGTTATTTGTGTAGAAGATTAACGATTTGTTGTTGCATGGACACCTGAGCGAGGTGATCACATCACAGAATGGTAAAATTGTTGTGGAAATTGGAGACCCAATTTAGAATAATTTACCTTTTGTACGGGTAAGTTCATTCAAATCCATATTATTATCTATTTTGTATGCCCCTCCTTTTTTTTTTTCTCAATCAACGATTTTGACCTTTACGACTTATTATCCAATATTATGAATCAAACTCACGACGTTTTGTTAGCTTTAACATATTTGCATTATTTAGCAAAATGCATTGTGTTAAAATAAATTATTGAATTGTAGAAAACCTTGAGTGGAGTCTCGGAATGACTCCATCCAAGGTTTTCTACAATTCAATCGTTTTGAAAGTGGAAGAGTGAGATCATTTTAAAAGTAGGAACACAATTATTTTCATACTTTAGATCTGGTTTTACCACCTACAAATCAGTTTACTACCGAGCCTGTTAAAATACCAGCAAGCGTGTATTAAAAGTGGATTAGCGCCGATCACATGGTGTTGACCTAATTTAAGCATAAATAACTTTGGTACGTAGGTTACCCGACCTCCACACAGTTTTACGTAGAGAGTGCTAAACAATATGGCGCGGGAAAAATAATGCATCGTCATTTTGATACGAAGAAACATTCAATTATAATAAACATACTAATATGTTGAGTAATACAGACCTTCGGATATTAGAATCTCTATTCGGAGTAAGGGACTGATCAAGGCAATTTTGTTATTATTATTTTTATGGGTAATTAATTTATGGATAGAGTTCATGGGTATGAGCAGTAATCTATACAAATAAATAAAATTGTAGTGTCTGTTTGTAATTTCAAAATAACAGCTTTTTACTAAATGTATATTTAAGTATATACGGTACTTTAAAAAAAGGTTTTTTATTTTTTAATTTTCTCTCTCTGTCTGTTGGTTCCGGCTGTTCTCCGAAACGGCTGGACCGATTTTGACAGCACTTTTACTGACAGATAGCCGATATTAGCAATGTCAGCTGAGCAAGCAGTAGCTTAGACTTAATTTTATTTTAGAAAAAGATTTAGGTTTCCGTGCAAAAGAAATAAAACTTTTGAAATTGTTAACAAAATCCGATTTAAATGGGGATAAAATATTTTTATAATTATTTCACGCAAACGAAGGTCACGGGCAACAGCTAGTGTAGAACATAGGTAATAGAGTAACGATGTCATTCGAGAATTGAACTTAGCACTAATTTGCCGCGAATACTGAGCACGAGGTTGGTTCCTGGGTTCGTGCCAAGTGTTATTGGGTTTTTCCTTAAGGAATTTCTCAGTAGCGGCCACGGAGTCTGGATTCGTGCCTTGTAGATGGCAATAGGCTCACCCCGTATTACATGGGACTTAAACCTTGCCAAATGTGGGCGTAATCTTCTTAGCGTGTCGATGCCAAATTTTTATTAAATATGTTTGGCCCAAAATTCAGCTATGCGAACTCCGCTAAGATCGTCAAGTGCGCAGGTGTTAGGGCATGCAGCGCAAGATGGAAGATGGGCCATTGTCTGTGGAGACACGCCGCATACATAATTGAGATCTGAGCCGTCCATGAACCCCCATCTGAAGATATTATCTTTGCTACGGCCGACTTGGGTTCGGAGTCTATTCAGAGATTCCAAGTCGGCCACGGCAAAGCATGCCCAGGTGGAAGGTTTTCAGACGGCTCGATCAAGCCGTCAGAGAGCTTAAGCAGCTATATTAGGTTTACATCTGTCTAAACCCTCGAGAATTGTAGGCCTGATGTTATGTCTATTTTTCAAGTCCCGTGGGAAATCTGGATTTTTTACTGGGTGTATTATATAGGGTACACCTCTGCCTAAACCATCGGGGATTACAGGTGTGTATTATCTTATTAATATTGTGCCCAAATCCGTTTTAAGCAGTAGCAAATTTTTGGTCAAATTGTTGGGTGTGGTCGCCAATTGTCCGAGATTTGAGTTCTCTTGTGAATTGATCATGCAACATGCTTGCTTACCTAATTAATTATGCCTAAACCTATTTACTTAATAAGGAAGTCGTTATTTACAAATAATCTCGTGATTAAAGCTGCTACGGCCGTGCTTTCTATTTTAAAAACGTGCCAAAAAGGCATGTTAGTAGTTATTTTTAGTCTGTTACAAGTTATTTTATAATCCCAATTTTTAATTCTATTGATATGATCTTATTAAAATATTTATCTCTGAAGAATTGATGGACACAAGGAATTTGTATTACGAATTTATGATCGATGTTTTATAATAAATTAGTTGAACTTAACATTGAATAATCATTTCATTAACGAACCAGTTGACCGTCTGCAGCTATTTCATAACTCGACCCTCGCCTTGATAGTAGATCATCTAAGATATTATGCAGCGACGTGAGCACGTATACCTATAACACAACCATTCTAGCTACTGTAAATCTTTACACTTTCATTATAAAGACTACTTTTGACAAACAAACTAAAACTAGAGGCCAATGAATGGAACAGGTTTTTGATTTTATGTGGGTCATTGTAACACATTGCTGATTGTACGTAATGCCTGGCTAAATTTTCGCAGTAACGGAAATCATAGCGCTTACAGGAACGCTGCAGCTGAAGAGTCCATGAATTGTTAATTAAACTGAACATTTCGTGCTGAAAACTAGTGAGTTTAGCTGATGGTACGATAAGTCCCTACTACAGTGCGGGCGTGCGGCTCACAGACATAATATATGATCTACTAGCTGTGCCCCGCAACCTTCGTCTGCCTGAAATTATTATAAAAATATTACTTCCCTGTTTGAATCGGATTCTGTTAACAATTAAAACGAACCCTAATCCTTTTTCTGAAATAAAAGAAAGAAAGAAAAGGAGCCTAAATTACTCCCTATAACATCAGCTATCTGCCAGTAAAATTCCTGTCAAAATCGCTCCAAGCTTTTCGGAGATTAGCCGGAACAAACGGGCAAAAATAAATGTTTTTTGTTATAGGTATCGTAAATACTTTCATACGAGTACAAACAGACACTTTAATTTTATTTATTTGTACGAGTATAGATGTAAAGTTGCTCGTAAAAACTGAAATTCTTTTATTGAACTTTTTTTGAAGGTTTCACGTTAGTTATAAATAAAACAAGAAAATAGAAGAACACAAACATATTTTTATTCATCTATTGATTGATATACATTCGATTCAATTGTTCCATACGTACTCGTACATTTATAATTAATAACAAACAGGTTGAAATTTTTTACACACTAACTTTTCCGGGCGCCATTTTTTTCAGTGTTGATGGATCTACAAACAAATTGCTGTTGACAATATTTCGTAGGTATCATATGCCTAGCCTTTTCAAAACTATATTAGGGTCGGCTTCCAGTCTAACCAGATGCAGCTGAATACCAGTATTTTACATGGAGCAACTGCCTATCTGACCTCCACAACCCAGTTAGTACTAGGTAATACGATACCTCTTGGTAAGACTGGTTGTCAGACTTTTTGTCAAAGATCTACAAATGACTGCCGGGATCAACGGTTTAACGTGCTTTTTGAGGCACGTAGGAAACTCGGTATGTAATGGGTGGTCACCCATCCACAGACCAACCTAGGCAAGCACCGATCCGAGCGGCTGTTATTATTTAGCCACGAGAATTGTATTACAAAAGTTTAAATAACCGTATAGTTCAAAAGCTGATAGTATTAGCGTACGGTGCGTTACCAATGGTAGAGGATCTAGTACAGTGAAGTGTTGAAATATTAATTTCAAACAACGTGCTATCGGTAGGCTAGTGTCTGCACTGTGGATCACTTACTCTACTAATGTACAATGTTTAGGATCGTAAAATTCGTCAACGAACCCTTCATTATGTGGTTCTTATGATACTTTCATCAGGTAAGGCCGAAATGTTCGGCACAGCGGCGAGAAAAGGGTCAACTCATGTAGTTGAACAATTATGCCAAAATTACACACCTTTATCGGCCTGATTAGACAGTGTATTGTTAAGTGACCCATGAGTAAGATTTTTGTAAAATGTTCACAAGGTTGTTTTTCAAAACGTTTTTCTGATATACCAAGTATTTGTTTGTGGTTTAATAAAATGGTTACTCATCCGCGTTATTTTTAAACAAGGTTGTGTGAAAAGAGTATTTATTTTAACAAAAACGCAATGGGTGTAGTACGAGTACATGTTCCGTTAATTTATTGTATCTCCTACCGGGGTTATTTACATTGGCTACAAAGCGGTCACTACGAATACAAAATTCGGTTTTTCATTTTTTACACAAAATGTAAATCGCATACTAGGTATTAGTATTATTTATCGTGTAACATTTATATTTAACTAATGTTGACTGAATTCACAATTGGTCTCGTCTCATCGAACTTACTATCTACTGATTTCTGATAATTTTCTTAACTTTAGTAATCTTCCTTTTGTCATATTCTCTATGGGCCTAATCACCTTCGTTGATTTATGAATAAATGGCGTCAATTCAGCTGTACAGAAGGTAATCTAAAGTTTTTCGTTTTAAATTCATCGTCTTATACATACATAATATGTATGTGAAGGCTAGTACCTACTTATTATGTAGTTTTATGTGATATTGTGCTATGCACAAGGGTCAAGCCTAATAGCTCTGTGCAATGTTACAGTTAGTGCACGATAATATGTACATTACTGAATTTCTTATTAGGTAAATAGGTATATTATGTACAATACTATACAATATTCATCTAGAGCTCTTCTTTACAAAATTTATTAGGAATTACCATAGTTTAAAATTACTCGAAATATATCTACTGCAGTTTCGTTGTGTAGACACACACTTCGAGCAAGTCGAGCAACACTAGGTGGAAACTATGTACCAGGTAAAATAATGAAGTAACTATGTACCATTGCCAGTAGGTACTATTTACGAACGAAATGAAGGGAGAGAATTAATAATTAAACATTTCAAAATTGACCCGACTATAATAAATCTTTCGCGTGACTTTACAGAACAGAGATTCTGTTCAATGGATGATTTTCAGCTCAAAAGAGCTTTCGCAGATAAAATTAATTGTTCAGACTCGTCATTAGTTCGCGTTTATTAATTGATGTACATAATCTACGTAGGCCTTTTAAAGTCTAAGATTTCGATTGTGCCTTATTTTCTGGTAATACCTACTTGGTCGCCTTACTTAGCGGGTCCGGAACGAGTCCGCCTCGCGTCATTGTACGCGGCCTACACTGAAACTCGTTCAATGTTCATTTATTTTCTAGGGCAGATGTGACCAGCACATTGCCACTTTAGCTTGCTACACATTTACAATAGAGTGCACATTTTGCGCGTTGTAAGAGAAATCGATTCATGAAGCACTGAATTTCAATATTCGGCAAACATGTAGATAATGAATCCAGACGGAATTGATTAAAGTCGGATTTCCTTTGTGAATCTATTTACATCGTTTAGAAATCAGATAACAATTGTTTGATTGTTCGAGTGTTTTAAGACAAGATGGACACTGGTTTGTTTTGAATAAAGTTCACAGTTCACTGACTCAGAATCTGAGTGGAATGTCCAGGAAGAGTTTCATGCGCTCGCCGATGTCGACAATGGAGCGCTCGTCCAATTGCTAGCTATCATCTCCGGTAATCTCGTCATCATCGGGGTCGTCTTCGTCGAGCGGCTGGCTCGTGAGTGCGGCCCAGAGCGGCGAGAGCGCGCCGGGCAGCACCGAGCCGCGCCGCTAGCTGTCCCGGTTGCACACCGCCGCCGCCGCTGCCGTGCCCATCGCGCCCACCGCGCTGAACAGGATTGTGCCCACCTCTCGGTCTGGTGTGATCTCCACCTTCAAATAAAAATCTTTGTAAAGATTATCCTAAGAGAAGAAAATTTACGAAAGCTTTAGAATTCCGCTTTAAACCTATTCGGTTATTTATATGAAATTCAAATGAATGACTCTTTACATCAGTTAAATTATGATTGGATTTAGTACTCTATCGTCAATGAGAACGGAAAGGAAGGAACACGGCCTTCCTTCCATCCCACGACCTTTGTCAAAATGACAATGGAGTCCAAACATTATTTGAGAATTTATCACACATTCATTTCAATGGTGAAACAAATGAAGATTTCTAAAGACAGAAAGATTGTATGTCGGACATAATATCGAGAAAACAGAATCCAATAAATGACTGAAATAGTACATTTTGATATAAGTGGAGAAACTTTGTTATTGTATTCGAGGCGGAATTAACACCCAAGCTGCAAGCGAGGGTGTTATGGTGCCGAGAACTGCAGTATCAAATCCCCACGCGTATCAAACGACGTTTTTAATACACTTTCGAAAAATAAAATATAAGACCGGAAAGTATATTTTTCAAGAATTATTATGATTTAATTTGATTTTTTCCGCGCTTTGCTTTCGCCAGGTTGAAGAAGAAGCAAAGGTATGATGCCGCTAAACAGCCTAATATGAAAAATAGAAAAATCAAATATTTTTGAATTTAGAACAAAATTAAAAGTTAATCTGTTCATAAAAATATATAATTGTTTTAAATAATCATGTTTATCTATGATATTCTATTTATAAACACAATTTAAATACTCAAAAAATATTTACGCCGTAAATACGCATATCTCTTTGCCAATATTAAAAAAAAACAATCACCGCCGACTAGTCATTGAACCCATTTGGATTTAATATACTTAAGTTAAGTTATCTGTGGATTTTTTTTATTTCCGCACGAGTGCGGAAAAATATTAAAAATCCACACGTGTGAAATACATTGCATGTTGAACCTAATCGTAGTACGATAAGAACCAGTTTTCAAGAAAGTGTGTTGAAAAAGCTTTTTTGTTAACGATTCCATTAGAACAACATCTAATGGGTACTCATAATAAAGTTAATCCCAGAGCGAACAATACAAACTGTTAAATAAGTAATATCAAGCATCACATAAAAGTCACGTTTCATTGTTTTATTTCAGATCACGATAAACCACAGCAGTGAAATATATTTTATTTCCCAGAGCTTTGGGAATCTTTTTGTTTCCAGATTCAATTTACCTACAGTAACTATGTAGGTATAGTTACAACATAACAAAACATAAATGGTAAAAAAAATACTTTTACAGATCGCTTTGCGTACATAGCAGTGAAGTAATTTTCGGGTTATGGAAAAACTCGTCCCATTAATTTCCCCACGGGCTAATTTTCCCTTTTCAATATTGACTATGGTAAACTGTCGATTATTAGGCCAAGTCCACCATTTAAAGTGATGAGGTTTACCATTATCGATGTTTTTAAAGAGGAAACTGGCTGCACATGGATCGGGGCCCAGTTTTTAGTAGGACGAGTTTCCTTATCACCCTGATTTTCATTGCTCAATTATTACTACTGAGGTAGATAAAGCGTACTTGTGATAGCGTGGTTTGTTCAGGGTCCGATCGCTCTTCGAGTACGGTGTCCAGTTCCAGTGTGGGTGGTGGTCGCGGCGACCGGATGAGGCTGACTGCCCGCGGCTTCGATCTCACTGGGGACATCTTCACCACTGACAGATCCCCTCGGTCCAGCTCGCAGTTTCTCCGCCTCGCACGTTCTCTAGAAATGTCTTATGTACTAAACACTTGAGGCAAAGTGGCGCTACTGGGAATCTGAATTTAAAAGAGGTATCGAGTTGTATAGTGACTTTTCACTGGATAGGATGGCGATATTGAGATTGCAGTACTTTGAAGAGGTGCTTTAAATCGTGTAGTACCCAGCTAAGCTTATAGATTTGTGTTCTTCCAAAGAGCTTGGTGATTCAAATTCTATATGTACTTGCTTAAATATGTTTGTAAATTATGTTCCTATTTTATGCTTCCTTTTTATTTTTCGCCTTCATTTCCTACGTCTACCTATGTGGCTATTAGACACAACAAATCCTTCTTATCCAGCACTATGCTATAAAATATTCACTTTATTAGTCTGCAGTGCGCAAAATTGCTTCAAGCAATCCGTAGGAGCACTGAAGCTGACTTTAACAACAGCCGTATACGATCTCAGTGGAATCAATCATCATTATCACGCACATTACATGTAACGGCTTCCCTTGCGGAACGCGTATATGGGGTATTAGCGTCACTCTACGGTGTAAGGCGAATTCATTTAGCGAAATTATGCGCGTCGTAGCTCCGTACGTTATGTAAATACGCTAAAGAATTTGGTCTTATTTGCTCAACTTATCTTTTACTCCATCGAACAAGTAGTCGTAGAAGAGGCCTTGAATCAAGTAGCACGTGAAAAGGTCTCACTATGTCCTAAATCAACGAAATTTGACCTAAAAGCGAACGAGCGATCCCTGAGGGGTTTATCGTGGAGAACATTACGTTATCGGGCCGGCCAAGTATACGACCATAGTGGTTCAGTAAATGGCCTGTGATTTCATTACATCCTTGTCATTACCAATATGCTCGTAACTCACCTCGCCATTTTGGCTCTCCTCCTCAGGCAGCAGATAACGGTGAGCGCTAACAATGGGAAGCCGAATATGCACGATACAATCGGCACTACTATCGATTCCGGCGTCACTGGAACAATAAAAGTACGTTTATAGTCTTATTCCGCCGGCAATTTCCCGCAAACAAAGGGCGGCGAGAAGCGGGCCAACCAAATACATGTACCAAGTAAGGTATACTACTATAAACCAACAGACTCAATGAGTTTCAACAATGTACGGAGTTGAGGGCAATAAAAACAAGGCGTGTCGTTGTCGTGTTGTTATTTGTATTTATGTTTCATTTACATATTTGTGTTGCAGCCACAGGTGTGTGTCAACATGCACCTTGGCTACTGAAAACAAAACTTTGTTTAATTGCACATTCATTTACGTAAAACATTCAGATGTTGTGACGACATTCGCCGAACGTTGGTATACAGAAGTTTTACAATTTACACGAGACATAAATATTTAGTCATGTTTGTAAGCAGCTCAGATAAATAACCAACCATTTTAAATATAGTTCATGGAAATGGGAGCTGAGTGAAATGGAGCCTAGAGATAAGCATTTTTCTGAACATTTTGTGGCAGCTAAATAAGTGAGCAAACGCGCTGACGATACGATAGTGAGCCAACTAGTATAATATTTTTGCATATTTTGAGGCTTTTCATTAAGTATTTGAAACATAATAATATTTTCATGAGGGTAACCTAAATCATAGCTTCTCTTCTTAAATCTCTTTTACGGAGCAAAAACTTTTTGTTGTAATCAAAATATCTTCAGGCTTATTTTCAATCGTCTAATAACTTCATATTTGAAATATCATAATTGTATATTGAAAGTCCGGGCATGCTCTCAAATTGCTTTACCATGTACAGAACTTATAAAGAAAGCAAATATTGTAACTCGTCAACACGAAATACTAGGTATCTTATTGTTAATAAACAGTTCAATAACTTGTCTAGCTGTGCAAGTTAAACAAAAATTAATTTAATTAAAAACACAGTTTGAATTCTCCCCCTTATTTTGGATTGTTAAAAACAGCTGATCGATAGACATCTTTGGAAGTTTCAAACTTGGTTTACGCTACGTTAAGTTTTAGTTAGTTGAAAAACTGCACTTAATTAATTAAATTAATTTAATCTTTGTTAAAAGATATTTAATTGAATATGCCAAAACTTACTGCACTAGCTGCTTATTAAAGTAATTTTGAAACACATTTAAGGGAAAATGGCTGTTGTTTAATGTGTCTTGTGTATTTACTTGAACAGTTTAATATACCAACAAAATTATGAATATGAAATTATAAGCACAATACTACGGAGGTCATTGACATCTTGTATATAAGATTAAACGACTTTTCTGAATTCGATTTCAAAGAAAGTATAAACGAATTTTTAATCTTCCCCCATCTTCGTTGGTCTAAAAATACTCTTTTATTATCTAAAGCCAGGGCAACATGGCCGGGTTTACAACGCGTGTAGCACTTCTACTTATGATTTAAGCCCGAGGCAGAGGCAGCTAAGTGCGCAGCCTTGTCTGCGATAAATGAGACCAATATTAAACAAGACACCGGCTGTTTGTACAGCACCAGGCTCTACGAGATCTTACGACATATTGCTTTTATGGCAGCAGTATGTGTACGAAATTATGCTGAAAAGGCAATCAAATAACTGCTAGAAATTGCTAAGACTAAGGAGTGAAAATAACAAACGAGGTGGCTAATTTGGGGCAAACCGAAAAACATCTCTCGGTTCTATTCTTTAATAAATCTGACACTGATCTCGGAAATTAAATCAACCTTTTCCAGTCTAAAAATGGAGAATATTTCGTGAGAACGTAACTTAGCTTCCCCTTCCATCCTAATTACTTTTTCATTTTTTTCACTTTCCACCTAAAACGAGCCGGTCGGCCATAATGACGACGTTGGGAACCCAAACTGCCGCCCCAGTTCGTGATAATAATCAGGCAAATTTTAAGCCTCCAGAGTATTCTGTTGCAATAATGGTACTATTCATAATAGCCCGAAAACAACCCAAAGCTGAATAAAAAACAAATGACTTTCGACATTAATTTCGGTTCACGTAATCTGGTTCGCATTGTAGTCTGTTTCATGGTATTATTTATCTAAAACGACCTTTGCCTTCTGTAATTAAGTTGTTATCTTTAAAAGCAATACCATTAATACCAGAATTGGTTCACAATGTCCGTAATGTATCGATCGGCCCACCGCGCCGTGTCTAATCATTGGCATGTTAGAGCCGTTAACTTGGTATATCACTTCGGAACGCCAAGTAGAAACCGTCCGTTTACCATTGAACTTACACGATTAACTTGCTGCTAATTACCCATTTAATCACTGTTGTAGTCGGTCATTAGACACGCTACTAACTAGTACAGTTCTACTTGGGATGTGCTTAGTTTCTACACGCTCGACTCGAATCGGCAACATCTAAGATTATCTACATATGTGGATACCGATAATTAATTGGTGGCAAATGTGTTGCCATCAGAACAATTTCCTAATTGTTCTTCCCCTCCGCCGCCTATGTATGTTCACTCATATGGTATTCTGATAACATTAGGCATGTATTTCACTATTTCAGATTCAGACCCTTTCACCCCTAAGGCCCTGCCTGTATCAACGGAAATTACAGTCATTACGGAATGTTTGAAAACTACGTGTATTCTAAAATAACTTGTGAAAGGGACGGATGGGACTGTTTGCTTGACATTTTACCCCTTCTCAAAGTGTACAAACTAAATATGTAAAGCTGTCGAATTCGGCATACGTGACAGTATAATATTTAAGTTAAAATATACAGAAGGTACCCCCAAAAGGCAAGGTCGCGAAATATAACGAGGCAATTCACACTGAGCCATATCTTCTATTGTGTGGAAACCTGCTTCGGCCCTCCATTATCATGTATTTGTCAGATAACCCTCAGGAAGGTAAATACCTGTTCCACTTACATATCAGTCCGGAAAAATTGCCCTCGAGTTTATAAATATGATGTACTTAATAGAAAGGTTGCGGATCGGGGAAGTTAAATAGGTTATTCAATTAGTTCAGGGAGGAATGTCATAGCCGTTTTCGGAAAAAGAGTATAAAATACTTTAATGGCTACATTAGCGTTTATATCGGTACTTCACGAAAATGGACAGCAAAAATCGGTGTGCTTAGGAAAATACAAATCAAATCATTTATTTCTTTGCAAACATGGGTGATAGGTGCATAGATGTTCTTTTATAAATAGGTTCGCCACATTTTGCCGTCACATGGGCATGCAAATAGTTTTTTTACAATTATAAATTAAAAATAAGTGACATATCATTGGAATTGTTTACAATAAAAAAAAAAAAATGTCAATATGGTCAAAGTAACAAAAAAATAAAAATATTATCAATAATGTCAAACGGAATAATATTATGCCAACTTGATTATCAATATATAATACACGGGCGGTCTCAGAAGTACCAGACCTGACGTATTGGTTTTCGTGTTTTCGTATTTTTTGTCTTTAGTAGAGTAGGTACCAACCTTATAAAACTTAAATCTAGAGTTTCAAGCCGCCATATTATTTATTATTTATTTTGCGCCCATCAAATAGTGATCACTGTCACTGAATTTTTGCACATGGGGAAAATTGGTCACCGTGATATAAAACTTTCATTTGAAAAACTTCAGTTCGACCAATTATCAAACCCGACTAGATTCTACTCCGGAGGAGTTTGCAATTTACAACAACAAATACTGGGTGGCCGAGTTTTTAAGAGGCCAGATGAGCTGCTAGAAGATGAAGATCGCATTGGTCGACCAAATGAGGTGAATGAGGTGACTATACCAGAAATGGTGAAAAAATTCAAAAAAATCTCATTGGATAACCGTCGATTGAAAGTGTGCGAGCCAGCAGATAAACTAGGAAATATTTAAAAAAAAAACCTTGATTTTTTTTGTGTTTCCTTGTTAGGCCGGGTAATTCTGGGAGTAAAAAAGAAAGTAGAAAGTGTGCCGTTTATTATGTTTGGTTTGATATTTTCTCCGTAAAGTTTTCAAAAGACAAACATACATAAACTCACGCATTTACCAAGGGGTAGGCAGAAACTGCGGAACGCCAGCTGCTACAATCATTACATTCTCCTTTCGATTCGTCCACGTTCATAAAGCTGGTAATACACGTACGTTTTCGTACAATTAAAAAAAAAGTAAGTTCTATTTTTTTAAATTGCTCGAAGCAAGGAGCTTAATACATAGGCTTAGCTTAGGTTGTGTCAATGTTACTTACCCGTGGGGTATATAATAATAGGTGTTGGCCTCTTGTTGTTGGCGCTGGGCTTGGGCACAGGGGGGCCAACATTGTTGGGCGTGGTGGTGGTGGCCGGCGCCGGCGTGCTGTTGGCGAAGCGCTCCAGCAGGCGCAGCGGCGGCGACGTCGATGCTCGCGTCATCTTTGCTCCTATGTGTGGAAGAGAGAAGATGTTTATGGTCCTGTTTTTTCTTACACATAGCGACACGTCAATGAATGCCTAAATATTATTGCATTGTTGAAATGTCACCTCTCAGCGAAGAGCCGAGCGTTGAACTTTACCACCCAATGCGTTTTGTTCAGGAATCCATTTATATTTGGTTTAGTGTTTGTAAAACAGATCCTGATGATCCGCATTAGGGTCTGTTTCATAGTCTACATGTAGACACTGAATAAATGTAAAATGGAACAGAACCTTCTGAAAATTGCCTGCCTAATCCTAAAGATAAAAGCTACGTGATACACATTTATTTTTCTGGTAACGGTTTTATAATTTCAGAATTGTCCGAAAAAACTCTTTACTATTTTACCGAATTTCCGGATTAAGGCGAGGTCAAGAATCTAATTGGACAGGAGTTCAAATAATTGAGACTATCGAATACCGATATTATCAAGAACAATGACTCTTTTGGATTACGGAGAGGTCAAGAATCTAATTGGACAGCAGTTCGATTTGAGAACACCAAATACCGTCATGAAAAAGGACTCTTTTCGACTCCGATCTGCTCCAAAACAAACACAAGTAAAACCGTTAACGATTTTAAGTAAAATTTTCATGTTTATACATAATTCACGATGTACCAGCTGTTATACCGCGCAGGTTGTTACATTCATTTGATGGAGACGAATCAGCGGTACTTAACCTGAGGTGGGGTTCACGGGCTCACCCCGCCGAGTTTTATGTCGGCCCTGAACATAACGTAATTAATGTCTGTGCTTTAACTTAAATCATCACGAGGCGGTAGGGTGGTTATATTTAGAATGTAAAGTATACACGGTTTAAGGGACAATTCTGACTCTTCATCATCTTTATTCCCTGCCCTTATCCCTATTTATTTGGGGTCGGCGCAGCATTCGCAGGGATCATTCTAACTGTTACCATGAATATGATTTTATAACAGCAGTCCCAGCACAGCTAAGACAATTTTTAGCGGTTATTCTTATCACAAAAAAAAAATCTGTTACACGACATACAAAAGTTGCATTTTAGTATGCAACATGTTTAGTATGTATGGCTATGGTAGTTTTTTTTAAATAATTTAGAAATCATTTCTACGGCCTTGCCATGCACCCTGCATACTCAGTTAGAATCTTTATTTTTCTCAATGAAACTGCTTCAGAGATAAAAGAGGACTGGAATGCAACGTAACAAAACAAAAGGTTGAGTATCGCTTGCACACTTGAGGTGTTCGTAGCAATTCGTAGAAACTCTCGTAGCTACTTCAATATTCGCCGGATTCTCGAGTTGCCAATTTGTTCTTTATTGTAACACGTACATAATTGTATTATATGAGCGTACAAAGGTAATATAAGCCTACTTGTGTACACGTTTGTTGCGTAAGGTTTTTAATAACGCGTGGGGGTTACTGAGCCGCGGTGAATATATAGTTTAATGTGTATAAGTTTACTGTGTAGAAATAATTCTATTTGACTTCGTTTTCTCTTAAGGTATCAACAATTTTATTAATTTATTGAATAACCTTTCAATTTTAGAAATATTCAACAATTTTCTTAATAATAATGTTGTAATTTGAAATTATATTTTCATCCCTGCAGCCACAAGTTTGCCTTCGAGTTGACGAGCGTCAATCAATTCTATTTTAATATCAAATATTGAATCAGAATCGTCTTGTTGATTTCGTTATTATTGTTGGTCGGCGGAATCCGATCAGTTGTTTTCGAAATGTTTTTGTAACTTGACGTTTGGGAATAATAATGACCCTTGATTTATTTATTTATTCGGGGTAAAATTTCAATGACTGTCCTCCCCAATATTTGTGGAAAACGTTGAAAATTTGATAAAAGCCTTTGTAGGGAATTGGAAGAAGACTAAGCGAATGAGGACGTTTGATTGAACCCTGATCTTTTTGGGAAAGCTTCGATATTTTTTCTATAACGATGTAAGGAAAGTGCTACTGAATGCTAATGTTGTACATGAGCTATAAAGGGTGTAAATCGACCCTTAACGAAGCTGAAAGGCACTTGTTCTCCCCGTCTTTGCGATCATTTTATTTTTCTAGGCCATACCTGGGAACCTTCTAGTTCTGGAGATATTGGGGGTCAAAGTTCTAACTTTTCCACAAGTTTTTTTTAAATACATGTGTTTAATTTTAGATGTTTACTATAAACACTTCCACGTCGTCCATACTATTCAATCCATCCATCAGCACAATGCTTTGAGTGCTTTCTATCGAGTCCTACCGTAAAATGTGATTTATCACCCCAAAAAAAAAAAAAAATTGCGTAAAGTTACTTAGTTTGATGTACAGAATGTTTGGTTGACGGCTTCGTGAAGGGCCTGTATTATTGCAATGTGTGTATATCTTTTTTTCTGTTGTGTACTGTATGGTGTCCGGACGTAAAGAATAGCACCATCCCATATCTTCCCGTGGGTGTCGTAAGAGGCGACTAAGGGACTTACCAGAGAATGGGCAGCAGCGTTCTCTGTGTTTTATAACAACCATACTGCGATCGCCAACCCGCCTGCCAAGCGTGGCGATTATGGCAAAACCCCCCTTCTTGGGGGAGGCTTATGTCCAGCAGTGGACGTCTTTCGGCTGAAATGATGATGATGATGATATCTTTTAATTTTATGTGCAATAAAGAATAAGAATGAATGCTACATAAAGTTGCAGTCCTTTACAGTATTTTTCGCCATTATCCATCATCTGCCTAACTATAGGCTGAGCCCAACTATGTTGGAGTCAGATTCTAGTCTAACCGGACGCAGCTGAATACCAGTATTTTACATGACTCTATTTGAGCTCCAAATGGCATGTGGAGGTCAGATAGACAGTAACTACAAACTGTCTAAACCAGTTGAAAATTCACTCAAATATAAAACTAAAAAACGTAGCTCGTACTCTTTTGTTGGGATGCCATGTGCAAGTTGAGAGACGGCGAAATCTAGCAAAACGTAGTCGGAAGACGTCTATTGAAAAAGTTTGTCAGTTGCCCTCACAAGATTAATTTGGTTTCAAACGTAATAGTTTGACGGGAATGTTATTTATTAGCAGTGATATTGGTTGGTCTTAGATTTTAAGCTCTCTTCTATTTTTAATGATAAAATCAGTTTGATGAAATTTATTATTTGTGTTAGGTACAGAGTTTTCGTAAAAACTTATTGTATTTTAACAGACATACTTGACCATGTGTTCACCGAAAGCATTGATCTATGTACATTTTTTACTTGTAAAATGTGAAAGATAATCTCTACAATTCAGTTGACAAGATTACTGAAATCCCAGAAGGGGTAGGCCAAAGGTATACCTAATAGTAGGGTCACCCACATTCCACCAGTTATGTTTAAGTCCCATGTAATAGAGGGCGAGCCTATTGCCATCAACCGGGAAATAACCCAGACTCCGTGGCTGCTACTGAGAAAGTCCTGATGGAAAAACCCAATAACACTTTACCCCACCCGGGAATCGAACCCATGACTTCACGCTTATCAGTAATGTTTGTGACCACTAGACCTCGTTGGTCAGTCACAAAACAAGAAGACTAGTTGTCAGACGTTCGGGTTTCCTACTTTCCGTAATGACATTCAGCGACCCGAAGACTGAAAGACGATCCCAACATAGTTGGTATTACATGAACCGCCGATGCGTAAAGAATTGTTTCAAAATCGCTTTCGCTCGCTCGTGTACACGTGCAGTCATTTACGTGTGATCTTTATATTTAAACGAAGGTGTAAACATCAAATGGAACGCAATGAAAGACAATCCGTTGCTTATCATCTGGCGGCAGCAGACTGTTTATGAACAGTCTGTCAGAGCTACGATTATCTTAATTTAGACTGAAACACGCGCGTCTCGATTGAATATGTTGCTTGAACATCTCATCTAGTAGTTATGTTAACAATCAACATAAAGTTTCTAGTCAAACGAGATATAGTTTAACATTGTGTATTGAGCAGAGTCTTAGAATAATGTGCAGTCTTCTCTTATCTTGACTAGAGGTTTTGGCAATGATTGATTTTTAATTACGTAACAGACAGATCGCGGCGATAAGCGTAAGTCCACCGATGTGGAAGAGGAATTTCTCGCTTCCGAAAGCGCCAAACTAGTAGCTCAGTTCTGGGCTGACACAATTAAGATTGCCATCGACACGCTAAGAAGAAGAATTACATAACATGACATCACGCCTGTAATCCCCGAAGGGTTAGGCAGAGGTTTACCTAATAGTACACCCACATTCCGCCAGTTATGTTTAAATGTAATGTGGGGCGAGCCTATTGCCATCAACCGGACTCCGTGGCTGCTGCTGAGAAATTCCTCATGGGAAAATCCAATAACACTTTGACGGACCCAGGAATTTAACCCAGGACTACAAGCTCAGCAGCCGCGCTTGCGGTCACTAGACCAACGGGGTAGAAACATCTATTTAAATTGGTTAATCAGGGTTTCGATTCGTAATTATTGAAACTAATCGACCTACAACGCTCACAGATATCGCCTGTTCCTAAAAAATAGCCTACGTGCCTACGTCAAAGGAACATCAAATTATGGTTGGTGTCAAAGGGAGTTGTGAAAAAAATCGTCGATTTTAAAATGAATATTGCTTTTTTAGTATCGAGGCTTGATTTCCGCAACGAAAACAAACAAATCATTTTGAATTAGTCAGCAGTAATGAATCTTAAGTCAAGAGGCGAGAAAACCCATTCCACGTTATTAATAAAATAAAACAAATTATGGTTTCAGGGCTGGAATATCTTTCCACAAACACAATTAAAACCGAGAATAATTTAAGAAGCAATCGGAATTTTCAATTCTACGTGATTAGTTGTAGAAATCTCCAGTCCTAATTTAGTTGAGGTACTAATTAAAAATATTTTGCCAGTGAAATGATCGTTCACCGTCGGCCGAACGAAGCAAGGTCAATTGTGCCATTAGTGGAAATAGGTAGTAACGTACCTACCTAAATGTAAATCAAGTTCTCTTAATTTCAGCTGGCTCAATTATTGCTGAGCCTGGCAACAGTTCCGAACCCTTTACCGTTCTGCTTTCTTGATGAAAAGTAATGACCTCGCCATTAAAGGGGAAATCCGAGAAGATTAACTGTAAAACCAAAGTGTTCATTTTATTTATGGCTGGCTTCGCTGGATCTAGTTTTTTTTGGGAAATTACCTAAAACTTCGTTCAGCAACCACTTATTTTTTATTTCATCAGTTAGATCGATCATGTTTTAATCGATGAGTGGAAGCTTTTACGCAAGTGATTTTCAAAGTTATGCTTCAAAAGAAACTCTTAATTAGTTTTTCTGCTATCAAAATTCTCGCAAAAACTTTACCAAAATAGCGCTGTGCTGAATACGAGTATATATTAGAAATATGCTATAATTTTTCAATGCAAGTAAGCCGGTAGTTGGTCCACATATCATTCTGCACTCACCGATGCAGCGCGTTGCTATACACTTAGCGAAGTCATCCTCGCTACATACATCGCCGCAATACACTTCAAAACTTGTTTCAGAAAACTTTTAAATATTATGTTTGGGAATTCTCTTGAACTTGTTCGTATATGTTTTACGCGGAGTGGTTTCGGGAGCGAGCGACAAGCGGCCGGCCCGGAGCTCTCCCGCCGTTACACTGGAAACCGGAGCCCGACTGAAACCGAAACACCAGGGAGGCGGTGCATTTAGTCCGACGACCCGCCGAGCAGCACTTCACTAACGCCGATTCCAGACAGTCCCTTTTGAATCAAACTAAACTTACCGAACGGAACCTCATCGCCTGAATGGATAAAAGCTTTGTGCGGAAGGGTTGGACATTCATTATGTATAAAAGGATTGATCATTAATACGCTCGACGTAGTTGTGTATCTCCTGTACATTTCCAGGAGGTGAAAAATGGGCTTCCAGTAATTTATCGCGTACTTTAGCTTCTAATAGTAATTCATTACTTTTGAGTGCCCGTTATAAAATAAATGTAGCGCATAATTTATCAGTCTACTTTCAAACATCATTCTATCTAATTGTCAAAGTTGAACATTTAATCATTGTTCACGGTACAAGAGAGGATAATAATTTGCTCAGTTGGGTTCCATTTTTAGCAGCCATTACGGCCGTTTTTCTTCCTTGTCTCAAGACTGGATGAGCACAACAAACAATTCCGAACAGACAGTCACCCGACATAATGGATTTTTACCACAATTCTAACTTTGTTTTATCTTTCTCTTCGCTAATGACAGGTTCACTAAGCCTTTTCATTTTCCTTACTGGTAATCCTAAGACCAACTAATTTGTGTAAATGGCTTCTAATTTTGTAAAGCTTTGGTAAAAGAATTCGTTTAATATAAGCAATTATGAGTACTTATGCCCTCAATTATTAAGGGTCCAGTTCATCAGCGCTTGGCTCAAAGGGTTTTACTTAATTAGAGCAATATCGTTATTTTTTAATGTTAATTTTATGTTTTGCTGAAAAATGTCGCTAACGAGTTTAATTTTCATTCATTTTCAAGTCTCTTGGGTCCTGAAAAAAGATACGCAGAGATTACTTATTTCTAGTACGTACTTAATTTTCTAAACGTTTAGTTGACTCTTCCCGTGACCCAAGGGCTGGCTTTTACCTTGGCCAAAGGCTTAGCGTTGCCATACAACGTGGCAACGCCGCCAGTCTTTTGGGTACTTTACCAGTTGACTACGTTGAGGAGGAGTTTTTTGACGCCATTTTTTAAGTTTATTTTTAAGTTAGTTAGTTAATATAGGTTATTTTAATTTATTAATGTATATAATATTTACTATGAATTAAAGTACTATAATTTAAAAAAGGATTAAATTAAACTTATACTATTGTAATTTTATTCACAAAGATATTTTAGAAAATTACTTAAGATAGTAGGAATGTTTCTGAATATCTTTTAGTTTCTCAACAGCTTCTAATATGTACATGGAGCACATAATAACAGAAAAGTTAATATGCTACGCGGCTACGGGACCAAAGGACCAAACGGCGTAGACCTTTAGTATTGTCTATCATTTTAAACTTGTATAAGTATTCTTAGTTTGATGCGCATCATTCTTGGTGCATGACCATAAGCCATTTGGTAAAGGAACTATCAAAGGTACTGTCGATTTATTAACATACCTAGAAAAAAACCTTATCCTAGAAGGAATACCATATTGTGTTATCACCATACATCACCCAAGTAATCCAACGAGAGCCTGTCATCTGCTATGCCGTAAGATGAGCATATTTCGCAACGTGATCCCGGCACCCCCTAGGGATGATAGTATATGAAAGCTTTTATGCCGTGTATGATACGAACAAACCGTCAAAGATAAAGTAAATGGTATTCAGATAGGATGACAAAGTGAATCTGTTTCTCTTGAGTTGGCGTGATCACGATTTTGTTTTGTTATGTACTGAGGAATTGACTGAATAAACTTGAACATGTTCAGTATTTTTTTACAGGAACAAAATAGATAGTCAATTATTATGACAAATCAAATTTTAGAAACTTTATAGTTTAAAGGGTACATATTGGTGAAACTGAAAATGAAATGTATCCAACACACTTTGAAATAAATATTACATGATAAACACCCATAGGTATTATTTTGATTTTGGCGCGCAGCACGAAGGCTGGTTGCAGCGAGCGAGGTGGCGCAGGAGAAGAGTACCTGGAAGAATATGGTGGACGCCTTAGCCCAGCAGTGGGGCATACAAGGCTGTAAAAAAATAAAGGTACTATTCCACTGTTGGGTTATTGCTTTACTCATTCTTTCCATCGGTAACGTTTCTACAACTTTTTCCCAAACAACAGATACCTCTTACACGGTCCTTGCTCCTATTTCAGCGCATGGCACCAATTCTAATGTATCCTTGCTTATAAGCACGGCCAATTGTGTTACATTTCAGATTTCACGAATCTGCACCGGGCAATACCAGTGTGACAGTTTCTTATGTCGATATGTCATATTAGTCCGTAAATTAGTATCTACACGTTTTCAGCGACGTAGTTCATGTGCACGTGCGTTTCACTGTCTAAGAATAGGTTACCTCATTACGAATTGTGTCATACTCCTAACTCATGAGCGTCGAAGCGATCGATTGCAGCATAAATCATATCTGATAGCGCCACGAACCTATACCTATGGGTACTAGTACCTATCTACTTAATCTTGGGATTGATTACGGGTAGGACGCATGAATATAGAAGGTATTAATTAATAGTGTTTCAATTAAACGGAGGTAAAGGCTAAAATGGAACATTTTCGTTGCATTTTCTTGTATAGTCTAAAGAATACTATTTCTTGTTTATCTTCAATGTTTTTCGTTTTCTTATTTTTAAGACAGCCTCGGCTGTTGTGCTGTTATTGAAAAGCTTTTATTACAGTTTGTTAGTCTTTTATTAAGTGCTTCTTGAAGTTTTTAATCTCAAACAAAACATCGTAGCTATAAACAAATGGAAGCACCCAAGTCACTAGTATTTTACTAGGAAATCGTTTCCAACCGCCGTAAATATTCGTTTTATTTATAGTCTACTGCGATTAACTGCCAAAATTTTAGTCAGAATTCCTTAAAGTAAATATGTTACATCTCATGGTGGCATGTTTATTACATGTGTACAGTTTTGCACACGGTACGTTGAATACATGTCCGTGGCGTTGACGAGCTTCGACGTTCACGAACGAAAGTGGTGATACTTTTACAGTCGAAACCAATCCAGGCGGCCCACTGAATACCCATACAAATTCAAAGATAGAATGCCAGCTTTAGGTTTTGTTATACTTAAGTACATACCTTTAATAAAATAAGGAATGTAATTGTATTCATGTATATGTTCTAACAAAAACGCGTTGAGAGGTGAAGCTTGTTTTGCATGAAAACATATTTACACACATTCTATGAAAGATCCCAACGAGTGTTATTTTTAGTTTTTTTTCCTACTTTTTGAACCTGTACGGGCGTTTGAGAGTTTTAATTGGATTTTTTGTGTTTACAGTCCAAAAAATCTATCTCGATAATAAATCTGCTTGGAGAGCGAGATCCTAAATATTTTTTTATCAGATTTCAGGACCGCTCGACCGAGTAAAGTGGTGGCAGAGTTAGGTAATACAAAAGTTAAAGTTGTCAAAGAATCGTTGACGTGTGAATCGACCCTTTCACGTGACTGGCTCCAGCAGCTGTAGGCTGTAGGTTAACAGTCCCTGCGAACTGAAAGCCAGGAGATTTTAACTTCAGCCGCGTGTTAGCGGTAATTTTATGCTGAAAACTATTGCAGAAGTTCGTGCTTCAACATTGTTTTTAGTTATGTTCTAGTAGATTAAGACTACTACAAGACTTTGCCTTTAATATATTTTTAAATTTTACTTAACATAATCAGCTTATACAACATTATTTTTAGTATATGCGAAACCTGAATATAGTTTGTTCAGAATAAGTAACTGAATCGATTGCAATAAGTTTTAAACCATGTTATACTTTTTCCCAAAACATTTAAAAAAGGGTACAAGTTGGACACTGAGCGATACTAAGTACCTACCAATCGCAATTTATGACCACGTTTTTGTGCGGACAACCAGGTAACAGAACAAGCTTATAACTTTGTGTTTTTTCATGATACAGTTTTGAAATTTTGTACACAGATTCTTTACATAAAATACTAGACACGTGTTTCAGGTTTCGCATATACTAAAACTAATGTTATATAGGGTGACTGGTAATGAGTGAATGATACATAAACACGTGATTGTACTCATGATAACAAACAACTTTAAATAAATAAAATTGAAGTGTCTGTTTGTAATATCAAAATAACAGTTTTTTTACTGAATGTGAATGCATATGAAAATATACCGGCACTTATAACAAAAAACATTTTTCGCAATTTTTGTCTGTCTGTCGGTCTGTCTGTCTGTTTGTTCCAGCTAATATCCGAAACGGCTGGAACGATTTTGACTGAGCTGATGTTGTAAAGTCTTAATTAGGCTACTTTTATTTTAAGAAATAATTAGGGTTCCGTGCAAAAAATAAAAACCTTTGAAATTGTTAACAAAATCCGATTCAAAAAGGATAGTAACATTTTTATTATAATTTCCCGAGAACGAAGGTCGCGGGCAACAGTTAGTCCTCAATATGTTTTATTATTACGTAGAATTTTTTTTCAGCAAAATACGGAATAATAAACGTAAAAATACCAATAAAGTTAATAAGGAAGCCTATTATAGCTTATGATAGTACGTGTACTCGTTATAAAATCTCTTGTCGTACAGCCGGCCTCAGGCCATACCAACAGGGGAAAATACACTGCTTTCTAATAATGTTTTTTTTTTAAGATAAACGGATGTTATTGTAGCAGTATATTTATCAACGGAAAACTTGTATTTGTGGTTTACACTGTTAGAGCTGGTTGTTTTTTAATAATAAAAAAATAAAGCATAGACTTGATCGGATACCAATAAAGTCTTTCGTAATAAAGAAGATATTTATTGTTCGTAAGATGTGGTGTAACGTGCGACTGAAGGAAAAATGCCCGTGGAAATGTTTGGGACTCCTGTAACTCGGGGACAAAGGGATTTATTACATTAGTTCGGGTCTCTCACCGCACCAATGATTGACGCCCTAAGGTTGTCAATTGGGGAGATTCTTTGTCTGATGTCTTTAATTTATAAATTGTTATCGGTAGGTATTTGGAAGACAGACTGAGAGGAATGATTTCCTGTTTACTTCTATTACTTGCAGTTTTTAAAGAAAGCCGTGCAAACGTTACTTCCTATCGGAGTGTAGGGACCGCTAGCGGTGTTCCGTCAAGCATTATGGATAAGTACTTATTTAACTTTGTTACCCTAATTATGTACCAATCTAATTACAATTCTGGTTATTTTTGTAAAACTACATATTAAAGCTTTATTTCATTTAATACATTTATCATTTATCTATCTTATCATGAAAAAATAGCGTTCATTATTATTTTTTAATTAGGAAAAGAGTTGACTGTGCTGACTAGTTTCATTTTTATTGTAATTATTTTTTTAAAAAGGGTTTCATTTGTTGGTAGTGTAGGTAATCAAAAATGCAGGTCAATGCAAAAAAAAATATGGCTGTTAAGTTTCTTGAAAACTAAACGGAATAAAAAGTAAACATAAATTAAATGGCTTCTCTTATTTTTCGCGGATTATGGCCAGTATTTTAATTATAAATTAAAAGGTAAGTATTAAAGTAAAAAATTACTATTCGTATGCGGTATGCATACAATTATTAATTTAACTAATGTGTATCGTGCGACGACACAAGAATTGTTTCTGAAAAAAATTGGGTACGTTATTAAAAAGAGATATTATTAAAAAGTTTTTAATGAGTTGTAGGTAAGTAATCATAAAATTGCAGGCCAATGTACCAAAAAAAAAATTACATAGCCATTAAATTTCGCGAAATATAAACGCATTAAAAAGAAAACACAAATGGCTGTTCTTATTTTTTTTTTCGGCCAATCATTGTAGTTACAAATTAAATTACTAAATAAATTAACTTAAAAAAAAACCATGGAAATACTATTTTTGTTTACATTATTAATTTAACTATTGTGTTCCGTCAGATGATCAATGAACTGTTTCTAAAAAAATATTAGGTATGTACCTAATAAAAGATTATTAATATTACATGGAGTTCCTTGCCGGTTCTTCTCCATAGGAAACGACCAACCCGAACCGTGCACCTTTTTGTCGACGTTTTATAAGTGCCCATCTAGGCCTATGTGAAATAAAATATTTTGATTTTGATTTTAATTTTGGTTATAAAGTTTTTACTCAGTTGTAGGTAAGTAGGATCATAAAACTGTAGGCCAATGTCCAAAATAGTATACAATAGTTATTTAGTATTGTGAAACATAAATGCTTTATAAATACAGATAACGAAAGTTATTAAAAAAAAACTGTTACTTAGGTTGTTTGTTTTAAATAGACACCATTAAAAAAAAGAAAAAAATTATAAACCAGAAGTGTGAAGAAAGATGAATAAAAAAAAAATTGTAAAGCTGAGTGCTGGATAAAAGTTCACGTTTCAGGGTTTTTGTTCAAGGATAGAAAATTGCGAGTTAAAAGTGAAAATTGCTTTCAGGAAAATAGTGCTTTCTTAACTTCACGGAGCTTTATAAAATTACTAAAAGGATTTAGTCGCAGCACTTATACAAGAACAGAAGTGTAGAATACTGTGGTAGGAAGCAGAAGTAATATTTACTTAGAAAGTCAAACAGAAAAAAAGTTTTCTTAAATAAAAGGAAACGTTTCGTTCTTTTCTTATACTGAAAATGTTTGTTAACAAAGCCAATGGTGGATAACACTATGAAACTTTTACCACCAAAACACCTTCTCAATGTTGCACTTTTGGAATGGCAACTCACGCTTTTGTTAAGGCATCATTTAGGTGTCGCCTGATATTGGTGAAAACGGTCTAAACCCTGCGTTAAGAATCATATTACCCGCGAATACTTACCATAGTAGTTAATGAGCTCCTGTAATTTTACAAACATGGAAATACCTTTAGTTAGACTGAAGTTATTTATTTATTTATTAGGCTTCTCAACCATGATTACACTGCTACATTATAATTTTGTAAATTGCGCCTCATCACTAACAGAAAAGCACAGCATGCACTATATTATGCGCAGATAATTACACAACTAAATAATTAAAACAAGAAATATAAGACACACACACAAAAACACACAGTACACACAGACACATACACACACAACACAATCAGTCGTTACACAGTCGTGAGTGAGTCGTGAGTCGTGTGTGTGTGTCAGTCGTTGTAACGACAACGACTGACACACACACACGACTCAGTTATAGTCATACAGTTTGAAAAAAAAAAAACTTTTAAAAACTAAATTGATTACATTACAATCTATTTTAAATAAGGTTAAATTAAATTAAAATGGATTGAATTATTTTATTAAAGATTATATTTTTTATATAAGATTAGGTAAATATTTGATATTTGACTAGAGATATCCATTAAATGGCAAAGGCAAGTTGTAATATCAAATTCAGTAACTTGGTGAGTTGCGTGATTACTTCCGAGTCCTTTAACATACACGTGTTTCACAAACATGTGCTTATTTTTATTTTCACTCAAGCGGGAAATCTTGACTGATAGCTGATAGCCTGTTATCTGATAATCTGACATAAGTAAATCGCCCATTTTAACGGTTGACTTCTATTAAAAGATTAGGTATAATGGCTCACCCGTTTTCGGATTTATTTACAGATAACTTGTAAAATAAAAGATTAGGAGATTGTTTGTTATATGGATTTTTTTGTAGAAAAAACCTGTCTTAAGAATTAATCTATTTAAAACCGCGCCGTAACGTTATGTTGTGAAGAAAAAAATAAAGTTTGTTCAAAGAAATATTTTTATAAAAGTAAAATCAAAAAAGCGAGAAGGCTTCAAAGAAACAATTCCTTAATATTTAAAGCATTAGAAATTCCAACGAAACAATGTTTGAAGAACTTTATGAAGTGTAACATTCCTAATATTTTTCTTTGATAAAGTTACCCAGGCATTTCTATTAATTTGGATCGTTTTAATTTTTTTTAACGAAATTACTTTTATTTTATTATGTTTGCTTTTAAGAACGATAATAGTACATTTTGATACAAGTGGGAAAACTTCGTCATTACAGCCGAGGTGGATACTGGATGCCCGAGCCGAGAGAAGGCGAAAACTGCAGTGACAAATGCCCACTTCTATTTGAACACAAACATTAATCTTTTTGAATGTTCTAAAGAACTAATTTACCGAAGTTATCGATCGGTTAGTTACCGTCTTCCTTCTATTTTTTGTCACTTTAAGACTCTTCCATAAAAAATACACATTCAGAGCCCGTGTCCGTGTCCTATTCATTGAGTTAAAGTAGTCTTGTTATCCCTTTGTTGGCCTTCGTTCCCCCCAACTCCCATTGTATCTGATGCACGTCCTGGGTTTATCCCGACGTGATCACGTGACTATTAGGCGTCAGTTCCAATTCCAACGACTTACGACGTTCTCCAACATGTACGCGGTTTCGTCACGAGCAGCTGACGAGCGTGACTGTACATTTTGCCAAATGCTCGTACTTCGACACGCATCGTATACGTCTTGTCTTCGAGAGACAAGTTAATAATTGAGTACTCGGATTATGGCTGTATGTTCCTTAATAGAAACTATTACTTGTCATTTCGATGTAATCTACTAGGTCATATCTCCTCATCTTACCAAGAGGTGGTCATTTGCAACTGGCGGTTGCTCACCCCGGTCCTCAGGGAAATCGGGCTTTTCGCTGTTTTAAATGTAATAGACGGACGCTGCAGCCCAATGCCCATGTGCCTAACAGATGTATTACATATGTGCATTCATCCTGATGTCTGGATGCTAACAGAAGCCACACGACCAGCACTGCATTATACTTTCATGTCGTATTTGCATAGTAACAGTAGCATAACCCCAACTTGACTAAAACTTCTATCATTCCAAGACCTAACATTACTGGGGCATTTATTTCGTTGCTCCGAAAACAAACTGTGTACTGTACATGCATACCTGTTAAGTGGCAAGGTGGCGCGTGAAAAATTCTTTTAATGGCGCTGATTCACCCCCGCCTCTACACGGAGAGGGTGTGCCACGGTGAATCTTTTTCGATTAATTTCTTCGCCAATCCTATTCTTAGTAAGCGATTTACGAGATTAGTTAATCAGCATAATCGTGTAGATTAAAATCACTGTGCCGTGATACTAAGTATCAAGGGATATTGGAAATGATTTTGGCTTGTTATCAGTAAATTTTCATCGTCATCGGCTCATCGCATTGTAACAGACCTAATCTACTGTTTATCGTTTACTCGCACTATACAGACTGTACCAAATTCATGCAATACTGGACCCTAATAAATATGTTTCTAATTTAGGTGGGCCCTAATTTCTTTAAGTAACATATGAAACGGTGTGTCTCATAAACTCATCCAGTAACACCTTTTCGCAAAGCCGAAATAATTTAATTTAAAAAGGCATCTGTTTACTTTATGGGTGCTAAAGAAGAGACAGCGCCACATTGCCGCTCTAAGCTTTATTTCAATTAAGAAGGTTCAATTACGAGGTTTTCTTCGGGATAGTTTCGCGGTGCGGTGGAAATACTGGCAACCTTATTGATGGGCGTAGGGTATTGCGGTGTTCACGCTGTACACACTTTATTGGTTTATTTTTTCAAGTGTTGTTAATTTAAAGTGGTTTCTTAAATGAGGTTACTTAGGGGTGGTCCTAGGAGAAGTATTACCACCATAGTTTTTTTTTACGGCTAAGCAAATCTGAACGTTGCTGTTCCTGGTTTTAATGTTGTGGGTAAATGCAGGTGATGAGAACTTATAAGCCTTATCTAGTGACGCATAAAAATAGACCTTTGTAACGACAAACGTTGACGTGAGGCATTCAATCGTAGGGTGAAGGCTGTTCATCACATTTTCGCAAGTCAAAAGGTCAAGATGCCATTGACATTTAATTTCGCAATGTGTTTTACTATTAGAATCAAGACTTTTGTCAATATAAAAGACGTGTTGTCTAATTGCCTAAAAATATTGTCTTGTACATAATTTTATTTTTCATTCAGCTAATTCGTGTTTATAGTAGGCTATCGTTGTCATAAGGTTTTTATTCTAAATTACCAGGGTTAATGTATTATATTACGATGAGGTAACATAATGATAAGATAATGCACCTTGTCTGGTCTGTTAAGGATTCAAAATCCATGGTCTATCCTGTACATAATCATATGCCGCTGCGTACACAAGTAAGTATGATACCGCCACATCAGGGTATGATACTCAAAATCTGCGTCAAACAACAGTTACTTAGCTCAGTTGATAGTCGAAGATAAATCTTCTTCAAAGCTCAAACTTCATCTCGACTTAACACTTTAAATCAAAGCATTTAATTAATTGTTGACTGTCGTGTTCTACTTTTGCCCCACCTCGTTTACGGCGTATAAACGCCTTAAACGAGGCTATTTCCCAGTAAACTTCTGTTCCATAAAGAAATTGGATTGAGTCGTTTTCTCCTATTTGGGGAAAGCTGTGACAATGGTTTCTGCAGTTATGTCCCTTTGCTGGATGTGTAGAGACAAAGGGCGAGGCCTTGTGTTCCAAAATCGTCCATTAGGGTGCGATCGATATCTTGTTTGGGCGTATGTTATCTGTTAAATGCACGGTACTACATAGCTATGTATCTACATGCTATATTACAAAAGACACGTATGCCTGAACCTGGAGTATTGTTAGAGAACGTATTTTAGAAGTGTTTTGCATGACAAAGATTTTTAAAAAGCTCAAAGCTAAATTCCTTGATTAAAAGTGCTTTGGGCTTTATTTTGTCGTAGATTTCGAGGAAAAAGTGCATGATATTACTTTCCGGTGTCTTTTTAAATTACGATACAGATTTTATTTATTTTTGGTAATATTTAATTCAATATTAGAGTTTTCAGGAACTGGATAAAAGTTTTAGTTATTTGGTTTAACACCGTAATAATGAGATTTATATTTGAGTACGTAAGGTACAAATACGCACAAAGGCGATTCGGATTACATCCGGAATGATTCGTTTTCACCAGAATTTCGCAGCGGGTGACGAACTACATCAATCCACTGCAATCAATCACTGTTTGCATATCCTAAATGAACTCGCCACTCAATTACACGCCTGCAACCGACGAGGATAGGCGGCTGCCGCAAAAGGAGGAATGAAATAGTGTACCGTTGTAACGACACTCTTAAAACTCATTTGTGTTTGTGGTCAGAGAAATGGGACACGGAAAATGAGCTATTCTTAAGAAAAATATTAAAAATAGAGACGGTGAACTCCAGTATCATTCTGGGAGAAAAGAATTGCATTTTGTAAGTCGTTTTGTAAGGTTCAAGTCGTAAAATTAAAAGTTGATTGAAAGAAGAGAGGTCATCATTGAGACATTGAGTACAACTTTTTTGTTATAGTTACATATTATGAATGCTCCTGGAAGACATATTAAATGTCTAAAAAGATTTTCATATTAAAATAAAGAGATATGAGACGATTTTTTTTGGAAAATATCATTCAGCTCGTTTAAAGTTGTACCAAGAATATCCGGTCAGTTTCCATGCAAAAAAGTTTTTATGATAAAGAGAAGAAAAATAACGCACGAGTTTTCGGAGAACCCAACTTCATTAAGCTCATTTAAAAGTTTAAAAGGAATAACCTGTCAACAGTTTTCAGACCTTTTAAAAGAGCATGTTACAAAAGCGAGTTTCTGTAACAAGAACGTACGATATTAAAACTGTGTTATACGCCTAGCTCTTTGTTCTAGAGCCTTGTGATAAGTAGGTACGTAGGATGGATGACTAGTGCCCAGGTGCGCGGATAACAAGTGTTTGATGTTTTAGAATAGAAACCTTCACCTGTGACCTGCAAATCGTTTGACAGTAAATCAATATGCTCGAATACTGATACTTGTATCACAAAACACGATATATTGACAAAGTATCTCTTTAACCACATTAACGTATACATGCAAAATATATATAGATAAGATCATATATAACTCCAACAATAAAATACAACAAAAACGTCCTTTTCATAAATCTATTTGCTGTCAAAAATATTCTCTAAAGGGGATCGAAGCTATCAACACAAAATATATACACTCTCGGCGGCGTTGTGAAGTTGACACTTATCGATGTCCAATTTTATTTCCCTTTTTCCTCTCGTGTACGACTTGAAACGAATTTCGTGTAATATTCAAACACTATTTATTGGCTGTTTGTTGGAATGAAACATTCTGGCTGAGTAAATGTACCTTTTAGGTAAATATAACCGGTTTGGTATTGCTTTGCTCCTACGTATGTTTATTTTGAAGTTGGTAATTTGTAAATGACCAAATACGTTTCAACACATCCGATTCCTGGAAGGTATATCTCCTGGCTGAGTAATAAAAGCCGGTTTTCGTTAGAAGCCGACTACGCTAGAGGAGCATTCGGTTGATCCTCCATAGCTGCCACGGCTCGTCTATGTTTGGTCGTTTATAGCTATCGAGCAATTTTAACAACACACATTTTCCTGCTTGAAATACCTTGCTCAACTAGGGGCAACGGATCATGTTGAGGCAGTGGGGGGATTAGGTAGACTTAATTAAACAAGAACACCATTTACAACACATTTATTTGTTTAATTAGAGAGCACTGAGCACTGTATCTTGGGATAGATTCTAGAGTCTGAGCCTTTCACTGGTCTTTGCTATAGGTAAGATAGGTACTGTCCCGGGATATGTGTCCTTTAGTGGATACCGTAGAAGTCGCACGCAGTCTCCGGCACAAAGTGGCAAGGTTCGGTAGAGGCCACGTGCCTCAGGGATGCTGATTGGAGTCTGGTTTACAGTACTACCTTGCTACGCTCACCGAGGCTCCGTCAAGGCGACTGGAGCGGTGTAGTGGGTCAGGCCAACCCGGATGTTGGTGTGGTGGTGGATGCGGTTAGCGCACCACATTTGTCCTGGCGCTTGTAGAGGCGTCGGACGGTAGTCAAAGCCAGCGGTTAGGTACTTGGAACCCTGCAATAAGCGCGAAGGCCACCCCGTATAATGCGTGAAAGGTTTCCCAGCTAGGCGGCAGGTTATTTAGCCCGAGCAAGGCAAGCGTGGAAAAGTGGAAAGCGTCATGGGATCACACATCGCAGCGGTTTACAGCGATTAGGCATGATGTGTGTAAACATTGTACTGTCACTTCATATTATATTCAATAAATGTTTGCGAGGAGGCACTTTTCCCGATATTTGGAAACGTGCACATATCACACCAGTTTTTAAGGGTGGCGATAAAAATAATATACAAAATTATCGTCCTATCTCTATACTGTCCACCTTGTCTAAGCTTTTTGAGAGTCTTGTACACAGTGAAGTGTACTCTCATCTTCATAATCTCATTATTAGTGAGCAGCATGGATTTGTCAAACGACGTTCGACGAATACTAACCTCATGTTGTTCACAGACTTTATATTTAAAAACATGGATGAGCAAGTACAAGTGGACGCTGTGTACACAGATTTTCGGAAGGCATTTGACAGGGTGGACCACAAACTGCTTTTAGATAAAATAGTATACAACGGTATCCGTGGCAATTTGTTACGATGGTTCATGGCTTATATATTTAACAGATCTCAAAAGGTAGTTATTAATGGTTTCCAATCAAACTCAATTATTGTCACCTCCCAGTGCCCCAGGGCTCAATTATGGGTCCCCTACTCTTTATCCTGTTTATTAATGACATTAAGAAATGCTTCATTCATTCCCAATTTCTTATGTATGCCGACGACGTTAAGATTTATAAGTCTTGCAAGAGCACTCAAGACTGCCTACTTCTACAGGAAGGCCTCGATAGGCTATCCCTTTATTGTTCTTCCAACAAACTTCAGCTTAGCTTACCTAAGTGTAACGCAATCACTTTCACAAAAAACAAAAACATAATACAATTTGATTATAGTCTCAATTGTGTCCATCTACAAAGAGTTGATCACATTCGTGATCTTGGGGTTGAAATGGACTCGAAGTTGCATTTCAATCTCCATGTTGATAACATTGTTAACAAAGCGTATCGTATGTTTGGTTTTGTTATGCGATCTTCAAGCGACTTTAAAAGACCATCTACTTTTCTGCTGCTATACAAAGCTTTGGTTCGCTCTCAATTAGAATTTGCAGTCCCGATTTGGAGTCCTATTTTTGATGTTTATATAAAAAGAATTGAAATGGTTCAAAAAAAATATTTACGTGTTATGCACTACAAATGCACCAATTCGAAATTTCCATACACCCAATTATTAAAACGTTACAAGATTCAGAGCCTGGAGTCAAGACGCAGCCTACTTATGGCCATGATGCTTCATGGTTTGTGTAATAACAGATTCGATTGTCCAGATATCACTAACAGCATATGTTACATTGTACCTAGAACTGTGATGCGCCGAGGAGCGCGCGTGCCTCGGCTGTTCCACACCGCCAGGTGCAGAACCCACGCTGGCGCACGGGCGCCTCTTCGACACATCGTAGATACGTATAACACACACTTCATCGAACTAGATATCTTTGCACTAACGCACTATAAGTTCAAAAGGATGGCTATTGAATCTTTAAAGTAGTTTTTAACTCTTATTACCTCAAATAACATACGAGTAATTCCCTACTAAATTTCCTGTATGATTAACGCACGCGTTTAATCATTTTTCAAGCTATTA
The DNA here is from genome assembly GCA_905163415.1 of Noctua fimbriata. Classification (NCBI taxonomy): domain Eukaryota; kingdom Metazoa; phylum Arthropoda; class Insecta; order Lepidoptera; family Noctuidae; genus Noctua; species Noctua fimbriata. Next base: position 8,609,910 of record LR990922.1, on the reverse strand, counting down.
CTTCGCGGACATTGGTGTGGGTTACACGTTTACTTAGTTTTAAATATATTATGTCATACTTTATTGTAATGTGTAACTGTTTTATGTCCCAATAAAGTAAAATAAAAATAAAATAAAAGTAACGTGGCAGGCAGCGTGCTAGCGTGATTGCACAGTAATTAAAAGTAGAATAGAATGGCACGTGGTCCCACAACACGCATACATACTGATTAAGAGCCCGACTAAACTATCAGCCGATAGAAAGTCTGCAGTTTGCGGAGACTAAAGCTTCTATTATGTGTCTAAGTAGCTAGGTTAAACTTGACAAGCTCTTGGGTTGATGAAGAAGTTTAATCTAGAATCTCTATCTAGAAGATCTTAAACCTAGAAGAAAATGGTAGTAAGAAAATGTATTTCCTATCTTAAAAATATTGGCATTGCAAAAAATGTTGGGTGGCGTTCGAAGAATTCACCAATATCTAGCTCTCAGTAACACTAGACTTGTAGATAGAAATAGATAGAAGATAGAAACTTGCCAGTTGTTCTCATAATGGATTAGATCATAAAACTGCTCTCACAAAATGGCCTGTCTCATAATGTTTTTAGTCCTTGCTCAAAAATAACTTTATGTTGTATTGATTCTGTAAATATTCTGAGCAATTATTCTCTCAAGTTCGGCCCATCGGTTATTGTCAATTTATCATTTGCTGCTAAGATAAAAAAGTAGGCGTTGTTTTTACTGCAGGCAGATAGGAAATTGTATTGGATATCTCCCTATGCATAGCAATTGAGGAATATTTTTCGATATCGCAGAATTGGTTGGGGTACTAACACATTGATTAGAGTGCCTCGGAAAGGTAGCGACAAAAACAATGTTCTTTTTTTATCTCGCAAAAAGCGCAGTCCAACGGTAGGATTAATAAAACAAAGTGTTTTTAGTATTCTTAAAAGGAGTACCTTTATCAACGATGAGTTAATTTAGTACAAAATAGAAGTTAACACTAAATAAACTAATGTTAATACATTTTTATTCTTTAGCTGTTGCAGGGCTGTTTTAATATATTTTATGTACGAGGAATGAACTTGACTTTGCCACCATTCTTAGGCCCCAAGATAACGCTGTAAGGGTCAGTTTCCAAATGCTTTGGTCCATCAGGCGCGAACTTGTACTTCATGATCATCTGAGCGATAGCTGTACGTATTTGCATCATTCCGTAGCGTTTACCTGGAAACAAAAAAAAATGGAATCACTGTACATTCTAATACTTTTTCAGACTAAGTTGATTGTAGATTTTCCTTTATTCCGTCATGATATTTAAAAATGTTCTTACCGATGCAGAACCTGGGTCCTTCACCAAACGGCAAGAACGTGAAGTCATGGTTATCGTTGTCATTGGAATGGATGAATCTCTCGGGACGCCACTGTTCAGGTTCAGGATAGAACTCCTCGTTGTAGTGGATGGAGATCACATTCACGAACACCGGCGTGCCCGCTTCTACCGTCAGCTCGTCAGTCAGCTTATACGTTTTGTTGCACATCCTGTCCAGGTGCGGCACTGGAGGATACTTCCTCAACGTCTCTGAAAGATTAATTTACATTAACATCACTTTCAAAAACCATAAGAAAAAAAAAAAAAAAAAAAAATCATAAGATACATAAAATCAGTCACAATTTCTGTCACGCACCATGCATACACGCAGTAATATATTTAACTTTCAACAAATCGTCGTACTCCAGAACGTCTTTTCCGCTTTCTTTTAACGCTTCGCTGACTTCCTTATAAAGTTTTTCCTGGAAGAAATAGCTCCTTTGTATTACACGGTAAATATTAGTAAGGAACTGTACCAACGGTTTGTAGATAAGGAAACGTGACATTTGCACCAACTTTGGGAAGAGAAAAGGGATGAGCTTAATGGAATAGTCTCTGCTAAATAAAAAGCCCAGTGGAAGCTTGTAGATGGATGAGAGTCATTATTTAAATGCATTGCTATGTTTCTAAATGGCACGTAATTCTCTGTAATGAATGTTTGTAACACGTATTGTTGATCAGATTATTTAATGAACAGTCATTTAGCTAACGATGTTTTGATACCTGTTCGTCAGGGTGGTATGCCAGCTCGTGGAGCAAATAGGTTAATGTGGTCGATGACGTCTCGATAGCACCCAATATGAATATAGCCGCCTGGGCCATCATTAGGTTATCAGCTAATTCTGTAAGATAAGAAGGCGTTAAATTTGCAATTAGGAATGGACTATCTCATAGTAGTATCAATTTGATTGGTGATATGAATTGTTAGTGATTAGATGTTTTCATCTATCCCACGATTAGATGTTTATAGTTGATAAGATATTTTGATTGTGTCTGAAACGTGTTTTATCATTATTAAAGGCACTTTGCCTACTGTTATTAAAAACACGTTACAAGTCAGTGTTTTTTTTTTCATTCTTTTTTATTTTAAAGTTGTTGACATATCGTATGAGATTCCCAAAGGTGAACTTACGTGAGTCGGATCCAGCCGGTAGTTTCAAGTTTGCCTTTAACTTTAACAAATGATTAACGAGATCCCTGCTGTCGCTGTTCTTTCCAGTTTCCTGTCGTTCAGTGGCAACTTCCGTGAACAACTTTTTGATGTATTCTGTTGCAGGTTGCGAGAAGAACTTTAATCTGAAAATATTCGCGTGCATTTTAATACAAATGCTTCTTCTATAACTTGTTAAGACAGAAGTAACTTTGAAGGTTCTTTGTGTGGACAACAAGTCTTCAAAGAACTATCAGGTATTGAAATAATTGGCTTTTGGAGGTCAGGTGGTCGTTTACTCCATCCAAAGTTCAGGTATACAGTTACATCCGGTTGGACTGGAAGCCAACCTCGACATCGTTTGGAAAAAGCTGATGATGGTTAAATACCTGAGAAGTTCAGCGATAGCAGGTATAAAGAAGATCATGGTGAATTCGAAGCCGCGCCAGAAGGTCCACTTGACCATGTGACGGGTGATGAACCAGAGTGGCGACGTTAGCTCCTTCAGCGCACTCACGCGCAGACCGAATACCGTGTAAGCCACCGTGTCGGACGTGTACATCGAGAACAGTTCCTGAAAGTACGAAGATGGAGTTAGGAGATGGCGTTGGTTTCGGCGATCAATATAAGATGACCTTATGATTTGAATTACCCTGACAGACAAAGTAGCATTCTATTAGCATTCGATGCTGATGATGAAATAAACATCAAAAAGTATTGGATTGATGGATGATGGATCATTTTGAACGCGATATCCACCTCTCTATGTAGGCTCTCTGCTTGGCTTTTAGTAAACCAAACCAAAACGGAATATTACGGTTTGACTGTGAATAAGCTTCCCTAAATAGTTTTCAATTAAAATAAAACACGTCCGAATTGAGAAGAACTGAACGGCGAGGGAGACATGTGGAAGCTGATTAAAGCGTACTTGGAACACACGGTACACAATATAAATATCTCCTATTTCATCTGGAATGAAAGGTTTCCTGAAAACAATTAACAACAACTAGAACAGAACTAGTGCGAGTAATAAGAAATATGAGCGAGCGATGTTTTGTACCCCTGACCGAACAGGTATCGATCTCCAATATCATTTCCTTTTTAGTTTTCTGTTACAGCTACGCCTTCGTATCTCCGTGGTTCTTTTTGTTACTTTCATGCCGTTCTCTATTTTATATTTTTGTTATCTTAGTTATATTAATGTTGAAAAGACATAAACTTGTACTTGGCGTATGTAACGCCTATTTTTAAATTCATGGTTAAACTCTGGGATAAATTCATTCATGAAAAAAATGTATTCCAGCTTATTACTATCTTTATTTTATTAGTGCCTGAATCCCAAATCAAGTGAAATTAAAAGCAAAACCTGCAATTTGCTTTAGTGATGATTCATTTCTATGTCTATTACTATGTAGGTACTAACTACTAATGTACTAGGTTAACATGCTACACAAAGAGTGGTCAATACGTGATACGAAATTGCAAAGTCATTGAATAATTATATTTGTATTGTGTTATTGTATACCTACGTCTTACAAGGTTGTTCATAACTGTCTGATTTATTAATAAACCACATTTATGGATTTGAAACTAGCCTAGGTTTTCTAACAAACGATAACCAGTTATTAAACTGATATATTCTTACCCGTTAGGTAGGTATGATGGTGATGATGCCATCTAGCAGATTTCAGCCACAGCGACTGCTTTCGATGGCTTTCTAGGGAGGTTGTTGAGAGGTTTGGAGTGCTGCTCTATCATGTGCTCTCAAGTGACTAATATACCCAACTTTGGCCGAAAAACTCCGAGCACAAAGCAGACATGTCAGAACACCATTGATGCAATTAATTCCGTTAGGTATACATATATGCAGTAAATTATTTTAAAAGTATCTTAATATTTTTCTATAAAGGTACACCATCATCATCAATCATCACCAATTTTATGAGCACAAATATTATTCCTCTCAAAGCTTCTCGAGAGGTGCTTAAACTTTTTACTTCGCTAACACCAAGCGTTTTCTTTAGCCTAAACTTGAAGATCTTTGGTAAAAACATCGGTAGTAATTAAGGAAAATGTTTGATGGAGATGACGTTCATATTTTTTGCTAGCCGTACTATACAGGGTGTAACAGAAAGGGTATAGTCATATGAAAGCATATGCTGCAGACCATCAAACTGAACAACTTTCTCCTTGGGTCCAATATCGTAAATGAGAAAAAATTATCAGCTGTCCCATACAAAATTTCAATACTTACTCGACCCAAATGTATGGGACAGCTGATAACACGATATTGGACCCAAGGAGAAAGTTGTTCAGTCTGATGGTCTGCAGCACATTTTTTTTATATGACTTTACCCGTTCTGTTACACTCTGTATAGCCATGTCCAATTAGCAAAATAAAATTCAAAAGGTGGAATGAAGTTTATAGTGGTCGGATTTTCATGTTCCTTTTTTATTGAGTTCCTAGAAGTGTGGAGTTGGATAGTAAAAAAAAAATTGTTTTGTTTTCGAATTTGCTCCCGCTTTTTTTAGTTTATGAATAACTTGAAATGTGACAAATATATAATATATTGTGGCGAAAATCCGACCACTATAAACTTCGTTCCACCTTTTTGTTTAATGCACTCGACTAATAATACTTTTTGTGCTATTTCGGAAGGTTTTTTCTTATTTACCTAAGAATATTTCAAATATAACGAAATTTCATCGCCATCCGTAGCCGCAGTACTTACATCAGGTACGGCCGCAGTAGACCGAACCCTACATAATCGTATGGAGTGTTATCCTATAGAAAAGACGATACTCTGACCAAATCCCGGCTTCGTCGAGAGCCATCTCGGTCATTCTTCCTCATAACTTTATAACAACACCTTTTTAAAGCTAATATATCATAATAATACCCAGGTATTATGCTGTTATCATTACATACCTTAAGATCAACCGGCTTTTTGTTATCAATGTAGTCCTTCTGTATCCTGCGCACGAGTTCGGTAGAGTTGATGTTCATCAGTTCAGTGATGCCTCTCAAGCGCAGGCTGGTAAACATGGGTGACACCTCGTTCCTCATCTGTACCCACATTGGACTCTGCAACAAACATTGGTTGGGAATCAAGGTTTGGGACAGGTAAACCACACTTTTGTAAGCGTTAATCTTTGACGCAATATTAGGACCAAAAAGTGAAAAGCTGGCCGGGACATAGGACACGGTTTGCAAGGCAGACAAGGTTCACCAGGCAGCTGAGGACTGACCTAAGTCCCAACAGTGAATTGCGATAGACTCAGCTGAATCTTTGGTGACATAACATATAGAAATGGGTCCTGTATTCCTCGTAGATATCTCGGATAGGTACTTTGTGCTTCAATTTTTTGCTGTGTGCTCAGTTGTGTTCCTAATTCTATGTATAACAGTTAAGATTCGAGACGATTGTCGCTAATCTAATCTTTGATTAAAAAAAAGTATGACATAATATGCAAACAACAGACGCTAGATAGCAACTCGTGCGCCGATGATAAGTAAATAATGCATGCTTCCTAATCATAATACTTAGCACGTCAAAATAGTGTGCACTCAGTCAAGGTAAAGTAAATTGTTTTTTTTTTTTGCATTTGGCGATTACTGGTTACTTTGTACGGTTAAATAATCTGGCAAACTGGAATAAGGCACCGTTGCGTGGGACAGCAGACAAGAAAAATATTAAATGCGTTTCCTAGGTGATAAAGATTAACTATTTTATAGTTATAAAACAGATAGTAATCTTAATTTATAAATATAAGTTCATAAAAAATCGGTTTGATTGCATTTCGTTTTTTTGTTGCACATTTCGTTAAATGTATGTATATAAAATTCGAAAAAAGAGAGTAGAACTATAATATTCAACGAAGAGTAGACAATTTCCCTGCGTTGCATCAAAGGGGTCTGCGTCTATGAATATATTCAATGCTCAATTTAGAAGATGCTGCGGTCAAACCAAATTAAAAAACACCAACATTCCAAAACTATTTCTGTCTAACGTTTAGTAACTTGTGGTCATTTACTGATTCTTTGGTTGAGTTCGTAATTATTATTGCTGTGCTATCGCAACTCCAACGTTCCATGAAATACGCGATATCCGACGTAACAGTTGATTTGAATTTATTAATACAGGATTAAGAAAGATTAAATAGTTTATCAGGCATTACTCCAATAAATCTCGTACATACCTTGATTGAAAACAAATTCAATGAGCCCAACGGATCATCATTGACTCCGGAGTAGCTGTATCTGTCTTGAAAACTGTCACTGTCTTTCACAATGACCTTTTTCGCAAGCTCCTTTGAATTTAGAATGAGGGTTGGTTTCCATGATAGGAACATTCCGAAATAATCGCACTTGTACTTTTTGCTGAGGTCATAGAAGACGTCCCAGAAGCTTCTCCTCATCAAGAACGTAACGCTGCCGAAGATAAATGATGGTTCTTCGTAAGGAACGCCACGTTTTTTCCAATATCCATAATTACTTCGGGAGAAGAAATAGAATAGCGTTAAACAAGATATCACAAAAACAAGAAATATTTGAATGATAAAACCGAACATGGCGACGTCCGGTGCGTTTGCGAGTCCGATTTAAAATATCATTAGGTGTTCACTTGGATTTAGCTAAGGCCTGACTGATTTTAAACCAGTGTATTTGGGTATTTAAAACGCGGTGTTTTGTTGATAAAGTATTATCAACTTATTACGTAGGTGTATATCAGTGTGCAAAGGACTACTCCACACGTTACTAAGCGTTCAGATAGCGTTCGAAAAATGCATGACTTCTCTACCGTGAACAGTTTCGACAATTTATTTATTTTGAGACTTAATTAGTCATTATCTCAACAGATTAATGTGATTTACTTTTACAACAACATCATCACAGAGAGCACGTTTCCCAAAAGTTATGTACTGTATGTCCTGTACGTTGGTTTCAACAACATCAAGATACATCACATCAGTCTGGAAAAGCCCAAAAACAATCAGAATGAAGGTGATACTGATAACTAAAAATTAAACCGCTGCGATCTAAGGGAACCGTGACTGTTATGCATTGTATGACATTGGTTGCAGTAGATAAGTTGTTGCTGTTTGGCATAATAATTAGAAATAGATACAAAAAAAGCTGTGGATGCAGACATGGGCATACCTAGCATTTTAAGGGGTGGGGCAGAAGAAAATAAACTAAGTAGTAGAAAATTAAAAATGCTTTTTATTTACTGACTGATACGTTTTATTGACTGCACTACACCTTATTTCAATAATAATCTGTGAGGGTTCTGGCTTAATCTAGCTAAAATTTCGAAACATACTATGTTGTGCTTCCAGAACCCTCTTTCTATGCACACTCATCATACAGAGGCCGACAAGAGGTTTTCTGTCATTGTTGACCTTAACCAAGTTTTATTTTAATGATGAAGTATCCAAATGAATACTTAACTTTGCCTACAAATTCTTAGCTTCGGGTCAGAGAGCAGGGTGGGGCAAGCCCCACCGAAGCCCATGGATGCAGAGTAACTTCTAATCATCGATGTACCATTTGTATTTTCCACGTTAGGAGACCGACATATTTGATATCTTTGGACACTTAATTGTCCAGTGATTTTGGAATAATTCTAGATATTTTGCGGGAATAAGTAGTGTTTTAAAGTAGGTAATCTTATCTTTGGCAATATAATACAGCAGTCTGCTGCTGTAGCCATTTACAAATCTGATCTCCACCGGACACTAACAGATACACCTGAATAGGTAAAAAAGCTTGTAAAAAATCGCAAAATCTTCCGAATTCATTGAAGTAATGGATTGAATGAAGCTGCCGTCTGGACCATGTACATGGTCCAGACGGCAGTCACGCATTTTAATGGCACTTTACCTAATATTGAAAGCTCCAAACATGTTAATTGAATTCGTTATAATTTGTGGCGGTTTAGATTAGTTTCAGTGATTGATATTTTGATCCAAGTTACAATAAACGGTTGTATTCATTATTTTGTGTACCTCGTTGTCTTTTTCTGAATTATCTTCGCTTCTGTTTGCTAAATATAGATTATCCTTTATTTACTTTTCTTACGTATAGTTTACATTTTTTAATATTTCTTAAAAATACATAGGAAACAAAAAAACACTTAAAAGTTTCCAGGAGTACCGCTTTCTGAATCAAGCGCTTGATCCAGCTGCCGAACGAGAGAGTATAGATTATTATTAGGAACACTATATGTCTATAGTGTTAGTAAAACCGGGCAGAAGCCTTCGCAGAAAGGTCCTTTCTTTCTGTCTGGTTGAATAATTAGCGTAGAGAACGCGTTGTGGCATTAATGATCACAGTTCATTTAAGTTCCGCGTCCACAGAAGCAATATTTGCTTGAGTGCACATTTTATCCACAATGCGATGCTTTCTTTTGCCTATATTTTTTTGTTTGACGAGAAAACTCCAGCGATTGAACTAAAAATAGTTCATGAATTCGCTACTCTATAAAATTATGAGACTCTTCAATTGGTATTATGTAATTTGGTTCAGCCGGTTCAAACATAACTAGTATTTCCGTAGAAAATTCCGAACATTTCAAGAAAATTTCGGCATTTTCATTCCGCAGTACTGATAACTTTACTGTTATTTTTTTACAATGTATCGGAACCTTCACGAAGCCTTAAGTAAAGGCGTAAGCCAAGCGTTCTGTACATCTAGTTATTCTACGCAAAAAAACATTGCTGGGAAACGACTTTTTTGTTGGGGTCACGGGTCACGGTAGAACTCAATATGACACACTCATAAAATTGTGTTGCAGCACTGGCTGCGATTTCGAATATTATAGTAACTGAATAACTACTAATTGAATATTAATTCAAATGTGCATTATAGAAAATGTTCATTGAACCATGTAAAATTAAGTTAAATGAAATTATATCAATAATTCGTTATATCGTTTCCTCGTTATATTGAATGAAATTAGGTCATATGATCGCTACAACTTTTGTTTTTATTTCAAACGTTACACACCCCAGATTAGCACACGGTCCTCGAGGTCCAAAACTTGGGATAGTCTTTCGAGAGTACCCCCAAACAACCTGTTAAAATTCCATTAACTTCGGAATACTTTTCAGGTAAAAGTACTGGACTGTTTCGATTATCTAAAGTTTGTTGTAAAGGTGCGTTGGATACTATCAAAGTTTTTAAAACAGTCAGATTCGATATATACTATACTATGGTTAACTCGAATCAAATTGACATCCATCACATTATCGTCAGTCTAGAATAAAATGCGCGATAGTGCAGTTATCGTTTGTTTTAAAAACACTGATTATAACGACAATAATTGAAGATCGAAACCTGTGTGGCAAAGGTCAAATGATTACGATATTACGTCATCAATGTTTAAGTGCAGAACGTTCTGATGAAGGCGCGCCCTCCCTGTCTGAACGGTAGGATTGAGAACCAGAGATTATCGCTACCGGACATGGTGACGAGTCTCTAGGGGCTCTATCCTCGGGCTCCGGGCAATATTGCTCGTTGGAATGGCTCGCTATCAAACTCATGAACTCTGAGTGCCTGGCTATGTCAGTTGTAGGTATGCCTATCCAAATATTGCACGATCATTTGCAAGCGAAATTTTACGTGATCATCACCTGTATATATGTATATACCTATGTAGTCTGTATGCTCTATGCATAGAAACAGCGTTTAGCTTGATTTTGAGACTCAATAAATCTTTGTCTTGAAAATTAGCACCAAATAGACCAAGTAACACTTGTCTGTATAAAAAACCGTAGTGTGTAAAACGACGTCTAACATTGCAACATCGATTTTAATAATTACATGAATGATGAAAGTGGTTCCCGAATTGATGTATAGAACTCATTATCTAAATGAATAGCCAGGCAAATGACAGGTAATCCTAGTCAGTTAAATACACAGCAATCATCTGTAAATTAATGTTTGTATAGCTTTTATATAATGTATGTTTCCAATAATTATTAGGTAATTTAGGGCAGAGTAAGTAAGTTTGGAAAGTATCTCTAAGGGTCATTTTCCAGTAAGCAAATAGCGTTTCAAGAATGGTATTTACTGATCGTAAATATTTAAGAGTCTTTGATATTTTCGCATGTCATGCCCTGACAGACGTCTAGCTGTCTACCATTTTCTGATTCTAATAACGAAGTTAGTGTTTATCTCCTTTCCAGCCAATTCATAAATAACTGAGAAGTAGACCTCTATACAGTACCTTTAGTTATGTTGATTGGCTTGAAATAGAGTTTGCATATCACCCGAAATAATAACTTTTATGTGTAAAATGGCAGAAGCTCGTGGCTAAATAAAAAACAGCCGCTCGGGTCGATCTATAGGTTAAGCCACGCTTGCCTAGGTTGGTTCGTGGATGGGTGACCACCTATTGTTTACCGAGTTTCCTCCGTGCATCGGAAAGCAAGTTAAGCCGTTGGTCCCGGCTGTCATATGTAGATCTTTGACAGTGGCTCAAAAAGTCTTACAACCAGTCTTACCAAAGGGTATCGTATTATCCACTGGCCAGAGGTGAAGGTGGAGGTCAAATAAGCAGTCGCGCCATGTAAAATACTGGTATTCCGCTGCATCCGGTTTGACTGGATGCCGACCCTAACATAGTTGGGAAATGGCTAAGCAGATGATGATGATGATGTGTACAATTTGAATATGTTAAGCAAGTAATCGTGAAAGAACTGCAGTTGCAGAACATAGCTTTCAATAAGTAAGCTGAAGTTTTAGTGGGCTGGCCATATTATTCGAGGGACACCCGGTGGTGCTATGAGGATCGGTGGCTGGGATACAATGCGGATGGCGGAAAACAAGTTATATTAGCAGACCTTCATCGTCATCATCATCATTTCAGCCGAAAGACGTCCACTGCTGGACATATGCCTTCCCCCAAGTGTCGCCACATTGACCGGTCCCGTGCGACTCGCATTCAGTGGATCCCTGCAACCTTCACCAGGTCATCGGTTCACCTAGTGGGAGGCCTTCCAACGCAGCGTCTTCCGGTTCGCGGTCGCCACTCCAGAACTTTTCGGCCCCATCGGCCATCCGTTCTGCGAGCAATATGCCCTGCCCAGTGCCACTTGTTTGTATGTGTAGTTTGGCAATTCTTCGGGCTACGTCGGTAACCTTGGTTCTCTTGCGGATGACTTCTTAGAAGACCTTGGGAGAAGAATATGTCCAGCCGTAAATAATATCGCAGCCAGTTGGACGATCGACGATCCAGCTAAAACATTACATTACCTGCATAGGTATTACCAAATCGTTACATTTTCCTAATATCATGCTGATTCTATCGAGTAATTGTCATCATTTGATAGTGATTACATACATATAAAGATAATATGAATTATCGCATTATTACCTTTTGATCAAGACTTTGCTTGCTATCGATAATCCGGGATCTTGCGCACGAGTTTAGCTGAGTGCATTATTTTGCACCCGTTTTTTGTGAATTGAGGTTACACTTGCTTAGGTACTTATCTACACGTGGAGTCTCCACGTGTAGATAAGTACCTAAGCAAGTATAACTTTTAGTATCTTATTTGACTTTTATGCTCTTTATCAAGGACAATTTATTAATGATCCAAAGTAAAATCAAACGGTAATATTAATTAAGTTTCAGTAATCAAATAAAATGAACTTAACGGGTTATTTACTTCCCTGTTGCTTCGCGGTTGTTGTATTTGTCTTTAAAGTAAATACAGTCACTGGCCCAATAATATATTATTTACTTATTTCATACTAGCTTATGCCCGCCGCTTCGCCCGCGTAGATTTCGATAATTGCCCCACGGTATCATACTACCGGGATAAAAAATCATCATCTAAATCCATTCAGTAGTTTTTGCGTGAAAGGGTAACAAACATCCATCCATCCATCCTCACAAACTTTCGCATTTATAATATTATTAGTAGGGATTAAGGTAGGATTGCGCGAGTTCGTACCGTTCGTAGAACTATGACAAATGACAAGCGTCTGATTTCATGTCAATGATATAATATGACGAAATATAAAACCTATCCCGCTACAAGTTTGAGAGCAAATCATAGAAGCTTTTCCTAATAAAAGAAAAGTAAGGTTCCCAAGAAACATTGTGGGCTGCTCATAAAAAATACCGCCTTTTTCTGATATCAATCATTGTGACGGTAGAGAAAATACATTGCCGAACGGTGACCTAGTTAAATTACATTGGTGAGCTAGTAGCAAATTTAGCTGACGGCCAAAGCGTCACAAATGTCATATACCTGTAATCAGTGATGTTATGTTAGGCGCTGCTGCTAGAGGAATGTCAAGATAAGAGGCCAGGCTGACTGCTGCCAACTAGTGTTACCTTTGCCTTCATCAACTGTCATGAACATAGGCTGAATGGTGTTTCCTTTGCTTTACGTCAGCTGTCAAAACCTTGTTTTACGTCATCTGTCAAAATATTAGGCTGTATGGTTTCTAGACCTTTGCCTGTATTAATTGACAATTATTATTTCAGCAACTGATGCATCTGAGACAGATTTTAATTTCGCGAAATCTTATTTGAGACTAAAAAGATAATGCGATTAAAATAAAAAAGCATTATAATCCTTGATAATACAGATTAAATTATGATAACTGAACGTCAGATAGTTGGTTTTTTAAACTGGTGAAATTACGTTGTCTTATAAAATACGCTTATTAAAAAAACTAAGAAAAGACAGAAGGTAACATTACTGAAAAACATAAACTTGAAACAATCAAGGTATGCTAATATGAGACTATTTACAAAAACATGACATCAGTGTCGTTCTAGGTTTCAACAATATTTGCATTACAAATATTTATTCCAAAATTTTCTCTTATTATCTTGAAAATGAAACATCTACGAAACACAAATGTAGAAATCTACAAAATACTTATTTTCTTTGAATACACAGTTGAAAATATGAAATAAATTGTGCAACTTGCATCGATATTTTTCAATAATATTAATATGATTTCCACTTATAAGACTGGATTTTATTCGCTATCTATGCTGAGTAATCCGCCGCTTCTCAAATGGAAATTGTAGGAAAAACAGCTTTGATTTACTTAATTTTCCGTCGATACGATAGTGTTTATTGTTTTATTAAACTGACTATTGACCTGAAGTAGAATGCAAGTTATCTTCTAAAACTATAAGTTGGTAATTACATATTATATAATGTTTGACTTTACACCTTTAGATAAATATATACTAGATTTGAGGTTGTGGGCCTAAACATTTTGTGTAACAATAATGTTAACAAACATTTTGTGTAAAAATAACAATAATTTTGACATAATTTTTAGATCACCAATTAACATCAATCATGATTCATCATACAAAAATAAACACTACAAAGTACAAAGTATCGGATTTTTTAAATGACCGCATTTAATTAAATAGATTCCTGTAATTACGATATTTTCTCAATTTGACTTCCAAATCTGTAAAGCAATACTTTCTATTTTTTAATTATCATAGTTTGTTGTGTAGACTCAAATTTTTAAATTTTTTGGTTTATTCTTAGCAAAAAATATGTTGTTTTGTACGCCTTAAATGGCAAAACATGTAGATCTACCTGTTATTTTTAAGACCTTGCACATATTATTTGATGTATACTCATGTTTTACAATAAAATATATTCTATTCTATTCTCTTCTATTCTACAAACTATGAAACTGAATAGTTTTGGATATGGTTTGGAAATTTTGAGTGACAATCAAGCAATCGTTTTTTTAATGCTTTTCGTTTTTCGATCATGCCTTTGCACCTCCTATAGGTCGGCGTAGTCGTTCAAAATAAAGCAAAACAATGATAGCACACAAAAAAAACAAAAATTTCTTAAGTCACATGTTCTGTCGTTCTCCCGTACGGAAGAACGAACAATCCGTGTGGAGTTACAGCGGCACGTACAAAGCGTGACGACACGCTTTTGTCTTCATTTAATTAACATTGCCCTAAACTTATACTGTCACTTACGGGATATCTTCCGTGATTGTTCATTATGTTGAGCTCCCGATATAAGCTGTCCCGTAAGTCACAGTATAAGTTTAGTTGTAAACCGTGAAAGCTTAAAACAGTGTTTAACATTGCCCTATTACTGTAATAAGTTGTTCATTGACGCTCTTAGAAAACTTTCAAAGTATTAATCGGCCGTTTAATTTTAAACCGAATTAAACCAAAATTTCTATCAACCTGGAAGGCTATGGGGGAGGCCTTTGCCCAGCATTGGGACAATACAGGCTTAGTATTAAACTAAGCTTAGCTTTTACGTGAGATACATTTTATGCCAGCGTTAAAATATTTATGCTCTACAGGAAATATGATCCCTGTCTGAAACGTACCTTTGTGAATACAACGTAACACTAAGTAGTTAAAATACATACTGAACAGAATTCATAAATGAGTGAATTGGATCGACAAGGCAGGAAATTAAAGTGCCGAGTCTGCCAACAACACCGGCGTGGTCGTCTGATTGAATTACAAGTGGCTGTGGGTGCCTGCCTGTCGGTGACCAGACTCTCTGGATGCCCCGATGACGTTCGTGAATGTGCTCCTGTCGAAATTCACATGTTCCCATGCTGCATGAGTGAATTCAGGACATTCGAGATATTTTATGCGATGAATTTCAAGTCACGTGAATAACGAAATTGCTTCTCGAATTCGACATGACACATTTAGTTTTCTGAGTGAATGAATAGTTTTCCAGCATTGATCACTTTATGCAGAACAGTATTATTGAATTCTGTCGAATTAAAATGAAAAAGCAATCTGCAGCGTTATGCAAAGCAATTGCTCGAGTTATGTTCAAGTAAAACGTTTTATTCACGCTAATAAATGGGGGAAGTAGATAAAAGACTAACAAAAGGATTTTACTGAGCCACCGGAGCTTCATTTCACAACGGCCTCAATGAAACTGCAATTACTCACTGGCTGAAGCTCGTAAAGGCAGTTATGTCCTGAAGTGGCAAATTAAAAACAGACGGGGCAACCGAAGAACAGTTACGTGAGTTAATCCTTTACAGTTGTGGATTCAGCTCAGCTAGACAATGAAATATCGAAGCTGTTTCGGTGGTGCGGTGGTACTAACCCCATTTTACGACTGAGAAGCCGCGAGCACGGCGCGGGCGGCCCCCGACGACGCTACGTGTTTATCGACGAACAAACTTCATAACGTTTTATTTGTGTCTATTTTTAGATTGTCATTTTCTTAACAACTGAAGTGTTATAGTTTCATTTCTACGTTATTAAAGCGGTCTTTTATTTCATATTTTCACATTCAATTTATTTACAGACCACGCTCGGTTCACATTTATATGCAGCGCTCAATATCACACTTATCATAATATTCGTACTATTGTGAAATGAAGAGTTCTAAACTATCCTTTTTGAATGAGTTCTAGACACCGAGACAGACGTGAAGCCAAACCAATTACGGAAGGCACGGAAGGCAATCAAATTGTTTGCGGCCAGTCATCGTTCTCCGAAAAATAGAGAGGAGAAGCTGTAACTCAATGAAAGAAGGACTGCAAATGTAGTGACATAGTATTTACTCTTACTACTCGAGAATCCCTACTCGAGAAGTAATCCTAACTAAAAGTAGATAAAACAAAACTCACATAATAGCAAGATAAAATCTAGAATGAAACAACTTCTTGCTGTCTATCTACAATAATTTCTCTGAGGTGATTTGGTGACAAAGTAATATAGGGCCTAACAGATTGAAGTAGTTCCACATTTAACATTAAACACCAATTAAATACACAAACATGGGGAGAGGCCTTGCATGTACTATAGTAGCGTGTGTACAATATTAATTCCACTGAGCATCACTAAAAGCTCGTTTGCACAAGGAGATTTTCTCGAACCGATGGGGCGAGAAGAGATAACATCATGCGATTCTCACTGCAAATGTCTGTGCTTATGCTCAAAGCCAAAGCTCTTTACAAACCAACGTTTTATGTAAATATAGAACTTCGCGCGTGATGCTGCCTTCCATATCAATATTTGGACGATAGTTTCGCTTGCCAAACTTTTCTAGTCAAGGGTCATTTAGCCTCGTGTGTGGATGTTGAATATGTATTAACGTGGTAAGTGCTCTGTAAGCATGAATGGGTTAGTAGGTTGAATTTTTACAAGTCACTTGGTAGAATAAGGGTGCATTTCACCACTGTAACTTGACGCGATCAACCAATCTTAACCGCGCTTAAGAGTTGTCACTGTCAATATTTCCTACAGCTCTTGAACTTAGTTAATGTGGATGTGCTGATCAAGTTCAGCTTATTGGTGAAATTGGCTTTAAGAGTGATTATGTTTGTTAGTATTTTGTTGAATAAAATATGTCTCATTCTCAGCCTACTTCTCTCTACTTACCTATTGATCCGCACTAACGCGTAATTGTAGTAATTACCGAGTAACAGACTGCGGTGATTTCGGTGGAACTCGCTAATAATTTATTTTGTTTAGCTATCCGATACGCCTGAGACCTAAACAGCGAGTTTCGTCACGTATGTTATGTAGCGAATATCTCGTGAAAATGAATAGGATATAAAGGAAAAGCCTCAATCACTCCCCTCGAACTGGGGATCAAACGAAGAAGACGCTGCGAAGAGATACGAAGCCAGCTTTATGCAGATGCTTACATATAAAGCTACAGATTAAGATTGCAAACATAAGTTGATTAACTTTTATGATTAAAAGCTAACTTAAAGTTCAGCTAATTTCAAGAACTGAATTTGCAGAGCTAAGTATCTTATTATCCTGATCTGTAGCACTGTTTAGTCCGGTTATTCGTAAAGTATTTAAGTTGTCGCAAACTATGAGATGAGCAATTTGCGACCGCGGCAGTAATTGCGTCATGCTCACAGATATAGATAGACCTAGATAACGCGAGAGCAACTACTTCGCGTGCCATATTATTATGTAGCTTACGTACAAAAATCGTAAGTGGCCAATTTCGAACTCAGTCTGCATCGGTGCATAGCGCTAGTCGGACGTCAGTGGGCGTCATGGCGGGGGGTAGGACGAGGGGGGCGCCGTCCGCGGCGGCGTCTTTGAATCGGTTTGATTTTCCCAGTGCTTGTGACGTCATAATAGGTAGTCAAAAAATGGCACGCTTGGTTTTCATACAGATCGTGATACTTGCGTTATCTAGGTCTATCTATATCTGTGGTCATGCTCGCTAAATACGATGTATTTAAAAGTTTTTCTCGCTTCGTGTTAACCAGCAGTGCTTGAGAAGAGATTATCCTCTTGAATTTTAAACAGCTGTTGAATGTTGTGTGGGAATTGTGAATGTCGTAACTGTTAAATAAACTATTCGTCTATATCTATACTCTATACGAATAAATGAAATTGATGTGTCTGTTTGTAATTTCAAAATAACAGCTTTTTACTGAATGCATGGTGCATGGAATGGTCGTGTATACGGTACTTATAACAAAAAAAACATTGTTTTAAATTTTTGTCTGTCTGTCGGTCTGTGTGTCTGTGAGTAACTTAGGCTATTTTTATTTTAGAAACAGGATTAAGGTTCCGTGCAAAAAAAATGAAAACCCTTGAAATTGTTTGCGAAATCCGATTCAAACAGGGAAGTAATATTTATATAATAATTTCATGCGGACGAAGGTCGCGGGCAACAGCTAGTACCTTATATAAAGTTTATTTAAAGCTAGTTTTTAGTGGATGTACTTATCTGGCCAGAGCATAAGCCATTTTGGTAGGTTTGCTTTTGTTTCCACAATTTTGCGGACTTTTAATGAGCACATTTCAGAAAGGTACCGACTACGTTTAGATACGAAATATATTTTCAGAACACGGTAGCTATACTTTTGATTTATAAAACTTTTCATTTCATACTTATTAAAAGTTGACTTTCAGTGCCAGTATCATGATTTTATTCTTTTAATTAGTACTGACGTATTTAACGGTAGTATAAAATCAGTATCTCGTCTAAATACAAATACATTGGTGTTAGTGGTAATCTGGTCGATAATCCCTTAAAGCCGAAGGGTTAAACAATGATAAAGGAACCGCGATTAAGAGAATTGAAATAAATTAGAGGGTTTATGGTGGCGGTGACCAAGATCTATAACTTGATCCTAACTTTAATGCTATTCAATCCATTCACAGCTGCAAATTGGTGAAGATAGAGAAGCTATGACAGTCGGTTAGTTTTTTATGAATTTTAGGTATTTATCTTTGAATACTACTCTAATTAAATTGTAACTCGTGAAAGCTAATTAACTATTTATGTGAACTACAAAAACATTGTGAAAAGTTAATTAATAAACTTTTAAAAGTTACTTTACAAAGATTTTATAGTTATAGGTACCAGTAGCGAAGGTTCAATTTTTTTAAGAGGTAAGCCGGAGATATTAGTTGTCTATGGAATACTGATTGTGCCCGTTTTCAAAGGGAAGCTGGTAGGAATCGAGTTGTATAGAACCTTCGCCACTGATAGGCACTTATTTTGGGTATCCATAAATATGTAAGTAAGTTGTAGGTAATGGACGATCCTTAAAATACACTATTCTATCATTTTATTTGTTCCACGTGTGCTTAGATATTTTCTGACTGACAAAAAGAGTTAGCAAGTTTTCTTCTTAGAGACCTTTGATAATGTGGGTATAGCTTGGAAAAAGGCCCTAAAGTTTAAGGTTTACCTATTGACCTAAAAGTTCGTAATTATTACAAAGAACAATTAAAATTAAATAAGTGAACAAGCCGTATAAAGTGCCATCACTACTTCACTAGTGCTGTAACATTTATCTGCCAGTAACACGAGCTCTACACAAAGAAAAAACACGTTAGAAACATTTCAGAAAGGCGAGCAGTTCAGTTAAAACTGCATATATCAACGTCACGAGATGAAAGAATCGCCGAATGGTTTAGCGAAGTAGGTCACGTTCAATGTTCATGTGTGGATGTCTATCTGACCGCGACTGTCCAATGGCAATTTCTCAGTAAACTGAACCCAGTGCCTGCAGGCTTGTGATAAACTGCTCCATGTGTCGCTCATTGAGACGGCAACACACTTGGCTCGAGTGTACCACAATGTACAAATATTACACTCTAATGGCCGCTAGCCTAATTATTTTCCCCGAGGGAAATCTCGCGCGGACACTACAAGTTCTACAACTTTGGCTGTATACACAACTTAGTTCCAAGTGTACTTGCTAGGGGAAATTGAAAGTGGGCTCCAGATTTTTTTAATAATATTCAATTCAGGCATTAACAAAGAGGAATTTGAGATTTTCATTGTCTTAGTCTTATCGGGTGTAAGAGAAAGATAAAGCACTTAGGACAGATTTCACAAATTAAATTGAACGCGATCAGTTCACCTAAACGGTGCTCAAGAGCTGTCCGTAACAATTGTGACACGCAAATTGAGCGCTGTTTATCGCGTTTAGTCCCATTGCTGAAATTTGACTAAAAAACTTTTACCTTTTGAACCACAACAGTGGTGCTATGCCTCCGAGGCATGGGATAATGACATCAGCCATACATCATACTGTTAGACAGGTCACAGCAAGTGAAGAGATCGTTAGCGCGCTGGTTCGCTCACAAAATCCTTGAAGCTATAGCTATAGGCGCATATAGTATAGTGTGTTGTGTTCAATTCGGTGAGGCTTACCACAGATAATCCGGCCGAATGCTGCACATATATACGAGGATACCTCTTACTGCTATTGTCTATTCGATTCCCCACTACCGTCATATAGGAGAGCTTTGCTGGAATCACGCTCAACTGTTGTGTTTCGGCTATTGCTGACCGAGTTCTCGTTGCGATAGCTACTACGTGTTTTCGATTTCTACTTTGTTACGGATACGTGTCGAGCTGAATTTGTAATAGGAATATCGAGTTAGCACTTTTCTAGTGTTATGAGATAACAGAATGCACTTTTTTTTTTAATTTTTATATAAACGTGAATTGAATTGGAGGAGCTCGTGGCTAAATAATAACAGCCGCTCGGGTCAATCTTTAGGTTAAGCCGTGCTTGCCTAGGTTGGTTTGTGGATGGGTGACCGCCCATTACATACCGAGTTTCTTCCGTGCCTCGGAAAGCACGTCAAGCCGAGCCGGTGGTCCCGTGTGTCATTTGTAGATCTTTGACAGTCGTTAGGTAGTTAGTGGCCCAAAAAGTCTGACAACCAGTCTTACCAAGGGGTATTGTATTATCCAGTACTAAAGCGGTTGTGGAGGTCAGATAGGTGAGATAGGCAGTCGCTCCATGTAGAATACTGGTATTCAGCTTCATCCGGTTAACTGGAAGCCGACCCCAACATAATTGGGAAAAGGCTAGGCAGATGATGATATAAACGTGCATTGACCTGACATTGGTAAGCATTTTTTTTACTTGTATGTCTTGTATGTATGTCCCTCTGCTGGGCAAAGGCCTCCCCCATATCCTTCCAGGTACTCTTCTCCTGCGCCACCTCGAACCAGCCTTCATGATGCGCGTCCAGATTATCTCGCCACCTCTCTCTAGGCCTTGGAAGCGCCGTCTTAAAATCTTAAAGATATTTTCGACCCTAACAACGATATCGACGCATACTTCTTGGCGAAACAATATGAGTCGTTTCCAGTATGGGAAAGTGATTTAGATAAGGCCCGCCGATGGGAAATTTGATTTATAGGGTCCAATGGAGCGCTAAATATATACGGTATTGGCCCCGGGAGCGATCGGAGCGATGGATGGCGAGAGGCGTGCGCTCAAATGGCCCCCGGGGTGAGTCCGATGACCCACTTCATTTTTCTTAAGACGTATTATAAGGAAACGTGTTGCATATTAGGCGGAAACTGTCGGAAAAATCATAATTCGTATCAAAAGAGTTTGCAGTTTATCACATAGGTATATCACAGTCTGTTGGCTTTCGAATGCTCATGAGGGCGTAATCTTTAAAACTTGAGTGCCTTTTGTTGCACGGCAGACGAGGCTCAAAGACGGCCTGGGTCAAAGAGCCTCGCAATCACATTGCTTTGAGATTTACCTGCGTAACACACGTAAATTAAGTTTTATAAACGTGGGCTGGAAGCTGATAAAAACGTCCTTACGGTAATAGAGGCAAATTGAAGTGTTGTGCAAAAGATACTGAAGCTGGATCCGAAGAGAATTTGATGCATTTTTCTTAAGAATAAAGGCTTATCTCCCAAATACTAATAATTATTATTAGTGAAACGCAACTTCCGTAATTTCTAGCTACTCTGAAAGGTTCGAAATAGAACAATAAGGGTGTGTACATAAGAAGTTGTTGAAGGGTCCATAAGGAAGGCAATAACTCAACCGTGGCACGTGTGGAGGCCCAGGGCTGCAGGGGTCGCAATAAATAAGCACGTCCAGGTCCTAAGCTAACAATCGATCGTTTCCCAAACAATTATTATCAAATACCTGCTGAGAGGGCTTCCATTAACTAAGTTTCGTGCAACATACAGTGCTCTTGGGGAACTGTTAATTGTACTAACTTATACACTTCACGGCATACACAAATGTGTACCCTACATTAAAGTAAAGAATAGAAAGCTATTCAACAGTAGCGAAGGGTCAATTTTTGCAAGAGGTAAGCCGGAGTACATTTCTTTAATGTGATATGTGTCTATTCATTAATACTGATTGTGCCATTTTTCAAAGGAAAGCCGGTAGAAATCGAGTTGTATGGAACCTTCGCCACTGCTATTCAATAGAATCAACAATGAACTTCGTTAAAGTTCAAAGAAATCGGACGATTGAAAAGTAAGGAAACTGTCGGTAACTAGCCGTAACACATTGAAGATTACCCAGTTGAAGTTCTACTGTAATACAGAGTTGATTGTTCCAACTTTCCTTTGCTTTAAAAGTATAAAAGATTTAAAAGTTTGTCGATGGAATTCAGGGCTTTCTTTTCGTCTCTAGAACTTTAATCTTTTATTGGACAATAGGTAGTGTTTTTAACTACCTACCCTATTGGTCTCGTGGTGCGATTCTCGGGTCATTCAAAGTGTTATTGGTTTATTCTTTTAGTAAATTCTCGGTCGCAGCCTGCAGTCTCGAAGTTGGTGGTGTGACACCCCCGTGCCTTCGAAAGCACGTAATGTGTTTAGTCTGTGTCTGATCTTAGTCTTGGCCATCTCATCAGACTACACATTGCTTGCTAAAGGTAAACTTGGCTAATCTCCGTTTAGATTGGCTGACATGAAAAAAAAACGATGTTTCCTCACACTTGGAATTTCTCCTTTATCGCATCACAAACAGCCAGACCAGGAACAAATACGTGTGGGGATCGAAGCCGCCACATGCAGCCAGCCCGCACGCAGCAGCCAGACGCTCAGCCACTGCGCCAACCGTGCTGAAATTGGATCGGGGAGTTATGTAGTACAGTTTTTTAATAAGTCTCGTTTGAAGGCTTATGTACTTACACATGAATTGGAGCAATGAATAATACATGTGATATAAGTAAGTAGGCGGGCAGGTAACCTAATACTCAGCTCGTGAATGTTTGAAAACCTTTTAAAATAATATGACACAGTGTGACATAAGTTAGATATAACTAAATGTTAGTTGCTAGTGATAAATATGATATGTAAGTAGTTTTTTTTCGTTCTGGGTATCCCATGAGTCCCAGACATTATATTTTATGAGCGACGAGTAAAAGAATGTAAGGTTTCTTAGAATGCGGGAAAAAGAATGATCTTTCGGTATTTTTACCAACCCACTAAGCTAAGTCATATAAAAATGCGTAACCGAAATCAAAAGGTAAAGATTTAAGGTATGTAAAAGACGATTTTGTTTGACTTTCCCGGAGTTCAGAGCAGCCGTGCCAATCGAGCATATCGTTATTTTAATCACGTGCTTTTCCCGATTTGTTTTACAGACGGTCGAGTTACATATCTATAAATAACATGAAGAAGGAAAATTTTAATGTGATGTAATCGGAATAAATCTATATTTCCGTATAAATGCTGTCAGGAAATTCTGGAGAGTTCGAATTGCTCTCCGATTGCAACGAAATTGGGTTGTCTTGTCTTAGCCGTGATTTATGGATCTATAGACACCTCGTTCCATTTGTTTACTGTTGTTTAATGTGACAGTCAGCACCCTTCAGCTAAAGTTATTAATTAATCCTTTAAACGAAATACTTCAATTTGTGGACTTACACGAACGCGCGTCGTAAACATAACGTAAATATGAAAGATTTCAACTTGGTAAATACTCGTTTCGCACATAATATTTACTTAGTTTTTATACTTTATTCATATTATGTTTGCCTCAAAGTTATTTTAGGAGTTAAGTTTTGAGATTTTTACATCGAGAACAAGTTCGTTGATCAAATTAACAGCGCGCTCGCATACTGGGCCAATATTCGATACTGCTCCGAACACTGTAAAGTTCCAATTAAGTAGTTAACACGAACTAAAAATCATTTTCATTTTATATAAAGCACAATACAACATTGTGATGGAGCAAAAGTGAAAATAAGTAAGTATAAAACATATTTTTTAATTTCAGATGGAAAGAGCATTCATCTCGCCATTTATTATTCACCCGGGCACCTAGTAGTTTTATAAGCCAAAATGCAGGCATTAGAACTATAAAACGAGTTGGTTCTCTTTATTTTTTAAACGTGAACTGAATAAAATATGATCATAGGGCGGGCGAAGGGCGCCATGTCCCTAGGACGAGTCGGTTTCTTTTCATTTTTTCAGTTCATCTAATTAAAATATATCATTCCTTCCCAAGAGACTGGCTTTGGACATATTTTGTGTGGATTCGCATTGATTTAACAGCCGTTTTATTTGCTTTTTATTTATAGGCAAAATGTTTCTTTTATACTAAACTAGTTGTGCCCCGCGGTTTCACCCGCCGCTTCAAACTTGTTTTTTTTTGCTTGGCTCCTATTGGTCATAGCGTGATCTTATATAACCTATTATAGCCTTCCTCGATAATTGGACTATCCAACACTAAAATATTTTTTCAATTCGAACGTAGTTCCTGAGATTAGCGCGTTCAACCAAACAAACAGATTAGTATAGATAGGCTTGCGTTTGGCCGCAACTCACCTGATGCTGATTGTTAGTGTTGCGTTGCCTTTTAAGCGTTTGATTGCGGTTCAGTTTTAGTGAAAATTGGATAGTATGCTTATGGTAGGAATAGCAAACATTGCTTTCCCATGTTCCACTAACGATGGGGCACTCATTATCATGTCCTGCGTGTCCTGTTGTTTGCTCGTTACGGGAACTGGTGTACGCTGCTGAAGCTGCCAAACTCGTAGCCCAAATTCGGCGCCGACTCAATTTACCATCCATCAATTTACCTGCCATCGACACGCTAACACGAAGAAGAGCTAGACGTGTATTTTTTACCTGACTTAAATTTAAATAAAGAAGAACTCAATGAAGTCATATTCCCTTTACCAGCAGGAGTTTTTAAATAAAGGCGGTACAGAGCACGTAGTTTTTATGTAAATTATAAAGAAAATGGGCCTCGGTCAGGCAGATCTAGTAAATTATCATGTTTATTTTATTACTACTTAGACAATAGTTTCTTATCTCATGAATATTTCGCCTAAGTAAGATTTCTCATTATCTCTTAGTGCTTTGCTGAAACTAAATCTGTACCTAAAACATAAATATTTAAGTTGGAGCTTTGTAACTTATGGCTGAATGCTCATTAAACTTAGATATTATGTTACTCTCCCGTAATAATATAATGCTTTAAGACATACTATTATGATTTATCGTATATTCTGCCTCTGTAGCCTTGTCGAGAATATGATTTTCTTTTGCAAATTAGTAGAGGAATCGCTGTCGTATGCATGTTGGCTGTTGGCTGCGAGCGTCAAAAGAGAGAAAAGTAAGTCTATCGCCGAATATATATTTCCCATGGCTGCTTCAGTGCAAATCATGGAAGGGTTTCGGATGTCATGCTTCATTATAAATTGAGTTGATGCCAGTTCTCAACGGAAAGAATTATGTTATTGCCTGTTTTATTTGACATTTAAAATGTGACCCCCCCAAAAAATCAAAATCTGCTGTTTCATACAAAACATGGTTTCCTATACGGCTAAAATAAGTGTTTTTTTTTTAATAATCGTCAAAGAAATCAACACTAGGGTGAGTTTGGCTATAACCATGTGCTTAATTATTTCATGGTTTAGAGTTTGTGCGTCGATTTCCATTATCCCCTGTATACTACTTACTCTACGGACGATCAAGTACACGAGAGTACATACCGGTGCATCCAACCTAGTCTCCTTTGACTATGAATAGAACTTAACGATCCTACCTACTCAGCAACAAGCATAGCTAATTAGTCTATGGGCACTATAACAGGGACGCTTGAAAAAAAACCGCAAAGGAATATTCTAGTAGGCCTCTTGACGCATAAATCTGATAACTAGCTCATATGAGAGGCTGTGGTGCTCGACACTGGTAGCAAATGGTCTGGAAAGGCATATTTATTGCGTTACACACTACGCAGAGAGAAAGTTTGTCTCTGGCAATACCACAATCTATAGATCCGATATGAAACTCTTTGTTATTACTTTATTAACATCGTTCATTACTTTTGTGTTCTCCGACACTTTGTTATTAGGTTGGTAAGTTAACGTGTATTATGTTGGTAGTAGCTTCTGTATTCTTAGTGTTCAGTACGTTATTTTGCAAATGAATGTACAGAGGCAGATCTACCTAGGTCTACCTCTAGGTCTAGACTGGATGCAGAACGTAGAGGAAAGTGTGTTGTGGCGCAGTTTAAAGAGAGGCCTATGTCCACTGGTGGACTACGATAGGTACAGTTGATTGAATTATTATTAACTAGGTTATGCCCGCGGCTTCGCCCGCGCCGTGTTCGGTAATTATCCCATGAGATCGTACTACCGGGATAAAAAGTTCTATTCTATATGTTTATAAAGTATCTCTGTGCCAAATTTTTGCGTGAAAGAGGAACAAACATTCATACATCCTCACAAACTTTCGCATTTATAATAGTAGTAAGCGCACCTAAGATGTTTTTAGAGTACCTAAGTTTCACTTTCAGAAAATGTAGTGCATTTTGTGAAAGTGAAACTTCTCTATACTTTAGTATAAATTTATTTAGGGTTCAAAATACGAATTCTAAATATATTGCACTGTGCGTGTGTGTAGGACCCGCAGGTAGGTCCACAGAAACCTCGGAAACGTATTTTTATCACAGAAACCAATCTGTACATACTTATAAACAGCTGCGGTAAACATTACTTATTTACGTTTCTACCGCATTATACAACATTAGTTTTAGTATATGCGAAACCTGATACACGTGTCTAGTATTTTTATGTAAAGAATCTATGTACAAAATTTCAAAACTGTATCATGAAAAATCACAAAGTGTGCTGCGCTGTGTGCTGTGTGTGTGTGTGCTTGTTCTGTTACCTAGTAGTCCGCACAAAAACGCGGTCACCACGCAGCGCGCGCCTCCAGCTTCATCTTGAGCTCATTGATAAAAATAATTTGGCAGTAGGTACCTAAATTATTGCGATAGGTACTCAACGTCGCTCGGTGTCCAACTTTTAACTTTTTTAAATATTTTTGGGAAAAAATATAACATGGTTTAAAAATTATTGGAATCGATTCAGTTACTTATTCTGAACAAACTCTATTGAGGTTTCGCATATACTAAAAATAAGGTTGTATATTGACACCTTTAAAAATGTAATAAATCTTCAATTTTGACACAGAACACTGAAATAACGTAGTTTCACTTTGTGAAGCTTATTACTTTGAACGGCGCTCACTTTGTCAAACTTTGCAGCTTTCGTTACGTTAATACTATCAGCGAATAATGTCGAGACTTCCGTGTTTTCTTTTTCAGGAAATATTCAATTTTGTGATAATATTCAGGCGATTTGTGTACTTTATCATTTTAGGTAAAAATATCAGGTTGATGTGCACTTTACGTTGTTTTTATCACGTTAAGGTACCGCAAAGCACAATAAGTATCTGTTTTCCAAATATTTTGATGGCATCTTTAATCATCTTGGACAGGACATGTCTGTCGCATGCCGAACGAACTGTGGAACTGTTTCAGGGCACCGATCCTGAGCTTTATGGGCATAAAGCTCAGGATCGGTGCCCTGAAACAGTGACACGGGCTCGCGGCAGACCACGAAGGAGACGGCGGGACGAACTGGATGTCTTCCTTGAGAATTGGAAAGAAGTAGCACAGAAGCGTGACCTTTGGAAGGAGTGGAGGGAGGCCCAGCAGTGGGACAATGTGGGCTAGCTCTAATAATCTTATATATTAGTTTTTATATGGTAAGTCCGTTCTCCTAGAACCACCTACATACATAATCGTTCTCTTGCCCTTATCCCAATTTATTTGGGGTCGCCGCAGCATGCCTTCTTCTTCCATACTTCTCTATTACTCGTCATCTCATCAGACACCTCCTTTCTTGCCATATCATCCTTCACACAGTCCATCCATCGTTTCTTTGGTTTTCCTCTACTCTTATACCCATCCACATTAGACAAAAGTAAAATTTAATTAGGTATAGTTTCAGTGTAACTGAAGGTCAGGATACAATAAGATATTTAGATACTTATTGAGTATTAAAGAGTCTTAGCAAACGAATGTAACTACTAAAGCAAGGGTCTTACGACTGAAAATAGGGTCTATTAGTGGGTACCTAATTGAGTGTGCTTTGTGAGTTTCCACCCGTGTTTTGTATTAAGATAAATGGTTTGGTAATCTTGCGGCAACGGGCCGGTAATCTGTACTTATAGTAATTTGAAAACTTCGTAAAAAAGAAAAATGTAGACGCGAAAAGTTTTCAAAGAGCGAGTCTGTTATAATATTTTTAGGTATGCTTTTATTTCGTACTTATAATATCAATATTTATGAATATTTGCATACTGATTACCAAGCTAAACCATCTAACAGAAATGATTCAATTTTACAAACTCCACACCACCAAAATAATATAAAAATAAAATATGACTGTGTTGAAAACAACCTCAACGTCGAAAGTATTGGAAAATACTTATTTATGTACGGAAGGTGAAGCGGGGTGAAAGCGATCAGACACTGCATGAATAAAATATGTACCTACGTACTTTTATATAAATCTCTCTAAAGATATGACGGTCGGTGTGTTCGTAACATCTGTTGGGTTTGCTGAAAATAAGTGAAAAATATAAAATTAGTTAATTCCAAGTGTACGCAAACGATTACTCTTGCTAATTGCTCTAGAATTTCGGTCGTGAGAAGCGAGCATCCGCCTTTGAGTCCCTTCTGTTCCCCCACTTCCCCTCTGGTCCAGTTTTCATTCTATTAAAGCACTGGTGGTCCAATTAAGGGGGAATTATCGCGGCATCAGCCACGGAGCCCCAACAACAACAAGATTACTATTTCGTCTCGGTTCAGGTTGCGACGAACCGTCCCGTTTAATTTATTATTGTTTCTAAAATTACGACACTGAATTAATTATGGGAATCAGTTTAGTGTTTGCAAGAACTGAAGTTTATTGTCTTATTGCGCTTTCGGAGATGCGAGTCACTGAAAAGTTTTTTCAAGTTTTCCATGAATCAAAATAGTATTTAATTATTAGATAGAAATGCTGTAGCTGTGTTTGAACAAACCTACGAGAATAAATTACTTAGACGTTATGCATAAAACTTACTATACAAATCATTGCTGATAAAGAAAATGTATGTAAATAGAACTTACCATAAATTAAATACAACCAGAAAGGTTCCTTTGTAATTTATGCTCAAATACAGACCAATATCAGTGAAAAAAAAAAAATTCACAATCTCAGCCATTTATTTAAAAAAAAAAGAAAACGAAATTTTAATGGCTCACATCAATTTGTTTCGGACGTAGTGGCCGTTTACTTTTCAATTAAGTAAATTCAAAAAGGTTTTTAGTTCAGACTGGTGATTTCTGGTGACTTTTTTTTGGTTTTTTGTTTTGGTAGTATGATGATTTTTAGGTTTCCCTTTATTGATTAAAAATTTAAACAATTAAATATAATTAACGCTAAATGATATCTTCCATACTTGGACTGCAAAATTAAATTCTAATATTTCAATTCGCCCGAGAACCATATGCCGTTGGCTCGAGCTATGGAGCAAGGCTTATCGAATCTAATATTCGGCTTGAGAGGGATTGGCGAACAGACCCAGTGGCTGCTGTCTCTGTGGGACACAGGCATTAATTATTAAACTGACTTCAATTGCCTCGGTAATACGTTACATAAGAATGTAATGTGACGTGAAACCACGGGAGGCTTATTGTTAGTACATACATACTTTCGCATAATCGGATTGTGAAGCATTTAATTATTTTGGGTACCGATGTGTTTTGGGAGATAGATTGTATGTTAAATGTCGTGCTGTAAGCCTCGTAACTATAAATTGCACATGAAGACACGGTGAAGGCCCGGTCAGAGACAGTTTTTTTTTTAAAATCATGATGAGCACGAGCAGTCGAGGTAGGTTTAAAATCAATAAAATATAAGAAAATTGGTACTCTACGTTAGTTTAGTACTAAAATGAGTTTCGAATCCATTGTTAAAATAATATTATCTCATCTCAAAACTTTCAAGTTTTCTTTCATGAACTAATCTTTTCTAAGCTTTTCCCGAAAAATATATTGAATTAGGCTCTGTAAGTATAACCTACCTACTATCTGAAGATAAAAACACTTAAGTAACGTTCAATCCCTTTAAAATCCTCTCACATTTTCTGAAACAATTTCCCGCCACTCTCTTGCCCGACTATTTCTTTTTATTTAAGACTGGCAGCTCGCAACTCTGTACAGAAATAATGACGAGTGACAATAAATGGCCCTTTGAAAGATGTCCTTCGTTAAGAGTGTTTTTTCAAAGGAGACCGATCAAACGAACCGGCGTTGTTTGACGTGAAACGCGTCAAGTCGTCAACTAATTTTAGCGGGGGTGAGTGTGGGTAGAGGTGGGGAGGGGAGGGGTTGATGTGATGAGGGACCATCAGATAAACGCCTCGATAGCCAGCGCCCGATTTGAGGCACCTTCCTGCCTGTTCACTTCGCGTAGTGTTTGCTCAGTGGGCGTGTGTAACATTATGGTAGCGTAAGCTAAACGTAGACGTCCATTATCCTGCGAACTGAACAGGAACAATGCTACTAACCGACTGTAATGGACTAGACAGAAGCGGCTAATGAGATGAAATTTAATTTCTGTCGGAAAATTAATAAGATCTCAGAACAATTATGCTGTTAAGTGGAATAACGTAATTTAATTAAATCAATGACTTCGAGAGTATAATTCATTATGACGAAAATTATTAGGAGTCGTTTACACTGCCTTGCGTCGCAGAACATTTGGCTTCGTGTTCCTCACCCGGTAGCAGTACGTAGGCACGTTAATCATCAATAAATTTGATAGATTAAAAAAAAGCTTTTTAAATTTTCACTCAAATAAAGATATTTTTAACCCCACAAATGATTGCCTATCTCCAAATATTTATATAACTGTTGACCCTAATAACTTTACTGCCTAAAAATATCGCGAAAGAGAGAGCTGATTTTATTATTCTAATATAATTTGACGTGGAGCTATCCACTTTTTTCCCTCGGCCTAGTTCTGCGGAATATAGGGTTCTTGAACGGTCATAAAATAAAAAATGATATCCCTGATGAGAACCATAAACACACCTTCCCTAAAGTAAATAACACGTACCTACTATAAATTTCCATGAATTACTTTCAGATGACGTCATCGGTTCATTTAAATAAGCTACTGGATAGTGATGGATTCATATTAAACACATAAAGTTAGTGTAATATAAAAATATATATTTTATCGCTATCTCACAAAATGTCCCAGTCGTAACGTTCGCGAAGGTCGATTCTTCCATTGAGGGAAGCATTGTCAGCATCAAATATTGTTCATGTATGTTCTTCAATCTTTTATTTTCTCTGATTCGGATTGTAAATGTTTGTATACAAGATGACAGGAACACCGACACTGAAACAGTTACCACTTATTCAGTTCATCATTCTGTAGGGTTCTGTAAATTACCGATTAAAATTTTCTATGAAGGGGTTCATAGAAAATTTTAATCGGTAATTTAAAAAAAAACAGCTGTTCCATACATTTTGACCGTGTAGGTATTGCGGTTTTGTAGAAAATAGCTGTTATTTTTAATAACCGACGAAAAATTTCTATATTCCCCCACATAGAAATTTTTCGTCGGTTCTGGTAAGTTAGGTAGATAATATACAACATTAGTTTTAGTATATGCGAAACCTGATACACGTGTCTAGTATTTTTATGTAAAGAATCTATGTACAAAATTTCAAAACTGTATCATGAAAAATCAGCTTGTTCTGTTACCTAGTTGTCCGCACAAAAACGTGGTCACCACGCAGCGCGCGCCTCCAGCGTCGTCTTGAGCTCATTCATAATAATAATTTGGCAGTAGGTACCTAAGTTATTGCAATATGTACTCAAAGTCACTCGGTGTCCAACTTTTAACTTTTTAAATATTTTGGAAAAAAAAATAACATGGTTTAAAAATTATTGGAATCGATTCAGTTATTTATTCTGAACAAACTATATTCAGGTTTTACACCACCCTGTATTATTATACCTACTTTATCGTCATCATCATCCACAGTCCGGCTTCACCCACTGCTCGATAAAGGCCTCTCTTTGTTCGTGCCAAGCTCCACGTTCTTATTCCAGCCTCATCCAGGATATTTCCACAATGGCAGCAATATCATCTACCTACTTACGTAAGGCAAAAACAATCGTTAATATTGGCCATCAATCTTTAAATCCAATAACTCTCCCGTCATGTTGAAAAAAATCTCTATTATTAGAAGATGATTGCTTAAACGGAAAAAAGATATTTAGGCGTTTCATTTTCTTCCTCGCAGCTATTTTCCCGCCTCGGGAAATTTCTAAAAATACGTCACGGGTTGGATGAGATTTGGCAATTTTAAAACTTTTGCTCATTATCATTTCGGTATACAAACGCGACGTGAAATGTTGAAAAGTTAAAGGTTTCATCCATGCAAACTGTCAGAAAACACACATCAGTGGCTGAAATGTTATAATGTACTGAAAGCTCGCTGAAAGCCAACTCCATATATGTACTTCAGTCAAATGTATACCTATTTACTTGTATAACGGACTTTAGGGAATAAAATTCTCCTCCGGAAACTCGAAAGTCATTACATTTTGTATCGTAACGCCATCTTCGTTTTATTCGGTTATACAACAACTTTTATTTTGTTTTCACTTTGAATTTGTCCGGTCTGTTTTGCTTACGGTTCAAGAAATTTTGGAAGAAAGCAGGAGGGAAGGAATCTGTCGGTATTGAATCAACACCGTTCGTCGATTAACGGTTTTGGGAACTTGAAGTGTTTTGATGGCGCAGCCGCTGTTATGTCGAGAGCTTACCAATCCGTGAGGGTACGTGACTTCTCGTCTTGTTAATTACCCTAGTTTGACACGTTCACACTAACTTAGTTGCTATGCGTATTAATGGTATTTGCAGTTAATTACAATCCCTTAATACGGTACGGCCCACTCGCTCTCATAGAGAGGAGGCCTGTGTCCCAGCAGTAGGAACAGTATAGGCTGCGTATGTACAAACCCTTTCTATTAAGTGGAAAAGGCATTTCCAACTTACGTTCTACGTACAAAAATAATTGCCAAAGTAAGCTTCATTATTGTTCGGTATAATAATTTCAAACTTGAATAACTTTTTTATTATTTCGGCCAGCACGGCACACGTGAACGTGGAAGCGATTCCTTTGCCCGAGGCGAGGGTGAAAATTGGGAGTCCGAATATTAGGGCGGTGCTCAAAGAAGAATTGCGATGTGGAAGATTTAGATGTGGGCAGTATCTACTTATAATGTGGCCATTCATTTTAATACGGATTTCATTCGTTATCGCAATAAATCGAGTTAACTTATTAATCTCTTTTTTAAATATTTAGTTGACCCTGCTTTACTTGATCGATTAATCATAATATGTTAAGTTACTACAGTTGTAAAACTGTGCTGATACGTTCCTTCGCTAGATATTTTGTATGGAAAGCACTTAGAAATTAAATTTCCAATGGGAATAATAACAAACAGAACCATACGTCTCTTCTAGGTGTAAGTTATTTGGGGTAAAATAACTTCACATATTCCGTTAAAGCCAAATGTTTACCTAAGAAATTGGTATCGCTAAATAGTACACATAACATCCTCTGAACTGCGACCCGAATCTAAATAGTTGATAAATCCTTGAGATAACTTCGTTGTTCGCAATATTATGCTTATTAGACGCTTGAACCGGCTAAATCATTAGTATGTATTCTGGGGTAATGCCCCTAAGATTCAAGAAGTGCTTATAGCACAGAAAAAATGTATCCGCGCTATTTGTAAAATAAAACGAACTGAAACATGCAAGCCACATTTTCATGAGCTAAAAATATTAACTTTACCGTCACTCTATATTTATGAAGCCTGTATTTTTATAAAACACAATATGAATTTATATAGATTTGTAGAAAGTAAACGGCGCTCAAAAAAGTTGCAGGTGTTAGCAACAAAAACAAAATTTCATAGCAAAAGCTTTTATGCAATGGCTCAAAAACTATATAATAAGTTACCAGGACAAGTTATATCAAGTATTAACATTAACGAATTTAAAAGAAATTTGTTCAAATTGTTAATTATCAAGGTGTATTATTCTGTTGACGAATATTTAAATGACAAATTTTAATTTTAATTCCCTGTTAATTGAATCGAATCTATTTTATGTTATGTGAGATACTAAATGATTTTGTTAATTTTGATTATTGTGTATTAATGAATTAGTGACATTCTTATTTTTATTTCTGTATTTTTTATTTCTATTGCTTTATTTTATTTGACATTTTATTTGACATTTTGTATAATATTGACATGATTTATAATTATTGTAGAATTCTAGAGTTACTGTTTGAATTTTGAAAATGCATTTCTTTAAAAAAAAAAAAAAAAAAACCCTTTGATATTTTGTATGCCTTTTGGCGGAGCACAGCTCGGTTCTAATTAACTTATAACATCTTCTGTATATACCCTGTGTTCACGAATTAAATGAATTTGAATTTGAATTTGAATGTAGATACGTACCTTGCTTACGTTTATGCAGGGTGACTGGATCTGGACCCGCCGTAGCAAATTCGCATATAGAGAAGGTCATTTACTAATTGTTGAACCTTACTTTCCCTAGCTAAAGTTTTATAGTTTAGGAGATATGTCAATTTTTATATTTTATTGGGTTTTTTTTTAAATTTGACATTCAAGCATTCATCTTCAGGTTTTTTCTTGCCAGGCGTAATAATTAGCAAATGACCTGCTCTATATGCGAATTTGCTATGGCGGGTCCAGATCCAATCACCCTGTATATCTAAAAGACGAGACGGGGAAAAATTGTTTTCCTTTTAGCAGCTGATGGAAGACCAGAAGTTGCCAGCTACTGTATTAATCATAAAAAGTTTTATCTCCAAGTCAATATTTTCTCGAGCCAGAGTGTTAATTTAAAAAAAAATAACTTATGAATTTAAAAAGTTGCCGCGTTTCACTGCCGGCATGCTGCTGGATGCAGCGAGCTCGTCGGTAATGAAACGACTTGGGCCCCCATTAAGACGGCAAAAATGTCTTTAATTAACAGTCAGGGCCATTTTTTGCAGCGGAAGCGGCAAAGCAATTAGTAGAATCTTGAAGTGAACCGGAGTACCTACCACAGTCGCACAACGTTTCAAGCAGGCTTTGTGAACTGCTCATTTCACAAAAATATATTTTAACCCTTTCACGGCGCGTCATTGTCCTTTTGAACTTATTTTTACAATTGTATCTTTTGTGGTGTTTGTTCAGACAATACGCTTTTCACAACAATGTGTCTACTTGACAGGTTTACTTCAAGTACCGATGCAAGAAGACATTCATTGTTTCAATCAAATTAAGATGTATATTTAAATCAACACCGAGGCAGGTAAATTCTGAATATGAAGGATATTAACCGAAGTACACGTTACGCAACAAAGTTCCCTGTTAACAAGCCGTACGGTGTAGCTATAAAGCTCAGTTTAACGTACCTACATATAACTTGTGAGTTCATAAAGTTAATCAGATAATGTATTCCCTCGTCGGCATTATGAACTCGTTTACAAGTACACGGTAGATACAGATAGGGGCAATGAATTGCGGTGTAACGAGCAAATCGAGCAATAATAATAATTCAATATATTAAAATCCCTGTAGTTGATTACATTCGAAGTACCTAAGTATTAAGGGTTGAACCTCATCTATCAGCACGGATTCGCACTGTTCCAAGCTCCTATCATCTTCTGTCGCTCAAAACCGTTTTTTGCTAGAGTTAGATGTGGCGCAAGCGCAACCCGCACTCGATGTGCATTTCACGTTACTATGGCATGCTGCGACCTGATAAATAAATAAATAAAAATTGTATAGCTCTGCTAATATTCATTATATAAATATAAATTTTAGCCTATAGCACGCACGAATAATGTAGCTTTCTGCCCCCACATACAGGCTTACAAACTAACAAACTTAAAAACTTACAAACAAATACCGCTTTATAATATTATATTGTATAGATTTTCACACTACAAACACAAAAAGGGTTGCAATTCCAATGAGGTCAATAACCTTTACCAACACTATTCACCAAACAAATAAGTATCTAAAGGTTTACAAACAGTAAGATACAATTCCAAATATGAAACTGCTCGGTTAAGTTGGCCCCTTACTGCATACCGCCACTTCATTATTACGAGTGGGCAACTGTACCCAGGTCGGGGAAAATTCAATCTCGAAAATACCCGCCGGGACTTTTAAGGTAATTTCAACAAACTCTGAAATCAATTCAGATTAGACAGAGAACAAATAGTAAACGGTTAGGTAGGTACCTCCCTAGTTGAACAATTTTTTTAATTTATTTATCTTTATTACTGTTATAGTATGATGCATTCTTGTTTATGATAATTTTATTGTAAAAGTTTTGTTTTTATTTCGTTGTTGTTTGTGGCGAGAGTATTATTATTATGTGTTATGTTATGGGACGTACAAAGGGAAATCAAGTAGTAATTCTATTAGCATTTTTTATTAGGTCATCTTTTAAGCTGTGTTTTGCGAAGAGCTCCAAAATGAATAACATAATTTAACCTTTCTTGGTAAAAAAGTGTGTGATGTTTATTTTCCTCCGGAGCCTAAAGCTCTTCTCTGAAGGCTTCAAGAATTAAAATATTCCTTCTTATTGCCTCCGCGTCGGATCAGAGGATCAGGGTACGTACACATATCTACACCTTAAGTAAATCTACCGAAATTACACCCGTATAAGATTCGTCTTCACATGATCCAACGTTTATTTGGATGAAATTCAGAATTTTCATGGTGTTATCAATTTACTCGCTCATGTGTATTTTGTAACCGTTGGTCGATGGTAATCGTTATGGGGCAGGCAAGCAGCAGGCCTCGATCGACCGCGCGACTATTCTGTCGCACACTGCGGCTCCCGTGTCGCTCAAAAGCGCACGTATCTAATCTCACCCTATCAACTGATTTCATTCCAAGAGCTCAGTATTATTTTTCTGTTTACTCTGATGCGATTTGCTCTCACAGCCCATTAGTTTTATTCGTTTCGTTGTGTTGAATGCTTTCGAAATAAATGTGAAGTTTAGAACCGACCGTGTTTTATTTTATTTTTCTGCTGAAATACAGGGTAATTTTATTATACTGCGCGAATAAACTCTTTTATTTGAATTTGAATGACTGGTGAATACGGTATATTATTCACGCTATGGGAGGCATTTAATGGATTTTCCTTTAGGGGACCAAAGTCTGGTACACCCTGGGCTCGATAGACGAGCTGCTATCAACCTTGCTGACAGGCTAATCTTTTGACAAAATTTATTGCTTTTATAGCTCGATTCAACACCACGGAATAACCGCTCACTAAAAACTTATTACTTAAGCCGGCCACACACGATAGGTTATGCATGTGCAGATTTGCGTGTACAGTCAAAGTGTAAGGGCATGCATGAACGTGTGTAGGAGAAAACTGTACATTTATCCTTGGAATGGAACTCGGTGTTGCGTGAAGGTTTTGCACGTTCGTATTTAAAACTGTCATGCATAACCTAGCGTGTATGGCTACTTTTACGCTTAACCATCTGTATTTAGCTTGTTGTCTGGGCTCTAAATACCTAGGTCTTCGACAACCAGCAAACAGCAGCGTCTTAGAGGTGAAACTTTTCCAAAGTATTTTAAACAGACACTGTTTGTACCCAAGAGCTACAAACTTCTAACACATTGTTGCCGTGCTATGTCTGACGGGTCCCGTTTGGTTGCTCAAAGTGACGGAATCAAACAGTTAATAAGCCTAAGTGCTTCGACATCACTTAACGACTCTGCTACTTTGTTGTTTAGATCTAAAGTGAACAATACATACGTAGACAATAGGCAGCACGGTATATGGAAATGATTGTCTTTCAAAATTGAATTTTACTACGAGTACCTAGAGATTAGAATCATTAAACAAAAGTTTCCATTACCCTTTGTTTACCAATTAATTTCGCACATTCAATCAGGGAGGAAACTAATAAATACACACTAGATAATTAAATAACGCTTTATTATAAAATCTTCTATTTACAATATTATGTAACGTGGTTTCAGAGTATTTTAGTCAAATATTTACAATTTATTTCTCAGTTGAGGTCGATGATTAATGCGTTTTGTGTATGTTAACATTAATGAATAATTGTATTTATACAAAACTACATGAATAGACTTATTCCACATGCATTAAACTGTTCTTATATAAAAATTATTTCAGGAGCGTCACATCAACAAAATATGGATTGTATGAACGAAAGTTATCAAGGACCTCTAAATATTCAATGAAATATCACATGTTAAAAATATTTTATCATAAAAATAAACTAAACTAAACTTTCCTTGCTAACTATTGATAAGAAATACATAAAATAAAATCATTGTACTAGCTTACCAATGAAAGCAAAGTTTCTGTTGGACCCACCCTACACTACCGTCAAATAAGGACTAACTGAGCATTTCACTAGGTACTTATTAGAGGTAGACAATATTTAATAGGTCCTCGAAATTATATTAAACACAATATTATATTAACACATGTGTATCTCTGACCTTAATTTAAATCATTGTAATTAACTGGGTGATGTTTTATTTACGAGCAAGCGATGCAACATTTCAGTTCATTTATTTTTCAAACAAGTTAAGTTCATGCTGGTGTATATTCAAGTAGCGTTTATCTGGTAGTTAGCAACAAAAACATTATCGGTGGAGCCGGGGTACGTGCGGTCGGGGATCCTAACAAGAACCTAGTTATTATACAAAGAGGATTTATGTATGTGCCGGCGAGATAAGTGAGCCAGCATGATTGATTCATTGCATGTAGCCGGCTATGGAGGTAATCATAATAAATTATAATATGCTGGGGCGACACGCTATATTAGACAGTTGGAGAAATCATTTTATTGATTTACCTCGACGTATGAGAGGATGACGTGCTTTAATCATGGTCACCATGCACGATTCCACTGTCAAGCCAAAA
This sequence comes from Noctua fimbriata, assembly GCA_905163415.1. Taxonomy (NCBI): domain Eukaryota; kingdom Metazoa; phylum Arthropoda; class Insecta; order Lepidoptera; family Noctuidae; genus Noctua; species Noctua fimbriata. Next base: position 8,570,802 of record LR990922.1, on the reverse strand, counting down.
GCATGCCACGGGTTAGCTTTTCACTAATTGTCGTGTACCACAAGAATGACCAAAAGAATAATATCTTTATTCTAAGTGCAGTTTTTTCTTCAACTCTTTATTATATAAGAGCTATAAAATATTACTTTCTATCATTAATAAACAGTACTTAAACAAAATGTTGCGCGTTTAGCGAACATGAACAACATCTAATCTAATTCACGAATATAAGGACGTGCAATCTCTAATTCAATCCGCACTTCCTTGCACGTGAATGCTAGGTTACTTCAGGTAGGTTAGGACACAACTTCAACCGGGCCTGAATCAGTTGCCTAAATCTAAGTACTTCACCGGCATGAGCTTAACTTTGCAACTGGGTCAGCGAGCTCGTGATGACTGGCACTTGTGAGAATGTGCCATCTATAGATAAAACTGTAAAACATCACCCCTTTGAGTCGATATTACATCGAACGGCTCGGGAACGGCCAATGGCCAAACCATTTGGCCAACTTTATGCTAGAAAACCGATAGATAAAAAGATATGAACTCGCATTGGTAACATGTATAAAGTCTTTATTGGTAACTATCAAGTCCCTATCGTTTTGGGTTTTTAAAACTATAACCTAAATAAAGCTTCGATAGAGCGCACTTCATTGGGGATTTTTTGATGGTAATAGGGATAAGAGACGGAAAATTAAGTCTGCTAATACACCGGATACGGAATTTTCGATCTAACATTTGTGTAAGAGATTTTTGAAAAGATATAGAAGTATGCTTTTATTTACAATTGTTGTAAATCAATGAGTGCGCGTTGAACAAATACCGCATGTAATCAACGCGCTTGTTTAACGCGTGTTAATGCTACGACCGTGTGATCTTCTGGGTGGTTCAGGAGCTTTTCTTGCTCCGAGGCTCCCCGCTGATGATCTTGAGGAGTCGGACGGCGGGCGCCTCAAAAGCCAGCGAAATGGCGAACGAAGCCAGGAATGCCATCACTGCGTACCCGGCGTATATTGCGAGCTGTAAAACAGAAATATAACATTAAAGTAGATTGAATGAAGCTGTGTTTCGTTGTTTGACTATTTTGGATGAACTTTTTGTTGTATTCAGAGAAAATTTTCTCGTATTTTCTGAACTAGAGTAAAGTGGGCATACTGTAGAGTGTCTACACTACCTAACCCTTCAAGGTTTATAAGCGTGATATTATGTTATTAGTAGTAGTCGAGGGAGTGCGTGTAGAGTAGAGAAGAGGCCGTGAGGAAGAGCCACCCAGGCGAGTCGTAGTTCCGCTCAAAGCCATTTAAATAAGTGCTCGTTAATTTAGGAAAGAACGAACATTAATTACCTCTTAATTATTACCAAATTAGTGTTAATGTAAACAGGGGACGTTACGGAAACCTTGAATACTACAAGGCGTAATAATCTAATTTTATGAACAATTTCGTTGTTAATTATGGGCGTAGGTATACCTAAGCACTTTGAGCAATGCCAGTTTGTTGTAAGGAACTCCCACTTAAGACGTTCCATGCGGCAGTGATTTTCCTATTCTTTCCATTCCTGCAGTACAAGGCGTTGTACACCCTCATAAAAATATCATTGTGGCGGTACAGGGCATATTAAACCGTGTAAGGAATTCCCACTTTACGAGTATAGAGATTTCTTATATCACGATCTTAAATCCAAAATACAGCAATATACTTAAACTGATTTGAAAACGTTCAAGTCGTGTGTTTAGACTACGTATCCTGAGTAATATTTTTTTTTTTTTTTTATCTCCGGGTGTTCTCGTCTGGCTAACGGAGAGTACTTGCATAGACACAACCTTGTAGCCAGGATTATCCATCAGCAACTTGCTCTAAAATACAACCTTGTGGAATCGGAAGTACCGTACTATAAGTATGTGCCCGACCCAGTTCTCGAAAATGGCAGTATCACATTGTACTGGGATCAATCCATCATCACTGACAGGACTATTGTAGCCAATAAGCCTGATATAGTGGTGGTGGATCGATCAGAGCGGCGCACAATGATTGTTGACATAACGGTCCCGCATGATGAGAACCTCGTGAAAGCCGAGAAAGATAAGAAAATCAAGTATCTTGACTTGGCTCGCGAGGTTGTCGACATGTGGGATGTGGACTCAGCGATCATTGTGCCGATAGTCGTATCAGCCCATGGCTTAATTGCCAAGAGCCTCGACCAATACCTGAGGAGGCTCTCGTTAGGCAGCTGGATCAAGGGCTTGATTCAGAAAGCGGTACTCCTAGACACGGCTCGTATTGTTAGGAGGTTCCTCTCTCTGGAGCCCTGACCGCCGGTAGCTTGGACCCTGTTCCCGATACCGGTGGGCTACTATTTTTTATATTTTTAAATGTTTTTTATATGGTTTTTGTTAAGAAATATTTAAAAATGTAATTAGTATGTAGGAAGATAAATAAAGGAAATAATAATAAATGTTTTAAATGTTTTTATATGGTTTTTGTTAAGAAATATTTAAAAATGTAATTAGTAAGTAAGAAGATAAATAAAGGAAATAATAATAATAAGTTCTTTATTTCTCCTCACAATGACAAGCTTATTCTAGGTTTCACATATTAATTGTCTTTTATAGTAATGTGAGGAGCTGGTGTTTGAGTTAGGCGTAAAATGCCTGTATTACAAATCACCAGGTCCCCACCCCACGGAAGAACAGAAGTTTTACTTAAAAAATATGATATTACAAGATAGATTTAAGACTAAAACTTATTATACTTTTGGGGGTAGAAGTTAAAAAGAAGCTATAAACAAAAAGTTAATCAGTGTATGAATGTACCTGCTCAGTGCACACTATACACCGACAAGGCACAGTTCTGAGTGTTTCAGCGTAAACTTTGAATACTTCTCGACTTCATTCACTTAAATGTTATTTGCTGAAAGCATTTCAGCTGATTGCATGTGGGGAAGTAAAAGTTAAATTCATGTTATGGTTTGAGTGCAATTTCATAACTCAACATTTATATGAGTCCGTACGAATTTTATGTTACATCTTGAGGGGGGAAGGAGGGCTGAAGAACAAGGAGGTTCCCCCTTTGTCCTTCAACTAGAACAGTAAAGTATACGTGAAACAACTAACTCCTTGAGTTCTGAGGTGACGACGTGATATAAATCTTTTGGCCGCAAACTGCCGGTTCCCCGGAGGAGCCGTGGGATAAAGTTGACGGGATAACTTATCACCTCGACTTTTGGTTTTGGCTTAATTATGCGACATTTTCACCCCTTCGTGTTTGATTAACGGCAGTCCCTAAAAATAAGGTCTGTACATACGGTGTGGAAGGGACACCGACGCGGAAACGGTTACCACGCACTTTTTGTAGGAAACAGCAGAATCTTTTTTTAATAACCGATGAAAAATTTATATGTGGCTATGGGGGCTCAGAATGATGTACTGAATACGTGGTAACCGTTTTCGCGTCGGTAAAACTGTATTTGAGAGTGATATCCATTAAACAAGTTAATGGCGGTTTGCGTTGACATAAACAGTGTACGTTTCAGAAGAACAGAACAGTCCCATTACCTGCGAACAAGTTACAGAGGAACCATTACAGTGCACTATGTAATGTGTAGCTGTTCTTCTTAAGTTTTGTGTTAAGGCACAGCTGTACTTCGCAGTGCATTACTATCAAACTTGAACACGCCAAGTTTCATTTGAACTAAAAAGGCTTTTATTTTACCTGAGATGGTAAAATCTTATGAAAATCTTTTACACAAATTTTTGATAAAAATTAAAGAAATCTTTATGACATCATAAATACAGCAACATTAAAACAAGATCATTATTTTTAGAAACCTTTTATCGAGATATTAATATCATCTCAGAAGCACGTATCATATACATATGTACATATATATGTATTTACATTTCTGCGGCGATAAAACAGGGATATGAAATGGGTTTCCTGAATATCATTTTAAATGAAATGACACTTCGTTATTGCTTTTATATGTCGGTTAATAAAGCCGAAAAGGCTTACGAAGGACGCGCGGAAATAAAAGGAGAGAACGAAGCAAATTATTATGTATGTATTTTGGAATGTATTTCTTTGAACAGGTCATTCTGAAGGATACCGGATGCCTCTCCCTATCAGCATCCTGTCACCCCGGTCATACATCGATAACAAGAGCAACACCGACCCTATTCAATATAGTTATATCTGCACATTTATCAACACTCCACACTTACACCTACATCCCTTACGAAAGATAAATTTTCAGATAAGGGTGGAAGTGAAAATGCGTACATTTTGTATACGTATCCATTAAATATTAAAGAGGTTCAAACACCTACTTAGCTGTGAGCATTTAATGGCAAACAACTATACTCATAATCTTTCGTCACTGTTGTTTTCTTTATTTGTTTTCCGTAACGTAGCTTCATATTAATTTCATGTAACACCACACCACATGTAATGTAATTATCCGTTTCGAAGATATTCGATACGAAAATCTGTCTCGAGTGTCAATTAGGAATGTCGGTCGACCAATAGTTAACTACTCAGTAAGTACGGTTCTAACATTGACATCAACTAATGAACGCTGGCAAATAAAGGTACAGTTTGCTCGGTAAAAATACTGACAAAGGAAGACCAGTGACTGCCTGCCAGTCCTGTATCGCAAAAAAATGGTTGTGCTTTACAATGGATCAGAAGTTTTTCACACAATTCAAGGGTCGCCTTTCATGCGCCAACGTTTGAATGGATGTCGAGAGCGTGGCATAAATCTGTGCCCGTCAAGTACCCAGCTATACAAGTGTATTGTAGCATTCAGAGTTTTCAGACCATACTTTACGACACATTTTACGTGAGCAGACGACTGTAATGAAATGTTTTTCTCTCATTTAGGTATACTGATAGTTTTCGTGTATACTTTAGTGCTACCGTTGTCTCCCAAATGAGAGATTTATGTCCGCAATAAGATACGGCTGCAGTTTAATCTCACTGTCCCGAATTCCTTCGTGGAACCCTGTATTTATCTAACCCGTCGTCTCGAGTTGAGGACATAAATGAAAGGAAGTTTGGAAGTACGAGTTTCGGAATGGTTTCGAATTGAAACATGTGGTCTAGAACTTGACTAGACATTACTGATGTTGTACTCGTTTGAATACAATCTGTGTTTTAGCCGGCAAACATTTGTACGGAGGCTACATAAGCTTGGCAATATCCTAGATGGCGTAACAAAACCAAAAAACAGAGGTCTCTATTTCTTTTTTTACCTTTAGACCTAAGCGACAGCAGTTGCCATTTTGTTTTAAGACACACGTTGTCCCTAGGTAACGTCAATCTATTGGTGAGATAGCTCGGGGAATACAACAGTTTCGTATTTTATGAGGCAGTAACAAAACTACGCTCTATGGTTTTAGCCTAGATAGAAATAGTATCATTCATAAAATCTAGTGATTTGGTTTTTACTCCATCATTGCCTAAAGAAAACAATAGCCAAACTGTCTAAAACAAACGAAGTGTTTATTGTATCGTTTTAAAAAAGGCCATACAATAAACAGTTTGTGTTTGCAATTAAATTCAATACGGAATGAGAACCGAAGAGAATTCCTAGCCAATTGTATATTGTTGGGTCCATTCGGTCGGAAAGTTCCAGCACTCAACGACATCAAACTGAACGTTTACAAGTTAGCAGCACAATGAAATAAACATATTATCGACACTATGTAATAAGTAGTACAATTCATTTTCAAGTAAAATTTGTACACATTTTCTAAATTCATGATAGAGAAGTTTGGAAGAAGAAGACATTCTGCACCGAACCTAAATAAATTGGGATAAGGGCAGGATAATGTTGAAATTATTTGTAAATTCAACAGCTTTCCTCGTAAATAATTGATCTTCTTTTCAGATTTATCGGATTCATGGGCATATTGTATAATTATTACTTGCTTCGGTGAAGGAAAACATCGTGAGGAAACCAGCATGCCTGAGTGATATTTCTGGGCGGCATAAAAACTCCGACACCAGATTAGTTTGCACTAACTACACGCTAAAGAAGTATTTATTTATTAATTGCTTGAAATCATAAAGTCTTGTGCAGGTAAAGTATTTTAACATAAACTACTATAGTTTTTGTTGCGTAATTTGAATCTACACCAATCTCTGAGAAAATAGCTCCTGATTTTCTTTAAAGGAATAAATATTAATCCTCGTAACTATACCTGCTTCGAATATTTATGATACCGTGTTGGGCAGTAAATTAACGCCTATATTTGCTGAAAAGGGTGAAGTCAGGGTGTGGCTAATGAGTCACCCTCCGCTTGATAATACGCAGGTATCAAATTTTACTACGTTTTTATGTACTGCTAAATATAGACTGTTTTTGCGAGTAATTTGGGGGAGTTTATGTTCTTATCACGCTGTTCACTCGAGTGAGAGTGAAGTGTTCGTGTTACTGACATACAGGGATGTGTTCTTTGTATGTAATTTTATGTGTCGTGAATCTAGTAGAACATAACATCACGCGTGTAATCTCCAAAGGGTTTGGCGAAGGTGTACCTAATAGTACAGCCACATTTGGCCAGCTATGTTGAAATCTCATGTGATAAATGACATGGGCGAGCCTATTACAGTGGCTGTTACCGATAAATTCCTGATGGAAGTTCCAGTTGGCCCGGTCTGGGAATCGAATCCTAGGACCTCTTGCTCAGTAGTCGCGCTTGCGACCACTAGACCAACGAGGTAGTCTCGAGGGAATATAGTAGAAATGTGTGTTTATGTTAATGTGCTATGATGTTGTTTTTACGCAACAATGCGCAGAAGGTGCGCTTCCCTGATGCGCAGGGTGTGGGGCAGCACCAACAGTATCTTAAACATGATTGCCAGTCGGCTGGACTTTGTCTATGTGGGTCGATGTTGTGCCACTCATGGGTTGTCACAGCAGTGATCCACCGTTATTTATTGTGTTGTTTTGTTTTTATCAGTGCTTACTAACATACTACATAGTAGTAAGTTTTACTAACAGTTTTTGAGTCATGGATACTCGCATAAAGAGAAATTCTATTCTATTCTATTCTATGAATTCAGTGCCATATCAAACTTAAATTAGACCATTTACATAGCATAGTTGAGTCAAGTAGTCAACAAAAGACTTAATCGTTTACTTACTAACTTAATCAAAGTAAGGATTTTCGAAAAGTTGAGTTTGACCTTGAAAGACGAATTGCAGCATATGAATAACATGACGACTATACTTTGTCTACTTACCACTGTGGAGTTCTGCATGTGATAGGGCCCGTCGAGCAGGAAGGAGGTGTACATCATGATGGTGGGATGCACCAGGTAGGCGCAGTAGGTGAGGCGGCTCAGCGGGAGAAGGCCGCGGTAGGACAGCGCCGAGTTCACCAGCCCACCGTACCCACTGCAGCAGGAGATCGCCACCCACGCCACTGCTACGCCCCAGGCTGTTGGCGACAAAGATGGTATAGCATTATTAACCAAATACAAAATCTTTAAAAACTGGTATTCAGCTGCATGCGGTTAAACTGCAAGCTACAACCGGCCTACCCTAGAAGGAGTCGTCATTACACGTTCCCCAGCTTCAGGGTTATGGTGGTGAGTATGGTGACATAAGCAGTCGTCAGTTTATATAAATATTTGGTAAAAACGGGGTCAATTTTGTAACCGTACAATAGACGCGATAAGAAAAAGCAAGAATTGTACCGGTAATGTCTAATACATGGTGGAAGGGACACCGTCGCGAAAACGGTTACCACGTATTCAATACATCATTCTGAACCCCCCACATAGAAATTTTGATCTATTATTTAAAAAAAACAGCTGTGTAAATTAAACACGGTCAAAATGTATGGAACAGCTGGTTTTTGTTTATATTGCCGATGAAAAATGTCTATGTGCCTAAATACAAGGCTTCTTAGTACAGTAAGTCAGTTCGTCTACCACCATACAAATTTCGAATTAACACTTAAGAAAAGGCAGTTCAACGGTTCACTTTTGCGGGAACCTTTTACTCTTTACGACCCCCGTCGGTAAACAACTCCGAGTAAACACCAAGTTTAATTGAAATAACAGAGCGATCATTAAAAGATTACGTTAAACACGTTTGCAAGCATTTAGTAATAAAACTGTTAAATGTTCTGTGACAACAATAAAAGAGCAAAGTAATTAACGAAGTTTTAATACCAACGTTTTCAATTTGGACTTGAGTGGTCCATTATTAGAGTAACAAGAGTTCAATTGTAAACATCCTGTATGTCATACAAAAAAAACCACAAAAAACAAAACAAACAGTGTTAAAACAGTGTTTGATACAGTATACAGACTGAAAAGTGATTTAGAAATAAAATCAACGAAAAACAAAAAAATATATAGTTATTTTTTCATGTCAATTCACGTAGCGTTCTGCTACGCTCCGCTACGCACAGGCCTACGGCGTAGCGTCGTGCTACGGTCGTTTATTTCGTCACCGTCCTTTGTGAGAAATTTTGTAGCATCGTCCTTCATTTGGTAGAGAGAAAAATAATATTTGAACAAACTGACGATGCGTCAATACGCAATCAAAAATACCTGTTGGAGTACTATTCCTCCAATTAGTATTTTTACCCGACTAAGGCCAAATCTTAAGGAAGGGATAATTTTAGCAGTCTATGTATGTGTGTCTGTTTGTATTTTCCAATGTTCCTCCGTAGCGCGTAAACTATTCATCCGATTTTGTTTTATTATAGGCCGGGTAACATAAGCTACATTTTAACCGACTTCATCAATAGGAGGAGTCGATTTTACCTTGTAAAACCCCAATTTAATTAGAGCGTAATTTTCCAGTAGTCGGGTTTTTTAGTTGTATATGTATGTAAGTATAACACACAATTTTTTGTTTGAAACTATGTATTGTGTTGCTATGTGTGCGTGCACTCGATAATTCGATAACTAGGGGAGATTTCGCGACAAGATGAAAGAATCCAAGAGGTATTTATGTCGTACTCTGGTTTTCACTGTTATCACTGAGATAAGAGTATAAAACTTTTGGTGAGAGGTTTGGAAGCTGTAATTTCGACTCTTATCAACTATTCGCTTTTTTAATGCTGACGGTAACTTAAAAAAAATCTTTAGTATGCCAAAAATCTTTTGACTTGATCATTTAGATGGGACAGAAGATACTGAGGTAGCTCTCAGTGGGGTGCTAACATGAACGTCAGCACTCCATTGTCCAACTAATCGGATTCGTATAGCACACGAATGGGGACATCAAGGGCAAGTTTTAATAAAGTGGATCATGTGGAAATCAACAATTTTTGGATGAGGTTTCTAGGATGCGCACTAGGTTATAAAGTTCTTTAAATTTTGCTGACAACGATGTCTGAGGTAATATAATTTTACTGAAAGACTTTTGGAACACTTCCATTCACTAATAGATTGCGCAAAGATTTTATTTCTTTCATATGTTACCGGCAAAGTATATAATTCTGTCTGAATAACGTACTAACGGATTAAATAAATTACCGATAGCATTTACATTTGTATCTTTGGAATGACCATCCATGTTGATTTACACTGCTAATAACATAAAAGTAGGAATTAATTACCTGTATGCCCAATACTTATGTAGAAAGCAGTGGGCCACACTTCGAAGTAGCCGTCGACCATGCTGAAGATGAGGCTGCCGATGATGGCCAGCGCCACGGGCCAGCCCAGAGCTACCACCCAGTAGGGCAGCCTCAGCTGGCACCTGGTCTTGTGCAGGTACCATCCTACCACCATTCCTGAAACAAATACGTCGTAAATCTTCTTAATCCATTTAATCTTTTACAAACTGAAAAATAAGTCGTCCTCTCAACTCTCTGCCATTTTGCTGATTGAAATAAATTAGTCATTCGTTTTGAACATTGGAATGTATGTTTTTATTCGTTAGAATACCAAATAAAGCACTTCAAAGCTGCCACAGCAATAATATATGTAAATATTTGTAAATTGGCGAGCCATGGAGATTACAATCGGAAGCCAGGCAAAATTGGTTTGAACAGACATTCACGCACGTGTTGTATATTATATGAGCCGAATAAATCCCAGTGATGAGACGGTTGAAGGTGACAGGAAGCCGTACTTCCTCCGATAATAAAACTCTAATAAATTTTTCAACGACCTCTCCGCCCGGCTCCCGGCGCGCGGTTTCTCGTCAGGCTGTCTTGCACTGCGCTTGTTATTTTTACACCCACGTTCCACTTTCAGACTACCTTCTAGACAAGCTGTTCAAGGTACTTTGAATCAGATCCGAGTAGAGTACTCAAATAGAATATCCAAACAATCGCTTATTTTGAACAGAATTTCAGCAGGAAATGTAGGACAAAACACAATATACATAATTGGACTTGCGAAACAACAAAATACACACACAATTTCTAGAGAATAGAAACGAAGTTTGTTCTCATGCAAATTGCGCAAAAAAAAAGGGTTTCTATTGATAATAATCAGTGTTCATGTTGGGTTCGTACGTGTATAGTGTGAAGCGGACTGAGCAGTAAGCGAACTTATCGGCTTGTTCAGCCTACCATTTACGCTTTGTCGAACGCGTTTATGATTCCCTCACTGACCAGCGAAAGGAAATCTAAATGTAGTGAGCGTAAAGCTTTTTGGTAGGATCGATAAAATCTCAGTAAAAGGCCCATTTTCGGGGATAACGTGAGGAGGCGAGTTCGGAAGGGCTACACAATCAGTGGCGCGGCGAGCATTCCGCGCGATCCCGGTACGGCACAGCGCGATTTGGATCGACCCAAATATTAAACAGAGCTTTTATTTTATTGCATGCTAGCCGAGCTGGCCATTTCGACCTATTTTAATATGCGCTTTTCAATTCATCCGGCATTGTTTCGTATCCATAACACAATAGGCTACTGAAGTCGAACAAATGAAGTCTAACAATGAGGCCTGTGCAGAAAACTGGTGAATTACATACACGTTTTAGAATTTAGAATAATGCTCACAACAGGGAAATGAAAGTTGTTTTAATATCTTATTAATATTATGTTAAGTATGACATGCATATTTATTGACAGTTTAAATGCAACATTATTTATTTTACGCAATGCGGCCACGGATGTTTTTCGCGCTTGACACCTACTTTCGTAATAATACATAACTCTACGTAACAGTAAACAAGTTTATAATAAAACAAGGACATTTAAAATAGTTCCAAAATTCGGTAACATACCTACTTACTGATAAATATATTTCAGACATTTTTAGATTAGATGCTTAATTTTAGCCATTTTATAAATTCATTAAACAAGACGAATTTATTTAAGAAAGAAGATTTGAATAGCGATGCCCAATATTGAAACCACGAGTGTTTCAAAACACTTAATAAAAAGGAAGATGACGCACGAATTTATTTAAAAGAAGGTATAGTAGCCAGTCATCCAATTCCGCCCGCTCTTCATAATTTATCAAAGTTGAAATTGCTTTAGAGGGTGATTCGATTTAAGAAGCTGAAAGCTTCGCCGATACAGATATTATAAAAACCTCAGCTAACTTGAGAGAGTGCTGGACTAGGAACATGCGTAACTTTGTTTAGGTTTGGTATACTTAGCCAATTGGTAATTACTTCTTGTTACAACATTCATCCATCACAGTCTATTCATAATTTCTTACAAGTTTTACTAAGATCGACGAGCAGCAACTAATTTCTTTCCTAGTTTCCGTGCTCCATTATTAGATTAGGATTCATCTATGTGTTATTTGAATATAGAGCCTCTTACCGACTAGATAGGGTCCGATCCTCGACCAAGGCTTGTCGTACAGCGGGTCGAACATCTCGAAAGGCTCCTGTATCCGCGCCTTGTACTGATGCCACACTGATATGTAGATGGTGGTTGCCCAGGAGCTCACCAGCAGCAACCCCAGCGAAATCATCGCGGACTTTGGATGCCTGGAAATAATTTAATAGAATAATAATGAAAAATACCTACTGTAATATAGAACACAAGAAACAAGACCAACAAATAAAAGATATGGAAATACGATACGCAAAGTTAGCCAAGAAATGTAGGTAGCTCGTTGAATAAAGTGTATTACATTAGGACCGCACTGGCTGAATACCGTTTCAAGATTCTACAAACGGATTCATAACATAAATCGGCTTAATAGTTCCTTAGACAACTTGTAAGAATTCAGTAAACAAACTTTTCTTCTTTAGGAAAAGCGACCACGGAAAAAAGGCGCAGAAAATTTGTACCTACATTTTACACTAGGAAAATGTACATTATGTCGACTTTTTCACACTGCTTTTATTTTCAAGTTTTCATATTTTTATTGTACTTACTTTACAGAAATGAGTAGTAGAATAATTCCAACGACGTAGAACTGTGTGTCGTTGGCCATGTACCACGACCAGACCATACACATGTCCCGCTGAGGGTACAGGTTGTTGATGTACAGCAAGTTGCGCCACCAGTACTTATCACAAGTTATATGGTCGAATATCGCTGGCTCGAACACTGATCTATCATGCGTGTACCTTAAAGCAATCTCATTTAGACCAATCACAAACCCGTAAGCTGGGGTAAGTCTCACTAATCGATAAGAGAATAAAATGAGGAAAGACTTAATCATCGCCACAAATTCTGCTATAGAGTAAGCGCTGCTCTTCGGCTTGTCCAATAAATCCTCCTTAAAAGATTGTTGGCTTATCACAGAGATGGAGAGTGCGGAATTACTGAAGCCGTTAAGATTCTTGTTGATGTCCTGTTTGTCTTGCTGTTCAGCTTTCGCGGTCTTTTTGTCTTCTGTCCGCAAAAATAATATCGTGACGAGTATCCCACTGTAACAAATGAGAGGTGTTATGAGGTCTAGTTAATTGAAGGATCGTACGGGATGGTCAGTTGACGTAACAAAGGCTATTGAGAGATGCCGTACAAGGGAAATTGATAACTGTTAAGCTAATGTTCGACCCTTTTAGGCCATTCCCTTATCAGCTATCCTGGAGGAGATTCTTTATAATATGGCCCGAGATGGCGGAGACTTTGTCCAAGTGCGCAAAATCTATAGTACTTACTCTAAGAGAAATTACACGCGAGCCCATAATTTTAGCCTGTATCCACCCACCACTAAAGCATCTATCATCCCTTTTGTTCTCTTTAATCGTATCCTCTTTTATAGCTAATAAAAATAACTTATCTACTTGATTACATCGCCCAAGTGAACCACATTAATTTGATTTACACCCGTCTTATAACACGTATGAAGTTACCCTTGTACACCCGGTCTCACTAGGGCTGTCAAACACAAAAGGAGGAAAAACAAACAAGTCGAACTGCCCAAATAAATTGGACATTGTTATAACAATTGTGTTATTGTTACTTGTGTTTTGATGAGTTCTCTCTACCGTACATACAAATATAGAACCAGGTAGTCTTGTTCCTTTTGTTCTCTTGCGTGTACCAAAAACAGTAATGAAAATTGTCAAGCCCGCGGCATATGTCAATTTATACCAGACACGCACAAAAAGGTCAACATTGTTGGCAAAAATAAAATGACAACCCTAGCAGAGCTATGTAAAAAGTGTATGAAACAGTTTTATGAGAATCGAAATTGATGTCCGCAGCTTTTTAGCGCTCAAAAATCTATCTGTCGGGGTAACTATACTGACAACGTCAGGCGTTTGCAGGCCTCGGTCGTAATTGGATTTGACGGTCAAACAGTCTGATGGATATCAAAGCAGATAAGGGTTCCATTGTCGGTCCGATGGAAGCTCAGCTAATCTTTGATCAAATATTCATTTGTGTTTAATCGTAATTAAATGTTTGTGAAGCGATAATGTGTGGACGGTCCCCTGAGTAATCGTAAGACCGGAATAGAATGTAATTTTGTACTCATTTAGCGTAATGAAAACCTTTTGTATAGTATCTAATTTGTGACACGGGAGAATATACAACATTATTTTTAGTATATGCGAAACCTGAATATAGTTTGTTCAGAATAAGTAACTGAATCGATTCCAATCATTTTTAAACCATGTTATATTTTGTACCAAAAATATTTAAAAAAGTTACAAGTTGGACACCGAGCGACATTAAGTACCTATCGCAATAATTTAGGTACCTACTGCCAAATTATGTTTATCAATGAGCACAAGACGACGCTACAGGCCCGCGCGAGGGCGCGTTGTGTGGTGACCACGCTTTTGTGTTATAACTTTGTGATTTTTCATGATACAGTTTTGAGATTCTTTACATAAAAATACTCGACACGTGTTTCAGGTTTCGCATATACTAAAACTAATGTTGTATACTGTAAGAATTCAAGAACTACTTAACTTAATTATAAGTACTTAATTTTGTTATTGATTTTAAAGTAACGAGTACCTAATATAATAATATTAATTCGTGTTGGACCTATTGTAAATCACAAATGGTAAAATAATTGTACTTATTTAATTTATTTAAGAGTAACATCTGAATATTTGTACACCATAAGTTGTGGTTGAATGTTAAGGACTTAAATAAACCCTTAACACAATACTATGTAAAACTACATTCTTACAAAGAAATGACACAGAAAAAGGAGTATTTCGATTCAGGTATACAAGGTGGTTCAGAATGATGTACTGAACCCGTGGTAACCTTTTTATCGTCGGTGTCCCCTCCTACCCTGTATAATACACATTCCTAAACTTTATAATCGAGGTCAAGTCGGCATTGTTCCCACTTAAAAGAAAGTTAACTGAAGTTTTTCTCCCAACTTTGCAGCTAAACGTTTGAAAACATTTTAATGGAATGTAAGAACGGTTTTTTTTAACCCCGAAAAAGCATTAAATGAGGTAAGTACGTTTTATACCGGAAAATCAAAAACCTTTTAAGCTTGAGGAGCTGCGGGCTAAAATTAATTTGTATTGGTAATAAAAATGCCTCCGGAGGAAACTCCTTTACGCATATTACATAAGTAATATATGTATATGTAATGGTACCGATGAACTTTACGAGGTTTTGAATATTAAGTTTGTTTACTTTCTATTTCTACTCAAGGCCAATGTTTAGCAAGTCAATGCATTAGTTTCATTAAATAAACCTAGTTTATATTGTTATATAAATATTGAGTGTGTTTTAGACTCACGTAACCATGAAAATATGTGTGAACATCTTACGCATGGATGTTAACTATAATGATTATGACTATATGCATATCGCAATAAGCATAACAACATCGGTGTATCATTGCATTACATTTGAAACCATATTTCATACGGAGTATTTTTTACATCCACGTAATTGTGATCAGGAGGCCTAAAATTGCCCCTTTAGCAGGATCATAATGGGATAATAATATGAATTAAGTTACAATTCGTAAAATGGTACAATGTACAAATTAACAATCTATACATATAAAATTCAAAGTCCTGACTGAGTGCCTGACTGACTGACTGATATATCAACGCACAGCCAAAACCGCTGGTCCTAGAGACATGAAATTTGGAGGGTGTATTCCTTGTGAAGAGTAGGTATCCACTAAGAAAGGGTTTTCGAAATTCCACCCCTAATTTTCTGTAAAACTTTTTAATATGTGTGTACATACTCTTCACTCTCACTATGTATACTCTTCAGTTAAAATTATGAGAAACGTGTATCACAGTTTTTCCAAAATCATTCCCTTATATAAAATTCAAAGTCCTGACTGACTGACTGAAATATGTGCGTTGACATTTCAGCCTAAACTGCTGGTCTTAAACACATGAAATTTGACATGTGTATTCTTTGTGAAGAATAGGTATCCAGTAATAAAGGATTTTCCGAAATTCCACCCCTAAGAGGGTGAACTTGTGTGTTGAATTTTCTGTGAAACTTTAAATTTGGTTCGATCGACTCGAAAATGGTGTACACACTTTTCAATTAAAATTATGAGACACGTGTGTCACAGTTTTGTGCAAAATCCTCCCCCAGCATAGTCAAATAGGGCTTCGAAACTCATGGCCCCGCTACTATTATAAATGCGAAAGTTTTTGAGGATGTATGTATGGATGTTTGTTACTCTTTCACGCAAAAACTACTGAAGGATTTTGATGAAATTAGGCACATAGATAGTTTACAAACCTGGATTATCACATACCAGGATAATTTCTATCCCGGTAGTACGATCCTGTGGAACAATTAGCGAACTACACGCGGGCTAAGCCGCGGTCATGAGCTAGTTTATGTTATTAAACTGCGCCTGTGACGATTTTAAGAATTCTAACGTAATTAATTTTATTATCCTATCCCAGATCCAGAGGACCTAGGTCGTTTTCCAAGTGTAGAATTCATTGTAGCAATAAGTGCTACAATGAATTCAACAAGAACTTTTGTCATTCCAATACATTTTCAACTAAGTCTTTAGTGGTATCGCTGATAGAATATTACCGCACACACTTGTGCAGTAAAATATATCCTGCGTCGATTGCTATCTCTGCTGATATTGGCCACCATTGCCGAACACAGTCCTCTAGGCCATACATAGAAGAATTTTATTACATCCTAAACACAGGATATCATCATTCCAGTTGGCAATACGGCTCATTGGTCGAGCTGCATCCCCAACTAGAATAGTTCTCACCAAACTCGCTATAGTTTCCCAAATGGTCATGAGAGCTGGGAAGCTCACAAGATATCAGCATCGCCACTGAAACCACGACTTACCCACTCAAACAATTCAAGGAAAAAATACACACAAAAAGGAGAAAATAAACTCAATAAACTGACCTGATAACAAAGAAGGTATCAACACAGTAGGAGGCGTTCCCGACGGACTGGTACCAGAAGTTCCTCTCGGTGATGACGCGCATCACCTTGTTGTCGGCCACGTAGAAGATGGTCAGGTATGTGTGCACCATGATCACCCAGATCACTGACATGAACCTGGGAATGTGGGTAGTGTTAGCTTCGGACAGTTCATAAGCTTAGTAGGTTCAAATCTTGATTTTTTTTAAAATTCGTTTACCACATTTTACAAGAAATCTCAGTTAATTAAAACTTCACATGGTTAAAATTGTTTAACTGTCCCTTAGAAATATAGACCTTGTCATTTTATGTCGTGCAAGAATGAAGTAAAATGTTACCTTAGGGTAAAACACTAATTACGAGATCCACTCTTCATAAGTACTAAAAACAGAAGCCCTAATAATATACTTACTGTGATAAACTACAGACTGACCATTAAAGTGGAACTAATTTGTAAAGTTTGATTAACTTTAGTTACGCGCAGCGAAACTACGCTGAGAGCTAACTATGGGCATTAAATCTATCGACACCTTCACAAATAGGAAAGCTTCTATTGTAGTTGTAGAGTTACTTATTTTCTACGGATACAACAAAATAATATCCCATTAAGAAGAGATTGATTTAAGAAACCCAATCATAAGCTCGTAAAACTAAACAAGAGAACAGAACACGCTCCAATCAGGCTTCAAGTACAAATACTTTAGATCAACGGCTACTTTGTACGCGACTTGATTCAGGACCGATTGGATAAGAAACGGACACACTGGCGTAAAACAAAATCATTGGGACCTTACATTTACATTCATATAAGCTGATACGGGACGAACAAAGTTCCGTAGTCCGTAATAAAAGAAAACGTACCTCATTCCATGAAGGCAAGTGAGGGCCCCATCGTTGGGCGGGTCCGTGCTCAGGATCGTGCGCCCGTTCGACAAGATAGAGAACGATAACAGCACCTCCGACCATACTCCTGAAAGAACAACTTGAATTGAAATAAAGATAACTCCCACTAAAGGATCACAAGTTCTTTGAAAATGCTTTCCTAGAACAAAGAAATTGCTTTGTTTCTTGTTTCCGATTTATTGAGTCGACTGTTTCACTTTGTTGTTTATTTTAAAGGCATGCCATACAAACAATAGTTCGAAACTGTATGGAGAGCATTGTAACAGTAACAATGCAATATCATGTGGCACTGTTTAGAAAAATATATCAGGAAAAGGATATTATTTTGACGAAGTGACGTGAGTCGAAGAGAATTACAAAACCTGCACGCGTAGCAAGGAGTTTTGTCGACGGAAGAACCGACAAAATGACAGATCAACAAAAGAAATCTGTCTATTTGTCGATTCTTCCGTCGACAAAACCCGTTTCTACGATTTTCGAGTTTTTTATACAGAAGTTAATTAAAACACTTCTAGTTGGAATGACGGTGTAATGAATACCTACCTAGGTACTAACACGTCACATTAGCTCAAATTTAGTCTAATACTCATTAAGTGGAAGCTTGTCTCAGGGGTCTTGCCATCTCCATCAGCTTAATGTCCGCCAGGCTAGGAGAACTTACTTAGTGCAGACATATAGCCACAACATTAGGGTGCTATTAACACCGCGAATGACTATTAGTTATGTTTCATAGCATCGACCGTAGATTATGCTCTTCATGTTAATAACGCTATCACGTATAGCGGTAATTCTGGTTTAATCACTGAATGTAAATTCCCTTATGCGTAATCCACGGAAATTAATGCTTGGTTTAATCTATCAGGCAAGCGATATTATCCTTATCACCTTGCCAAGGGAATAAGTTTCATTAACATGGTTCGTTTAAAAAAAAAGCAAGTCCCTTATTCCCAATCTACGGAAATTATTGCTGTGTTTAATGTCTCAGGCAAGCGATATTATCCTTATCACCTTGCCACGGGAATAAGATTCATTGACATGGTTCGTTTAAAAAAAAAAATAGCATTGTTGGTACCTACCTAAAGGATGCTAATTTAATAACTACCTACCTTTAAATACTTATTGTGGTTGGCAACACCGAAAGCAAAAGATCGCGTGATCGTTCACCAACAAGATGGACCGACCAAATTAAAGACTCGGTATCCAAATTCTACACGGTTGTAAGAGACGCGCTGGACAGAAACCGGTGGAGGCATATCATCCGCTCCAGATGCAACTCTGATGCTGACCACGATACTCAGACATGAGGGACCGACCCCAGAGAGCTATTTACCTAAATAGCAAGTAGTTATTAAATTAACGTTCTTTCAACTTTCTCAGCTGCTTTATAAGTAATATGCATGCCAAATACAAAACCCATTGTTGTAATTTGCGAGCTGGTCGTAACGTTATGCCTCCCAGCGATTGTATTCCTTGACCTTACGACTTCTAACTTATGCCAACTTCTTAATTGTCGGCTTATGAACGAACTTTATTTTCGGAGCTATGAAGAATTGGCAAATTTTTTCATACAAGAACAAAGTGGAAAGTTTCGTCAGTTCTTAAAATATTTTCTTTGCATAATTTCTTGAATAAGTAGTTTTGTAATTTGATAATTAGCTTTTGGGACCTTTCTTATAAAACTCTGGGTTCATTTTCTTTAATATTATATTCTCAGTTGAAAGAAAACAAATACATTTCTGAGTCCTTATATCATCCCGGGCTCATCTGTGTTTTCTTTGTTTGGGGCCTATTAAAAAGGTCCATATATTTTTTATTATCTTCTTAATTAAAATAAAACGTTCTTCAAACACAATTAATCAAGCTGTTATACAGCGTGTTTCAGAAAGATGTGGTTATGTTTAACCGTGCTTAAAGCCGTGGAACCAAAACTTCAATACCTACTCGACCTCAATGTTGGTTCCACGAAGAAGGTGGTTCAGTTTGAGGGTCTGTATTACACCCTTTTTTTTTCGGGTGAGAAATAATCAAATGACCGCCCCTCCCCCCCGCTCTGGGCGGAGCGGAAAGGAGTGTCAGACCAGTACACACGGCGGCACATCAAGCTGTACATATCCAGTATAACATGGCCTCGCTTTCTATAAATTTTCCGTACAACGAGAGATCCGTATAAACTGGTTTTGTATAGCTTGATTGGCCGTCGTGCGTACTGACTAAAACCCATCCATGTTCCTTCTTAGCCCTTTGTGTTGCAGGACCGCGGTATCTCTTTCGAACAGTCCCGCAGCCCTCTGCAGCCCTCTCTATTTAAGGGTGTAATACACCCTTAAATATGATCACTGCATTCTGATATACGCTGTATACCTAATTACCTAGTATCTGTGTACATACGTAGAGGCTATCCACATAACATGAGGTACTCACCGCAGGTCTCTCGCCGAAGGTCCCTCTCGCCATTGTCTGCGCTCACCGGCTTCCCATCGGCAGGCACATTGTTGTTAGCCTGCAAACATCGTGACGTCAGAACTGTTCATTGGCTTAGAACAATAGGATAGCATCAGCATCCAACCCTTTTCACATAATTATTCGTTTGGGAATAATTAAAATTTGATAACCAATTATTAAATATCTAATTGGTATGATTATGTGCTGTCTGAGAAATTTTCATTTCTATTTCTACAAAGTTTTCGTTTGTATTTCTGTAAGACTGCTAAGTTAGGATTAACACAAAGGTCGGTTAAAATGAAGGGAATTAAAATATTCCTACTAATAGGAAAGCGAAAGCGAAAAGCGAAAGTTTCCGAAGATGTATGGATGTCTGGATGTTTGTTATTCTTTCACGTAAAAACAACTGACCGAATTTGAAAGAAATTTGGCAATAGTTTATAACCTGGATTTACACATAGTATACTTTTTGTCCCGGTAATATGAACCCGAAAAAAAAAACCCCGGAAGAAATTACCGAAAAATTTTCTCAGGAAAATTACCGAACTTCACGCAGTCAAAGCCACGGGCATTTGCTAGTATAAAATAAATAAAAAAGCCAAAAGTCTTAGCTAAATATAAACAAAATGTAACTGTGACTTTCAATTAACGCCTCTCCCGTTTTTATCAACGTCGTTAATCGCGTGTCCACGACGCGCCTTCCACTTCCATATCCGCATCCTCCCAAGAAGCGATACCTTCGTGATGATAATGGAATTAACACTGATAACGATTATTTTCTGCTTCAGAATTAATTATACGACCCATCTAACACTTAATATAAAAGCAATTATAATTTTGAGCTAACCTTTGTTTGATCTAAAGTGTGAGACAGTAAGTACATAGGTTTATCAATATAATTGGTTGTTCGTAATTAATTTCTACGCAAGTCCAATAACAGACAATCTAAAATTCGCCTATTAATTGAATATTAAAGCTGGATGGTGTGAATATGGGAAAAATGTGGACAAAACATTGAATGGCACAATAGATCCATTCACCCAGTGAGTTGACGCGATGCCTTGGTTTCACGGGTCGATTATTTTCGACACTGCTTTCATCCATATTTACATATTATTGATAACCCATACGTGGCGTATAATTAGAAAACGGCAGTGAGGAAAATGTTGAGCATTAATGTAGATGGCTATAAGAGTAGAGGAAGACCAAAGAAACGACGGATGGACTGTGTGAAGGATAATATAATATGGCTAGTAAGGAGGTGACTGCTGAGATGATGAGTAATAGAGAACTATGGAAGAAGAAGACATGCTGCGTCGACCCCAAATAAATTGGGATAAGGGCAGGAGAATGATGATTTGGCGTATAATTCGATTTATTGTTTTTCTTAAGTGAATCTGTCACCTAGGTTTACTAACTGGCTGTCAAAAGCTTAGAAGAATATAAAAATCCGAACTTCCATTTCGATTAAACAGGAAAGTCATTCCAAAAAGCGAAGGTTTAAAAAAGACTTAATAAAAAAATCAGTAATTCCTGTTAAAAAGTTGGGAGATTTTAATATTTGAGTGGGTACGGAACTTTTCGGTTTAATAATAAATGTCCCTTTACTGTTGCGTCGACCACACAATGCCGTTCGGTCACGTTTGTGTTCGGGCTTATTTCAAATTAATTTGAATGGAACCGCTGGCTGAAAAATACGGCGACCCCTGGACCTGGGACGGGCGTGACTAGTTGTACACGCCGTCCTCAATCACACGGTATGTTTAATGAAACACCTCTGCGGATTGGTGAAAATGGTTCCTTGTTATCGCAATCATGCTGCTTGCAGGTCATCGTTGTTTATTGCTGTACAGGGATACCAGACAACATTAATTTAGTTGATTGGTAGGGTCTCTGTCTACACATACAAGGCGTAAAGCCGAAGCCGTCAACCAAGCATTTTGTACATCAAACTAACTGTAACTCTACGCAAAAAAAAATTGCTGGGAAACGACTTTTTTGGGGTGAAAAATCACGTTTTACGGTAGGACTCAATGTAATTATGTAACGCACTTAAAACATTTTGCTTATGGATGTATTGAATCGTATGAGGGGTGAGGTATTTACGTTTTTTAAGTATAGTTACAACTTGAATATGAAAATAACCTTGTGAAAAAGTTGAAACTTTGACCTCCAATATCTCCGTGATTCTAAAAGGTATGCTCTAGAACAAAACTGATCGTAATGACGGGGAGAACAAGTACCTTTCAGCTTAGTTAAAGGTACTTCTACACACACTATTGTGTCTGTGTGCCAATCATCATCATCATCATCATCATCATCATCATCATCATCATCATCATCATCATCATCTGCCTAGCCTTTTCCCAACTATGTTAGGGTCGGCTTCCAGTCTAACCGAATGCAGCTGAATACCAGTATTTTACATGGAGCGACTGCCTGTCTGACCTCCACAACCTAGGTAATACGATACCCCTTGGTAAGACTGGTTGTCAGACAGGCAGTCGCTCCATGTAAAATAATAATAATAACTTTCTAAAACTCAATTCCTCATTCTCATGCCCGGATACCGTAGACACTGCTTTCTGTTAAAAAGAAGGATATAAGATATAAACGAAAGTACCAACAGGTTGCTTTTGGTTGACGTCTGTTGCTACTTCGAGGTCGTCGTCCTTCATCAGCCGGTGTTTGCGCTCCAGGTAGCCCTCGTAGAGAGACGCGAAGAACATCAGGATCCCCACCAGGGTCACCACCGTTCTGGAAAAAGACACTCGAATAAGACACATAACGAACATAAAATCACAACATTGGCTTGCATAGGCCCATTTCTAGACTCCAGATTGTTACAGAAAAATTCGTGATGGAAAACCTTGAAACACTTTGGGAATCAGGACCTGGAAATGGAACCTAGGACCGCGTGTTCATCAGTAGCGACCAGTAGACCAACAAAGCAACTTAAAACACAAACTTTAAATCCAATGTTCCTTATCTCATCACCATATTCAAAGAGCGTACTGTTTCTACCAGTTTATGTGTAGTTCAAGTTTCCTGATTTTCTCACAAAATCTTTAATGACATTGTCAGCGGTAAAACTCTTAACGTGATTTAAAATTGAACAGCTTCCAAGCTCTTGTTACCATGCAAGCGCGGCGTCGACCAGAGGAGGCTTTAACGAGATTCTTGGCACTCGTTCAGAACCTTGTTGAACAACTGGTATTTTGGCAAACTCACACTTTAACACAAAACAGCCAGCAACCAAGCATTTAAATAAAGAATAAAAACTATGAGAACAGTGTGTACAGTGCACAAAAACTTTAATTGCTGGCAGTGTTGCCATTCCTATCTGCTGAAATTATTTTTAAATCCATAACGCTAATGGTCTACGTGTTTTCATAGAGCAGAATTACAGTTTTGTGCTTTTATTTCTCCTTGTGGAATAAGTGCGTGACCGTTCATACGTGATCGTAATAGCTGTTAGTACAGTCCTTTTAGAATTATTATATCTCTAAGAGCAGCTCAGCTAAAATACATTATTGAAACAATTTCACTCATGTTGCACAAGGTTTTGGCTTGGGTTTTACAGTCGGCCGCCTGCCAGACACTAACCCTGCTTGGGAATGCGATTGCTGATGGTTCACCCGCCACGGTGCGGGTGACCCAGAGTGCTTTATGATATGCACCGGGGCCTTAAGTTCCCTTAGTCGCCTCTTACGAATCCCATGAGACGAGATGGGGTGGTCAGATTCTTTCTTCGTGATCGACACTTAGATCACTGTAATTTTGAACGACTTTTGATGGCAGCAATCAATCAGCAACCTTATTGTAACGGGAATAAATAACAATGTGATTTTGCCAAGTACGCTAAATCGGAGGTATAACAACTACGAAAGAACTGTACTGGGATCGCATTACTAAACAGCTCATGTGGATAATACATCTTCGTCGCAGACGTTCTAGCATCAGTCTTTGTAAAGGGTTTGTCAGACAATAGTAGCGTACGGTG
This sequence comes from Noctua fimbriata, assembly GCA_905163415.1. Classification (NCBI taxonomy): domain Eukaryota; kingdom Metazoa; phylum Arthropoda; class Insecta; order Lepidoptera; family Noctuidae; genus Noctua; species Noctua fimbriata. Next base: position 8,546,737 of record LR990922.1, on the reverse strand, counting down.
CTAATGTGTTAAGTTATTAAGTAATGATAGTTTTGACCTTAACAGAGACATTTGTTTAGTGAATAGACTGAGTGAATGCGTGACATTCAGTACATTCTAAACTATGTTTACGTGATGTCTGTCACTGTAGGTCAAGACTAAAATACGCAATGCCAGTGTCTGTCAGTATTAGGACAGCCCAATAGTAGTCTGGTCTGACTTGCAAAGCTGTTTTTTCTGCACAATACTAAAATTACAAAATATACTATTTTATTGTACCTACAGTAAAATAGTATCTATGAGTCTATTAGTATTTAGCTTCTGTACGTTATTGTGGTCTTCTAAAGATTGAAATGATAGAAACAACCACGATTATCAGCAGTACCTCCTTACACAAAAAACACACGAACGTTACAGCTGGCGTGTAGAAAATCGTTGCAACAATAGCGAAAGCACACACACTAACACATGGATGGGCACTTCTGTTATTACAAACTATTATGTATTTTAAAGTTTTGAAATAAAACACTATTTGAGTAAAATATTTGTAGAACTGTTGCCAAAAATTGAGTACATGGATGGGCACTTATGTTATTACAAACTATTATGTAGTCAACGTTTTCAAATAAGATACTATTTACTATTTAGTGTAAAATATTTGTCAAACTGTTGCCAAAAATATTTTACGGAAATCGTGCCAAAAGAAAATTAGTAACATATTTTCAGGCATATTGCTACAGTGAGGCACTGACTTCTTCTTTTCTTCAAGATTTTTTATTTTAGTACGTAGAAGTTGCGAAATACTTACTTTTGACATATCAATTTGTGTTAAATACATATCTTGTATCCACATGTCTGTTAAACATAATTATATTCAATGTAATAAATTATATTATTATAATGAATGCATGAATTTAACACTGTTTTAAGCTTTCACGGTTTACAACTAAACTAATACTGTCACTTACGGGATATCTTCCGTGATTGTTCATTATTTTGTTATTATTTTTATGCATGCAACCTAACGGTTGCATTCAGAATTATTTAAATACGGCCATGACATCATTTATTTACTTTTGATTACGTGCATTTCTATGCGTGTGTTGTGCAATACAAAAAGTTTTTTTTTTGTAATAAATTAAATGTTAACTTATTGCGTTAGGTAGGTAATTAAGTTTAAATTTCGAAGCGGCCTTTTTTAATAACGTACTTTCACTTGACATTCAAATAAGGAATCGTTCAAAATCTAAGGTTTTTACAGTTTCATGAAAAAGAAAAAAAATGTTTGTTGTTTTTGGTATAAGTATTCTACTCTTTGTTAGCGTGGTGCAAAGATCTTTTAGAACTAGTATGAAAAATATCAACAGGGCGCTGCTGACATTTGTGAAACAGTATTAAAAAAACAAGATAGCAGTGTAAGTTTTTTTTTTAAACTTTGCACACACTAGGAATTTCCCCTATATTGTGGGTGCGTTTACAAACATTTAAAGTCACATACTCAAACAGCCAGACCCAGAACAACCACCTGTAGGCCATACAAATATTTGTTCCGTGCAGGGATCGAACCCGCGACACGCAGCGCAGCAGCCAATCGCTCAGCCACTGCGCCAACCGTGCCGTCAAAAGTCAAGTATTTCGATTATGGACACACGCCATCAGAACCTTCCAGCACTAAATAGTCGAAGTTTTTAGAAAGTGGTTTTAAATTTAATTATATCAGCACTCTTTGCTTTTAATTAGGTAAATGTTCCCGGGGCTGTAATACAACTTTGAATGATGATGAGATAATGTAGTCCCGGCTTTCGTCAGTGATTTACATAATACGTCATACGCAGTGAGATGAATTAATTAATTAGCTAGGTCTATCTACATAATATAACTACCTACCTCATTATTTGATAATGAACCTAATTAATTACGTTATGTCGTATAACTGAAACTAGGTGTATAGGTATTCAAATAATTGTTTTGTGAGCGTTATTTTAGTGCTAAAAACTGTAATCACTACATAGTATAAAACAAAGTCGCTTTCTTTGTCCCTATGTCCCTTTGTATGCTTAAATCTTTGAAACTACGCAACGGATTTTGATGCGGTTTTTTTAATAGATAGAGTGATTCAAGAGGAAGGTTTATATGTATATATTGCACCCGTGCGAAGCCGGGGCGGGTCGCTAGTTTATAATAAAATAAAATATTCGGCAAATGCGTCGTTTTGAGTTCTTGCAGTCAATAAAAAATGGTTTCCACCAAACGTGATCATGTAAAGATAAATAATTTTATCAAAATGCAGTGTTCTGTTTAATTAATATAAGTTTGCAATTAGTATCTATAACTAATTATCTGCCTATCTTTTTTCCAACTATGTTGGAGTCGGCTTCTAGTCTAACCGGATACTGCTAAATACCAGTATTTTACATGGAGCGACTACCTATCTGACCTCCAGAACCCAGTTAGTACTGGGTAATACGATACCCCTTGGTAAGACTGGTTGTCAGACTTTCGACCCACTGACCACCTGTAACGAATGTCAAAGATCTACAATTGACAGCCGGGACCAACGGCCGGAGGAAACTCGGTATGTTATGGGTGGTCACCCATCCATGGATCATCCCAGGGAAGTGCGGCTTAACCTGAGGATCGATCCCGAGTAGCTGTTATCATTTAGCCACGAGCTCCTCAATTAGTATCTATAACTACTGGCATTAAATTAATTTGAATTCTTATTAAAAACACGATTGGCATTACTATATTTATGTAAAGTACATCAGTTTAGTTAGGACACAGCTCTCTAAACTCGTCACTTGGAGCTCAAGGCTAGCAACTATTCAATTCTTCAACACCATCTTATATCTGGTCATCATTATTTGGCTCACGAGGGATCTTGTACGACTGTGAAGATCTAATCCTACTTTCCGGCACAGATAGAGTGGACCTGTCCACGTATCCACTCTCACTAACATCTATTTGCTCCTCAAAAGACCATTTCAGACAGTAATCTGTTCATATGACTTGAGCAAGATTACTTGACTTTAAAAGAGCGTATGATCTCTGAGTTTGTTTCGATGTTGTTTCTAAAGTAGAAGGTGTTAAAACATAATTCTTTTTTGACTTGTTAATCTGTTTTTAAAATTAATTTACTGAAATAAATATCATTGATCAAAACCAATTAACACATCACCTCCTCACACAGTTACACTGCAAAATCAGCCTTAACCTGGGTAAGTTAAGGTTAGTTTATGTTTACCCATTTAATTTTAAAATCAGCAACATCTTACGCCAATATCTGCAGCTTAGGATCAGCGAAGAGGTCGTAGCCCCCAGGTACTGGCCGCACGTTGAGGGTAGTGAAGGAGGCAGCTAGGCCGGCTGTCGACGCCTGCGCAGTGGCAGCATCTTCTGCGGCGCTCAGCAGCGAGGTGATGGCGCCTTTGTCGCAAGATGCGGGCACGCACTCCCCGACCAACATCAATCGGCTCTGCATTTGAAATAGAAAGATATTAGCAGGAGAAGAATAAAAAAATCGAAGACATGTGACATCTACAAACCCACACTGCGCCCGCGAAGTGGTTACAGCCTACCCTCTCGCATAGAGAGGATGCCTGTGTCCCAGCAGTGGGAACATTATTGGCTGATCATGATAAGTTACTTTAAAAAAGTGTTACTATTCACCGTTAATACTTTTTCTTTCTTTCTTTCATTAATGCTAGGGTAAAAAAACACTGTTCCTGTTCCAAACAGAATGAACTTATAGCGTTTTATTAAGATAACAGCTGGGTGGCTAGCTGGGTTTAATTACGTTCAAATATTAAAGCCTCGACATCGGTAGGACTAGTTAAAAAGTTAAGCAAGAGCAGAAATATCTCAAATGACTTTGTTTTTCTTCCAACATGCGGCATTAAACTCGTAAACAACATTAAACCAGCCAATGAAACAGTTGCTCGAAGCACCAATTAAAAACAAAATGAGAGTTTTGAAAGGTTATCCATAATAAGCCTGGATCCAATCAATTGCTTTAGCAAATAGAGCCAGTGAGGGCCAGATTGCGAGTAATTTTCTTTACTATTCTTATTTGCCAATAAAAAATGGCGTCCTGATTAGAATTTAGGTTCGATTCCAAAACGCCCATTCACACCCAATTCAGAGTTTAAACTCTGGTTTTCGTGTCGAGTTGGCTTCCCAAATAAGAAATCTTTCATCCAAATAATTGAGAGTTGGGACCAATTTGCAGCCTGCCTTGCTCAATGCACTCCATTCATTACTCGAGTAGATATCACCGTGTGACCTTTGCGTAAACTCGCTACGTAGGTAATTGAATGTCTGTCAACGTGACGAATGTACCCACACGATGTATCGGTGTACAACTGTCGGCTGCAAGGAAACAGCGACAGCTGGGGATTCCCATCGCTTTTCTTCGTCTTTAAGGCATTACGTATACAAATGCTCCGGATTTTTCTTTTTCAGTCTACAAGCTTTCCGGCGATGTTTTGTTTAAGGATTTGGGACAATCCAACGGTGTAAAAGGTTGTCTTCAACTTTGTTACTTTACACCTATGTTAAATACGTTAAGCTGATCGTAAACTTTAAGTACCTAATGGGTTGAAGGCTAACTTTTCAGTGTTAAAACAAATGAAGTATTGCGGCGAATTGGAATATGGGTCGATTATGCGATTTGGATTTATTGACGTGTGCCAAGGTAAATAATTTGCTAACAATCGCGTGTATTTATTTAAAAGCAATTTTGACAGCCTACCAAGCATGTGTCAACATAGCGTGGACTTTAATACCTGGTCATTACGCATCGTAGCACTCATTAGCCACAATGTTCTGACAGGTTCTGTCATCGTGTGATTACTAGAATGGTTGCTTGTTGTCGCAACAACTTCAAATTTGTTACCAAGTGTTGACTAATTTAGTGACTGTGTACCGTATTTTAAATATTTAGGACAAAGACACTTTTAGATTCAATTTTATATATTTTTTAAAGTAGCTTTAGGGACAATTAGAAGTTTTTGTAATTAGACCTCTATCTATGGTAACATTTTTTATTAAAACCGAAATTCTTCATTATTTTCACATAGCTTGAGTTGAATTTCATAATTATTTTATTTACTATTTTAGTGCTTTGCTCAAATAAATAAAATATAAAAGAATTATAAAATTCTATCAATTCATATCCCAAAAAATAAAAATTGGATTTTCATTATTATGAGTGTTTGAGTAAATTCTATGCGTCTTGTAATTTATTTCATTTTCTCTAAATTGTAATGTTATAATTATTTGTTTATAGTGTGATTATACTGTGAGAAATGGCGATGGGTATAAATTACCTGAATATATGAATTAATTATTTTATTTATCCAAAGGTGGGTCAGCTAATTGCTATAACTTACTGTACATATCTTCTGACCTAATATCAATGTATCTTAGAAACAAAAAGTATCTAATAAATAAACCTACAAACTTCCATACCTACATAATATTAGTAAAGATATGTTACGTGTCCAAGTTCCATATCCCGTTAATAAATGTTGATTCATCCGCGCCTCGCGCCACTCGGGGTTTGGAAACTTTCTGGCCATCATTAATCTAGATAGAGTAATATTGCTTTCTTGTAAGGATTTTTTGCTTATACGTTTATTCTTGTGGTAGAAAACTGACGGCAAAATAAAATGTACCCTAGGAATATGGCTACATATTTGTACATTCATAAAATCATTACCATATACATTTACATAACATCACGCCTGTAATCCCCGAAGGATTAGGTAGAGGTATACCTAATGGTACACTTACATTTAGCCAGTTATGTTTAAGTCTCATGTAATAGGGGGCAAGCCTATTACCAGCAACCGGGCACAAATCCAGACTCCGTGACTGAGAAATTCGTGATGGAAAAACCCATTATCACTTTGCCCGACCCGGGAATCGAACCCATGAACTCATGCTCAGCAGTCGCGCTTACGACTACTAGACCAACGAGGTAGTCCATATGTGTTTCTAATTCAAAATTAAATTAATTTCTGGGTCTTACTCGTTAACGTCCTTTTAAGTTAATTAATACTGTAATAAAAGCTTGTCAATCTAAAATAACATTAGTCTCAATCAACTAATCATCGTCTGTAGCCTTTTCCCAACTACTAATGTTAAAGTTAAACTACCGACCGGCTATTTGGATGTAGATGAATACCAGTAGGTATTTTATTCTCAACTAAAGCTATCCGTTATCTTCCTGCCCAAGTCCCATGTTACTTGGGGTCGGCGCAACACGTTTTTTTCTTCCATTCTCCTCTGTCAACCGCCACGCTATCATTTACTCCTTTAGCTTTTATATCATTCCTCACACAATCCATCCATCGTTTCTTTGGTCTTCCTCTCCCTCTCCGTCCATCAACAATTTTTTTTTAATTTTATTTTTTTCTATTTATATTCATCACTCTTTTAGTCACATGCGATTCGTCCCTCCTCATCACATGTCCATACCAAGGCAATCGATTCCCTTTCAACTTTTCTGTAACTGGCGCCACTTTTAAACTTCGTCTAATATACTCGTTCGTTCCTTACCTTATCTATTCTTGTCACACCACACACCACCTCAACATTCTCCGTTGATTGAGTCATTTTAAGTTGATTAATAGTGTAATAAAAGTGAAATAAAAGCTTGCAATATAAAATACCAATAGTCTCACTCAACTATTAATTGTTTGTATGTAGCCTTTTCCCATCTACTAATGTTAAAGTAGACTACTGACCGGCTATTTGTATGTAGATCAATACCAGTAGGTATTATTCTCAACTAAGTCTATCCAAAACAGCAAAATACACACAAATATCTTTATCACTTCCTGCGTACGCATTGGTAATCCTTTCTCAATTGGACATCAATTTTTATTAAAATGCTCGCTTCTACCTAAGTACGTAACCCATCGAAAGTAGTCAAAGTTAACGTTTATGATGCTCATATAAATTCATATCATGGCTTTAAGGTTCGTTGCCTTCATTCACCGAAGGTCAAAATAGATCTGAATTTATCTAGTGGGTTTTGGGAAAACCTCATTCAATGCCTTGCAGGTATCGATAAGGTGTTTACTTTATCTTACGAACGGAATTTGTTAGAGTATGTTTCTAAAGTTCAAGAGTCAATATTCCATAGCGATAATCTTTCTTTGTTTATCGTGTGGTTAGTGCCTTACCTGGTGTCAGAGTTTTTATGCCGCCCATTGGCCTCTGACTTGGCTTTACGTATGCCGTCAATGTGGCGACACTTGGGGGAGGCCTATGTCCAGCAGTGGACGTCTTTCGGCTGAAATGATGATGATGATGCTGGTTTGGTTTCCTCACAATGTTATCCTTCACCGAAGCAAAGTGATAATTATGCAATACTCACATGAATCTGAAAAATCACAGGTCTTGGGTTCGAACTCGAGACCTATGATTTGGCAGTCCGACGGTAACACCACGAGACTATCACTGCTTAGCGCATTTGCTGCATAGCGACAATGACACTGCCTGTCAGTGTCATTATCGCTATGAAATATTGTCTCTTGAACGCAGTTTAAACATCAGATCGCGTTCCGTTTCTGTGGATACAGTAACTATGATACTTTTATTTCCGTTTTCATAGAAGCTGGTGTATTTTCCCACAGCACTGCAGGGAATAGGAGCGTACCAAATTACGTTGACTCTATCGACGCAGAAGGCTGGAACTTGCCGCGAGGTAGTAAAACTTTTATATTAAACTTGCGTGACGTAAGGGTGAAGTAAGCCCACAGTACAAGGTTAGGGCGAGTTGTTGGTGCTGTTTATCTTTTCTGCCCACACTATTATATTAACGGGGTTGAATGACGACGCGGTTAACGATAAACAATTGAAGTTAATTTATTGTTGTTTGTTTCGATTTGCTGTTATTGTGTTTTTGTCAGTTTTTATGAACTCATTTTCTATGAATGAAGTACATATAGCTATCTAAATTTTTAAAATATCATAACATCACGCCTGTTATCCCCGAAGTGTTAGGCATAGGTGTACCTAATAGTTCACAACAACATTTCGCCAAAATCACACACAAAACATTTGCTAAGTATTCTTTTTTGAATAACTTTACTAAATTAAAACTATGGTTTAATTTAGTTTAGTAATAAAGGTACTTAATAAGTGTAAGTAGGTACACAAAGGTTACTCCAAATCAGTATCTACGGACAAATTGCGGATGCTGTAGGATATTGGACCAACTGAAGTAACAGTCTTGAGTCGACAGTCCGCAGCAGATTCACAACTTGTCCGTACCGGTTTGACCGAATCTTAAGAATACATCTATAAAAATAAATAAAAAAGTGTCTGTTTGTAATTTCAAAGTAACAGCTTTTTATTCAATGCATGTATATACGGTACTTATGACAAAAGAACTATTTTTAAAAATTTTGTCTGTTTGTTTGTCGGTCTGTCTGTCTGTTTGTTCCGGCTAATCTCCGAAACGGGTGGACCGATTTAGACGGGACTTTTACTGGCAAATAGCTGATGTTATAAGGAGTAACTTGGGCTAGTTTTAGCTTTATTTTAGAAAAAATATTAGGGTTCCTAGCAATAAAACATAAACCGATTCAAACGAAACTAATGTTTTTGTAATAATTTCACGCGGGCGAAGGTCCCGGGGCACACCTAGTAATAAATATTTGCTCTGCGCCTGCCTATGCGTGATTAACCTCTAGAGGTCAATGAAATCACGTAACTCGGATAGAATTGTCATCCAACGCTGAGTCACGGAACTCGCGGAGGGAAAGTTTGAACTTCACGCAATCGTTCACATTTCCCATCAAAATCAAATAGAAAGTAAAACCGTTGACAGTGATAGCTGATGAAATATTCGAAATGGCGTAACTGCGTGACTGTTTAAATAAGACTTACTGTTTTATGCTTTCACGGTTTAAAACTAAATTTATACTGTCACTTACTGTGAACGAAAAGGCTATAGGATAATTGTATTTTTGATAGAAAAATCGACGTATTTTCGTTCGCGTAAGATACTTTGTTTTTATAATTAAGAGTCGCAACTGTTTGTTTCGTTGATATTTGTTCAAAATATTTTAGACTTTTATATGTGATTGTTTATGTTTTCGAGCTTATGGAACTCGTGGACTGCAGCTGGCTGACATCAGTATCAGGTGGTACACCTTGTCTTGCCATTTGAGAGACCTGCTGAGACCCTTTTGGCATTATTAGTTTCATTTGTTTATTTATTTTGTATTTTATTCACTTTCTATACATCCAATTTACATTTTTAAATATTTCTATGCTAAGCAAAACAAAATAAAATATTTAAAAATATAAAAAAAAAAAATAGTAGCCCACCGGTATCGGGAACAGGGTCCGAGCTACCGGTGGTCAGGGCTCTTGAGAGAGGAACCTCCTAACTATACGCGCCGTGTCCAGAAGTACTGCTTTCTGAATCAAGCCCTTGATCCAGCTGTCAAGCGAGAGCCTCCTCAGATGTTGGCAGAGGCTATTGGCTATTAAGCCATTGGCCTACATGTTCTGTCGGCCAATGACTGCTGTACTCACGTAAAATTTTTTACTCATGTATTTTGTATTATTTTTAAGGTGTTTTTGTTTTTAAACACAATATTCTTTCTGTTTTCTTTCGATAACGACGCGGGCGAAAATGTGAGCAAAAGCTAGTCTACAAACACATTAACCCTAACATATCGTACCTGTGGCAGATGATCATTGTCCACCGTAAGATTAATCTTGGCGACGTAGAAGGCGGTGGGGAAGGGTGGCGTGTGCGCATAATATTCGGTGAGCTGCAGGTCGCGGCACGAGTCCTGCGAGCCCAGCCAGTACTCGCTCCCGAACAGCACGTTGGAAGTGTAGTGGCCGGACGCGTCGAACACTGAAAACGGAGAAAAAATTGTTAAATTAATAATCCCGATCCTTATTATATGAAAACATTCTTTAAGGAGAGTTCGTGGCTAAGTAATAACAGCCACCGTATCAATCTTCAGGTTAAGCTGCGCTTGCCCATGTTGGTCTGTGGATGGGTCACATACCGAGTTTCCTCTGTGCCTCGGAAAACACGTTAAGCCATTGGTGCCTGCTGTCATTTGAAGATCTTTGACAGTCGTTACAGGAGTAGCCAGAAAGTTTGACAACTAGTATTACCAAGGGTATCATCCACTGGATTGTGGAGGTCGGATAGGCAGTCCGTCAATGTAAAATACTGGTGTTTAGCTGCATCCGGTTAGACTGGAAGCCAACCCTGACATAGTTGGGAAAAGGCTAGGCAGATGATGATTCTAAAGGTCTGGATTCTAGTCAACTTCTTTAGCGAAGTCTGACAAGGCAGGCTACAAACATAACTATTGGGGGATCAAATGGAACCACACAAGGGGTACCTACTGTATTGGCACAAATTCTCTTTATGTAATGGCCGGACGGACGTACCATACACACTACGGGCCGTCGACATAAGTCCCATATTAGCAATACGCTGTTACGGTACTTGTCCAGGATCATTCGTCTTCGAAAAACGCCACTGAAAATATGAAGTCAATGCCTAGAAATTAAACGTGGATACAGTATAAGAAACATGTTAAGATCATCAGGTTTCGGACAAAACCAAACACGGTGATTTATTGTCAGAACGATCCCATTTTAAGATCGTCTGATGAATTGCTTCACTTTGTATCTCCAACACACTATGTGCAACATAATTTACTGCGCTGCGTTTTAATACAGTTTAATGTGTATGGCGTTCTAAAGTGCCAGCTTTGACGTATTTCAGAATATAATTACCTTCAAAGTGTTTCGTCATTATTCCCTACAGTCGCAGATTGCCTCCACACATTGTGAGCTGTGTCATTAATGACGTACTAGCTTTTGGTCGCGGCTTCACCCGCTAGAGGATCGGGAATTATTCTACGGAAACGAACTACCAGAATCAAAGAGGTTTAAGTGTCCTCACCTAGGCCATGGCCCAAGTCTACCGGTTTACCCATCCAAATTCATTAAGCTATTTAGATATAAAAAGTTAGCAGAGTTATTTTCACATTTAGAATGTATACAAATAAATAAAATTGAAGTGTCTGTTTGTAATATCAAAAAAACAGCTTTTTACTGCAAATGAGAATATATACGGCACTAATAACAAAAACTCATTTTTTCAATTTTTGTCTGTCATTTTGTTCCGGCTAATCTCCGAAAAGCTGGACCGATTTTGACGGGAATTTTACTTACAGATAGCTGATGTTATAAGGTCTAACAAAAGCTACTTTTAGTTTAGAAAAATTATTAGGGATCTGTGCAAACAAATGAAAACCCTTGAAATTGATAACAAAATCTGATAAAAAATGAAATAATATTTTTATAATAATTGCACACGAGCGAAGGTCGCGGGCAACAGCTAGTATTAAATATGGTTAGACGTTAGAACGATCAGCTGAGCGGTAGTGAAAGAGTTCAATTTCTTCGGAAAATTAATTTGACGCTTGTAAACGACAGGTTATTAACATTTTCCTTGACTATAGCTGGGAAAATTCACTCCGTGAAACATTACACTACTCGAATACAACATTAGTTTTAGTATATGCGAAACCTGATACACGGTCTAGTATTTTTATGTAAAGAACCTATGTACAAAATTTCAAAACTGTATCATGAATAATCACAAAGTTAAAAGCTTGTTCTGTTACCTGTCCGCACAAAATCTTGGTCACCACGCAGCGCGCGCCTCCAGCATCGTCTTGAGCTCATTTATAATAATAATTTACCTAAATTATTGTGATAGGTACTTAAAGTCGCTCGGTGTCCAACTTTTAACATTTTTAAATATTTTTGGGAAAAAATATAACATGGTTTAAAAATATTGAAATCGATTCAGTTACTTATTTTGAACAAACTATATTCAGGTTTCGCATATACTAAAAATAATGTTGTATAATGTATTCATAATTTGTTGCAAACTACAAGTATTTTATAGTCTACCTCAGTTAAAGGTGAATACTAAAAACAACTACGAAAAGCGTAGATACTAAAACGATTGACCTGGCTACTTTTAAAATTCCCAGACCCAAACAAACTTTGTTAATTTTTCAACTATTTTCATCCACGTCAGCTCGCTGATATAGCAAAACTCTGAGAACTTTTGACTAAAATAACGCTGACTACGCTGCAGTGTATTTCACAATATCGTTATATTTGTAAATCGGTATTGCATTCCATATGTTAATTAAAGATTAATAGTCGCAAACAGTGATTAAACTGTTATTTCAAACTGATATTAATTAAACAACGTAGATTGAGTAATTTAATGTCAGTTAGGGATTGTCGATCGAGGCCATCGGTCGATGGTAGAATGGATAAGTCGACGTCGGTGATCGATCGTAGTCATTTCTACCATCGATCGATTGGTGATCGGCGATCGATTGATTGGTGTGGTGGCACCCTTAAACTGTCTATCAAGAACTGAGCTGATTAAAACATTTACAACATAATGTAAAATTACTCTCTTTCGCAAGTCTTCTATGCGTCTATAGACTCCGGAATCGTTTATAGTATGATCTTACTCGAAAGGCAGGGTTCAAATTAAGCCACAGTAAAGATAGTTAATTGTAATTTGATAATTTGAAACAGCCACGAACGTCGACAGCAATTACATTGTCATAATAATAGGAATTGTCTCTGAATGAAAATTATCTTCATTTACATATTAACAAACAGAAGAATGGAAATGAATTAGAGAAGGCCTTTATTTTCTTACAACAAAATTCAGGTTCACCTACCTTCCCTTCCATTTTCTGAACTGGATTCATTGGATTAGATAAAATCACCAAAAAAATATAATGAACGAACAGTTTTCATAAATTCTTTCCAGCTGGTACTAAAGATTTTGGTAGACAGAACAAACTAAGATTTATATCCTGGATTTATAAAACTAGGTCTGTGAAGGCCGTCCTGAAGTATTGCTCATCTCCGTAAATTCTCATAAAACTCCCGAAAAAAGGCCAGCCGAGTAAAATATTAACAAATCAAATTCAATCTGCAATAAATTAAGATCAACATCCCGGATTTCGTTTTCATTTCAACTTTGCGGTTTTTTGTACTTATATTAATAGATCTTGTCTAAACAAAGGAGGAAAAATTACGATTTTGCAAAGGAAGTGAAGCGATCTCATCGAAGTTTTTATTTAAAACGACGTAATTCGCTTAATCCCAAGAATTAGGAGAAAAAGATCCTTTTATACATTCTTAATTTTAAAAAAAATATTAGCTTTTTCTGTCCTTCCCTTTGTTTGTGTCCAAAAGGAATGTAGAATTATTCATGCTTCCAGTTACAAAGCATTGAGAATTGGAGCTAGAAATACCTGAAAGCTTTATTCTCTATGCCGTCTATACATCAAAGGAACAAGTCAAATACTGATTCGTAAATAGACTAAGGCTAAAGTCGAGCTCAAATGAATACGATTGTTATAGTTGGCAATTTCTGTTTACAGTCTCGAATAGGTTTGTCGCGGCTTCCGACACAATGGTGCGCCGGACGGCAGGAAACCGGCGCTTCAGCCGCTGCTGAGTTAGATCCCGTGAAGCGCTGCACAACTCCACTGATTTATAGCCTTCACACTTATTAATTCAGTGATATATCGCCCTCTCTAGATGAGCCTCTGCAGGAGGTTCTATTATCTGCGCCTTAAGTGTATTATAAGCTTCTGTAGTGAAGCGTCTTTTGTTAAAGGACTTACGTGGTGTCCACACATTTTCCTCACAATACTTTGTGTTATCAGCAAACTTTGGAAGCGCTCTGAGAATTTTCGTTCGTGAAAACCATTACTGACTTCATTCAAGCTAGGGTACAAGGACATTCTTTTCGTTATTTTATTAAACCGAAGCTATGATTTCTGCTTTATACTGTTTTATTTCGAGGGTACCGGCAGCAGGCACGTCGCGTCGGTCTAAAATGTCGATTCTATTACGGACACTTTTACGACTACGGAACTACAAAGGTAGCACAGGTGCAATATAAGGGAAACTCGTTGGTACGACTATAAAACAACGCTCCACATATTAAATCATGCAAAGCCTATTCTGAAGAACATTTTTATCTGTGAATACAACTGGAATCACACTTCTGGGTGAGATATTTGAATAAATATAACCCTCTTCGTAATAAATTAGCCTGGAGAGCCATTGTTATAATGTAGAGCAAAACTCGGAGTGACTCTATAACCCTTGTTTTAGTTTCTTGTGCTACCTATGACACAGTGCTTTGCTTAATAACAAAAAGTTTTGATATAACGTTGTTCAAGTTGCTTTTGTTACTATTAATATTCTCTTTGTTTCCAAACTTTGTTATTTATAGTAACTCTTCCTATCTAAGGATGCAAATAATGATCATTTTACATATCTAATGACTATCTATCTATTGAATATGTAGTTACTACAACATCTACAAAAAGTAGAATAACGGGTATAGAAATGTTAAAACACGTTAATATAGTATATATCGCCTAGGCGTATAGGCAAATGTAATATTTCTTGTGAGGGCCAACCCTAACTCGAAATATTTTTTTGTTTTATATCGTGACATCAGATCTATCAAAGTCACGCAAGAAAAAAAGATAACTCATCAAACTTAGATTTTATTGACAAATAAGGGCGAACACTTTTCCGGGATGGTTTCGGAATCAAACATGACCACTTATGTTATCAAAGTCGATCCTCGGGAAACAGCCTTCCAGTCTCTAGCGGTGATTAAGGTCTTTGTGTTCATGAAACTGATAATTACGATCATATGTCCACTAAACACTCTAGTAATTACAAAACTTTCGTTTACCAAGCATCAGCTGTTAATTTAACTAATTCATGAACGTTGTACCCACTGAGAACATTACAACATACATATTCAATAAAGTATCCCAATATTGATTACTGCGTAACTTGACACCAAAGTTTGAACTTAAGATATCCGTGGGTTGACACAGATAACCACAGGAGTCGTATCACATCACTGAGCATTGACTATATCCGGATATATGTAGAACCTACAAGGCACAGACTACAACAATATTAGATCTAATGAATTGATTAATGTAATCTGGATGCACCTGGACACTGCCATCCACTTGCTTTGTCAACGGAGTTAATTAAGAATCCATCATGGCTAGGCACGATATAGATCACAGAATTGTATCCAATTAACATTAAATCAAAGCGTCGCTCCCTCTCCAGCATTTAAAATAGTAAAAAGGCACCTGAAACGTTAATAACATTTGAATATGTTACTTCAGGCATACAATTTAGTTTATTTACAACCTAATTCGCTCATCTGGGAATTTTATAATAGTTCCAGCAACCATTTCTGTACCAGAAATCAAATACATCGATATTGAAACTGAAACGAGTATCTCGGAAGCGTGTTAGACTTTTTGGAAAGACAGGAGAAATGGTAGAAAGAAAGATGGCAGCTAACCATCGTACCAAAGGGTTCCGTAAGAACGTTTTGAAGTAAAACTCTCCGAATGTCATAAATTTTATGTTTACATCGGAATCTGTTTGAGCGTGAATTCTTTAAAGGTCGCAGGTCCCTTTTGCGGTCAACTTGTGTAAGGTCCATCTGGCAGGCAGGGGCAGGCTTAAAAACGTGCATACATTTGTCTCATAAAAAGGTCGCATGTTACATATTTAAGGCACCCTTGTCAATGTCGGGTGCATTAACATTTAGCGGGGAAAGGAGGAAAATGGTGTATTTGATTTGAAGTTTTCCTTGTGTACATTTGTTTCCAAAGCCTTTAATTACCACCGTGTCGTGGATGCGTCGCCGACCGTCACCGTGCCGCGTTCGGCGAGCTGCGCAGGCGCATGGCTCGCGTCGTATGCACCTGCAGTCACGGTCGGACAACGACCCACTTTGCGGTCAATTCTGCACTTGCTTGAATATTTTTCTCATGTTTATTACGTAAGTAATGAAACATCTCGCGAGTCATTTCATATCTTCGTATTCCGTGCGGCGTCGACGACGCTTTAATATTATATTTTGGCGCTCTGACTTCATAAACATTCACTAATCATACTGGAGATGGGTAGATATAATATATGGAAATATATGATCCACTTCGACGCCGGCATGACAATATTAAAAATAGTGGTGCTTTCTAAAAGCTTTTCGGTTTTCCGCAAGCAATCAAACAAAAAAGCGACTCCAATACACCGGTTAAACTAGGGCAGTGGTTTTAAATTTTGCAACAGGGAGATAGAATGCTATAAGTTCCTCCCTAGGGTCTTTTAGAGATATTTTTGATTTATAGACTCTATTTTACAGACGGTTAAACTTTTACAACGAGTAACTTCTAGACTGACCTGAAAGCGCGACATACTTACCTACATGTATCGCATCAGCATTTTGATAACTTTATTGCAAAAAGATTCTGTTGCCTGAATACAATATAACCATATATAAATACCTACCTATCTGAAAACACCGCTGTTGCGACAACCATTCAAAAATGACGCTCCGCGAACAACGAGTAATTTCTGGCGACGTGGATGACACTTCAATTTGATATTTTGATTATGTTGTTATTTATTACTTTGTGGCGTTTCCCTCTTCGAAAATATCCGAGGGTTTACAAATCGGTGGAAGATACTTACGGATTGCTCCTAAACAAACATTTTGAAGGACAAGATATTGATGTAGCAAGGTTTTTGTAATGAGATGAAAGTGAGTGAATTATTGGAATTATTAAAATCACACAATAATTTATAGCAGTGTGGTGTTATTATGGCCTTTGTTTTTAAACTTGACTTTTATACAAGGTACCTATGATACTCTTTTCTAGTTGTGACCAAACTGGTATTCAAACAAAAAAAATATCCGTGACGAAAGCACCGGCCACTCTCGTTGCAAAAACCCGAATATTCGCTGGAGCCCAATAAACGTACCCCGCAACGAAAATAAAGTTGGCAAATAACCCGCTCGTTCTTTCTAGGGACCTATAAACATCACTGTGTCCATACATCCGTTCCACTTGCTAGCCGCCATTAAATATTTCATTACAAAGGATTGACGTTCACGTGTTGTGAAATATTGGGCAAATTCCTGTTAATTGACCGATTGGCTTACACCACTCGGCCGCTGTGTGGTCGTGGTGAGGCAACCGGCTGCCGTCGGCACTGACACCACAGATTGCAGTGCGTGCGCGGTAGATGCACGCACTCATTTCGTGTCAACATCTTCACAATGAGTGTTTGTTGGCTCAACGCGGGTTATTCCAGTTTGAGACACGAACCACAATTATTTATTCAAGATTTAGTGTATTTCTTATTTTTGATACCAAATAGCAGGAAACGACAACGTGGCAAGCTCAGGAGATGGCGGGATGAGCTGGACTCTTTCGCAAAGGATTGGCCTACAATCGCACTAGACCGCGAAATGTGGAAGGAGGGAAGGGAGGCCTTTGCCCTGCAGTGGGACAATATAGGCTTATAATAATAATAATAGAGTATTTCTTAACCAAGGTCTAATAATATCTTCAAAATGGAAGGTAACTTAAGTACACTGGATGAGAAAGGAGAAGTTCTAAGCATTTAAGTGGTTTCTCAGTAAATAAAAGGTTTTAACTCGTTTTCAGAAATCAGCACTATTTCTCCTGAAGCTAATGACATCATACTTTTTCCCTTTGTTTAAGATTTAATTAAATACATTCTAGCTTTTCAACAAGCCGTATTGCGTATTTATGAAACATTTTCGACATTCACGAAAGCTTTTTCCGCAAGCCAGTACTTATCTCAGCCAGAACATGTTGAATCAGATTAGATGTTAGGCAGTCCGGACGGTACATTATCAAATTACGGATAGCTTGGAACTCTATCACGCTGTACAATACACCAACATAGTACGTAAGCTGTGCAGCTAAATCGATTCTCCCATATTAATTATACATCGTGGTTGATAGCGCTCCCAATAATAGCTCTATTAATACCTTAAACGGATTAAATAAGGAAGCTCTCAATTTGCTTTACTGGACTCTCGACCTTACAAGATTACGCTTTGATTATTTTTTAATAGGCACTCAGGATGGCTCCACATTAGCCTGAACAAAAAGTAGCTAAATATAGAATATCGAATAAAAGTTCCGTGCATCGATTAGAGTCGAAAAAGTTGTAGTTACAAGTCAGCCAAGTTACCTCATCATCATTAATTTTGTCGGTTTGTACACATAATGGCTACTTATTACCTATAGCTATATTATACCATTTTTCATATTAACATTTCAATTCCACGAAATATAAATTTCTCAACCGGATCTTGCTTAAGATATTCGTCAGAAAATAACAGTGTCAATTTTCCTCATGCAACAAGCAATTAATTTCATAACATCACCGTCACGCTTACACCGCTGGGAGTGATGCAGAGCATAATCGCTTATTCATAGTTCGCAGACTGGCGGAACTACTGCATCCGACACAGTAAGAACTTAGCTACGTTATGGCATTTATCGAGTTCTGTTCCAATGCCGAACTAAAACTTTTATGGGCGAAAACCCATTTCCAATCTTGTTCAAAAAGAAACGCTGAACATTTCACAAAAAAACATATTGTGTAGAGCGACTAAGACGGAAACAGAAAACTATCTTTAGTTCCCAAAGAGAAATTCACTGGCGCCTCATTTGAAACACGAAGAACACATACAATAATCGTAACATTAACATAAAATACACATAGGTAGCCGTTAAGCAGCTGATGGAATGAGATTGACGTAGATTATGTCACCGCAAGTGTACGAGCGTGGCTTGTTTAACAAGACCCGCCGCGCGCCGCAGCGGTGCGTGTGAGTGAAATGAATCGCTTACTTTCACGGGTTACTTATGAAATTTGCGATTTACACGTTATGAGGCGTATTTTGCGCAAGAGTTGGCTTCGCGCGGCCGCAGCGCCCCGGCGGGTGCGCGCGCCTTACGTCACCAGCCGGTGCGCACACGTTTCTAAACTTGCAAAGGTTCGTCTCTATAATAAAGAATAACTTTTTGTATTTTAATTAAATCGTTATCTATTATTACTTTGCGTACTAGTCGTACTACACAGAATATTACGTATATCCGAATTATGCGAGTAATTTCCTACGCTCCAGTTGCGTATTCTAATTCAAGCTATTAAGTGCGGTATTAATATTATACAATGGCCGCCTAACCTAATAATGACTAGATGAGAATCTGCGAAATAGACTCTGTAGTAAGTAATAACTACCATATCATAGATAGATATGTTTCTATAAACCATACCTACTTACAACATTATAATTTATGTGCTAAACCTCTATATGCAATGTTTGTAAATCTAGAATTTATTCGTTTCGCGTTACAATTCAATCGTTTGTTCGTGAACGAAACCGGTTCCTTACAACATGCGACAGCTTGAACCAAAACATTCGCCGACTAACCACTGACTGGTATACCAGCTTTATACGTATGCATTTAGCTGATATAGCTATAGAGTAAGTTACAAAATCGGCAAGCTTTTCAAGGAAATTGTTGAAGATTAGCTAATAAGGAGACAATGCCCATAAAGTCCAAAAACAGACCCACAATTTTAATAGAAGTGAGTTTTAGCCAACCAAATTGGTATTCAAAACATTAAAAGTACGTAAAATGCATAGCACCAGGGCTAAACAAGGTAGCACTCTATCAACAATAACGCAAAAGTCAAAAACGAAAAAGATATCGAAAATGTTAGGTCGATACTGCTGGACGTCCAGTAAAAGAAAAAGACATGCTGCGTCAATTCCAAATAAATTTTGATTAGGGTAGGAGAATGAAGACTGCTAGAATTCGTTGCAGAAATACAAAACGCTTTGAAAGCGAATCAAGACTTCGGTAAGTTCCTGATAATATGTAAAACGTAAGCGCATTTGCAGTATAAAACGAATGTTGCTGAAAATAACCGATAAAGCGACGTATACTGTGAATGAAGGTATTAACGAACAGTAAGGTAAACAAAGAGGTGAGACCCGTGATGGAACAGTTTGCATTATTCAAGCATTAACAGGCTGCTCCCTTTGTGTCTGCCGGATAGCTCCACATGAGAGAAATGTCGGTGTTCCAATAATACCTCTAATTAAACATGAACGCGTTGCGGTCTTGTTATTCGGGAGTTGGTTTATCAATGTTTACTGCCTTCTAACATTTCGTATATCTTTGTGTACGTAACTTGGATATTTGAGACGGATTAGTTCATTCTAAAATACGATTTAATACTTTAATACAGCCGTTGTAGGACAGCTTTCAGTATGTCCTCAGTAAGAGAAGGTGGACAGCAACATCCTCGAATAACTGGTGCTAATGGTGCTATGTGTTTGGATGCGAGTCGCACGGGACCGGTCAATGTGGCGACACTTGGGGGAGGCCTATGTCCAGCAGTGGACGTCTTTCGGCTGAAATGATGATGATGATGATGATGATGATGTGTTTGGGGGACCTTACTGTGCAGCTATTGTTCGCTCTGGTTCAGAAAATACTGACCTGTTAGGTATGTTAAGTTATTTTTAACCGACTTCTGAAAAGGAGGAGGTTCTCAAATCGCCAATTTTTTTTTAAATGTTTGTTACCTCATTACTCCGTGGTTACTGGTCCAATTTACGTGATTCTTTTTCCATTTGGCAGCATTTGTTTGGGCAGCTCGTGTGGTGGTTCCATATAAGTTTTATTTACATCGCTTGGGCAGTTTATGAGTTATCTTCTATTATGCATATTTTTTTCTTCCGGTAGTTGGTTGCCACCAACTATCGGAAGAAAAAAATATACAAAAAATTTGAAACAAACAAAAGTCACCGATTTCCGGAAATAAAGCTACTCTCCACTTTTTAGTGTTTTTTTTTTTGGAAGTCTGTTATTTTTTTTTAGATGATTATCTCACTGGCCGGTTCCATGTGGAACAAACTCAGCGGCGCATCAAGTTGAAGCGCGCGAGAGATGCAGGGGCACGCCGCCGCGTTACATCTGGCAAACACGATCATCTCCACGAAATATGCGCCAAGTAGGTCGCTCTCATAATTTCATTCATAACTGGATACCTACTTAAACTAGTTCGTGTATTATGTAAGTCATGTACCTAAGCCGTAGGTCCACGTCAGCGGAGAGTTAAGAAACTTATTCTCACTACAACGTTAATAAGCTGATCGTAGTTCGGTAATATTTACGAGGAAAGGTGGTGTAAACGGATGGCGGATCGACTTAATACAGGAAATGACATATCAATGAATTTTTGGTTTCACAACATACAATAGCTCTTTATCGTAGACAAATATTACAATAATTTAAAATGGAAGGAAGTGTTAAAAACATAACATAACATAACATCACGCCTATAATCCCCGAAAGGTTATACCCACATTACCCACATTTCACCAAGAAATTGGAGGCGACCCTATTGCCTTCAACCGGGCGCAAATCCAGACTCCGTGGCTGCTACTAAGTAATTCCTGATGGAAACCGATGAACCCAATAACACTCTGCCCGACCCGGGAATTGAACCCAGGAGCTCATGCTCAGCAGTCACGCTTACGACCACTAGACCAGTGTTATGTTAATTGAAATCCAAACACATTTAATAAATGTGTAATATTTGTTCCGTGAACATTTGACTGATTGGGGACATCACCTAATGCAATCTGTCTAAATAATAAATATTGACGAATATTGTGTAGTAGATTTACGCCGAGTAGAACGGCGTGAAATTAGAAAGGGCACAACGGATCTGTGTACTCGGACGTATTAAATCAATTTCATCGAATGACGAAACTGTAGATTCTATTGCGAAATACAAGAAACGCCTGGGAAAACGTAACTGAAACGATCGATAAGAGTTTTAATTATAATATTAATATTTTAATGATAACCCATCCTGGGTCGGAAGGGAGTGTCAGACTTGTACTGACTAAAACCCATCCATGTTCCTTCTTTGCCCTTTGTGTTCCAGGGCCGCGGTATCTCTTTCGAACAGTCCCGCAGCCCTGGCAGGCATCGGCCCATGCGGACCCCTACGTGGTTGCTGACATTTCTTTGAGGCGCGCGTGGAACACGAACGCGCCGTCGATACGGCCTGTCGTCATAGCCTCGTTGGTCTAGTGGTCGCAAGCGCGACTGCTGAGCATAAGATCCTGGGTTCGATTCCCGAGTCTAGCAAAGTGTAATTGGGTTTTTCCATCAGGAATTTCTCAGTAGCAGCCACGGAGTATGGATTTGTGCTCGGTTGCCCCCGTGCCCCCTATTACATGGGACTTAAAAAAATAAGTGTGGCTGCAGCATTAGGTACACCTCTGCCTAACCCTTCGGGGATTACAGGCGTGATGTTATGTTATATCCAAACTAGATTAGGAACCAGTCTTACCAAAGAAGGGGTACCGTGTTACCCAGTAAATGGGTTGTGGAGGTCAGACAGGCAGTCGCTCCATGTAAAATACTGGTATTCAGCTGCACCCGATCCCGATTACATTGGAAGCCGACTCCAGCATAGTTGGGAGAAGGTAGATGACGTAGGAAAATCCATATTAGTCGGGTAGTACCGTACTAGTAAATATTTGAACAAACTTATACACCTTGGCGACACATAATACTGCAATCCTACCCTTTCTACGTCCAGGACAATCAGTGAAGGAATTCGAAGCTCGCGCTGTGCAGATTACTTTCACTGTCCGAGGAGATGGAGGTTATTTACATTTGTCGGTGACTTTTTAAAGTAACAGTAGTACTACAAGCTCAAGTTTGTTTTGTGCCTGAAACCTGCTGAAAAGCGTTATCTGCTAACGTGAAATGAGCCTTATACAAACAGCTGTAGTTATAATATTCACAGATAATATTTTTGTCATGGTTATAATATACGAGTATCATACAGTTGCCATGCTTATAATACGTACTAGTTCCTAATTTAGCAACTAAGCATCTGCCTAGCCTTTTCCCAACTATGTTGGTATCGGCTTCCAGTCTAACCGGATGCTGCTGAATTGCAGTATTTTACATGGAGTGTTTGCCTATCTGACCTCCACAAACCTGTTAGTACTGGGAATACGAAACGCCTTGGTAAGACTGATTGTCAGACTTTTAAGGACTGTCAAAGATCTACACATGACAACCAGGACCAACGGCTTAACGTGCTTTCTGAGGCACGGAGGAAACTCTATATGTAAAGGATGGTCACCCATTCATGGACCGACTTCGGCAAGCGCGGCGTAACCTTGAAGATCGCACCCGTGCGCCTGTTATTATTACTTAGCCACGAACTCTTCAAGCCTTATTTAGCAACTAATGGACTCTTGAATTACAAATTAAAAACATTAATCACGTTTTGTTTGCAAAGTGCAAGAGAAAACAAAAGACTGACAATAAAAGTTACCAAAATCGCCTCCAATCCAACTACAACTTTAAAAATAATGCAAATGTTGACCCGTTAAAATAAATGAATATTTAAATAAACTGTTTAGGGTACCATGTTGTTCACGTTCAAAGTTTTCTCGTATCTCTCACAAAGGGGCGTAAATTAAAAAACTAATCTTCTTTAAAGCGAAGTGTCCTCTGGTGGGTCTGTTCGGTAAATAATTGCGAAATAAAGGTGAGTATAGGCCGTGAACCCCGAAGGGTTGCGTCACAAGTACGTGTACACGATACCTACGACAAAGGTTGGCGGTAAATAAATTACACATCGGGACGTTGCCGCCTGAAACCGCGCAACTTCAAACAGAAACCTACGTACATACAGTCGAACTAGGTGAACATGTAGGATAGGTGTCTTGGAATCATAAACTGTATGAAATGGAGAAAATCATCTTACTGTAGAATTTTATTGTTACAATACCTATACAACCTATTACGTAGTACCTGCCTCGTTGGTCAAGTGGTCGCAAGCGCGACTGCGTCGCATGAGGTCCTGCGTTCGATTCCCGGATCGGACAAAGTGTTATTGGGTTTTACCATCAGGAATTTCTCAGTAGCAGCCACGGGGTCTGGATTTGTGTCCGGTTGATGGCAAAAGGCTCGCCCCCTATTACATGAAACTTAAACATAACTTAGCAACACCTCTGCATAAGCCTTGGGGGATTACAAGGCGTAATGGTATGATGTTAGTACCTACGTTGTATCAAGGATCAAACATGGACAATATAACACTCTATATCGAAATGGAGGTTAATTGAACTTGATTTAATGCAATTAATTGGACTAATTGGTAAATTTAATCTTTTCTTACACTCGGTGAGCATTATGAATGGATAACTTGACATACCTATGATACCTATCACGTCTTAATACCCACTGAGCATTTTAAAAGTAGAACTTCTGTAAATAAACCTTCAGTTGTACAAACTAAGGTACAAATTGTTAAGTCAAATGTCCACACAAACAGCGTTGCCACATTATACAAACACTGAAACGAATCCATGAAAACTTACGCTATTTGTAGTGTTACAAGATAATTTAACTTTCTTAACTGTGAATCTAAGCGTGTTTACTAGGCACTGAAACAATGAATAGATTCTTGTTGTGTTTGTTCAAACATTTCTGTTCGGTTTTATGTGGGTCTTGTTCTGTTTATAACGGTTATTGTGGGAGTACCTGGGTACTAACATTTCGGAAGAAGTCTTATATACAACATTATTTTTAGTATATGCGAAACCTGAATCGATTCCAATAATTTTTAAACCATGTTATATTTTTCCCCAAAAATATTTAAAAAAGTTAAAAGTTGGACACCGAGCGACTTTAAGTACCAATCGCAATAATTTAGGTACCTACTGTCAAATTATTATTATCAATGAGCTCCAGACGACGCTGGAGGCGCGTGCTGCGTGGTGACCACGATTTTGTGCGGTCAACTAGGTAACAGAACAAGCTTATAATTTTGTGATTTTTCATGATACAGTTTTGAAATTTTGTACATAGATTCTTTACATAAAAATACTAGACACGTGTATCAGGTTTCGCATATACTAAAACTAATGTGGTATACAGGGTGTAAACAGACTCTTCACATAGCCGTCAACCAAGCATTCTGTACACCAAGCTTAGTAACTTTACGCAAAAATTATTGCTGGGAATCGACTTTTTTTTTTGTGTGAAATATCACGTTTTACGGTAGGACTCGATGGAAAACATTCAATCCATCTATCAGCACAATGGTGCTGATAGATGGATTGAATGTACATGGGTCGTGGAGGTGTGTTAAGTAAAAACCTTACATTAATATGTATTTTAAAACAAACTGTGAAAAAGTTGGAACTTTGACCTCCAATATCTCCGTAACCAGAAGGTTCCCAGGTATGGTCTAGAACAAAAAAATGATCGCAAAGACGGGGATAACAAGTGCCTTTCGGCTATGTTAAGGGTCTACTTACACCCTTTATGTTTTTCTTAGAGAGTTTCTGATTTTCACGATCTGTGTTACGAAGAGCACCTATCTAATAACACTCATATGTATTCTTTTATTCCTAGCTTCAAAACACAATCAAAGAAACCGTTTAAAATTTCATAAAATGACCTTATTGGTGAGGTTCTTTAGAAAAGACAGGTGCGTAGTACTCGCAACCGGTGTGCGCGTATGACCAGATGTATGAACGTGGACGAGACAAAAGGGGTATGTAAGGATAGTAGCGGGTGGCGTTCTGCCGTTTCTGCCTACCCCCATGGGAAAGAGGCGTGAGTAGTAAAATGAGAAAGTTCGAAAAAACATCCCTGAAATGTTCCTAGGTCCAATAAAACTGTCCTAATTCATATTACTGCCGCGTTGGTCTAGTGGTCGCAAGCACGACTGCTGCGCATGAGGTCCTCGGTTCGATTCGCGGGTCGGCCAAAGTGTTATTGGGTTTTTCCATCAGGAATTTCTGAGTAGTAGTGACGGAGTCTAGATCTGCGCCCCGTTGATGGCAATAGGCTCGCCCCCTATTACATGGGACTTAAACATAACTGGCGAAAGGTAAAGCTAGGAGGTACACCTCTGCCTAACCCGTCAGGGATTACAGGCGTGATGTTATATATGTATGTAATTCATGTTATTTTACTCAAACAAGACCAAACTTAATAAATTAGGACGGACACCTTTCAATCCACTTTTCACAGCCTATTCCCAGTAGTCCAATGATTTACGTCTCCTACTCGGTCCCAAAGAGCCTGGGATAGTCCTCAAATGCATATTTCAAGTGTTTGGGACACATTTCCGAAGTTGAGACATTCCCATGATAATAGGTTGTCAAGGTTGTGAAGAGTACGTTTCTGAATTGATAAGAGTAAAGCTGCTGAAAAACTATTGACTGTTCTGATACTTTTACAGGGTGTAACAGAAAGGGTATAGTCATTTGAAAGGAAAAAAATATCCGCTGTCCCATACAAAATTTCAATACCTACTCGACCCAAATGTATGGGAAAGCTGATATTTTTTTCGCATTTACGATATTGAACCCAAGGAGAAAGTTATTCAGTTTGATGGTCTGCAGCATATCCTTTCATAGACTATACCCTTTCTGGTACACTCTGTATAATAACTGTCTATAAATTCTCTTCATACAATGGACTAAAATCACCACATTTTGCAAACGATTGTATGACTGTACGATGGTTCAGTAGGATTTATTTCCACATGAAGACACTGGTACCTGCAATGGTACTCTACCATATGCATTAATAGCTACTGCTAGTAATCCACGAAGGCTGTGCTTGCTAATCAACACGTGTGTTAGTCCTAGTAAACTCAGATTGTTGCTCATTTGCTCGTGTGATTGTCCTCGTTCTCCATTCATTTCTTTGGGTACGTAAAAACTATAGCAAAAGGCCATTTTTTTTTAACTATAACTAGATTGTTTGTCTGCAAAGATGAGCCAAACGATAAGGAGTTTTGTGAGATATACAGCAAAATCAAGCCCATGAATCCCTATTTTTCGACATGATTTAAAGGGTTTAACCATAAATTGAAGAGTGTATTCCGTTAGTTTCAGTAGAGCTTCGTTCAGTTGTCAATACAAGCTGTCTTCAACGACCAAAGTTTCAGGTGGGCGCGAGTTAACTTCACAATAAGTCGACTCGTCTGATTTATGGACCCTAATGTTCGGAAAACCGATTTATTTCCAGCAAAAATAATCATATTCGTGTCTTACGAGTAAACAAAGCTCGAAAAGGTTTCATAAATCTCTCAAATGCTCGTTTTTGCCCTTTTTTTCTTTCTCTTCTAATTGTGAAGTATTTGTTTGGGGTAATATAACAAACTAATGGGACTATTGCGTTAATATTTATAGATTTTGTGGAATCTGCTTTCTGTCTTCGTTAAAAAACGCTTTGGTGATTTCTAATCGAGTTTGGCATGAATTTATAGAATAATTCCTTTCGAATCTTGACATAAACGTTATTTAGGTAAGTATAAAACTATTCTTTTTAACTCTTTTTTTTTAATTAATAAACCTTGCCCCACTCTAGGAATTTCTCCTGTATCGTGGGTGCGTTTACAAACATTTAAACTCACATACACAAACAGCTAAACCCAGAGCAACTATCTGTAGGCCATACAAATATTTGTTCCGTGCGGTCATCGAACTAGCGACACCCCGCGCAAAGCCAATCGCTTAGCCACTGCGCCAAACGTGCCGTCATTAAAATTTATTATTCGGCTTGTTTGCATTTATAATTCTCCTTTAAAACTTTGGTTAGAGGTAACCTACTTTTGTGTCTGACTGTACAGCCATTTGGTAAGATGCAAATCACGTAATTTGTAGGTAAAACGGTACTACGCCATCATGCCAAGACTTAATTGCCCTGTGTTTCCCGATTTACCGCCCTACCGATTGTGAAATAGGGTAATTTATAGGGACATGTTAATTTACTCGAATACCTAAGTATTGCGTGTTGTTCAACAGTAGGTACACAAACAAACAATCGTGTTAAATAAATGAGATGTTCGCTGCGAAACCGCACAATAAACATCATTTCCAGATAGTTGTACATTTGCTCGAACGGGCGCGCAGCATCACCTCGCCTATTCATTTGTCTGAGCACGCTCATTTAGCTTCATTTACTGCGGACCACTTCCCTGAAATCTTTCCCCGCTGTATGTAATGTGACGTAATAGATTCCCCCCATTTCCCGCTTTTGTTGTACATTGTAAAGCCGTGTAAATTCGCTGAAGGGAGCAGATGGGGAATGCAGATTTAATTTCACGAGAATGAGTTCTGTATTTTAATAAATTCGTTCTGTACTGTCAGCCAGTCAATTTATAGTAGACTAGCTTTTCCCCGCGACCTTCGTCCGCGTGAAATTTTATAGCCTATAACCTTCCTCGATAAATGGGCTATCTAACACTAAAAGAATTTTTCAAATCGAACCAGTAGTTCCTGAGATTAGCGCGTTCAAGCAAACAAACAAACAAACAAACGCTTCAGCTTTATAATATTATAGTATAGATTACATCCATTGCTGCACTTGTATACAAAACGTTTATTAGATCCGGAATATTTACAGCGATGGACGTAATTTGCTGTCAGAGATAATGTCAGCTGAGGCATGTTGCTGCAGAGCAGAGATAACCCGAGTTTTACTCGTTATTTACAACCCTCTTAACTATAGTGAGGTCGCGATAGACGTAAATCTCAACACTCCAGACATTGGCTAGTGCTGTCTTGCGAAAGTACTGAGGAAAGAATTTATCGGAATTAGTAACAACGAAAGTTGCCACATCACGAATTGACCGAATGATTGGAATCCAAAGATTCTCTGTGAATGATTGGCAGTCGATTAAGTCCCGGCTCTGAGTGAGGTATCTGCTTTCCCCTCAGGCGAGTTCCGTTTGACGCTTCACTGTCTTACTAATGTCCCGTTAAAATCACAGATACAATCAAAGTTACATCAATCTAATCCAACTATCTGAGATTACGTTGATGTGCTTTTTGGTTATTTTGAATATGTATTCATTGCAATTTTTTTTTGTTTTACTAACACTTCGCCCGCGACTTTGTCCGCAAGAATCGTGATAGATCGGAAAATATGCAAGATATAAATATAATTTATGGCCCAACAAATATAATTTTTAGCACCCAAGAGAATAATGTAGCTTTCTGCCAGTGAAAATGAAAATATAAATTGTTAGTATTGAATTATTAGTCAGAGATTACCCTCTACATACAAAGAAATTTTACCTTTTTAAAATATTAGTATACAACATTAGTTTTAGTATATGCGAAACCTGAAACACGTGTCGAGTATTTTTATGTAAAGAATCTATGTACAAAATTTCAAAACTGTATCATGAAAAATCACAAAGTTATAAGCTTGTTCTGTTACCTGGTTGTCCGCACAAAATTGTGGTCACCACGCAGCACGCCCGCGTGCGGACCTCCAACGTCGTCTTGATCTCATTGATAAACATAATTTGGCAGTAGGTACCTAAATTATTGCGATAGGTGCTTAATGTCGCTCGGTGTGCAACTTGTAACTTGTTTTAAATATTTTTGGGCCAAAATATAACATGGTTTAAAAATTATTGGAATCGATTCAGTTACTTATTCTGAACAAACTATATTCAGATTTCGCATATACTAAAATAATGTTGTAGATGTCCTTAATTCCACATGTGTATTATTGTACAATAAAACTGTGTACAATTTTGTAAACGGATAAAATATTAGGCCATTTATTGACGTTACCGTGAAAAACCTCAACATCCCGTTTATTCACGTCTATGTGGTTACAGCTTTATTGAAAATTAAATCTACGAGTATTTGAACAGATGGCAACCAATAGCAATATTGCAGCCGTTTTGCTTCCATGGTGAATCTCC
This sequence comes from Noctua fimbriata, assembly GCA_905163415.1. Taxonomy (NCBI): domain Eukaryota; kingdom Metazoa; phylum Arthropoda; class Insecta; order Lepidoptera; family Noctuidae; genus Noctua; species Noctua fimbriata. The sequence continues at coordinate 8,516,974 of LR990922.1, read as the reverse complement.
CTTGATCCCAAAATAACACGACAGAACATTGGCAAATAGTTACTGAGCGACGGTTTTCGCAATAAACGTGCGTTTATTTACTTTGTTGTAGGTTTCTACGGAGAATATCACCTTATACTCTGATATATTAAGCTAGAATAAAGCTAGTATAAGTAGTGAGGCAGATTGCCTCACTACCTCTTTAAGTTTTATACTTCACAGTACTTGACCTTTTAGAAACTTTTCCATGGAATGTTTTAAAAAGTAATTTAACTCGAAAAACGCGAGTGCCGTAGGGCAATCTTTAAATTAAAAGGCCGTAACAAAAGGCCTTGTAATGAAAATATTTCACTTACTTGTGTCTGACAATACAATTAAAGTACACATCTGTTTGCTCTGTAATTGTTTTTCCATACTCATTACTTTTAAGCTTATTTCTGAGCCCATAGATATACTAGATACAACAGAACGAATTTCAGTCATATTTACGGAGGCCATAAGGTTAGTAATTAGAAGTCCTGAAAAATAGTGGTTGAAAGTAATCAACTACACATGGAAAGGATAAAGTTTCCGCTATTATTAATAACGTTTCGAAACAGATGATGAATCATCCGGAGTAAGGGAAAGTGTGTTTGCTCTATTACCTTCAAGATGAGATATAAGATGAATGAAGCCAGTCAAGAATCCGATGGGAAACTACAGAGCTGTTATAAATGATATTGGAATCAAACAGTGACCGTGAAGAAAAGATATGATCCTCATTTTGGTCACGTTCAGCGGAGATTCAAGAGGTCGGACGATATTTACGACTTACGAAGGGTGCTTGGCAATGGCAGCGCGGAAAAATTACCTCACAGCTCAGGGTAATAATCTATTGGATACGAGGAAATGAGAAGTTCTCTGCACTCAAGTTATATCAAACTGTTGCATGCCATTCAAGTTAGCACACTTGCCGATAAAAAAAATAATCCTATCAGAAATCCAATAAACATTCACCGCCTGTTTAATATTAATACGTTTCAAGATTTATTCCAGAATACATTTATGCATGATTGGTGAGGATGAACGGACAGTAATGATCGGATGTGATGCGAATGAAAACATCGCGCCTGCGCCTCGACGCGGACGGCGGGGGCTGCTCTGATTCCTAATAATTCGGCGGAGCTACGAGATATATAAACAGCAAACCCCGACGTTTCCTGAAATGTTCTGTCGGAGAAGTTCTTATCACGGAATTAAAACCGGCCTCAGTGAAAGAGATTATCCCCTATTACTTTCGGATTTAGCGCTGCCATTAGCAAATTGTGGCTGCATTCAAGGGATTACAAGAATTATGGAATTGGTTCTAAATCTATGATAATATGCAAAGATTATTGAGTAAACAGACTGGAAAACCTCTTCTCTTTGAGCACACAGAGATAATTCAGTAGGTAAAACTACATTTGCGTGGACAATGCATAAATGCATAATTTTACCTCTCCCAAAATATATAAAAGTGTAATTTCGGTGCTGGCATTTCATATGAAACTTGTAAGGTATGCAGCGACCTAGATGCAGCATGGCTAGGGGCACGAGCGGCGGGTGCTTGCCCGCTTCCAGCTGCTTTCTTTACGACTCTTATCTGACGCTTATGCAACTGCAGTGAGGAGCCGACTTGACGAGAATACCACAGCCATTATAAATCAAGTTAGCAGAAACTATTAACGTTGATAGTGCAATTTGTTTCAATCGGTTAGACTATTACATTAGTTAGGAATATAATGGTTTTCTGTTACAGTGAAATTAATATCTCATGAGTCACACATAAGATACTGGTTACAAGAAAAAAGGCACCTATCGAAAGAAATTCCATTTCGTAAAAACAGATCTGCAAAACTATTATAATTTTTGATTAACTTACTTTTCGAGGCCCATAGTTGTCCGTCGTTGAGTGCTGTCAGGTATGTCCTCAGATCTGTTTCACATTTCTGAGGCAAGGCCAGGCTGCCGTTGTTGATGTACTCCATCCAGTTGTGATGGTCCATTAAGGACTTCATCCAAGCCATACGGGATGCCCCCGACACACTCGTAGTGTTCACATTTGCACCCACAACACTCACTAACACTAGTATCGTCGCGATAAACATCGTTCTTGAATCAAATGTTTTTACGCACATCTTAGAATTATCACTCAAACATTCCTTTGAACACAGTGCTTGAATATTTATCACACATCCACCATACTGCAGTTATACCTGAAACCAAACGAAATTCAAATTAAAATAAGGGATTTATGAGAGAAAATTTCATCAATTATAAAAATTCATGCTTCATTTTAGCGTTCTGAAAATGAAGAATTTTTACATTGCATAATCCCGGGACACTGCAGCACATTTAACATAGTTTAATTAAAAACTCGATTCATTGTGCAATTAATTTTTGTCATTTCAATTTTACATTTATATATTTTATTTTCCTGCACCTGTATTTAACAGTCAATGGAACGAAATAAGCTTTGAACGAAGACCATCAACTATGAGATATATAAAGCTGTAGTATACGATTGCCTTGTAAGATGGAACATCATCTGGGTTGGAATGAGACTATATTTAAGTGTAGTGTATATTTTAGTCTGATAGGTTGTTATGCTATGTTATTATATGATTTGAAATCCCTTTGAATTAAATACAAACAGCCGTTAAAATATCAGCCAGAGAAACCACATACGTAGACGGTAAAAAGTGTGTTAAAATATGGTTTGAGAGTTCGCTGATAATGTCGGTAATGGATTTAACACCAAAAAACATTTGCTCCTACCTTGCGAGCTCTCAAAGAACGTGGTGAATAGCACAAAGAAACTTCGGAGTCGGCGATAAGAGAAATGTACCTATCTTTTCCTTCGTACATTACGGGAAATCTACTCCACTAATGTTTTCCACGCTGTCTAACAAAGTACATATAATTGAACAACAAACAAGCCCTTTTATTGGACAAATACGAGGGCGGCCATAATTTTGTTTCGCAACCAAATTAAAATTTTGCCAACATTTTATAGGAAAATTGCGTTTCCCGGACAACATTTACTGAATATTTAATATTGACTGTCGCTGTTATTAAAAATATTAGGATCGGGAAAAGAGTCGTTCACATGCCTTCATGAAATAATAATAACAATGTACTTTAAAAAAAAAAATACATTGTTATTTTTACACTTCCCTTTTTAAGTAACGATCTTTTTGGTAACATCATCATCATCATTTCAGCCGAAAGACGTCCACTGCTGGACATAGGCCTCCCCCAAGTGTCATCACCTTTATGGTAACATTTTTTTTTTTAAATTGAGGGCGATTGTAACGTAAAACCGAATTTTCCGGAATAAGCATTTGTATGCCAATTCAGTCCCTTTCTAGGATTTTTTCTTGATGTACCTATTGACGGAAAATACGATCACTAATGTTTAGAAAAGCGTACAGGACTTCGAAGCTACTTGGCTTGACATAGCGTTCCAGCATTTTCGCTTAATTAGGTACATGTAATTAATATATGAAGCCTCATAGGTACGCATTTAATTGTAAGAGATTAGTGGCAATTAGGGATGTGGCGATCGTCTCAAGCTGGTCTCAACAAAATAATTTATTCTTGAAACAAGCATACAAGGTGTAAACGGACCCTGCAAGCATGCTGTACATCAAACTATGTGACGCTAAAAAATTATTGCCGCGAAACGACTTTTTTTTTTGGGTGAAAAATCACGTTTTACGGTAAAACTCAATGTAACGCACTCAAAACATAGTGCTGGTGGATGGATGGAATAGTTCGGGGATCGTGGAGGTGTTTAAAGTAAAAATCTTCCATTAAAAACAAGTATCTAAAAAAAAAATTTGAACTTTGACCCCCAATATCTCCGTAACTAGACGGTTCCTAGGTACGGACTAGATTTTAGAACAAAAAAATATCGCAATGAGGGGAGAACAAATGCCTTTCGGCTTCGTTAAGGGTCTTGTTACACCCTTTATAATAAGTAGCGTCAGAAACAAAGTGATATATATTTTACCAAGTTCTTTTATTATAATATTTTCCTGTCAGGGTTGTGTCTTCACAAAAATGTCGTAATAAAGCCAAGGGTCGGCCAAACAGGGGAGGACAATGGGTTCTGAACAATCGCGGTGCGTTGATTACGTACACAAAAGCGAGCAAAACCGAAGGCAATTAGAGTCTATTGAAGATGCTTTTTTGCATAAACATGGAGCCTTCTGGTGAATACGCAATTGTGATTTGAGTGGTCTACGTGCGTCCGCTTCGAGTGGACAAAAAAACAATTCGGTTTGTTATAGTTATATATAGTTCCGAATTATTCAGTTGGTGGATTTCGTGTGTGAATTATACTCATTTGTTTTGGTTGTTTTCTTATCGTTGCCACTTTAAACTATACCTGCCATAACAATTTTCCTGATTGCTAGATACCTATTCCATGTTAAAATCATTAATTTGTCTTTGTTGTTGGTATATTTAACATTATTACACATGCTTTCATATTCTTTATGAACTTTCATGTTTCAGTGTGACTTACTACTGTTACTGTTAGACTTGATGCACGGCATCGCATTTTGCCATGCAGACACAGAGCGTACTGGCGAGCGCATCTTCGATGCTGCCGCGTGCTGTAGCTCCCCCGTTCTGTTTCTCGCTCAAGCAAATGACGGTTCTAAGCGACAGAAAAGGGTAGGACCATGAAAAAATTTTTCGTTACTGATAGATGTGGTTCAAGGCTTAGCCTGCGTCATCCTACTGCTGGATGAAAGTCTCTCTCAATGACTTGCAGTTCTTTAGATCCATGGCTTATGTGTACCAGTTGTAAACTGGGCGACTTCCTAGTAAATAGACAATGAAGAGTTACGAGTGCACCTGTGTACGCTACAGAGTTGCTTAAGCAGGTATACTTTAAGTGTTCATAGACCATCAGCAAGTTACTGTGGCAGATATTTCATTCAACACATTGTAGTAAAGGAGTGTCGTGTCATTGTGCAAACTGTGTTGTAGCCTTACTATTTGTTAAGAAAAGCGGAATTTACCACAACGTTCACAGAGAATCAGTTCTCTCATACGCTTTTTCGGTGAAATCTATAAATTCTGTATGAAATTCTTTTGTTAACATACCATACAGATACCACTGCTACCATTTCATTTTTTTAAAGTCTTTCAGTGATTCAGTAACAAAAATAAACGGGTCTGTTTTTTTTACCCGCATGCGGTTTTAGCGCACACACACACACACACACATACCTAGGTTTGCATTCGCTGTGGCAAACCGCGCAGCGAAACATTTGGTAAACCGCTATGTCTGTATGAATTAATGTTTTAACAATAACTATTAACATTAAACCGAATAAAGCTTTTAATTCCGATTGTTTGTTTTAGATGTACCTACCTAAAATTGCAGTAAGAGTATTATGCAATTAGCTGAGCATATTAGTATTCGAAACGAGTTATGTATTCGAAATAAGTATCATATAGCTTTGATATTAAATGCATAGGCAATTGTGCAAATAAACAAAAGTTTTCCATGCGATTTCGAATGTATTTTAATTTAGACTTAGGCAATAGGTCACAAGAAGCCTATCGGTCTAAATCAAGTTGTTGTTGTAACAGTTCAGTAAACATCGGCACACACTCACGATTGTTGCTCGCGATTTAATGCCGATTAGTTTATGCAATGAATTGTGCAACGCTGATTGTATTTCCTTTGATTATTCATTATGTTATTAGTTTTAGATCTTAATTTTTCTGCGATGGTAGGTTAGTTTACACACCTAATGAAATAGTCGGAGAAAGTAAATTCATTCTTTTTGGTTTCTATACAACTACTTCAGGAACCTTTTTTTTTTGTTACGTGGGGAACCTTTAAAAGGCGACCGGTCTTTGGGGAAAAGACCGGGGAGTGTGCGATTTCTACGTCACTAAAACTACCCCGGTGGACACCATCCACACATGGGAGGAGGCACCGTTTCCTCTTAAAAGACCTGTCCGGAGCCCCCTCTGTGCAGCGCCTGATGTACTATTATATATAGTTAGTAAAAAATATTCATTGTAATTGGACCCAAAATAAAGAAAAGCGGAATCGCAAATCCTCAAAACGAATAATTTAAAATTAAAATCCTCCTTCTTAGAATTTATAAGCAGCCTTCCTGCAATATCGCTCTGAATATAGGCTGTAATACTACACAGCTCTTACGAAGAAAATTAATGTGAACGAAGCGAGAGATCTCTATCATATGTAATAAAATTTTAGTCCGTTTCTTTTTACCCAACAATTACAATATAACTGATCGTATATCTGACCATGGCCTCCTACAAAACAGACAGGTGTTCTTTCATTCCATCGTAATAACAAGCACCCAGCCGTAGTAAGTAATACGTAACTACTTAGTTACATAAATTCACATAATAGAAGTGCGTAGTATCGCTAATTCGTTTAAACTGTGGGAACAGAATAATTTGTGGTCATTCGCGTGATTGCGGCTTGTCTCTGATATATGGCAACATGGCTGACCTAGATAGCTGGAGGCTTTCCGCGTCAGGAGCCAGGCTGACAATCTGTGGTATACACTCCACAGTCCCGGTGTCGGTAGCCGTCACCACAACGCATACTCTACAATCGAATAATGTGCTGATTTGATTATGTCCGGAATTTATGCGAACCAATTGTACTTAACTGATTTAGCATATTGATGGTTCGTGATTGGATATTTCCTCTTTAAGCTCTTGTTTAAACTTGAATAAAAGATGGAAAACATGCAATTTGTGGTCTAAATGTGTCGACGCTACAGATATAGATATCTGTGGTCGACGCAGAAGTATAGGCTCCTGATTCTGTATTCTGTACGGACCTCTCAAAAAGACAATTCAGAACTGGATGACAATAAGTGACAAAAAAGTTTCAACTAGTCCTATCTAATATAGAAAGTTTTGAGGAAATGAGCTTTGCGCGTAATCTATTAACACGAATGGAAAAGATAATGGAGCTCTATTACCGAGGTGTAGTGTAAACATTGTTCAGTTATGTGATAATTTTTTCTGAGAACAAAATGTATCTGTTTGTCCATTACACAATATCCTTGACCCATAGTCATGCTGGGCAAAGTGATACAAAAAGCCGGTGAAAATGGTCTACACTCAGTGGGGCCATTTAACAAACGGCTCTGACAGATAGCATATCCTCGCAACGCCTCCTTTTCTTAACGCAAAACCAAGTGTTGTAATTAAGCTTACACTAACACTTTCAGCGGAACACTATTCGGCGTCTAATAGATTTAGACGATTAGTTAGTTTAGAGTCTTAACAAAAAAGAACTCTCAAAGCAAGTTTGTTTAGTAACTTTTTCTTCTTTATTGATTTATCAGATCTTATAATAGTCGGTCAATTGAATCTTTTTGTTAGCTACTTATCGATTGGCAATCGATATGTCCAAATCGATATTGATTGGCTATAGATTGTAGGTATTGTCAGCGAAGTGGAAATAATTTCAAATATCGAACGTTACGTCACATTCGAAGCTCGTGTTTCGCATGACTTTCATTGTTGTTTGAAACAACATTAATACATATATCAATCATACGCCCGCAGCCCTGTGCTACCAAGCTTGTGTTTAGACATAAATAACATAACATTGTATGAACGTAATCAATTGATTTTTTGATTAATGAAAATAAAACAACGCCGTATCCCTTTTCGCTTTTACCCGGCGTGTGTTATTTGATACTGATCAATCAATATCATCAAACCAGTCTTTTTGCCAAGCTTATTGGGATCGGCTCCCAATGTAAACAGATGCGGCAGAATATCAGTATTTTGATCTGATTGATCGGGGAATAAGTATACAAATAGAGTCGGATATGGGACACAATATTTGTATTACTATAGGGGTTTTTATGATAACGTACGTATTACATATACGTATGTTATGATGCCACAGTATCATGCAGCATCAGCATCATGCACACTTAGTTTTATTGACTTTTAATCGACTTACATAATTGCGTATCATAAAGTTAAATACCCATCGTCATGTTCACGGATGAAATATTAAATAAATACGAGTAGATTGGTAATGCAATAGTTTAGACACGTATAAATCCTCCTATTTCTGTCCTCAAGAGAATAAAGCACAATGATTAACTAGGTACAGAAATAGAACAACAATAATAATGCTGTCATACCAAAAAGGGTCCAAAAAGGTTTAGTACAACATGGAGGATCGACGTGACTGATTTCTCAAACAGAGGAAGGTCTCATCTTATTACTTTAGGCGTATCTGACGCGTGCTATCAGCCAGTGAGGCGCCTAATCGACAATAGACTACGGAACCAAAAATGGAGCAGATTAAGTTCGTAACAAGTTTTTCACATCACTATCAATAGACTCTGCCTCGTTGGTCTAGTGGTCGCAAGCGCGACTGTTGAGCGTGCGGTCCTGGTTCGATTCCCAGGTCCGAGTGTTATTGGATTTTTTATTTTTTTTTTTGAGTCCGGATTTGTGCCCAGTTGTTGGCAGTAGGCTTGTTATTACATGGGAATAAAACATAACTGGCGCAATAAGGGTATACTATAGTACACCTCTGCCTAACCGTTCGGGATAGCAGGCGTGATGTTATGTTACGTTAATTTCTAAGGGAGCGACCTTACCGGCTTCAACTGGTTAGAAATATCTTTGTGTCATCCAAGCTAAAATGAGACAAACGACATTTTTTTGTGTTCGGCTCAAGCTCAATCTAATTCCGCATCGATAGGCATGGCCACTCTCTTAGTCAACACTCAACAGTCGAGTGTGAAGCTAAAAATGCTATAGATTAAGCGTGTAATAATTTTCCGCATCACTATCACAAAGATCTCGTGATCGATCACGCAATGTTCCGATTTGTGGACACGATCGTCAATTTTTTTTGGTAGCGACTTTGGTCGTAAGAAATGAAGTAGTTATAGCATACCATCAACAACTATCGTAATAACTAGCTAACTGCCAAGGAAGGGCAAAAGTCAATTCTGGTTATTTTGGAGAATTTCTCGAGATTCAGTTATGGTGATTGTAATGATCGCAAGCCGCTTTCAAGATTTGTTATTTTTTTTCTAAACAATTTTCTAACTCGACTGTTGACAGTCGAGTGTGAAGCTAAAAATGCTATAGATTAAGCGTGTAATAATTTTCCGCATCACTATCACAAAGATCTCGTGATCGATCACGCAATGTTCCGATTTGTGGACACGATCGTCAATTTTTTTTGGTAGCGACTTTGGTCGTAAGAAATGAAGTAGTTATAGCATACCATCAACAACTATCGTAATAACTAGCTAACTGCCAAGGAAGGGCAAAAGTCAATTCTGGTTATTTTGGAGAATTTCTCGAGATTCAGTTAATAGCTGGATGGTGATTGTAATGATCGCAAGCCGCTTTCAAGATTTGTTATTTTTTTTCTAAACATAAAAATACATTTAAATGTATTATTATGTATTTTTACTTTAGTGTTGAAAAAGGTAGTGAATTAAGTTTTCAGAGTTAAACATAAACTACGATTTTAAAAACATAATGCTTCCATTCTGTTGTATTACGATATAACACTACGTACACTACGTAACTGACAATACGTTCGTATATATCGTATATGAGCAGATTAGATCACAAGCCCCGAACACAAAGGTGCCTAACTTTTGAATTTCAAAGGCTTTCAGGCAACGTTTGTTAGAACTTCACGAAGTATACCTCTCCAATTCTGTCGAATTTAACAAACCCTCGTGTCATATATGTGACTAGTAGTAAAAGTATTCGAATGTAGAAGTCGCTGGTCTCTACTGAATTACTAAAGAGAATAGTAGAATTAAATGAAATGAGATTACTTGAATTTTCTAACAGAGCAACCGCTGAAAGCTGTCAATTGGATAGAAAGGACTATTTTCAGCGTGATAGTATTTGATTCGAATAAAGATTCAAAAGGTGAATACAAAGATCATGACTCATAGAAATGTAGGAAATTAAAGAACCCCGAGCCAATAAGAGATGCGACGAAAATGGTCTTCTTCTTTATCTTGTGATTAGTGCCTAACCTGGTGTCAGTTTCTATGCCGCCCATTGGCCTCTGACTTGGCTTTACAAGCCGTCGAGAAATATCTCTCAGGCATGCTGGTTTCTTCACGATTTTTTCCTTCACCGAAGCAAGTGATACAATACGCACATAAATCCGAAAAACCGGAAGTGCGTGCCTTGAGTTCGAACTCGAGACCTATGACTTGGCAGTCCGACGGTCACACCACTAGGCTATCACTGCTCACGATAATGGTTACAGACACCCCTCTCCCCCCCCCCCTCTTGATTTGAAACAGACATGGTTCAATAAATATATTTCTTAGTACAAACTAGTGCACTCACTTAAGGAGAATGTTTCAGGTGCTCCCTCGTAAGATGTGTGCCATCACGACGTGCCGTGTTATACGGAACTACGGCTTATGCAAATTGCGATTTGAATTCAACACGTTATTGCGGTGTATGGCTGCAGTTAAGCTGAAACTCATGTTCATATTACTTCAAGTTCTGTTCAACATCAAGACTTGAGTATCTACCTACTGAATATACGAGCGTAACTTTTGTTACTAAGAATTATTCAGTGAGCTATCACTACATAGTATAAAACATGCTTAGATCTTTAAAACTACGCAACGGATTTTGATGCGGTTTTATTTAATAGATAGAGTGATTCAAGAGGAAGGTTTATATATATATTGCACCCGTGCGAAGCCGGGGCGGGTCTCTAGTTTCAGAATAAACGATAGATTCTTCAGCAACCCAATGTATGATCTGATTACTATAACAATGAATTAAATAGCGTTTAGTGAATTTCCTGCGACCAAAAGTAAACTTTACCCATATATGAAATCATTTCTGTGTTATAAATAAACGTGCTTTTGAAACAATTGCAGGTCAGACCAGGTCACACAGCCTGAAAAACAGTTGTTTTATTTCTGCGTGTCTACTGCGTGACTTGGCGTGGCTTTGAGTGCGTAAAACGAGGAATTGAGAACCGTGTTGTGGTGAAGTCTGTGCCAAATCTGTTTGAGTGTACCCCGAGCTTAATGACTTATGTGGTTTGGAACTTTGTATCACAATAATGTGATTTTAATGCTAGTTTATTTATATGTATAAGTTTTTACACTAACACTTCAGTTTATCCGTGGCCATGGTGCTTGCAACCGCGCCGAAATATCGGAAACTCAAAATAAATAGAAAAAAAACATGGGAAATATCCCGTTTTTAATGTTAATGATGTTTTATTTATGTTTCAGGTTGAGAAACTCTATTGTCTATTGAAGAGTGACTACTAACATGTACCTATGGGTCAAGAGGTTTGCGGATACGTCGTCAATGTTACAGACATGGGAATTAAACCTTTTCTGCCTACTAAATAAAGCCTTTGAAACAGAGACAGAACCGCAGTACATCTTGGCATCAGAATTTTCTGATAGATAGTGTATTTTCTTAAACAATATACCAAAGAGTTTATCTACTGAACAGTAAATTCTGAGATTGTCTGCCAAAACTCCGTAGATTAGTTATTAATTAAATCAAACAGCGAGTACAAGCAAGGGTCGTGTAATTGCGAACTAATACAATTTGATCGGGGCCCAATATCGGCGCTCATCTGTTTCGTGGCTGTACAAATGTACACCCCTTGTCAACACTACTGAGACTCAATATGGCACTAATTGGAGATAAATATTATTAATATCGGATGTAATATTGGGAGAGAAAACACAATAAAAAACAAGATAATTACACTTAGTTCGGCACTATCTTATAGTGCCCAACGAAGTGTACAAGGGATTTTGTAAGATTGTGCCTTTTCCAAACTATTTGAGATCAGGTTTCAGTCCAACCAGATGAAGCTGGATGGAACCGTCTGCCTATCTGGCCTCCAAAACCACTGGGTTACACGATAACCCTTGAAAAGATACCTCATCATATCTTAAATATAGCGCAAATATAAACGTGCTATCTTCCTTTTAAGTCCAACAATAGTTTACTTTATGTTTTAAATCTAAACATAATTCTGCTCTCAGCAACAACTTAAGTGATAAAACAGGCTAAAACCACGAGCTTGAATAAAATTTATTTGTCTTAATTATGAATATTAAACCAGTGTTAATCTACGGAACCCAGCCGGGTTTAAACTCGACTTAGTCAGATAAATGAATGTTTCATGAAGCTGCCTGAAACTGCAGGGTTGCTGTCGCCGTTTGATCTTTTCTTTACTTACATAACATGTAATAGGGGGCGAGCCTATTGCCATCAACTGGGCGCAAAACCAGACTCGGTGGCTGCTACTGAGAAAAACCTTATAACACTTTGCCCGGCATAGATATCGAACCCGAGAACTCATGCTCAGCAGTCGCACTTGCAACCACTAGACCAAAGAGGCAGTCAAACGCAAATATCCCATGGATTAGTTGATGATAGACGGTTAGGACGTGCGGTTTTTTATATTTTGCAGTAATGTTGAAAGATGCCAAGCCAAGCCAAGCCGCGAGCCAAGCTGTGAGTCAAGAGAAAGCCCATAAAAAAAATTAAAACAAAAAATGATGTTAGTGAGGTGCGAAAGGCAGAAAACCAAGATTGATAACAGGGTGCAATCTAGTCATTTTCGATGAGTACTTTGGTAAATAGATTATAACGACATTATTGATAACTAGTTTCACCCGCGCAGAGTTTGGTAATTATCCCACGGGATTGTACTACCGGGATAAAAAGCTTTCAATGTATTAATCCTGGTTATAAAGAATCTGTGTGCCAAATTTTACCCAAATCCGTTCAACCGTTTTTGAGTGAAAGAGGAACAAGCATACTCACAAAATTTTCTCATTTATAAGATACCATACCACCACCAAGCTGAGAACTAATTCTTAAAAAAAACGTTTCCACAGATTTTCTAGCCCTTTTTTCCTCCAAATGAAACTACCTCCGCTTTAGAAAGTTGTATTGATTTTCTGATTAGTTGATATTCGCATTTTCATAAATATCAATTGATCGATTTAATTTGTACTGTATTTTTAGAACTGATGGGGTGATTGGTCTGCTGAAGGCATTCACGATGAAGCTGATTCAAAAAACATCGACATCACGCTACTTTTGTTTGACCCTGACAAAAGAAATGCTACGAACTGGAGTACAATTACCATCTATTGAGGTTTCTACAAAGATCGAGCACCTAAGGACTTCGGAGGATCCGCTTGAGTATGATTTGAGACCATACGTAAACCTCCACCCCCAGAGAGCGATCCCACGGATACTTACTTGGCATCTATATTTATATTTTCTTACACGTGCTGTTAACCAACAACGTATGTACCTACTAAATCCTTAAACTTAATATTTCATGTCAAGAAAGGTATATCTTACTTTTTGTCTTACTTACGCACAAGGGAATTTATTTGCGGAACATTTTTAAACGAAAGTACCCTTATTATCCTGTTGGCGCTTGAAATACGGCCATACTGAATAAAGAAATGTTTATGTCGGGTACATAAGCATACGCATTTGTCCACTGAGAACCCTACTAATCCGTCTTGGCCTGCCCGAACGGTCAACGGATAATTTCTTGGCCATTTTCGCTTTGTCAAGTTCTGGGATTTATTTTGGCGATCTGTCCGTGTGTGTGTGTGTGTGTGTAGTATACAATATATGTATATTGAATTAAAACCTTTTAAACAATGTGATAAACTTGGAAATTTTATTCCAATTCAACTAATCACAGGCCCTTTTGAAAGGACAAGAACTCTATCAGTCAAAGAGTTGAAGCTACTTGTCCATACCAAACAGTAAGTTCCTATGGAGAAGAACCGGCAAGAACTACACATTAATACTGGCCCTGGCTAACAATCGATTTAAATACCGATTTATCGTCAAACTGCAGATATATCCCGGCTCAATCGTAAATAGGATTACCTGTCAAAATTCGAATTCCGATAATCGAATAGGCAGGATTAGGCTCCAATAAATTCTGATATGAATTCGACGTCCAAGTAGACACTATTTTTTATCCATTTTAATAAAAATGTATCTACGATAGATAATATTTCATTCTCCTCTACATATTCCTTGACATAATTATTTGGTTAGAAATTGTCTTCTGTTTTAGGTGAGTTTCATGATCGTCTTTGTGAATAATATATCATAAGGCTCACTGGAATACCTCATCTTTGTGAATGTCTAAACACATAACAACACGGAATTTTCTCGATGCGACATCTAACGTTACGAAAATATTAATTACTAATTTGTGAATAATTATTATGTTGCTTTGAACTCGTTCAGCACTGTCAATTTAATTACTAACACCTCGTTTTCATATAAGTCATTTCTGTATGTAGTAGCCTAATAGTTAGCAGAAAAAATATGTCAATATCGCGATGAATACTAGTACTAATAACTAGCAGTTTATTTTACAACAACGTGGTTCACTTAGAGAAAGCCAGTATTCTCACTTACAACATAGTGCCTCTGTAGGAACGTACTCGTAGGTTTAAATGCTTTATATGTATGTTCAGGGAAAAGCAGCTTTTAATTAAAGCCAACTGTCACCTTAACTCACACGTCTACATAAGTTTTGATCCCTTAGGAGTAGGTAGTTACATACTCGTAGGTAGCCAAATGGAATTTGCAGACGACCATGTAGTACATACTAAATTCTAACACATGGTATAGTGGAAACATTCGCATAAAATCTTTTGTGTGCCAGTCTTATTCGAAAATTAAATTTTGAAATACGAATTACAACTAATTTATTTTATTTATATTCTTAAATCAAAGATGTTCTAATTATATTTTAAAAAAAGCTGCGTACATTTTACGAATCATATGCTATGACATCATGCCAACATAATCCCAATAGAATATCTATCTACGCAATCACAGCTAGTTTTGTAACATTACAAAATATGTTTTCGTCAAAAATATAGGTTTCTGTATAAACAGTTAATTAGTTGGGCACTAGGTAATCTTGCAGAATAGTAGAGCTGCAAGAAGTGCTGTCGTCATTGTCAGTTTAGCAATGCTTGTCCGCTTTCTATGACAACGGCGATGGCACCTTTTCCTTAGCACAAGGTCATGCGAAACTTATCTAACCATTCATGTTCTTACTCGCTTGCCTTCACAACACAGAAAGGATTGACTCTAAGGCTTTATGTCAATAATAGAAAGTGAATGTGGTGAAAAAGTAACAAGCTATTTATCAACATCTTCGTTGGTACCCAAAAATATCGAGAGTCGTGGACACCAGCCCGATATAAAAAATTCAAACAATATAATATCATCTTTGTCAAGAATTTTAGCTAGACCAACTATTATGTGTTTTGTGGCTAGAGTTTACATAAAGAAAAGTTAGACTGAAATTGTCAAGAGACGGATCTTCGTTTACAGGTCAAACCGCAGATTGTGTGCCTTGTGAATTAACTGGAGATCGGTTAGATCCGCCAGGATTAAACTGTTAGTCAAAATAATTATACAACATTATTTTTAGTATATGCGAAACCTGAATATAGTTTGTTCAGAATAAGTAACTGAATCGATTCCGATTATTTTGAAACCATGTTATATTTTGTCCCAAAAATATTAAAAAAAAGTTACACGTTGGACAGCGTGCGACATTAAGTACCTATCGCAATCATTTAGGTACCTACTGCCAAATTATTATTATCAATGAGCTCATGACGACGCTGGAGGTGCGCGCTGCGTGATGACCACATTTTTGACCGGACAACCAGGTAACAGAACAAGCTTATAACTTTGTGATTTTTCATGATACAGTTTTGAAATTTTGTACATAGATCCTTTACATAAAAATACTAGACACGTGTTTCAGGTTTCGCATATACTAAAACTAATGTTGTATATGTAACAATCAAAACTGTTATCGGTCAAAACCACTTTTGACTGGTGTCAGTCAAAATCCTTATTATGTTAAAATGCGTTTTCTCCATTTAAATTATGTTGTTTCAGAACGTTGTAATTACCTAGTCCTATAATTACTACAGCATAATGTTTTGCAAAGGGTCACAAAAAAAAACCTAATACATTTCTAAGTAAATGTCAGTTATTGTTATTTATTTATTTAAACTTCATGTACAAGGTGGTACATAGGCGGACTTAATGCCACAAGGCACTCTCTACCAGTCAACCTTTGTTAAAATAGTATTCACCGGTCAAAAGTAGTTTTGACTGATTAACAGTTTTGACTGTGACGTATACTATATAAAGAACAAAGATGGTGAACAATTTACCCCCTCTTTATTTAACTTTCAAGAAGAATACCATTGTACCAAGAAATTAGCCCGAGATTTACTAAAGCAAAGTTAACATCAGTCGAAAGTTAACAGTGGTTGCTCCTACTTTTCTCATGTACTATAGTTACTTAATAATCTTGTACCCGCACTGTACCATAACATGTTCGTGTACTCACATTACATAAACAATACGTAGGTACACATATTACCAACTTCAGTAATTAATTACATACATAATTAATAATCCAGTTCGTTAACGAATATGTTGGAATAGATAGATGGATTTTAACTCAAAAACTTACACATCGGATTAATATTTAATTCTAAGCCGGCGGAGTTACTAATGGTGTTATAAGCTCAAAAGCAGGGCAACCTATTACTGTGGCGTCGAAAGAATAATGAGAAAACTGAACCATAATTTAAATACGTGTTTATTTTATGAAGGTTTTTTAATTGGAATGAAAGTCGTAAAATGTAAAAACAACTGAAGCCTGGATTTGTGCCCGGTAGATGCTAATAGGCGGCGAGCCTATTTCATGGGACTTAAGCATAACTGACTTAAGCGAAATGGGGGTGTACTATAGTTACACCTCTAGCGAACCATTCGTCAAGCGTGATGCTTTATTTTTTTTAAACATAACATAACATCACGCCTGTGATCCCCGAAGGATTAGGCAGAGGTGTACCTAATAGAGTAATAGTATACCCACATTTTGCCAGTTATATTTCAGTCCCACGTAGTAGGGGGCGAACCTATTGCCGTCAACCGGGCGCAAATCCATTCGACTCCATGGCTGTTACTGAGAAATTCCTGGAAAAAGGCCAACCTGGGAATCGTACCCAGGACCTCATGCTCAGCAATTGCGCTTGCGACCACTAGACAAACGAGGCAGGCTTTATTTTTACAATATTCTTATTACTTCTAAAAAAGAAAAAATAAATCCCTCTTACGTCATAGTCTATACAGCTACTAGTTTTACAAGTATTTCTGGAAGAATCATCGCCGGAAGGAAATATTTCCTCACCCTCCTTATGTACAATTTGGAGACACACATAAATGTGTCTTGTTAAGTGTATCGTCCTTCGAGTTCGTACATATGTACTAACATATGTTTTTTATTTGTATTGTGAAGCTTTTAGCTGTTTATTGTCCTGACGAAAACGCTTTAGTTTTCCTTTGGACGAACTGTGTAAAAGGATCAGTTTCAAAGTTTTATAAGTGGAATGAGAAAAGGAGATTGTTGAAGTATAGAACCGTTCGGAATGGGCTTCGTTCTGTGGAAGTAGTTTAAAAGAGTTATATTCTATCTTTGTAGGGATATGATTCAATTGCGGCGGTATCGATTTCGCGGCACGAAAGTTTTAGCAAGGAAATTAGCGATAGCGTCTATACCCATAGTCAAGTAAACGCCTGTAGATCTTTCTCATCACTACGATCAGATTTAATCATTTATACAAACTATTATATAGCTTTTCAAATATGGAACATTTTGCCGAACACGATTCGATTCGAATTTCCGATTTTGGCATTCGATTTTCGTTTATCATTCGTATTCAGCCGGTTGCTTTACCATTCGTATTCATCGAAGCTCAGTGCACGTGTCTGTGCAAGTGTTTTATGTGACTCTTTGTGAATGAGGTTATCTTTGCGATTTATGTGCATGTTTTAATTTACTCTCTTTATAATGTCTAAAAATACACAGAGAAATCGAACCAATATCTACGAAATCCTTATCTATTCTATACGAATAAAAATTTCAAATAGTAGATCATGTTTCATTCCAGAACTAACTACAGACTTTGTTTCAGAATGAAAGCGTGTGAAATGTAGGTAGGTATGTTTTCAAACAAGCATAAAACGGGGTTTAGCTCACAGGTAATATTAACGAAGACATAACTCAGGTAGCTTACAAAAATGAATAAATTGTGGACTCATGACAATTGAGTTCGCGTAATAACAGCGAGCGCGTGGGGCGAAGGCGCGCGATTGCACGTGTATGTAGCTATGTAGTACTACATAATGTTATTACGATACATATGTATGGTGTGAACGAGGGGTGATCATTAACCTAGTTGCGCGGTTATTACACTCTTACGTCACAAAAAAATCACATGATTAAAACTAAATACAAAATTACACCGTCCCATATCCACTATTGTTGGGCAAATACCTAAATTGGAACAAATGGGGATCTGTTTATCATTAGAACTCAGTGAATGTCCACAAGCAGTTGCGAAACGCGATAACGAGCTATTTTGGAAATAAGACGATTAGTCCCGACCGTTTGCCGTCCCCGGCACCGGCACGGCCATCCGACACGGATTATTAATCTGGCTAAGAAAACACTGTAGTAAATGAAAGAACGAACCATTATTTTATAGTCTCGAGTTACAAGTTGCGAAATAAAAGAATATTTTATACTAGCTGACCCGCGGAACGTCGTCTGTGTATGGAGTTTTTCCCGTTTTTGCAACATTTTTCATTGCTGCTCCGCTCCTTTTGGTAGTAGCGTGACGTTATATAGCCTACAGCCTTCCTCGATAAATGGGCTATCTAACACTAAAAGAATATAATTATAACTTTTCAATTCGAACCAGTACTTCCGCATTAGTGCGTTCAACCGAACAAACAAACAAAGTCTTCAGCTTTATAATATTAGGAAAGATTAAACGGACTAATCACACTAATGGTTTACAGCGCTAGTGTACATTTTTGATTTATTAGTTGATACATAAAAACCAACAAATATTTTTATCTAGAATTTGTAAAAAATTGGATTAAAGATTATGTGTTTTTAAAAAAAGTTACAAAGTTTCCATCAAACAATTTCTTCAAGACACTGGTTAGATCTTAATCCGGAACCCAAAGTTTTAATTTACCTTGTAATCTTTTTCAGATTAGTCCTTAATTAAATTGAGAACTTTGTAAACCAATTACTGAAACGCAAAGTCGAACTCAAACGCAAGAGACTACTTAATCTGGACTAGATATTATCGCAACTGTTTGAATTGAAACTTCAAACAAATAATCTGGGATAAATCAATGTCGTAGTGTATTCAGAACAATCTGTCATGAATTCAGAACCGAGCAACAAAAATAGAGGAAATGTGGGGAAAAACACAAGTGTGTAAAATAGAAAATATACTCGCAAAGGGTAAACGACTCTGCTTTAATATTGCATGGGCTAAGCTCGTGTTTTGCCTGTTCAAGGGTAAAAATACGATAGCTGTGCAAATTTCCCCAGGTAGGTAAGTATGAATTTATCATACCGCCTAATGAAAAGTTAAAAGAAATTCAGACGTAAAATTGTACTGCTGCGGGCGACAACCTTGACTTGCTTTTTCGTGTCAACTTTATGATTATGAGCTCTTTTAATGTGATAGGTTGAGATGAAATGCCTTATACCATAGCCTTATAGAAATGGGTAGGACGATACACAAATAATAAAGATAGTATACATTTGGTTTTGTCGGAGGTTATATAGGTAATATAAACGCGATGCTTATAGCGTATGTACAGTAATTAAAAACCTAAGCTGCATCTAGTACGTAATTGATAAAAAAATCTGTTGAGGCCAAACTCATAAAATTAACAATTTCTCTATGGTGTTCTTCCTAATGAAAAAGAGTTCTCAAAAGATAGAAGAAATCCTGTTTTATTTTTATTCCCACATCCGACCGGAAAACTTAAAAACGATCATCCAAGTTGCTGAATACTTTGTTAAGTCGCGATCAGTCAGCGACAATGTGTGGACGTGATTCATTGCTTGGGCCCGGGGACGATCGCCGCCGAATAGGGTCAATCACTCACACAAAAACCGATCCTCTCCCTCTCGATAGTAAATGACCGCGGCCAAAGGATTGAATTGCACAATTAACTGGTAAGGAGCTTTGACTGGCGTCGCTCTATCTATCTAGACTCACCGTGAAATAAGTTATACACTTATATAAAGGTGTGCGCGCCTTGTTAGTGACATAAATGTTGTGACGCAACCTGACATCTTTGTAGGAGGAGCAAAGCTAACAAACGGTGAAAGTTCAGAGGCGAACATGCGACGGCGATCTCTTATTTACTCATGGAGATGACTCCTGTTCCCAAAGTTTTATCGGTTGTTCAAACGTCGATATTTGCTAGAAGCCACTGGCAGTCACTACTCGGCCCGGCGCACAGCGCATCCGATATTGCGAAGGGTATAAGGCTATATAGCTTCAAATGCTCGATGTTTTTCCACTTTCATCGTGAGTGCGTATCGTATGAAATGGAGCGCAACTTAGGACTGGTTCTTTTTGTTCCACTTTACGCAAGTGGTCGATGCAATAATATTGCCTGAATTCCGCGGCGATGATTAAGTCGGTTATGATAAACACTGCCTACTTTTTAACAACGTGTGCATTTTAATGAATCGAATGCCGAAATAATTCGAATGTTAAAATGTAATATGAATAAGCGTTTATTGATTGTGAAACTCTTTACAGCTTTTTTGTTTACAGTGAAGTTAATGTGGCGCGTCGCTTTGTTTACGGATGACACTCTGGGGAGCATCATGGCTGTCATTTTATGCCCGAACTTCCTACCCGGATTCATCCTTACGTTTTTATTTAACTTGGAGGAATAACCGACATTCTGAGCCATAAACTTTATTTATTTCATGTTATAACTCTGGGAACATGGAGTATAATATACCTGTATCAATATTCCCAAGACAACTCCAGATAATAAAATCAAAACTTATAATAAAGTTGGTAGTCTGTAACCTCTAGATATGCTGCTATTATCGATATATTGTTAACGAAACTTTCAGCTGTGGTTTTATTTCGAGCGTAATATGTTTCACCACTGAATTAAGATGGATCACTTTTCATGAACATTGATTAATTGGAATTGTGAATTGGTTTTAGAGAAATTGAAGGCTTAGCTTTTATTTTGTTGCGTACTTCGTTGGCTGAATGGCGCGGGCCCATTTATCGGGCAACGATAATTAAATTAAGTGATTGTTTTTCTTTTGGATTGAAGGGAAATTGTTAGTTGTTTAATTTATTAAGGAGACTTTGTTCGATAAAGGTGGGTAATGGTATCAGGATCACAGCTAGAGTGCTTGCGGTAGTTAACGGAGCAGTAACTGTGACCATTACACTAACTTGTTCGGTTACAGTGAGCTTGTCGACTAAGTTGGGGCAGCCTGCGCTTGCGACCACAAGGCAGTGAAGCTTAATGACAATCGCGATTACAACACGTCGATTTAGCGAACATTTAGCAATCCTAGACTTTTAGTGCTTTATAGCTTAGCTAAGTGTATGTTGGCACATCTCTGCGCAGTTAATTCACTTTCTCAGGTTGGTAATTCGTTGGATTGTCAGAGTATTATTTTCACTTTATACGCTGTGGCTTTAGCTATCAGCATTTTATCACAGTTCAACTTCAAACTTTCGTCTATGACCTCTAGGTCTACTTAAGTTTGTACGTAACGACACTTTCTTCTGTAGTAACAACAGTGACTACATGCTCTTAAGTTCTAGGTGTAAGTTAACTCGTAAGTAGAACACTACTGACTTGTGACTTAGAGCCGCTCCTTGTCCGGGACCAGCGTTATACAACCCGTTCTACTTTTCACCTAGATGTGATGTTGACATTTGGTTTTAACCGACGTAAACCCACTTCTGAATTTAATAGGAACGATAAACAGTCAAATGATTTCCCCACATTTCCCAATAAAATACAAATAAAATACGAACCTTGAATTCGGTGGTGTTATATCCCGTAAAATATTTACTAGTTATTTAAATGATCACTATAATTCACTGTGTGTACTTATAAGTTTTGTTTGAAGAAGTTTATCCGATGCGGGTTGAACCGCGATGCTTGCTCAGCGGTGAGCGGAGAGGTCGCGCGTGCTGCGCAGGAGTCGACGGTCGTACGGACACTGCGCCGCCATCGACCAACACCCGCCGACCGGTATGAAAGTGTGTTACATCAAATTAATATCACTTGCAACGGATTGCCTTAACATTTGGCATCTATTATGTCAATGAGAGATTTTATGCGTAGACGGAAGCCCATCTCTACTTGGACTTATTTAAAACCGTTCATAATAGCATCGATCTTATACTCCTATCGGTAATTAAATCATATCGTCTCTGAGTAATTAATATCGTTGAAAATCATCCTCTATTAACAATTAATTAAATTGTACACTTTCAGTTTCATTAAGCGTGAGCGAGTGAGGCGCCCTAACAAAGAACCGTGATGATGACGCAAGCGCCTAATATTTAGGGGCTGACAAATTACGCGCCCTTAGTATTCACCGCTGGGAGGAAAGTCGCATTACACACTACTCGTATATTACAAGAACATGCCACCGTCGCACCGCCCATCGCATAAATATCAACCCTTCACTGATGTCATTCCTTTCTAGAAGCGAACTCGAGTTTTCTTTTCGAAATATCATATTAAACTAGGTTACCCCGATAGCTGTTTGGATTACTCAATCAAAAGGATTTGAATTCTTTTACTGGGTCTTGAATTAATATCATGTCGAAAGCCCCTAACCGTTGGCGGAATGTTTGCGGTTGCTGAGCAGCTGAATAGCAAGAGAAATATTCTATGAATTCGGCTTTATTCCGGACTAGCGACCCGCCCTTGCTTCGCACGGCGCCACCTATCGGGTCCAAAACTATATCTAATGTAACCTATATTTTAAGTTAAGCATCTAGCAGTAGAGTTGTGCAAACTACGTTCAAATCCATGCAGTAGTTTTTGCGTGATGCGCGTACAAACATACAGACAGACAGACAAAAATTCTAAAAACTGTTGTTTTGGCTTCTGTTGCTCTAATAAAGACTCCCCATATAATTGTTTTTTCAATATCTTCAATGTATAGACATCGGCCTGTTACAATTTTATTATATGTAAGTATAGAAATCCTGTATGCGCTTATTCTATCTCTATGTCTTCCAGCTTATTTATAACCTAGTTCTCCTTCCTTGTTTGCGGGGTATTGTTTCCGATTCGTACATTTGGCGCGAAGGTACGTAATCCTCCGTAATACGCATTTGCCATGAGCATGGCATGTTACCTCAGGTGTGACCTTTTTCCCGCGGGAGGGAAGCTAATCCGCTGCTCTGGCTGGTCCCTGCTGGCTTACCGACGAAACGTGGTTAGATTTAATGTGATACGTTATAGTTTCACATGGGGCTAGCTGCCATAGTATTCTTGTGTTTGTTCAAAATTTAGCCTCATTATACCGAGAGTAAATAGGTTTAATGTATAATAATTAAAGTCCTTATTTAAGGTACTAATTCATGCTTTGAACGTTATTGTAAAATTTAATTAAAGACACTTAATATGTCGAAAAATAAGGGACGTGTTACAAATATGGATTTCATTCAACGTGTGTGAAACATGGAACTCAATTATGGTTTAATGAAATTAGCTGGCGGCGGGTAATAATTGTCAGTTATCGGTTGAGGGAAATAACATATTAAATTATTCGTTGTTGGAAAACCACATCGGTATGAAGGTATTTAATATAAACTATTCTGCAAATCGCCATTGTACGTATTATAAAGGGTGTAAATAAGCCCTTAACGAAGCCGAAAGGCACTTGTTCTCCCCGTCGTTGCGATCATTTTTTAGTTCTAGACTATGGTCTAGAACTAAAAAATGATCGCAGGTAAGCAAGGTAAGGCAAGGTAAGGCAAGGCAGGCAAGGTTCCCAGGTATGCCTGGGAACCTTCTAGTTACGGAGATATTGGAGGTCAAAGTTCCAACATTTTCACAGGTTTTTTTTTTTAAATACATTTTTTTACTAAAAGAAGTTTACTTTAAACACCTCTACGACCCCTGTACTATTCAATCCATCAATCGGCACAATGCTTTGAATGCTTTCCATCGAGTCTCACGGTACAACGTGATTTTTCACCCTAAAAAAAAGTAATTTCCCTGCAATAATTTTTGCGTAAAGTTACTTAGTTTGATGTACATAATGCTTGGTTGACGGCTTCGTGAAGGGTCTGTTTACACCCTGTTTAGGTTTGTATTTTCGTTTCATTCAATACAAAAAAAAAACCTCATTAAGCCCTTATCCCTATATTGGTATCGGCACATCATATCTTGTTCCTCCATAGATCTCTATCAGCAGCTAGTCATCACAGTATTCCCCCTTTATTGCCGTATTATTATCTTCCACATGATTCATCCACCGCCTCCTTGCATTTCCATTATTTTTATAGCCATCATAGATTTATAGGATCCATCTGTAGGGATAGCTATCATACATATAACGACAATGGGCATAGCAGGACAGTTGTTTAAATGGAACATTTTAAATATTCCCGAAAAGCGAAAATCTACTAGGTATAGTCGACTGCCTCGTTGAATTAGCTAGTGGTTGCAAGCGCAACTACTGAGCATGAGGTTCGATTCCCAGGTCAGACAAAGCGTTACAGGGTTTTTCTATCGGGAATTTCTTAGTAGCAGTCACGTATTCTGGATTTGTGCCCGGTTGCTGGCAATAGGCTCGCCCCTTATTACGTAACTGGCGAAAAGTGGGTGTCCGGTGTACTATTACGTACCTACACCTTTGGGCAGAGGTGTACGTCATAGTACAGGCAGGGCTGCCTGCCACCTCACCCCAACCCTTCGAGGATTACAGGCGTGAGGCGTGATTATATTATGTTTTATGTACTAGTCGAACAGCGAATTATAATTCTAATTCTCAGCACACTGTATGTGGGTGTATTTTATTGGAGCTTTCACTCTTTACGATAACACGGCATTGCTATACATTGAGTAATTCAGTTAATTCAGTGTTTGATCGTTATGAACCGCTACCACATATTTAATCCCATAGATAGATTGCTGCCTTTCATAAAGATATTTGTATTTCCCCTAAACAAAACATTTTTTTAAATACACCTAAGCTCGAATATCAAAACCTGGAATTAAAAAAAGTTCTCTAAGTCCTACCGTCCTATTTACGACAGAGATGAAAAGTGAATTTACGAATTGATGACAGTTATTAAATAAATGACTTGTGGGCTCATTAACGACTAAAGACCTCTTTAGGTTAGGGTTGTCATCCGTCGGGGTTTCCCTGAATTTGTCCTAGTTTGGAGATCCGGGGGCCGTCCGGGCGGGGTTACTAAAAAGAGTCCGGTCAAAACCCAACGAATGCCATCAATAAATTAAAACAAAACATAGTTACAAAATACTCCATTTTTCTTGGGTGTCCCGGAAAAAACGCAATTTCCCCCAAATGTTTTGAAGTTTTTGTGCGGTTTTGTCAATATAATTTCCACGGAGTCGAAGAATTGCAAAACATTTCTGACTTTACCTTGACCTTTTTTTACCTAGAATAACCTTAGCTTTAGGTACACTATCATCCTATTTCTCTGTAAAATAGTTCTCATTCTCATTTGTAGGAAGATAAATAACGTGTGATTAGTCAGACTTTAAAATAACTATGTTGAAGTAATAAGGCCATCAGTTTTCCCAGAATTCATTTAGGATTCGCTGGAAATGTTGTGGACTTTCAGTTTGTTAGAGTTGAAAGCCAATTATTTACCTTTATTAATGAAACTGTTTATGAATATTCTGAAATACTTACGTAGGTAGGTTTATAATATTCATCGCAATCTTCAATCCGGTAATATAATATACGCAACCAGGATGTCCATGATTACAGATTCATTTTGGGGTTTATACAGAAGTATTTTTTTTAATGTTTTCCTGTCATGCCCTGTCATGCCATGCACTTTTTAGTGTTGTTCCTGCTACCTGTCACTAATTAATGTGAATGATGATTTTGTCATATTTAGCGCGGTTATTAAACGAATCAGAATCTTATGGAAATTTTCAGCATGTTTTCAGTGAGCTTTATACAAGGAACACGTAAACTATCTATGGAGATAAAATAGGTATCTATATAAGTTAGAGGGGAACCAATTTGGAGTTACGTTACCTACATGTAATACATCATTATGCTGTTGCGTGCCAAATTAACAAAAGATAAATGCAATCTAACGATAAAGCAGCAAAAGGCGGCAGACAATGGCAGCACATAAAATCTAAGTATTTCATCCTGTAATTATACTAATTGTAGGATGGACATGGTTCTGTCATGATGTTCATGCGAGACGCACGGGACCGGTCAATGTGGCGAAACTTGGAGGAGGCTTATGTCCAGCAGTGGACGTATTTCGGCTGAAATGATGACGATGGTTCTGTCAACATTAGGCAGCTGCTTTAATCTTGCTTCATCGCGTTCTGTGGCTAGGTTATGTAGGTACTTAGATAAAAGAAGTATTTACCAAACCGCTGCCCACGGGCCGTGGGAACCAGAAAAATCAACAAAAGTCTGCGGCAAATACTTATTTCATAGGTACCTAAAGATAATTGGTATTAGTATAGGTACCTATGTATAGGAGAAAGAAGATAAGTACCTACTTTCTAGATCGCCGTACTCGTTTGTGAGTATGTAGCACAACAGAATAAAAGTCAGATTGACGTTAAATATAATTTATCTTAATAATAGCATTTTGATTTATATCGTGGATGGGATAGGCCTCACTTTGACCACTGACAATCAAAACCCTTTACCTAAACTCTTATAAGCCGTTATCATGCAGTATGATGACAAAGTACCTACAAAACTAGCTAGATATTTTAAGTGGATCCTCGTATCCACTTGGATACTAGGTACCTACTACCACCAGACCACGCACAATTTAAAGTTGAACAGCGCACAATTTTATTTCAAAAGCTCTTAACCCTGTTCGTGATCTCGTCTTTATTCGTATAACGTGGAGATGCGAGTAGTTCACGAAGCGTATTTGCTACGAACTTCCCCGGTGGGTTGTGAACAATTCTGCTGCAACTCTAGCCAACCGCAGTAAACGACTCATTGTCTGAACAGTCGGTCGTTGGTCGCAGTTCTCGCAGTGGGTCCGCGGATGTTGTGCGGCACGTTTACGACCAACATTTCACTTGTCTACGTAGTAGTACTGCAATGAAAACCTGTTGGAGTGGTTTAACAGATGGAAAGGTTACATAATACGTTACTTCAACAAATACGCGTCCGCGGACCGTGTTAAGTTTTAACTAATCAGTTATCGATTAATCAAATATTAGATTAACTGATGATTTACTTAGCGTAGGCTGTACTGTAATCTGATTTTCCCGGATGTTTTCCTGGGAAACCATGAAGCTCTTACGGTCTACACGTGTAGTCTTGCCTACCCTAAAAAGAAATGTAGGTAGATATAGGCAGGTACCAAGCTTTGCCACGAGTTTTGTTTTTATATGGAAATCGGCTACGACAGCAAACTCCGGCTATAATATTGTCCCATTTTACATATAACGGAATTGGAAATAATGGGCAACAAAAATACGTCGGTAATGTCGGTACTGAAATAAAATATCAATGACATATTAAAACAACCCTCTTCATGAAATACCTATTCACGATATGTTTTTCATCGTCGTCTATCACCAAATGTTCTTCAGAGAACACTAATAAAAACTGCAATTTTGTACCATTTAATAATGGCTACTTTATTTTACTTCTATAAATAAATCATAACCTGAGACAGTTTTTATTGAGCCAGTAATACAAGATAGGTCGGTAATTTAAATATTCTTTTATGATTTATATGGATAGGCTGGTGTTTACTGGTGGCGCTTGTAATTTCTTCTCTAATACAACTTTATTACTGATCTAAGTCGTACTCAGGGTCGGACTGGCCGTATAGTCAGGGTGGCGTTTGCCAGCCGGGTCCCAGTCTGCGCGGGCCCCCCACGGGCAGGCTTGTGGGGTTTGCCGGAAGCCAGGCGGTAGGTAGCATAGGGGGCCCGCGGCTCAGGAT
This sequence comes from Noctua fimbriata, assembly GCA_905163415.1. Lineage (NCBI taxonomy): Eukaryota > Metazoa > Arthropoda > Insecta > Lepidoptera > Noctuidae > Noctua > Noctua fimbriata. Next base: position 8,488,835 of record LR990922.1, on the reverse strand, counting down.
TTTTAAAAGTTTTTAAAACTTTTACTGCCTGATACCACAGAATTTGTAAGTACGTAATTAATTGTAGCGTATAGTATATTCACTCTCAATTTTAATTTTAATTTAGGTTCATTTTTAGCCTCTGACTACCGCTACAAAGTTACAAATTGTCTTAAAATCAACGCGCGGTTCTTTCTTTGAACCCTGCGAAAAACTTTTATCATATAGGCTCCTTTTTTCTGCCTGTGGCTTGGCACTCCTATAGGATTTTCACGTGATCGACCGATATAAACAGAGACTTAATAAATTAGGAGCCCTTGCCCCGAGACCTTAATAGGCAATTATGGCGTACATACACAAGGTTGCAAAAAATAGGTCTATGTAGTAGACATTTCGATCTCTTTCATATCTGAATTTATTCGAGGCTGATGAAGGTGTAAAAATTTTCGAGCTCGCTTTGCTCGCTCTTGCAGCCTACTTTATCTTGAATATTCATTTTGTCTATAAATCGCCAAGTACGGAGTTACTTAGTAGGTCGAAACAATTTTATTCTAACCAATCCAAGGTAGGTAGGGTGATCAAAATTTCACTTCGCTACTTTTTCTTAAATCTTTTTTTTGCCAAAAAGTCGACCAAGTAACTTCTGTATGAACGATCTAAACAATTCTAATCTGTCCAAGGCAAGGTGTCAAAAAATTTCGAGCTCGCTGCGCTCGCTCTTTAGCTTATTTCCTTTTGCATCTTGCCTTTGTCCGTATACATAGGGTTCAAACAATTCTAGCCTGTCAAAGGTAGGGTGGTAAAATTTTCGAGCACGATTCGCTCGCTCTTGGAGGCTTTGTTCTCAACATTGTGTTCCTAAGTCGATTAAATAACATCTATTTCTCAATAAAAGTACTAAAGAAAAGCTAGGTAACTTGTCTGGAGTGGAGAGTCTAGATACATTTGACATTGTTTCAGAGGTATTTAAAAAAAAGATTAGCTGAAAGTTCTCCTCTTTTTAGAAAATGTTGAAAACTTCATATTTGATACATTATTGGAATATAATTGAAACTGCTCTTAGCTACCTAATAATATATTTTGTTTATAATTATTAATTTGTACATTTTTATTATTTTCCGACTTTATCCCATCTAGCATTATCCAATCACGGGCCAAGGGCTTGGGGGAGCCACCCGGGCTCTTCCGGCCCAGTCCGACCCTGGTCGTACTTAGGTGCCTTAGTACCTTATTCAATGAGAACCTGCAGGTTATATAACTTTCTCGGCCTACTTAATCACGTGACATTTTAAAATCCATTTAAAGACTCCCTAATTGGAGTTCAACGATCTGTCTCAATAATGTTCTTCAAAATTGCACATTCCAATGATAGGTTCAATTTTTCTTCCAGCATAGTCGTTATACAACATCCCCAGCTATTTCAGCCGCAGTAGCAGGAAAACCATTTAAATATTTGCACAATCCCGACCTCGGGATGGTGTACCCGCAGTTCCCGCAAAACTCGTTTAGCTCGGGACTTATAGTGGTCCAGTTATGAAGTTAAACTCGCTGGAGCTGATGTACATCGGCTAGTAGCCATGGTTGATAGCGACAGGATGCGCTAACTAGTCTGCAATGGTTGTTTAATGCGTGTAAATGTCTGATGGTTAGCGAATCCAATTATGCAATGATTGCGTGGCGAGACACGGAAGGCGGTGCAGTCGGCCAATGGAGCAGCGAACGCAATGTAAGCACCTTGCGTCTCATGCGCACATACATATACACGATGAGGGAAGTTATTTTTTTAATATAAATTGGCTAATTAATTTGTCGTGAAACTATTACATCAGTTTATCAATCGATATTTATCCGCTACGTCGTGTCAACGGAATTTCTGTGATTCCAAATGTTCATAACAATATTCATTGACGTGAAGCCAGATTCAGTGAAACTTTAATCATTTGTCACGTTGTGCCAGCTTTTCTAGAAAACGTGAGGATATTATGTAGACTGTTGACGATTGCTTAAAATATGTTTTTTGGTAACTAGAAGTGAAAATGTAAAAGTTTACAGCCATTAGATTACGCAGCATAAATTTGCACATTTGCGACGATTTCTAGCTGAATCAGTGTCCATCTTGTTGAGGATTTCGAATACTTATACAGGTTGGAAAGGACATCGTCGCACAAACGGTTACCTACCACATATTCAGTACCTACTTATATCATTCCGAACTTTGTCATGGTTAATTTAAAAAAAACAGCTGTTTCTGACAGATTTAAAAAAAATTACCGATGACAATTTTCTTCAAAAAAATAATCAAATTCAATTTCCATTTTTTTCCCTTCGGGGATTACAGGCGTGATGTTGTAACAATTTTCTATGTGGGGGTATCTGGCCCTTCCACCCCGTATTATCTACGTTTACTTACCTACCTACTTACAGCAACATACAACAAACTGTCTGCCTAGGAATCTGCCTACTCGTTCCCCTAACTCTTCACCAATCCATTCATTCAAATCGAGTCAAATTGTAATCGATTCAAATTGATGAAGCTCCTTTATTCCTAAAACAATAATTCGATAATTACGGTAATTTATACCCCAAAAGGCAACACATAGCGCCATCTATCACAAAACAAACAGGGCCAACCTATAATGTTCCCGCTGTCGCAACCTTTGGTAGCCTGCCTGCATGTGTAGACAAGCTTCCTTGGTGTGGGTGCCATCTATCTTAATGAACACGAACTACAGAACCAAAGTGAACGCAACCAAATGGTTACTCGGTTGCTCAAACTTCAAAGTTTTTCTCTGATAATCTTATTTATTAAATATTGCGTACAATAACACTACTACTAACAACAGTACTTGCTAGTAGCTCATGACTGCACTTTTCCATTTAGCATGAAATTATTGCTAACGGTGGGCAGCGACCTGCTAAATTATTTGTCCACCTTTAATCCTTGGCTACCTACATTCACTAGCTCATGATAACCTCTGGATAACTTATTTGGCAGATAATTTATTTCAGCTTCAGTTCTCTTTTTCCGAACACTATGAAACTATGTGTCCAAAAAGACATGTTGTCTATTTACACTTGTCAACCCCTTGGGATCCTTCACGAAGCCAACATCCATTATTTGCGTGGTCATGCTCAAGTTGCATCAGTACTTTGAACCTATAAGTATTAAGGTCGTGTGGTGGTGTAAGGCCACCGCGCACTGGCCACGCTAGTTCGGTGCCCCGATTAGAAAGGAACTAAGCACCGTTCTTGCACAATCGGATGACAAACCTTCATACACACCGTTTGTATGGATGGACTCGTGGCGCGATAATTAGTTTCTTCCACTCTGGTGATTTTGTAAATTAGGTAATGTAGTTTTTTTTTTCGTGTTTCCATGGCTCATGATAAAGAACCATTCCGGTGGGGATTGTCAACAAAGATTTTCACATTCCAACTACCAATTTTTTAGTAAATCTTTCCCTTCTTCACAAAACACTGCAATCCCATCGCAATGATGATGAAGGAATATTTTTTCAGATTGATGATGATAACACCATCTAGCTGATTTCGGCCACAGCGACCTGCATTGGATGGCTTTCTAGGTTGGTTGTCGAGAGCTTTGGTGTGCTGCTCTCAAAGAGACTAGGATATCCAACTTTGACCGAAAAACTTCGAGCTCAAAGCGGACATGTCACAACACCATTGAAGATATTGTAAGTGATAGAGCTAGATAGATGGTCATCACGTTTTGAATCTAATCGACGACGAGCGCCCTTCTTCAACCTTTTTCAGATCACTGCACTAATGACTCTAGCGTAATACCAATATTTCAAACCGTTTACTGAATAGAGAGCTTGTTGCAAGGTCAGGGTCGTACAGCTAGACGTCTGCATTTATTTTTCTTTATCTCTGGTGTTGAAATCAGTATTTAAGACCACTTAATTTCAGACAATGGATTAGTTTGTATTAGTAAGGCCAGCGACCTCGCTTTAATCGTTTATTCGTGTTGTGTATTGTATGGGATAAGTGTTGAAACAAATCAAAGAGCTTTGTGATTGTCGCATAATTTTATATTTGTAGAAAAATTGTATGCTTCACTCTCATACATCATCTCACCTTAATATAAATACATGAACTATATATACGTTCCCGCAAACAGCGTATATTCAGAAAATAACATCGGCTAATCGTGACTTTTAGCTAGCTTTATTAGATATTATCCTATATAAAATTCAATTAAAGTAAGTATTATACAATACATCGCATGTGATAGTTGACACAAGATTCCATATTACATGTTATTCATCATAAATCATTATAATATGTCTATAGCATTTGAAGTTAAGTCTAAGTTTACATATTTTACACATTTCATAACACCTACACTTTATCTATTTTTGCTATAATTTCAAATACTCAATGGCAAATAAAATAAAAGCAAGATTACAACTATCATAAGTACGAAATATAAACTTATTACGTAAACAGCTGGCACAATGAAGATCTAGATGAGTTACACCACATTACAATTAACATTACGCTATTACGGTATACTTCATACATGAAAATATGTATGCCATAAACCAACAATATACACAATAAATAAGATCATGGAATGTTTCCGTTTTTGTTCAATGGTGGCCTACGCCAGGATAACAATCGGAATAGAAAGAACACGATAAAAAAATAATGCGAACATTTTCGATACGATAAATTATAGCAAAAATACTTGTTACTATATAGGCCACAAAACATTTGAAGGTATGCGCGTTGCGCGTGCGTGCGCGGTGCGAGCTCGCGGTTCGCGGCACCGACGCCGTCAGCTTGCCGCCGCAAGCGAGCGTGTGGGACGTAACTTCTGAAACAAGCATTAACACAATACAAACATCGTGTAACAGGACACTTTGGATCAGATATCTGCATGTCCACACTCGACGCAACAAGGTGCCTGACTTTCTGTTTACGCGCGCAAATGAGAACGGAATATGTTGGTTTGTAATATCTCGGCTACGCATGTAATTATCCCACTTGCAAACCGCCGTAACAAATATTGCGATGATCCTCTAATTCCAATTTATCTTCTCCTGTCTTTGTCAAATGTATAATTTTGATTTGAATGTATAATAATCACCAGCTAGTGCGCATTGGCGTCGGCGTAAAGCGTGGTGGCGATATAAGTGGTGGGCACGAAGCCCTCCTCGCGCGTGTGATGGCGGCGCACGCGCGTCCAGCCGTCGCCCGCGTCCGTCTCCAGCACCAGCAGCCGCTCGCCGCACTCCATCTTCATTGTGGAACCGCTGCCGATTCCTGGGGAAGGAAAAGATGGTATAATTATTTTTGACCCGTATTAGATGGATATGACATGATGGCCTGTACAGTAAGTACATCTACATACAATGCAAATAAACTTTTTATGGTCTATTCTATTCTAATGTAAAGCCAATCATGGGCCCTAAGTGTACAAAACACAAAGACGCAACTTAGGTGATTTGATAATTTTAATTTTATTCAGTTTAGTTTAAGTTTATTCAATTCAAGTGAGATGCATACATTACATATTTAAAAAAACTATCTTAGATGAGCTTAGCGAGCGTGTCTGAACTAGATAAATGAATATCTGTATCTCAGACAACAGCTCTCTTCCTAAAAATATAAATTTACAAGCTTGAAGTTCAATTTGGCTTTAATTATATATTATTACATTAGGTTTTACATCATCTAGGAGTAAATAAAATAAAAAATAAGAGGTAAAAAATAAAAAAAGTAATATATAACAAAGTATAGTGGTGACCTCCTTTTGTGTAGAATGTAGATGAGCGAGTGTGTGCAGGAGGGTGAGTATGTGAAATTTAATGTGGCACCATTAGAGGTTCTCGGTTTCGTCATAATGTCAGTCAACGAATAGACTCAAACACTTTCATTCTTACATCTTTTGATATGTAAAGCTTGTATGTCGAAAATTCTATCAATACTGCTATAAAGGTACGGACCTAAAAAGCAGAAATACCTATTAACAAACAGGTGTTTAAACATGGATCTGTCTTTGCTAGGTAGGTTGTCGTCGTCTGGATGGTATAGCTGGTTTTTTAAAGTTCACTTTCGTATGTTGCGTCAAGATAGTGTGCAGTAAGGACAGAGAGGACCTCACAAGTTTGGTACAGCTGATAAGTTGGAAACAAATACGGACGGAAAGATCTTACTTTGAGAATAGTTCTTTGTGCTACTTCAAGTGGCTTTAGTATGGTTTTTAGTGTATACAATATGATAAAATTGATTGACCGAGTGCCAGGTATACTTGCTTTATTAGTTTGGGGTCTGCAACATGTCTCAGATTTTTTAAAACGTATATCAGTTTTCTTAGCCGAGCAGTGACTAGTTCTATAACTATGTGGTCTAAAAAAGAGTTTGTTAACTATTGTTATTCCTAAATATTTTGTAAACTTGGTCTTGATCAATTTTGGACATTCGCAGATTACACTATTGCCGCAGTTTTGTGCAATTAAAGAGAGAAATGTAGGAGGTGCGCTCGAATTGCGCATTGAAAACGTTATGTACTGCGTTTTATCAGCATAAGTGTCAGCACGTTACTCCTCAACCAGTGGCAAACGATATCAAAGCCACGTTGCGTATCCTCAAAAACCTGTTCCCACGTGTAAGCCGAGAACAGAAGAACAGTGTCATCCGTATAAGAAATTATTTTTCCACCTTCAGAGGTAAGACCACAGAGTTCATTTAAGTACACAAGGAAGAGACTGGGTCCCAAAATACTGCCCTGTGGTACACCTAAATTGAGGGGTAAGTCACTGGTAACGAGTTTATCAATTTTAACACATTGACATCGACCTGAGAGGTAATCTTTAAACAATTTTAGTTGTTTACCTCTTATGCCCAGCCTTTCTAATTTACTGAGAAGCAGTGGCCCAGAGACCGTGTCAAAGGCCTTTGCCAGGTCCAACAATATGCCAATAGTTTTTTTACCGGAATCAATATTCATAACCACGTAATCTACAAGCTCGTGGACAGCATCACAAGTTGACTTACCTGCTCTAAAACCAAACTGATTGCTTTTGAGAAGTTTGTTCGTTTCATGTATTTTACCAATCTACTGTTGATGATGCGTTTAAAGAGCTTGGAGACCGCTGTGAGAATAGAGATGGGCCAGTAATTGGTGACACGGTCTCTATTGCCGGATTTATGGATCGGATGAACAACCGATTTCTTTAAAACAGTGGGAAATGTTACTTCATCTAAGTACATGCTATAATATTGACGCGAAACTGGTGGGAGTGATAACAAATTTACGGTTTTTAACTTATTCAAACAACGAAACCGGCGCATATCTTTGATGTCTGACAACATTTGAGCAATCACGGTCATAAAACCTGAGCATGGCGAATAATAAGTTTCTTGTGAGTCGTTTCGTAGAGTTTGAGAATCGACCACGACGGCGACATTTCTTTAGTTAGATAAACCAAACTCAACTCACCTTCAAAAGCATATAACGCCTTGCAGTATCCCACAGGCTGCAGATCAGGCTCACAATAATAATAGTCAAAGTCGGACTCATGATCATTATCATGGTCATTGTCCTCTGGGTCATGGTCATGGTCGCCGTTGGCGTGATCGTGGTGTACCGTGGCGAGCTCTCCGCCCAGCCCGGACTCGGGCGAGCCGCCGGCTGCGCGCGCGCCGGGCCCGGCCGTGCCGGTGCCTGTACTGACGGATGACTCGGATGCCGACCGGGATAGGGATTCGCTGTTTGAGCCGATGCTGAAAGAAGAGCTTGGTTAGAAAGACGTTTAGGAAATTGGCCCCAATTCCACTAATATACAAACAGTTCATTTATATTTTGATTTAGTGTTTCTGGCGGATTTGATAAATTTGCCTCGTTTGTCCAGTGGTCGCAAGCGCTACTGCTGAGTGAGAGGACCTGGGTTCAATCCCTCATTAGAGTGTTTCCATTAGGAGTTCCTCAGTAGCGGCCCGGAGGTTTTAAGACTTGTGCCCGGTTGATGAAAATAGGCTTGCCCAGGGTATTACATGGATCTGGCGAAATATGGGTGAACTTACACTTCTGCCTAACCCTTCGGAGAATTAAGGGGGTGATATATGTTTGCAGCTAGATTGTGTGGAATGAAAAAAGCTTAATAAATATGATAATTCATAAGTTTGTGTCCGCGGTGGTTACCTGGTGGCCTGCGTGGGCGCCTGTCCATTGGTCCTGGCGGTGGGGTGTAGCGGCGGTGCGCCGACCTGACTGTTGGCTTCTGCTAACAACTCCTCGAACTTGTTCAACTGAGCGCGAAGCTTCTTTAACTTGTCGCAACACTCGTTTAGTTGACCTGGTGGGACGAAACGGATTTTGAGAAATATTAGCAGAAAAATATGAGTAAGACAGAATGCGTTAGAATAGATGTGTGCAAAAAATTTGTCGCAAGGTTGGTCAAGAAGTGTGTTAATCAACGTCTAGCGTCATAGCGAAATCATCATATTTTGCTAATATTTGTGCGTGTTTATAACTACCTATTTAAACATTAACGATCATAAATGTTGAGAATAATAATACAATAATTGCTATATTGGTAAACTTATAATTGTTTTAAGTGGTTACATGATTGCACTGTTTTCTCATAATGTATTACTTCACCAATTATTTTCACAAAATTGTTCTTGTTAAATAAAGGACTTGATAACATAATTATTAAACAATAATAAATCCTCTATTTCCAAACAAAATTAACAAGGCCAAGAAAATAATATATTTATACAAAATTATTTTTAGTATATGCGAAACCTGAAAATAATTTGTTCAGAATAAGTAACTGAATTGATTCCAATAATTTTTAAACCATGTTATATTTTGTCCCAAAAATATTTTTTAAAGTTACAAGTTGGACACTGAGCGACACAAAGTACCTATCGCAATCATTTAGGTACCTACTGCCAAATTATTATTATCAATGAGCTCAAGACGACGCTGGATGGGCGCGCGCGGCGGCGCCGCGTGGTGACCACGTCTTTGTGCGGACAACCACGTAACAGAACAAACTTATAACTTTGTGGTTTTTCATGATACATTTTTGAAATTTTATATATAGAGTCTTTACATAAAAATGCTAGACACGTGTTTCAGGTTCCGCATATACTAAAACTAATGTTGTATAAGGAGGAAAACTTAGGTGTTTTAGAAAAAAATAAGTCATAAAGGTAGTCTTGCAAGAATGAAAATGAAATGTACCACGTCGATTGCATCACACTTCAACAACTCAGCATTACTACTCCACAATGAAATCTTGCCAACTGCCAGTCTTTAAAAGTGATAAGTTTTCACCACTGACAGTGTATTGTTTTCTTGATGATAGAATCAGCCTATAGCGTTTCCACTGCTGGGGGGCTGGGGCCTCAATAGGCCTCTTCACCGTGAGAGGTTGTGGGCCTGGCCCAGTGCAGGTTGGTGGATGTCAAATGTCTACGAATATGTTTTTCTTTACCGTTGCAAGGACAGTGGTTTTGAAATAATTTACACAAACCGATGAAGTAACCAGTAAGTTATAGCCATTAGCTGACCCACCTTTGAAATAATGGTTGAGATTTTTTAGAATACAAATCGCTAGATTTTATAAAAAAAATTGAACAAAGTAAATAAAATTTTAAAGTATCATGGTCACTAACATTATTATTTAGACTAGAAACGGGATATTTACCATGTTTACTGGTTTTGTTGAGTTCCCGATATTAAAACAAAAACAAAACAAAAAACACAAAAACAGATGGTAAATATCCCGTTTCTAGTTTAAATAATAAAGTAAATAAAATATAAAATCAGCAAATTCTTTAACTCACTGTACCTCGTACCTATTAAAAAACTTCAAATTACCTTCTACAGTCATGGGGTCTCCGAGTGCGGGGCTCGTTTCGTAAACACCTTTCATTTTCATGAGACCTTCCATCGCCGCTTGCTCTTGAGCCACCTGCAACAAAATCAACCATTACAAAAAATGCGAAGATAATCGTCATTTTAATCTATACTATAATATTATACAGACGTAGTATATAAGGAGGGTTGGAATATGTATGTATCAAAACCTAGCATGACAACTTTCGCATTTAATTTTATTTTCGAACTATCTTTTGCTTGCGGCTTCGCTCGCGTAAATTTTGAATTTAACAACCAATTCGGGTTGTACTCTGTTTGTAATAATATAATTAAATCATGATTCGAAAGACACGGGACGCCATCTATTATAGTTTCTGTACACCGGACAACGTATACACAAAATTTTAGGATGATCGGTTCCGTGGTTTAGGCGTGAAAAGGTAACAAACAAACTTCCTTTCGCATTTATAATATTAGTAAGGAAGTAAGGATAGCAGCCACGCATAAAAGGATGCAGAGCCCATAGGATGTGTTGCTTGGACGGGAGGAATTCGTGGGCAGAAGTTAGTCATCTATAAAACTGTTATTTTAGTTGGAAGTCAGTTAAAGTTAAATAAATGTTCTGTTTTGGCTTCTCTTGCTACTACTTCTACTGTATCATCTTTTTTATAACTCTTTTGTCTAAATATCAAAAAGTTAAGTCTGCCTGCTAAGTTGTCATCATCTGCCTAACCTTTTGTCAACTTTATTGCGCTTCCAGTCTTACCGGATGCAGCTGAATACCAGTATTTTACACGGAGCTACTGTATACCTGACGTCCGCAACCCAGTTAGTACTGGGTAACGCGGTACCACTTGGTAAGACTAGTTGTCAGACTTCCGGGCCACTGACTACTTATAACGACTGTCAAAGATCTACAAATTACAGCCCGGCTCAACGGCTTAACGTACTTTCAGAGGCACGGAGGAAACTGGGTATGTAATGATGGTCACCCATCCACAGACCGACCTTGGCAAGCGCGGCTTAACCTCGAAGGACGACCCGTTCGGCTGTTATTCTTTAGCCACGAGCTCCTCCTGCCTGCTATGTTGTAGTGATTTAAAAATATTTTTATAGCAAAAAGCGACCTCTGCTAGACCTTAAAAATATAATATGTTTTGATGAGATCACACGCTATGAAGGTCGTCGCAAGGAATAGTGGATTATATTAAACAAAAAAACATTTAAAAACATTTATATGCGAAAGGCGTTTGCTCAAACCACGATGATTTTATGTATGTACTAGCTGTTGCCCGCTACATTCATTCGCGTGAAGTTATTATAAAAATATCACTTTCCTTTTTGAATCGGATTTTAATTTTTTTTGCACGGTACCCTACCCTAATACTTTTTCTAAAATAAAAGTAGCCAAGTTACTCCTTGTGACATCAGCTATCTGCCAGTAAAAGTCCCGTCCAAAAAAAGTCCAGTCCCGCCGTTTCGGAGATTAGCGACAAACAGGCAGACGTGGTTTTGTTATAAGTACCGTATATAATTTCATATGCATTCAGTAAAAAGCTGTTATTTTAAAATTACAAGCAGACACTTCAATTTTTATTTATTTTTATAGATGTATGTATTTTATTATTGTAAAACTGTTCACTGGTTACCGCTTAAAAGGAAAACATCAATCATGCAATCGAGTAAGGGAAACGGGTTTTTACGATGACGTTGGTAGTTTTACTATAGGTACTAACTATGTACTGTTGTTGATAATTATCCTTTGGTCTGCTGATCGTGGAGTCCTGGTTTCAATTCCCGGGTTGGTTAAAAATTGTCATTGGGTTTTTTTCGAAGTTAAGTTAAGTCGTATGAAAGGAAGTAGGCGGTATGAAACCCTTGTGCTTCGGTGCGCACGTTAAGACGTTGGTCCTACGCTTTATCTCCCTCCGGTCGTGTCGGATTGCTGTCCCTGAGGACTATGAGGGAGAGGGAAGTGAGGATGCGCCTGCGCACACACACATGCACTATAATATCTCCGGCTGATGGCTAATCTCCGCTGAGATTGGCCGCCGTGAACGAAAACGTTCAGGCGGACTATTATTATTTTTCTCTAGACAGTATTATAGTTACATTTAGTTAGGTACCTTTTATTTCCAAAATTAAGTTAATATCATCATTCTCTTGCCCTTATCCCAATTAATTTGGGGTCAACGCAGCATGTCTTCTTCTTCCATACTTCTCTATTACTCGTCATTTCATCAGACACCTACTTTCTTGCTATATTATCCTTCACACAGTCCATCCATTGTTTCTTTGGTCTTACTCTACTCTTATACCCATCCACATTCATACTCAAAACTTTCCTTACGACATTTTCCTCATTCCACCGCATCAAATCAAAAATTAAGTTAATAATTTATGATATTAACATAAGTGGTACATAAACTTGTGTTTATATTAGAACATAATATAATTAATGCAATACGAATGTTTATGTGTCATCAATCAATTCGAAACGCATTTGTTTACGTAAATGCTTTGCATGCAGACTAGTACATAATATTAAAGGTAAACTGTATTAGCACCATGTATGCCTGCGTAGTTAAGCTACAAATCATTATAAGCTACTATAGACTCAAGTGTCTTACGCTTTTGACCAACAATGGCGACAATAATCGGTTCGACACAGACCGGCGACAATAGAACGTTCAAACTATATCAAAGATGTCTCACATAAAATCCTACAGAAATCGGTAGAATCTCGCTGATACAAGTTTCGTTGATACTAGAGGCCAGGACGCCTAACACTGGCGCAAACGCACTTATAGAGGCAATAGGCTATTTTTTGTCCGACCACCATATACTTTAAAATCGGTGATTTGGGGTTGATGTTTGTTTTGTTAGTGAAAATCTGTTACCGACAAATGTATGTATGTAGTAGGCTTCATAGTCATCCTCCTAACGTTTTTCAGTCATGGCCGTCAGCGGATACTAGATCTTCGTAGAAATATTAAAGTGCACAATCGTGTAGGTATCATGTCACAGACCATGCTCTCTCGCTTGCCGCACTCTCATAGTCCTATAGGACGGCTATGTGACACGACCACCTCATGTTTCACAAGTTAAATATAGTTTTCCTTGTTCTATCATATGAGTAACATGCGAGGCAAGTAAGGCGACTCGATATTACCATGGCTATCAGTGGCGAAGGTTCCATACAACTCGATTTATACCGGCTACCCTTTGAAAACTGGCACAGTCAGTATTTTATAGACAATTAATAAAATCACATTAAAGATTGACCCTTTGCTACTGATGGCTATTCATATTCCTACCGCCTATTATTTTTTTCTATAGTAAAAGGACGTTAAAGGTATTAAACATATTATATTTGTGTAATGATATAAATAAAATAAATAAAGGGACATACAGACCTGCTTACTCAACTCCGCCACCTTTGCTTGAAGTTTCTTTTTCTTCTGGTTCGGTGGCAAGTCTGAATAATCCTCCTTTCCATCCATAGACATGTTATTCTGTAACGCAAACCAGCAGTTAATCCTCAGTTTCCACTCTTGCGCAGTGCAAAATGCAACCGTACACCACAAAATCCGCTAACGCCACTAAAATACCACCCAGTATCAAAAACTTTAGAAAACATGTTTAAATAAATTCTGTAAATATATATTCTTACTTTATTTTTACCCTTGAATAAATTTTTAAACATGCTTAACGATCTACGACCACTTATAAATCAATGAAACTCGGTTACGTTCTAAAATATTAATTTAACCACATAGCTCCGTCGGACTCAGTAGTCAACTGTCCGATATTCACGGTAAACGGTCATTATCCGGTCAAATGCAATCAAATTACTATAAGCGACCTCATTTAATTCATGTAGCAAACCTAAATATAAATATATATTCACATAATACATATTCGTATTGTAATATAAGCTACACAAATACTTAGTCACAATATCTATTAACAAATTAATATAAACAACATGAAAACAGAATGCGAGTGCGCTGAAACCAATGGAAGCCGTGCAGGCTTGGAAGTTAGAACAAGCGATACAAACCAACCAACTGTGTGTGAAAGAGAAAGTTTATTGGTCATCTCATAAAAGAAACACATTACTTATCTACACTCTACGTAAATATATCAACATCGTGACATTGAGAGCATTTACTGCATTGTTCTCAATTTATGAATCTTTGGTCAGGCTGTTATGACAATGCATATATTTTTTGTCGAAGAGAGGTATGTATAAGGAAAAACATCTTAGAAAATGCTGGCGTTAATAAATTCTACCTCAGCATATTCACGTTTAATATTCCGATAGTCAAGACAAGACACATAGCGTAGTCTCCGACCGCATTGACGAAATAACAAACGTCTTACAGAATCATGCATCACATCTACCAAACAAAGGGTTACTCACACACATCATAACTGTATGATGTAAGTATGTTTATTTTGATTGTAGTATTGAATTCAATCAAAACAAAACATAATCGTTGTAAACAAACAACATTTTTCAAATATTACTAGTTAACCAATAAACAGTCTCACACACGTCACCGAATGCATCACGACACACGAGTCACACCGGACTGACCTTGATCGAGTTGCAGGCCTCGACAATCTTCTGTAGAAGCGTTAGCGGCGCGCGCGGGACGGGGGAGGCAAACAAACAACATTAACATGGGGTTTGTAGAAACACACCGGACGGACGGACCGACTGACCGGTCGCAACAAGCGATATTGTGTATGTAGAGGTGTACATGTAGACCACGCAACATAAAAGTGTTTGCTGGATAGTGGTAGATGTGTCGTAAAATTTTGTTTGTCAACGTTACTTTATGAACTCTAGTAGAAGTCGCAAAGATGAACGGTTAACTGGTCGTCATTTTTTAATTGTTTAAACGTTGCCTCACACTAGGAAATTCTCCTGTATCGTGAGTGCGTTTACAAACATTTAAATACACATACACAAACAGCCAGACCCGTAACAACTACCTGTAGTCCATACAAATATTTGTCCCGTGGGGAAATCGAACCCGCAACACGAAGCGCAGCAGTCAATCGCTCAGCCACGGCGCCAACCGTGCCGTGATTTATTACTTGGACGATGAAAACCGTACTGCTCAGCAATAAAAACAGTCTCTCGATTGACTGATCAAATTTATTTTTTTAGGTGGCAATTCATGTCTTGTCATTTCACTCTTAGGACAGTTATTAAATACAGTTACAAGTTAGCACAAACTGATCACCATGACGGTACAGAAAAATCAGGCTAATAAAGGAACACCGCGCACGTTTTGAGTCATAAAATAACGTTTATAAATAACTGACAGCTTGGAAAAAAGAAAGTAAAGTAATTGTATGACAAATTGTTTAAGACGGTGTTATTCATAATTGCTTGTTGTTTATCAACATTAACAGAAGCTAGTGATTCATGCTAATGACTTACATCCCCACCACCGCGGGGCGACTTACTTTTTCCACATGACATGGCACCGACGCAGACAGCCAAATTATCAATTGGTTGTTATTTGTACCCATGTTAGGTAGGGATCGAACAGGGATTGAAAGATAAAAATAAATTAGTACCTCCAACTTACACAATAAAAAATAAAATAAGAAACTCACTGGCGTTTAGTCATTGTTTTCAGTTTTCCTCATTCAATCGATTTGATTGTAAAACGTTTTATGACTATACGCCAGCTGTGTAAATAAATGAACAAATGTAATAACATAAAAATGATATAACATCAAATCGTATTGTACAAATTAAATAAATAAATTATAGTATCATACCATGCATTTACGTAATAATTATTTAAAAATTCATGATGAATATTAAGCTGATATGAAGCCCATACATAATTTCAAGCTCGCAGCCCCAAAACCTTATAATTTGCTTCCGAAATAAAATAAATTGAACGAATGTTTGAATACGATAAGATAGCAGCTGTAACATAATAAAATAATAATAAACCTAACTACGTTATGAAGTCAGCATTAGATCTCACACATGCGGTACATTATTATTATACAATAACGATAGATGGATTATCTTGATATAAAACTGTGCGAACATTTACGGAACAATGCTGTCTTCATAAAACACTGACAATTATTGTATAGAACTATTGACAACGGAAATCTCTATTGAATCTATCCACATGCTTACGCAAGTAGACAAACATGACCATATAACCCAAATATCTGTCCTTGTCACACCTGGACTGCATCAATATGTTCATCTCACCTTATTGGAGCTGAAAATGGAGAGGAGGCCTCCTCTCTTCTTGATCTTGTTCCCGGAGACGGTGCCGCGCGCCGCCGTGAGGTGGTTGTGTGGGTGGTGGTGGGTGGTCGCCGCGTCCGTGGTATCAGCCCCGGACGCCGTCTCAAATGCAAAATCTTCGGGCGGCACGAAACCTGACTTATACCTGTCTATAACTAATTTTGTGTCCTGTAAATACAATTACATCATTATTTATAGATTTTTTTTTAATAAAAATTCAAACGATGCCAAGAATTAATTGGCACTAGTTTTTAGGTCGCTCCTAGCCGTTAGATCTCGATAGGCTATAAAATTCGCCATAACTATTATTGTAACCCATTTCTTAGTTTAACGATCCTTATAAAATGTTTAATATGCTGCTAATAAACTATTTTCTTTGAATCATTAAACGGCAAACTATGTATCATGAGAGCATCATGACACAACTTAAAAGCTATTTTGGTCAGTGTTCGGTTGACTAACAAGCTATAATACAATATGTGACACCAATTCTAATGTTATGTAAACTTGAAATATGGCTGCGACCAGTAAACAAAATATACAATATTCATTCCACGTGCATAACATAAGTGGATATTTAACTATTACAATACCAATACTGAAATGCGACGCAATACGGAGAAGAATGTAATTATCTCGAGTTTCAGATTAAACAATCTTGATGAATCACTGTCTCATCTACTGTCATAAGTATGCGTGTCTAGGAATGTGATCGAGTGAAGCTTTCTGCAGGTTTCACTATTTGAAACAAGTCTTGTCTTAAATGAATCCGAGTTATTATTAGATCAAAAATCATTTTTAATTGAATTTTCTAATAGTTGTACTAAAATCAGATTATCTTACCTCTTTTTCATTAATACTATTTGCTGCAGTCTCCATACCGTCGAGACACTGCATGATTATCGGAAACACCTTCCTTTCCACGTCCACAGAACTCAACATGAAGTTCTTGATATTTTTTATCCTTTTCTCATCTAAGTCCTGTAAACATAAAGATTACTTGTTAAAAGAATAAACATGTTTCCGCACAAAATTATACGAAAATAGTGGACATGTTTTATGCATGTCTCTCCCAGTTGACCTAGTTGGCGTCCCGCCAGAATGCACCATACAAAGTGGTTGCACTATTGGACCCAACATTTTCCTGAATTTCTTCAAACTCACACAATGACTTATGTTTATGTTCAGCCCGCGTAGCATGACCACCGTAGAAACAGGTTTTGTCGACGGAAGAATCGACTAAATGGCAGAACATCAAAAGAAATCTGTCATTTTTTTTCGGGCTGGAGAAAATCTCATAATCACAGCGAGCATCTTGTAATCGAACCCATTTACAAGGAACATGACAGATTTTCATTAGTCAACGTGTTAAAAGTGTCATGAATTTATAATTCAATTTTCTTGACAAATGTAATTAAATAAGACAAATAACGTTCTTGTAATATTGTAAGGAAAAAGTGATAAATTGGAAAGGAACTGGGCATATTATTTAAATATGGTACATGATCGTTCGTGACAGTAAATCATTAGCATCGTAATTTATTGGTTGAGTCGTCGTGCCGGTTGAGTTTCTACAAGATTATTTTAGGATATACGATAGATGTCGCAGATTGTGTCCCAACGGTATTTGTAACTGGAAACCAAAGTGAGATATCCTAAACTCAAAAACGGTATGAAATATTGTTGTTCATTAAAGAAACCTAAAAGCGCCGTTGTTTGGCGCGTGTCTAACAAGAACTTGATATTTTTCGATTACTTTATCTCTTGGATAAAATCTATGTTAAGTGTCAATTTTAAAAATTGAGATGAAACGTTTATTGAATAATTTAAATTAGACAACCTCATACATAACACAAACGGCATTAGAAAATAATATTGCGAAAATGTTAAAATTGTACTTTCTTTCTGTTCAGGTTAACGCGATACAAACGACCCTGAGTAAACTCGTAGTTAAGTCCTGAGCCAGAAGAATTGACGGGATGAACAGGACTGTCCTTGAAGGAGGCCTATGTCCAGCAGTACACGTCTTTCAAATGGACGATGATGAAGAAGAATCACCTTCTTTTTTGAAGTCGGTTAAAAACTCGTAACTCACCTGTAACTGTTTGAAGACATGCGGCAGCCGCTGCTCATAGTGCTGTCGCTGCGCGTCATTTGTTTTGCGCAGCTGATCCATGTACTCCTGCTTCGCGTCTTCGCACGCTTGACTCCGGAGTTTCATGTTCGCTTTCTGTTTTTCCACCTCCGCTCGACTGCAACTCAATGGTGTTGCGATTAGAATGATTAAAGTTTATCTTTTAAGTATAAAACGCTCTTATAACTAGTCTCAAGACCTCATGTCTCATATAGTTGCATCGAAGAGACCATCCCTCGTTCACTAATCATTTGCCTAGCGTTTTCCCATCTATGTAGGGGCGGCTTCCAGTCTAACCGGATGCAGCTGAATACCAGTATTTTACATGGAGCGACTGCCTATCTGACCTCCACAACCCAGTTAGTACTGGGTAATACGATACCCCTTGGTAAGACTGGTTGTCAGACTTTTTGGGCCACTGACTACCTGTAACGACTGTCAAGAACTGTCAAGGCTGTCCCTCGTTCACTAAGAGTAGTAAAAAGGCAACGACTACATAGATTCGAGTAGAACGGCTAGCAGCGTCTCCCAGATATTTTAATGGTTGTGTTCATTAACGAACCTATTAAAACAGCAGACGTTTAGTGGAGCCGATAAAGTAAAGGTTTCCGTCGTTAGTCAGTAAAATTTACGTTCTCTAGGTTAACCATCTGACCACAACGGTAACCGGCAGCGGTGTAAGCTGACGGTCTCCATTTGGCTCATATATCAAGTGAATCACCATCTTAAGGAGCTATTAAAGTTAGCTACGTTCTAGCCACATATTTCATGTTATTTATTTTAGAGTTTAAAAGAAAAGTTGGCATGAATAGTACAGACACTGGTATCCTCAGCCCCATAAGGTTTACCCTTGCTATTGTGCTGTGTTAAGTATTGAACCCGCGCCAACGTCATTGTTTATGAGGTCAAGAATACATTATATTTTCTCGTTGCCAACTCACGCACATACTGATAAAATATGTATTAGTATTATTTATCATAAGGAAAAAATTAAAGAACCGCAGAACTAATTCAGTTAACAACGAAACCAATGTTAACATTGAAATAACACAGCATTAAAATTCGATTACCACGGCGTTTACAATTCGCTGTACACTTTACGCACTGTTTAATCAGCTGTACAGTTTGTGGGTCAAGTAGTGAAGTAACTAGTGTATTGAATAATCACCTCAGATTAAGGTCGGCGTCTGCCTTCTGGAAGGTCTCCAGAGCTCGCTCCGATTCCCTGGCTGCTCGCTCGTATGATCTCCGTGCTCGCTCCAAAGAACCTATCGATGAGTTCAACACTCCCATTTGTTTCGCACCTTCGTTCAAATGTTGCTGTAATTAAACACAACGTTGCTTCATCAAGAGTTACAAAAGTAAACAACAAAACAGCTTCAAGGAAGACAATCAAGATCAGAGTTATTTGAATCCCAAGATTCGAATTTGAATTATAACTATAAACGAGTCGGTGTAGTCATGTTTATTTTTAGAAGCCCTGCGTTAAGGTACCGGTGATGCCATACTGTATTGTGTCGGCTCAGAATTCAGAAGTATGTTCAATAAAACGGCTGTGAAATAAAAGTTGAGGTTGTTTAAGATTAATCTTTAACAAAACGCATTAAAACTTAAGTTTACTTTAGCTAATAGTACCTCGGAAAGGTGATAACATCAGGTGATAATTACGGCATAGACACAAATGTCTACGTGACGATTTCCGTTGACATATCCCGAAAAAAAACAAACATGTGGTTTTTCTGTAAGTTGCTGCAGTTTTTTTATCATCCTACCCGTCGTCATACGTGTTAATTATATTTTTCCTTAATAAACATTAGGTATTATGAATGCACAGTTTCTGCACGACTTAGGATACTTTGTTGTAGTTCATGCTGTGCCGATTTCCATTATAATGAAAACTATAGGTATATACTAGTATCGCGCCTTCTACCCCTGACATTTCGCATGTTCCCCAGTTCCTTAGGTCTCGTGTAGTGGGGCACAAACCCGGACTACACGGTCAACAGGCAGGCAGCTGCTTATAATTTCCTAGTAGCTACTCAGTGAACACACCAGAGAACCTCAAATTCTCAGCAGTCGCGGTTGCCACCGCTATAGACCAACTAGTCGAAAATGGTCATTGACATTTACAGAATAAACTAGTAAATGTCGTCCTATAAGGCCCAGACTCAACCAGAGCGGAGACGAGTGGAGCGGAGACGAGATGTGTAAGATTCAAGATTTTAAACTATCATGGTCACTAACATTATCATAACTTCAGTTTATCCGTGATCATGGTACGCACGACGGCCAATCAAGCTATACAAAACCAGTTTATGCGGATCTCTCATTTTTTTATGAAATCTATACAAAGCGAGGCCAAGTTATACTGGAAATGTACAGCTTCATGTGCCGCCGTGTGTACTTGCAACAGCGCCGAAATATCGGGAACTCAAGCAAATCAGTAAACATGGTATATCCCGTTTCTAGTGTTAATGATATTGTGTAAGATTCGACCAATCACAGGGGAGATGAGAGACGCGATGTAAATTTCATCCCATATTGTTGGTCCGCTCCGCTCGTCTCCGTTTTTGTGGAGTCCGAGTCTAAAGCTCGTTAAAATAATTGATGATTTCCTCACCTTCCTTTCTTCTCGCAGCTCTTTGGCGAGTAGATGCAACTCTCGTACTACATTTGACTGTAGGTTTTCCGCGACCACTTCCCGTTGGCCCGCGAAATCGTTTAACTCTTGAAGTAAATGTTTAAATGATTTACATGCCGTATACCTGAAAATTGAATGACTATTACTAATTTGTTACAAGTTGTTAACAAACATGCAGTGAGTTTTATGGGGCTAAGAAATATTTGTGGTTGAATTTTCCTCAAACGGTTGTGGACATCATCATCTGCCTAGCCTTTTTCCCCAACTATATTAGGGTCGGCTTCCAGTCTTACCGGATGTAGCTGAATACCAGTATTTTACATGGAGCTACTGCCTATCTGACCTAAACAGCCCAGTTTTTAACCCATACATTTTGGGCCAATAACTACCTGTAACGACTGTCAAAGCTAAAGATCGATCCGAGCGGCTGTGGACAATGCAATATCAAATAAGAAACCCTGAAATTTTGGTCTCATCATAATCAACAGCCCCATTTCACCCACTAGGCCTTTCTGTTTGTGCCTATGTTTACGATTCTGTGCCAGCCACGAGGACGCTAGGATTTATCCACGATGTCAACACAAGGACTTAGAGGTACCACTGACTGAAAATCTTCGAAAGATGGGTTTTTTGCAGATCGAAATCAAAGTATCATCACACAGTTTACGAAAGTTCCTTGATCTGATTTCGGTCAACAGAAACCTGTTTCTGTAAAGCAAAATATTGTGCAACTATATTATAGCGACATAAGTTAAGCGTCATCAAATATGCAACAGTAAAATGCTTGGCCGTACGTTTGGCGTGCCCAATTCAGTTTTCCGATAAACTGCCTTAGGTTAACATGACATAAAGTACTCGTATATCATGCATGCTACAATACAGTACAAGGTTTACAATTCCATGTTTATTTAACTTTTCTTTTATCGTTGGCGTTATAAAGTTAAGATTAGCGATGAATCAACGTCCTTGCAAAGGAAAAGTTCAGGTATTTATGACGCTGGCCGGTAAACAAGACGTTCTTGGAAAAAACTGCATGATTCATATCCGGCACGGAGTTCAAAAAAATTAAAATACTCACTGGTATTCATCTTCTTCTTTTCTTTTTGGTTGATAGTTTTTGACAAGCCTCCTGAAAAAAAAATTATTTAGTTTGAATAAGATCGAATTATACATAATTTTGGTTAATAAATAACACTGTTATGCATGCTATAAACAAAAACACGCTGTAAAATTAGCGTGTAATCGCAATCGCAACAGTCATCGTTATTCATAAGATAATTACGATAATACCATTAACCAGTAAGATAAAAGTAACGTCTTATCGTAGTTTTGACAACATTGCATCTAAATCGCACTATAAGCTGGTTTTGATCTAGCTATTATTAGCTTTAGACATAAAAACAACGTTAAATCGCCTTTTGAAAAATAATATAAAACTGATGATTAATTTTCAAGCTTAGTTAATGAGTTTATTCACCTGAGTTTTCCTGCATATTCTAATTCAATAGCACACCTCTCCTTAACGAAGTTTCCATATTTGTCTAAAAAATCAATTCCTTTATGTGTGTGGGCGGCTAAGTTATCATACTGATCCTGTGAACAAAGAAAAACAATATTTATAATTACAGTACTGCTAGCTTACTGTTTAGTCATAGTTTTAGTAATAACATTTGTTTTACAAGTGCACAACGAAAACAATGAAATACCTAATGATTATAAAAGTCAGAGGAAACGGGTGGCGATAGCCGGCCATCCCAACGGGAAACTGGCGAGTAATACCGATAACTGCTATTGTTTAACTTAGGTCATTCATTTTGATTACTGAATTTGAAATAATTAATTCCTTATTTTCACTAAATTTCTCAATTTACTGTGGGAATAGGATGCAGTAAATTCAAGTTTTATAAATGGGTGTGTTTTTGCTAAAGGCCTTCTCACTCCCACCGAGGGCGAGGGTGATGCGGCGGACGGGAATATAGTGATCGCGTGCCGTGATGCGCACGCGACTGCACTTCCCAGTCGCCCTTGACTCTTCAGCTACGTATACCGAGTGCAACGACACTGCTCTCACTTTAAACACCTCCAATCTAAAAGTTCATTCCTGAACTCCTCATTAATATTGCATTATGAATGTCTCGTGAACAACATAATATATTATTCCAGTGTTACACGCTCGGACAAATAACGGACGTGATAATATTTGGCGTCTAATAGCATTAATTGAATGCGTAGCGACACTGCTCAGCTGCAATGAACGTTTTGTGGGCACGCATAATATGAAATGTGAATAGAATATTTTTAGACATGACAGTGTCTCGCAAACATTCATATTAAAAAAAAGTTCTAAAACACTAGAACGGAGACGGTTAAGTATCTCGATCCCGTATGGAGAGAGTCAAATAGTCTGAATAGTTGATGAATTAATAAAAGCGAAGTGGGACAATAAAGAAATAATAGACGAGGAAGAATCTATTGTACGTTGCTCTTGAGCAGACTAAATTGAAATAAATTAATGTGTTTATACGCACGAAAAATCACCTCCAGTGTTTAAATTTTCTTGCCCACTTCTTTCTCAATGGCAAAATAATTTACTGTGCAAGACTAGCTGTAGAATGAAAATATAGTTGGCGAAATGTGGTGTGTATTAGGTACACCTTGGCCTTACCCTTTGGGGATTACAGGCGTGATGTTGTTTGTAAGTATCTAGTAAATATCCGAATTCAGTACAATATAATTTATGTGTGACCACTGCAATATTTCGTGTGGGCAGTAAACTATTGTGTCACATAACTTGGCATGGCGAGTTTTGGTGAAACACAAACATTCAACATTTATTTGCAGAGCATATCCCTGAAGACATGACTTTTGTTAATCAATTTTCATATTAAAATGACTCGTTCTCGTACCTATAACGTAACGGCAGCAAACTATATGTCTGAGACCCAAGTATCATGGCAGAGAGCGTAGACAAAGGTGTTTCTTATGATAATATGCGGTCTACAGACCAAAGAATGTACCGTTGCGGTGGAAAGCCTGTCATTAGCGTTTTACCTTCGAGATATTAAATTAAACGTCAAATATGAATAGCCGATCATTGGCCACACGTTACGTCGCAAATTAAAAAGATATCTTATCTGATACTTATGAACTTGACTTGCGGAATGAGGTACTTGACTGGTATTGAGTGAAAATGATTGTGTATTTTATCAATAATAAATTACGATGTCTCTTTACGGTTAAGAAATGAATGTATGTCGCTGTCGTAGGTACTATAATAGGTACGCAAAAAATTACAATGGCTGTGTCAGTGTGGTGGGTCGGTTCGTTAACCCTGATGCTGGAGCGACATCGCACAACCGCACAAGTCCGCGCGCCGGTGCGAGAGTGGCTCGACTGCCTCCACTGGACGTGGGAGAACCTGATTTGTGACAACTGTGATACCTTTGACGTACGTTTTAGTGCGAAACATACGCCGCACCTTGTGCAATTACTTTAGGTTCTGATAATGGCTGGAGTAATTTACGTAATTGGAGGAATAAGTACGTGTTGGATGGCATAAAGTAAGATTGTAACATGCTAATTCAGTAGGCAGCGTGAAATAGAAAAGGAACACATGAATATTAGCTAAAAAAAATATTCACATAAATTAGTCTTGTCGTTCGATCTCTTAATGGACTTAGCCTAAAAGCAGTTGTTACGTTCTTAGC
Organism: Noctua fimbriata; assembly: GCA_905163415.1. Taxonomy (NCBI): domain Eukaryota; kingdom Metazoa; phylum Arthropoda; class Insecta; order Lepidoptera; family Noctuidae; genus Noctua; species Noctua fimbriata. Next base: position 8,464,217 of record LR990922.1, on the reverse strand, counting down.
CAAGAATACAGGGTCACCTAGTATTTTCAATCTTAGAAATGCGTGAACCAGATAGCAAGTGGCACATTATCGAGAAGCGTTGGATGGACGTGTGGTTGATCCTACACACGAGTGTGGTTCAAAAAGGCGGTTGGTGGGCGGCACCGGGGCAAAGGAATGCGCACACGCAATGTTCAAACCATGATCGCAGTCATCAGTATGCGGAGCACACTCAGCGCGGTTACCGACACGTGTTCTACCGACTACCTTGGCTAATTACTACGATTCAAATTCATATTTGACAGTCGTTACGTGACTATTTGCCATATTTGCGTTGTAACATATTTATTGTTATGATATAACTAGTCATTGAAAAATGTATGATTAGTACTAGGTACTTTAGAGGAACAAAGAAGTTATCCTACTATCAAGGATTATTCCTTCATCGTCATTCAATTGCATTCATATGAAATAATTTATACATAGTTTTTATAAGAACAGTCCATAAACGGGTCCTCTATTTTTACCCCGTCTCCTCATGATTCATTCACATTTTGCTATTTTCTTTCGATATGACTATGCGTCGAACAAATCGTCGAAGGGATTTATCGTCTTGGCTTGACTATTTACTTAAATAATTTTACAGTAATTTATTCGAATTCCCATACAGTATACAATGTATGTCATATTTGGCAGCCGGAGCGGGTGTGTCAGTGAACCTGTGTATGGCGTTCGTGCACAACTGCGGCTCGGTCGACGCCATCAATACTTGGTAATTGGCACTCTCTTCACGCGATAACCAAATATTGTGTTAGCTACACAATATCAACAACGTCTGCCACACTAATCTGACCCGTAATCGTTATACGCGTCGTTATCTATGCATAATTTAACCATCTTGAGAGTTCGCAGATCCATTAATTTTAATTGCCTAACATGATTTTGTCATTCTGAATTTAAAAAGCCTAGCGGTGAACTAGTTTGCAAAAACCGGCTGTATCAATTTCTCGAAATGAATTTAATTATTTCAAGTTAAACAAGCCATTTGGTTAGTGTCAATAGGAACATTGTTAAAATGTTAACAATAAAATTCAACTGCTAACGGGTATGGCAAATGACCTTGCGTTCTAGGTATCTGAACGTCTCACCTGAATGCCAATGTCACACACACCTCGACAAGTGTATCGTATAACACGAATGGTTTACGAGATTGCATCTCGTATTATATCTTAGTTGGACAGACGTGTGAAGAGCTGAACACTTATACGTATAGCTGCACGTATGTTATTGACGCAGGGAGTTGGAGCTTGTAAGTTTTCTCATGCATTTTGCACAATGTTCACTTCCGGTATGTCTCGAAGTCATCAACATTTATTGGAAGAGTGTAGTCACACCGGAACAGTCTGGGTCGGTCGGCGAAACAGATTTGTTTGATCGAATGGTCGTCCGTCGATGAGTCACGGTGGAGGAACGCCCTGGCCCTGTCCTTTGCTGATTAGCACTCATTACTCATCGTTTGTTAATCAGACAACAATGCCCGCACGACTAGATAAGATTACGTGAAGTTTATGGAAACAATAGTAAATGTTAAATGCACACATTTTCTTCAAAGCTGATTGTTTGAAACCTTATTACTTTAAGCAATGATCGGGAAATCTACTTATTTCATTAGAATTAATACAATTCCATGTTCCGGATAATCCCAATCATTAATCATGGTTATTTTTGTCGGATTCACGGTTAACCACAAAAAAAATATTGATAGCCAAAAGTGATGCATTTAGGAAAAAATTATGTTGTTTAATTTTTCTATGACTCATTATTTGTTATACCCTTTAATGCTCAGTATAGAAATTCTATACCAAAACGCTTGAATTAATTATTATACATTGTATATGGAGTTATTTAGAGAAAACGGGAATTACTTAATGGCATATTTAATGTGCTAGGGTACATTTCAAAGAATCAACATGAGCAAGAATACGACCTGGCTCGTAAAAAAACGTGCAAACGAATGTTTGCTATCTAAAACCAGATTAACAAGTTTTATATCTATATTAGGCTTTAAAAAAAATATCAACCACCAGCTAAACAAGCTGAAAGCAAGAATGCGAACAAGTTCGCAATAAAAAAAAAAGTATTTCAATAAAATTGAGACCAGGCAACACTATTAGAGCCTTATTAATTAAAATTAAAATGCACATGAATTATCAGAAATACGCTTCGTATGTTGATCGAAATAGTATTTATGATACCCTATAATAAAATCGTTTTTCTGCCTTACATGCCGAATTGCCGATGATACTTTCTTAAATCACTTGGCCCCAGTAGGTGGTCGTGTTAATTGCAGCATCAGTGTATATCCGAAGCCACGAGAGTTCTGGTTGAAACTATTTTACCTTAAATTTATTATGGGTATCATTAACACGACGAAGAAGAAGAAACGGCTATCAGGATTCATAATTATCAAGATGATTATTTTCTTTGATAATTACCCGATAATTATCCATGTTGATTCATAACTTGATCTCTTTAATTTTCGACTCAAACCGCTTTTATTTTTTTTACGCACTCAAATTCAGTCCAAACAGGTTGTCTATTTTCGTAAATATCACTCTGGTTCTAAATAGTGAAACAGAAACAAACATTCCCAACCAAAAGTAGCAAAAATTTTGTTACTTGAAAAAGTATTTTTTTTTTGACACAACTCGTTTGGTTTCGCATGGAAACGGCACATCATCGCATTCGGATAAACGTAAGGTGACATTGATAATGTTTTTTTTATTATCATGATCACTTCGAACCCTGGCGGGTATATTTATTAGTTCTCCAAAATTGCAGGTATAAGGACATTTGGACTACTATACTAGACGTAGGCATATTTTAAACGAAATTCGGTACTGAGCTCGCGGACAATTCAGTGGTTAGTATATAGTAATAGGGGAGTAAGATTATTAATCAAATCAAATTAACTGTTCAATAAATTTGGTTGCAGTGAATGTTGAATCGACAACGCAGAATTTGCTTGGTTATGCTATAAATTTCGCGTTTTCGCATGATTCTAGAATTATTTCGTTTTTATCATTAAATGAAATTGAAATTGTGGATTCCGTGTTTGCTGCTTTTCTGTTCCGTCTTTCCAATGATTGATTGGATGAATAAAAATTGTTCTTGGCATACTTTTAATATTATTGATCCCGTTCAAACGATAGAAATTATAAGAAAGACAGTGAAAGTAGCAAAGTGAAATTATAACATAGTTTAGAAATCTCATGTCCAACAGTGGACAGCAATGAGCTGTGGGCTGTGACGTTGCTTATTTAGTAATCATTTTGGTTTTTCTATTATTTCGAACATGTCGTCTGACAATGACAATGATCTAATTTTAAACGCTATGTCACTAAAACACGATAATACCTCTCTTAATCCATGACCGTCCCATATCATATTGCCAACAAGGGTAATGTAAACCAGCCGCCATATTTTAAGCCAAATAAATAAGCGATTATTTTCCTACTGATAACCCACGAGTTTCGTCACCAGGTTCGATGCATTATAGTTGAATAGGATCACACTACGGCCTATCTATAGCTGGAATAAAATAGAATGTCATTATGTATCCTTAATAGTTATTTCATTAGCTGTACGGTATTAGTTTACTTGATCTAGTTTACACTTATCTATATTTTGTTAATCCTCATTATCGACGTCAGTCGTTACTAATGCTAAACCCATTAGCACCACGACGGTCACGTGTGAAATTAAAAATACTGCTTTGTACACAGAAAACCAGAAATGGAGCCCCCCAGTTACACCAGCAACCCCCGCCCTTTAATACACCCACGGCATACAGGTTCTGCTCTTACTTTATGTAATTGAAGTAGAGTTGCATAACGACCCACTACAGGTGACATAATTTATATCCATAATACGACAAATGCCAACCGACCCTTACTACTTACACTTTCCAATACCAGTTCCGAGTTCGGCTTTGCTATAATTAATCAAGATTGAAAACGTAAACAAATACGTCATATGTTGTAACATTAATTTCTGTGGTTTATGTAAAATATTTAATACGTTCTGGTCATTTATCTTCATGGTCTGCTAACTAACAAAATTCACTAAGCCGATTAAAACATTTATTTCTGAAGAGTTCAGAAACCTCTAACTATACACCATTTACTTTTTGATTAGAATGTCAGCCTACATACTGATTGTTATTTTATCGCAAGGTGTTTTTAAAAACTAATTTGTAAATGTGTTGAGAGACTTAATGGCCGATGACACAGTTCAATTTTGTTTAACTATAACAAAGGTGACACATACTTTTGTCTGGCTTACGCTATAGACTGCGGTTTTAATGAAATACCTAATTATAATGGATTTTAATTAAACCAACACGCAAAACTCATCAAAGCAATAATTTGATAATGAAGGTTTTTAGAAAGCTATGAGAATTATAATTATAGTTTACGACCGTGGTCTCAAATTGATACGATATCTGACATTTTCAAGAGAACATTGAATGATAAAATGATATCAAAACTATGCCGCTTCATTCATATTAAAATTGTTAGCCGTCATCGTCAACAAGAATAAACTTAGAAAGGGTGAAATTACAATAAAACCTGTCGACTTCCTTTCAGAGCGTTTCACATTTCATTTGCAGTGTAAACTCGGTCCGGTCCAAGCGAGGTTGAATCCTATATTGGGAGGTGTGAGTCACGATTGATGACGTCATGGGGTGTCGGGGCGCGCACCCCGCCTGCGTCACCCTGCGTGACTCAATGTCGCGCCCCCGACCATTCGCCTTGGGCCAGACAACCGCTCAGACACAAATAAATATAAATTGATACCAAAATAGTACGTGGCATTTTACTTCGTCCAATATACTAATGTTTGAAGTTTCTTTTACCAAAAAATGTCTTCATCCAATATTTCTCTGTAGTCGTGGGCTTATGCTTTACTAAATAAATAATGTTATCTCATACTTTCGTCCGATTTCCGGCGTTATCAATCTAGGTTACGGAAGATCTTCATTCTATTTATTTATATTTTACTCTCTGATAAGCATAAAAATACGAAGCATCGTAGTATTTTAATAATATGCACTTATAATACGAAAAAAGGAATTAGACTGAATCGTATGGCATGAATTGCTTAAATCTTTGGTACGGTATTTGCAGGTTTATGCATTAAACATGACTTATGTGCAGAGCTTTCTTTTTATGAAGGTACCTTCTCCATATAAATAAATGCAAGCCACGTCCCAAAATACTTCAACGCGTACGTAACAATTTCACTTTCATCTTCACTAACAAAATACAAATTAACTTGCACAACAGCAGGAGATTGTTTGGTCGTAAAATCATACAACAAATAGATATTTCCATACAATTTCCGATTTCCAACACATTTCATCACTCAATTAGGTTAAGGTTTGCACACACCTACGTTTAAATGAATTACACTATATTAAATTTGAAAGTAGATATTTCACCACTATACATATAGGCCTAAAGTCGTAAACACAGACATTAACAAAATATTATGTAGCAGAGCAGTGAGACAAACTCTGTAGAATGGCTCTCAAAACAAACACCATCGGTGAGAAGTCTTGAGACTTAGAACAATAACAAATCGATTGCTGTTTCGAATAAAAACCACGCACATTTAATGCTAAACCTTGCAAAAGACTAAACAAAACGTGCCATCATTATGGAACAGCCAGTACCTTCATTAAATATTTCAAATCCAACGAGCACGTACGATCTTTTATGGTCGTAACTTTTGGTACTTTCTACACTACACTGTTTTTGTTGTCTACACGTTTATGCAACGCACTAAAGAAAATTAATTTGTTATCAAAATTCCGTACAGCCTTGGGGAAAAGTTTTGCCATTATGTAATTGGAATGTATTATTGGTAATTTATTGCTAAATCAATATTTCACACATGGACTTGATAAGGCTCCAGCTAAGGATGAACCTTGAAAACCGACGTAATCAGTTGATTCCATTGGAATGGTAAGTAATCTCTCACTCACTGAGGTTGAAAACTATTTTGAACCAGAAACCCACGTGGATGTTGACCATGCGTGTAAGGGACCCGCCGCTGATGGTAAAAGTGGTGGAAAGCAGCTCTCGCGCCGGTAGAAAGTTACACGAGGACACCGTTTCTCATTAATAACGATGATACAAAAATTTCATATTTTCACACAGCACTGCACAAACTAAATAAGTGCTAATATGGTATCAGCCATAAGAACGAAATATGGAAAAACAAGAGAATTAACGTTTATTAGTAAATCGTTCACGGTGCATGCACGGACAAGGCCTTCATAACAAAACAGTTAAGTTGTGAAAGTCGCACACGAGATCTGCAAGGTGCAACGACTTGGGCCAAAACTGTGCCAAACACAGCCGCTCCATTACATAAGGAGCGATCGATTTGTTACAAAATAAATACCCACAAAAACTAACTATTACCATATCACAAGTTGGGGTGCCAATTACAAGGCATAGGTTACGACGAAGAATCCAATGGTTCACATGCCGTATGTGTGTATAGACGGTCTTTCCTTTCAATGATTGCGCTCGAATAAAAACCTCTTTACACAAACATTAAAACAAAAACTCAATGAGGATTTGAAATAATTCACACTTTACCACATGTTATAAACTTCCGAAATAGTAAAACAGTACTACCATTGTTCATGTAGTCTGAAACTTCATAGACGGTTTTTGAATTCATTCCTACAACAGAGGCTTAAACTATGTAATAAACGCAGTTCCCAGTTTCAAAATAATCCTCGTCTGCAGTTTTATGGTCCGACCACAGGCGCGAAAAGTTAGTCAATTGTAGTTTCGCCAGACCAAGCAAAAAACGATTGAAAATGTTTCTCGTCGGCTGAGCTCTTCCGCAACCGCAATACGCATCTGTAGATGACATCCAATTCTAGAAATCTGTCAAACTGCATATTTTAGTTATATTTTTATATATTTTTAGTTATTCTGCATAGTCTAGATTTTTTACAAGTCTCGATCCTTGTTTTAAATGAATTTAGAGAACCAAAAATCGTCCAGCACAAAAGCAGTGCAAAATGCGGATCCCTCACTATTATTTTCAAGTCCCCGCTTTTCGCATAATGTTGAAATAATTTTCATCCTTTAGGAGATAATTACACGTTAGCAACGGTCTACGATCCTTCCAGTAACAGTAGAGAAGTACGTGGGAAGGCGGACGAAGACGGCCCGCGGGTGCATTGTGCAGGACTGGATACTAAAAAAGTTTTTGTCATTCTATTGCTCATTGTTAAAACACAAAGGGCTTGTTTCCTGTTATTAAGTTTATTCTCTGCACATTACAATAGGACGAACATTATGATAGTAGCTTTCGGTGGCATTTTATTTTAGGATAAACAAAAATTTGGTGTATTCGGCAGGTACTCTCCATTATCCCGAATGAACTACGATACCAAAAGAATATATTCCGTCATGAGTTCTGTAGTCAGTATCTAAATTAAGGAGTGCTACCTGGGCCATAAATCATTACAAGAACCAGCTAGATATGATGCCAAAATTCTGCTAATCAAGTTTTGTTTTCGAAAATTCATGGGTTTTTTTAATTGGTTGACCGATAATAGCGGTACTTTCATTCATTGAGAATGCTGTGGGAAGGTTGTATAGAATCAAGGCTTTACTAGAAAGTATCGTAAATATGTTAACGACATGACGATCGACCCTACAAGAGGGATGTGTTATTGGATTAGTAGCCCTAAGATTGTGTACCCTTCGTTTAAGGGAGAATGCGAAACGAAATCGAAATGCGTAGTAAGTTATCGATTATTTTCAAGCATACTTATCGCAAGCACTCTTATATTTAGATTCCTACAATCGTTTGGGTAAATTCCAACCACTTGAATGGTTAACTAATGTTTAGTTTACCAGGATTCGTAATAGTTTGGTCCGTTATATTAGTTTGTTTAGAGTTCTCCGTTATGTCAATAACAACGTTCCCAAAACGAGCCCCTTCGTCATTTGTAGTAAATCCGTAGTTCTCGGAATAATATACAGTGCAGGCGTAGAATGTGGTTCAGCACGAGTCTCGAGCCATTGTTGAGACACGCGTGTTTCCGCTTTCTCGTGGAAAAATGCAAGCGCATTGTTGGAAAGTAAACGTAAGCACCCGAGGTGATTTCAAGAACATAAAGACTAAACATACTGTATAATACATTAATGTTTATTCCACTTAACATATTGTATGGGTCGCTTATCGTTTCTTTTGCTGTTGTTATAAGAAGGTCTTGGCGTGATAGAGCTAGGAGATGAATAGTCTAACTAAGGAATATGTGCTTTCGGTTGTAGTGAATACGGGTGTGCGTCAGACAGGCGCCAGCCAGCCGGTCGGCCACAAGAGCCCACTGTTCTTGACGTTTCAATGTGAGTAGTGCAATTACACTAACGTATTTACCCGACCGCCCCCGGTCGAACAACCACGGCCTCAGTTCCCAACGACACAAACTTTTATGTTTACAATACAACTAAATGACGTAGGGACCTACTTAAAACTCACAGCGTCAGCACAGTTGGGAACACAAAAGTGTGTAATCCTCGAATTATTATTATTGGTCAAATTCTAGTATCAAATCTTTAAATTTAGCGCTGGAATTCAGTGACGCCGGTGATTAGGTCGTATTGGAGCAATGTAAACCCTTTTCAATCCAGTCAATCATCCAGTAGCCACAACTGGATTAGAATAGTAGCAGTTCCGTGATGACTGGCCAATTCCAACGCTGGATATTGGATGCTGGACTGAAATAGATAAATGTAAATAAGCTAAGTCTCAGCATTGACCAATACAAAGAAGTTTTTTCAAAAACGCTGTGTTGCAATTTTTCAGAAAAGGTATTCAAAATTACTTTTATAAGCACAAAAACTAAAAAAAGGATGCACGGCCTTGAGATTTGTATCCAATCATAAAATTGTGTATAAAACGCGACATATAAATAAAAATTAGATACTACAAAGGTTGTGAAGAGCAGATGTGCATAATTTCACAGTAGAACGGACGCGGGACCGGTCAGAGGGGTCGGCTAACCGCAGCAGGTGTAATGGCATCGTCCGACCATGTTGCTAGGGATCGTCAGTGCACACTGACATCACTTTATCATTTGTAATAATATGAAAATTAACCATCATGCCCTTAGCAAGGAACTTATCTTACTTAATTTATAGATAGATGATACTTGGCTTGTAAATATTGGACTATAATATCTTTTAAGAAACTTATGGTTGTGTCGAGCGAGACCTATAATCATGTGCCTATAAGACAACAGTTTCGTAACATTGTCCAAATGGCCCCGTATGACGTCAGCATTTGCCGAAAACTCGCCGGAGCAGCTATTTTGGTTTCAGCGGCGCCCGTATTATTATGATGACTGAACTGGCAAAAACGTTCGGCATTTCAAGTGGCCAGAATAGAGCGATTAATGAACAATTGAAGCTAAAATTAAACACAACAATCGTAAACAAAGCATGCCTCATTAAAATACCTCTATCAAAGCCGATGACGTTTCAAATAAGTGATTTATTGTTTCTTGAACCAAGTACTTGCGTACGGACCACTGAAAACTTCCCACGAGAAAACATTAAACTGATTGTGTCATGTATTAAAGCAGACGCATTAGCTGTGATCGAACGAAACAATGAGTCGTTGATAAAAAATAAACGCCTGTTAGGAATAAACGTATATATAAATAAATACTAATATTCCCATATAATTCAGCGGTATTTTTTATACCGAGAAGGAAGGGTTAAAAATAAAAAATATATAAGTATAATATACTAAATGAAATCAACCCGGAAGAGTATACAAGGAATCGGATGAGCAAGAGTGCGTTCACCCAGACGATGGACGCTGCTCACAATAATATGGACTAAATGTGTAACACGCAGGTTCCCTCGCCACTGAAAGATACCGGAGTAAACAAACCAATTTAAAAAGCGTAAAATATATTTTAAACATTACATCTGCTGCGCATAATGAAACACATGAACTTATTGATGAAGTGCTTACGTATCGCAAAAAAGAGAACTGCTTTGAGGGGAAACGAAGTGATGATAAAAGATTTTCTACAAAAAGTATGCAGTGTCAAAAAAGACACCGGTATCTACAATATATCTAGTGTAACATGTGGCTTATGACAGGGAAGGGGTTCCGATCGCGGTGCATTCATTATAAGCACGTGTCATGCACCAACTGCACACACGACAAAATTATACAAAAAGTCCCAAATCAACCATATGCTCAAAAGAAATACGACCAAAACGTTTAACCCGCGTTAAATAGTTACACACAAACGTTATCGTGAATAAAAAATAAAACTAGAGTTTAAAATTAAACACTCTTTTCAATCAGGAAAGGTTTTCAATGTACACTATGGCAACATCGATCGATGCAATACCCATTCATTCGGACGGCTGAATCACAAAACAGTACATGGGAGCATGTAACGAACAGGTGAGTGACGCATTCGAACCTTTCAACCTGCCTCTATGGAACAAGTGTTTTATGATACCCTTCTAGGCATTGAAGCTATGTAAACAATGAAGAGTAAGGTATAAAGGTATTTTAAACAAATAAACGCTGTTAGAAAAACCAGAAATCTAGTAAAATCGGTTACTTATCTGACGTAGATTCCTTTCACAATTGAACCTTGAAAACATACTAGTGGTAAGCAGCTGCGCGGATAGACGTTGAGTTGAACCGGCAACATCGTGCGAAGGCAAATTCTCACACGGAATGCGCGCAATCATAACCTTACAGGGAATTCACATAGTCGTCGACAGCGCCAGATAAGGCTATTGTTCACAAGAGCAAGGGGAACTTTTCTGTGATGCGTTCCACTAATGACATACATTTGCATCGAAATGAAAATATCGTTTTCAGAATATATCTAGCGGGGCAGACGGGCACAGAGAATGAATGCATTTTCGAACGTGAGACTAACAAAATGGCTTGACTAACAACGTCCTTTGCAACTATTCTTTAGAGATTAAAAGATAATGAAATTCTGCGTAGCTTCACTGAGCAAATCTAACATTAATCCTGCAGATCACTTCCTCAATCCCGCCTGCTACGATAACTGGCTACACGATATAATACAGTCCACTTTACCGTTTAACAAGCGCTATAGAGCGGATGGGTTCCAAGTAAGCGTGATGAGAACAACAACAAAGTTAAAAGCCACGTTCACCTGCACTATGGAATGTGAATGCATGAACCTAACACTATGGAGGTACTATACTATAGTCATTTTATTGACATGACCAACAACACAGTTGTTGCTGCAACCTTTCACTGAAACATCAAGCGTGACGTAAGAGTACATTCGTACAGCAAAACTTCGATTGTGGAAGGTAATGTTGAAAAAAACAATTTTCAAGAAAATTCGTAGTTAACAATGCGTGGCCAGTAAATTAAGGTGAGTAGCTAATCTCAGTTTGATATCACGGCCGAGTTTGCAATAATAAAAATGAGAATTTCTAGGAAAGCGAGTCAGGTGTGACGGCTGTTGTGGAGGTGGAGCGCGACACATCACCCACTTGCGCGAGGGAGGTCCGGTCCGCCGCACCTCACCTCGACACTTTCGCTCACCACCATCACTGTTATATCAGAAGTTGATTAAAACACTCATAGACACAGATTATGCAAAATATTATATTAGAAAATATTCGCTTTCTTTAAGAATAGCAAAAGCATTAACTCAACAAAAAGACAAAGCAACAGCTGAATCATCAAGAGACGTTATTTTAAATATCCAGTCTTCATTAAACCAAAGAAACTAAATCTAGACATAAGGCGACGCCACATGACTACAACATCTAGTACATGACGCTGGAAAAGATCGACGCACTCAAAGGCATTCGTTATAACGATAATATCTTTATAGCAGCCGGTGTTGCGAATACGAATAAGAATGAACTGCCACAAGTACCATACATGTACGTACTGGGCATGTAGTAACGTGGCCTTGATGCCGCGGAATATTTTGTTATGACCAGTTCGTATCATGACCTATTTGCTAAGCATCAGGAAGTATGCAAATTAAACTGACGAGAGCATAATGAACAAAACAACGATGATTACAATTACAAACGTTGACTCACGAGATTGAATAAATACAAGTGATAGCAATATCGATGCGTTGAATCCTCAACAACTGCACCATGCTAGACTACGACAAACCGGTCGTCTATCTTTAACCTCTTGCAGCATCGTAAATATGGAGAAACACTCGAGCGAAATAGCACCCACATTAACGTGTTATGAGCTAATACCACATAATCAACAAAAAGGTAAGCCACATTGCCGATTCATTAATAGATAACTTTTTATCTAATCAAACAAATGTGGTTTATCTAATGAAGATTCTCACGATCAACGAAATGATATTGAAGTGTCGATCGTTTCCTTGAACGTGCTATACTTAGTATTCACCACATGGTGATACTAAACAGTTTGACTGATAGGAGATAAAAGATGTTTACTGTTTATTTCTTTGGGTCGTTTCATCGTTTGAACTCGAGTTCATGCAATCATCATAATGTGCCTCCCTATGTAGTGCAGCGCCGGCTGAATTGAAGCAACAGGAAATCGATCTAATGCCAGAGGCTAATGGCTATGTAAACACCAGTAATGGGCGCTGGACGGGCCCTTCGCATTCAGTTACGATCGATTATGAACTTTATACTACATAGTTCATTTGACTGTGATCTTGATTTTTTTTTTGTCCCGAATAACAATGGATTCATTGAAAGATAGGTATGAATAGGTGACGAATATAATTATCAAATAGGTAACAATTGATAGTTATCTAACATTATGTTAACACATAAGCCCAAAATGCCTTTGAATATAACATTCAATTAAATCAGTCATGTAATGCAACGCGTATCAAATAAATATCTGCCTATCAGTGTTGATCCACATTGATAACTCGCTAATTACGTCAATGATGGTTTAAGTGAATCGTTACCTGTTAACGTTGGGGTAACGTGCATTCAATTTCGTAACAATTGCCTTTTCGCGTGAAACAAAAACAAACGCTAATTGGCACGTTTATGCAGATTCTAATTGGTAGCGGAAAACTTAAGTCTGCAACTCTGGCATGGTTAGATCGTTTCCGCAGTTGTTCTGTGTGATCGCATTCGTCCTTCAGAGTAATTTAAGTTTTAGATGTACTACGTACAAGAATACAATACACGAAATACGTTTATTGTTTTTATCGTAAAAATAACAGGAGCTCGTTGGTCACGGCGCACCTGCAAGTGAATAACCTCGAACTTGAACGTAGAAACAGTTGCCACATGTAAACAGAAGCGCTGTGTGGCAGATGAAACTCTTATTGACGAAAGGTGCGGCAGCGGAGCGTGCGTTGACTAGCACGTGCCGAGCGGAGAAATCCTGCTGTACCATACGAACCACACTGACACACACATGCTCGTTGTGCCTATTTCTATTTTACTCTAGGAGTCTACGGACAACCATAATTTATATCCACTTTTTGAAACGCTTTTATTATGCGGCTACTCTACGCAGCAATTGTTCTACGCTTCGACTGCAGCGCTATCTGCTTTAAATGTGTCAGGAACAATCTTCAGCAGAATCCAGTTTGGAATGCATAACTTTATGAATTAAAAGATAAGCAGCGCATCGAAGGCAGGAAAGCAACACGATCTGTCTTACGAGATGTCGGGATTGCAACGTTGTGAGCTGTGAGATAACCCGAAGTAATATTAACTAGTACTATTAACCCAGCTCGTTAGTTCACGTGTTTGAAACTTCCTGCTCCAAGCTTACCGTGCTATGCGTCACTAACGGTTTTGCAAGAACTGCTGCTTTTCTTTACTGCGCAACGGCAACATTCCGTTAACTTAAAAATAATGGCATAATTCCTTATCGTATATACGAAAAACCAAATTCTTGGTGACTTGTCTGAATTTTGAAAATTTTACGGTACTGAATCTCTGGGGTACCATACTAACATATATTCACTGTCTGTGCTTATTCGTTTCACCGTTGATTGGTTTTGAATCATTTGATTGTGATTACAATAAAACAGACATTGACCTTCGAATTCTGCTGAAACATTGGCGTGAGAAATTAATTTGCTACCAATTCCTACCGAGGTATAAAATTACTTAATTTAAAGTGTTATAGATGGTAATGAAAGAACAATATCTAATCGCTATACCTATTACTTACTCAGCTATAAACTTGACAACAGTACAGACTCCAGCACATCAGGCTATCCGAAACTGTCAAAATTTTCTCAATGAACCTTGAACCTAATACTTTAGAGATAAAGTTGAAAATCTATTATAGAAATTTAACAGGTTGTAGTAGCTTGATAAGCTGGCGACTGTACATTGAGATTTATATAGTAACGTAGATTGTAGATGGAATATTCAAGCAGATTTGTTCAATATTGTGTCTTTAAGCCCAAACCTACGAAGAACCCCAAGTCTGAACCATTTTAAGAAACATCAATATTGATTCAACAACATAGCAGAAGCTGGAAAAATGCAATTTAGTACCGATCCTTTTAAAAGCTAGGAAAAGGCAGATGATGAGATCCTTTTAAAAGCCTACTCCAACAGTAGGGAAAATGTAAGGCAGATGAAGAAATCGCTGCAAAAGTACTAGTTTTTTTACAAATAGGTCAGTACAAATACTGACCTATTAAGTAAAAATAGGTGTCATTGAAATCCAGCCAAGTAGGTAATGTTCTGAGTTCCAAGCTTAGATTAATCATACCAAAACCGCAACAACTGGCAAAATACGTCATTAGTAACTAACTACATACATACGTAAGTACCTAGAGATTCCTTCAGGATGACAGAGTTCATGATATATAAAAATCAAAACAAGAATGAAAAAAATTAACACATCAAATGAACGTAGACAGACAGACCAGCCTAGATCGTACAATAAATAAATTCGTGCATGATATCACAACGAACCAAAATTGTGAAAAGCAGAACTTTCGCGCTGCGATTTGGAATTTATTTATTAGAGTTGACATTATGTAACCGATTTTATAATACTATTCGTTCAGTTTTAATTGTTAACGATAACCTCCATTATATTTTTTATGAAATCTAAAATCACTTCCTAATCCACTTTTTTATTGCGTGTGCCCCAACTTTTCGGAATCGCATTTAGCGAACGATCGCCTGCGTTTGGAGATCAAATAGAATTGCTCCGTGGGCTTCTAATTACTCCAGCGCCGCACCTCCATCAGACCTCATGGGGCTTTCATTGTTCGTCTCATCGTCTTGCTAACAAGCTGACTTTTGATTCGTACGTTCCCTTTCTGTGGGAACATTTTGGACTTCGCGTGTTGTCCTTACGTAACGAACACAACTTTCAATACATTCGTCAAGTATAGTCTTTAGTTCTTCAGTTGCGACATAAGTTTATTGCTTTTTATCGTCATCAACAACAAAGCAATGCTATGTAATTTTATGTCTAACTGTGTTATGGCAACTTGAATAGGTCGTGACATTTACGACTGACTTTGTGACTGCGGATGATGCTTCAAGCTTCACTCTTCTTGTCCCGACTCCGCACGTCACCGAAGATTATCTCAACCGATACATTTAGTTACACTTTCTCGTAATGTGCAAATTCCATGTGTTTTAACTTTCGCGAAGAATGTAACGGGCCCATGAACACCAGTTTCCATATAAAATGAATGGATTTTTGATGGGATTTGTATTTAAATAACTCAATTCTAATGATTGCCATTTATTGATTTTGTATGAGGTAATATACCCCTTATTTAATGGACGAAAACAGTCGATTTACTTGGAGATGTGCTTTTTTCACAGTATTAGCAGGTTACTTTTGACTTTTAAATGTCCGAAATAACAAATAAAAAAACAGATATAATAATAAAGATGAAGAAGAGTATTCATATCCATGCAGAAAAGAGTAAAGTTAAAGAGCGGTAGTAACCAGGGAGGATACATTCGATTCGAACGTATGGGATCTCAAAAATAACACAGTTCGCAAGATGCTTAAACTACTTGACGTCCGTTGGGTCTGTCATAATTTAGTTATTTGAAACCTTATAATGTCCACTATAGAACTGTTTTTTGCTTGACTTTATTCACGTTATACTTAGCCATTATTTGGCGCGGTCCTGCTTATTCTGGTCGAACCGGTTCTACGCCTGGCTTTGCGACTGGACCTGCTACCACTCGCCAAATGAGTCGTGCGCGCGCCTACGTCGCAAATATGTTATGGCAGCATGTATTCAACGGATCAGAAACTAAATAAACGCATAATACACAAGCTATTCCCTAGTTTTAGTAACTAACATCAATAAAAGTCCAAACGGCCTTGAAATGTCACTTTGAACTTAGTAAAATAGAACAGCGCAGGTGTGGCAGCCATCAAGATTATTGAGGGTAGTGTTTCTAAAGGTCACCACCTAAATGTAATTCGATCCTGATCCAATTAAGTAGGAGCAATATACCGGCTCGCCCTGCTACAAAGAGAAACTTGCATTTTTAAAACCTTGGCTCCAAAGTTAGCACAAATACAACGTAGCATTTATTTTCAAATATTCTAGTCGACTTTAAAACAGAGATAGCTTCTATAAAACTTTATAGGCAGTAGTTTTCATCTGTTTGAACGAATCAAACAAATTGGTTTGAGTTTAACGGTTTCACTTTCAGCATTTTTTTACGATGATCATTATTATTGGAGAATTTTAGGTTCTTTTATGAGAGGCATAAAAATATAAAATCATATTTGTATACCAGATCAGTTCGACTTAAAATAAGGATAAACATAATGTAGTTTCTTAAATGACATCTATCTTGATTTTTTTTCAGTGGACTCCAGGCAGACTGATTGCTAAAATGTTATATCCTTTTAGCCGGCGTCCAATTCAATTCTATGTCGTCAAACAATCTACGTATTGTCGTAGTAAACAATATGAAACATTTTTATGATGACATCATCGCCCAGCGAGGAACCCATAATAGGTAGGCTCCTTTTTGCGTTTTGGCCAGCCCACAATCGGAAACTCGTTTAATTTTAAATGACTTCGGAAATTTTAATTTTACATTGAGCAAAATGTTCTCAAGTATTGCCAGATAACGTTTTAAGCACTGCTTTATTGCCCAATGTAATTAGAATTGTAATTAAATGTTAGAATAAAGTATGTAGTAAATAACTTGTATTTTATTAATTCAATATCAAACTATAGACCAAATTGAGGAAAGTGTGTATAATCTCAACGTATACATATAACTAAATAGTACAGTTGCGTAAATATGTAGTTGACTGATCAAAAATCGTGTAATAATTTAAGGAAAACATTGATGTTTTTCAGCGATATGAAAAAAACTTCCTGTAATAATACTTTTGCGAAAAAAGAGTAATCTTTTCCTTTTCAACGGAAAATAATGTGAGGCAAAACGTTCCAATGCCACTCGTTCGTACAGCATTTGAAGTTTTTGTAAAAGTTTTCAGTCCGCAGATAACTTTAAACGATTTCCGGATGACTGACAACTTTGTATTGAATCTGTAAGCTTGTATTGGTATCCTGAACTAGGATCAGTTGATGTTCGATTACAAGCAGATAAAAATCTTTCAATAAACAATCGTTTAACCTATTTGTTAAATGTTTATTGAGCCTTTGGTTTCTCATTACAACCCAGTGCCCTAGTAACAACGTGTCAATAGAAGCCAATCAAGCGCGACGTCTCTTACCAGTTACCGAGGACGTAATGACATCAAATTATTGCCCGACAATCTACGCGTAAGTATTGAAAAGATTTTCACTACTGAGCTTAAAACCTACATACTTTGTAAAATAATTAAATGGTATAGAGACACGTCCGCAATAAAAAAGACATTCGAAACTACAATTACATAAAAAGTAACCGTACCTATTAGAATTATGTAGATTTGCTTCATCATCGGTCATAAAAGTGGGAAGTACTTCGTAGATGATGGCAGAGGTAATCAATGTAACTGTATAGAGAACCTCAAAATCGAAGGGTACATATCTACGTTTGTTCTGATTGAGGTCTGCCGGTTAATTAGATAAGTAATCGGTCGAGATAAGATGGGGAACGACTCGTAGGGCACCGAAGCAAGCAATGCATGTTTGCGTGCATAGTTGAAACACTAGTGCTGACGCCTGGGCGTTTAGTTTGTGTATAGTATATGTATACCTACAGGTTAATGCTTACTAATGGTACTGGTATATTAAACGCAATTACAATTACCATAACGTTCTAATAGTACGATTATAGACCTCTTTAGAGGTACCGCGGTAAGTGCATACAAACGAGCAATTTGTGTTGTCAAAATTCAGAAACATAAGTTCTACATACAGCTTTTCATAGAAAGCTATTTATTTTATAATATGACATAACATTTCTTAAAGAACCATATTCTAACAAATAAACATATTACATTATCGGTTAAGATATCCTAAGGCGAAAGTTTCTGACATGACAGCGTACGATTAGAGTAGAATACGTGACCGGATTACTAAGTAAATATGCAACAACCAACTGAAATATTGATTTTGTGCGGGATTCAAAGCCTGGGCTTATGAGCAGAGCCATGCAGGGTTGTCATGACATAAGTGGAGAGTCCAATATTGTTTTATAGTGTTTCGGGTGTCTGTAATAAAAGAAAGATATCGTCGACACACTGACCGCGTAAAGAACGGAAGACATTTGCAAGTTCTTTCTCCAGTTTTTTAAAGCAATCTAACAGCCCTGGGCTAATACCGCGCTAGTGTTCGTTGTGTCTGACTGTGGCCGCTATCCAGGTCGCGTTACAAAACGCTTACGAACTAGTTCAGGGACAGCACTGTAATTGAATTGTACATGATACTGGCTACTGACTGCTGACTAATGTCAATTTATCGCTATTTCACTTTTTTATGCTCTACTAATGTTTCAAAACACATTTCGCAAATCTTCAGCTTCTCTACTCGGTAGGTACTTAAAAGGAAACATTCATGTTTAACATGCGAAACTTTCTCTCAAGTAAGAGAGCTACTAAAACGAATATTATTATAGTCGTTACCACCTAATTAGCACCAACCTTGCAAGGTGACCGGCTTTGTAAATCCGTTTCAAAATACGTAGCCAAAATATTAAATTCTCACTTTCGTACTTCTGTGAAAAGAATGTTAAGTTGATCTTTTTTCGCGTCAAGAGACCATCTACATAATGATAGGTAGGTGCAACGAATGGACCATTTCACAACTAGGCAGCAAGTCGAGCGGAATGCGGGCCGCCACCGGCCTTGCAGCTTGCCAACACTGACCACTCTCGCACACGTATAGATCCAAATAGATACACTATCAGCGACACAAAGTGTTGCTGTACGCGTAGAGTGCGATGACCCTAATGT
Source organism: Noctua fimbriata (assembly GCA_905163415.1). Classification (NCBI taxonomy): domain Eukaryota; kingdom Metazoa; phylum Arthropoda; class Insecta; order Lepidoptera; family Noctuidae; genus Noctua; species Noctua fimbriata. The sequence goes on along the minus strand of LR990922.1, from coordinate 8,444,780 downwards.
CAATCTTCGCTATTTATTAGCGACTCAAACAGTCGGTCGATTAGGCCGTTAAAAAAGCTAGTCCACACCCTAGACCTATTAAAGCGAGATTCCGAAGCGATTCGCGGATGCAAATTGTCTAAGAATGTCGGCCGAAAAGAGGCTCGTTTTCCACCTGTTTAGCAATTTGCGTTAGACGAAAGCCTAAAAATTTAAATGTAAACTTTTACATTTTTGACCTTGATACATAGTTACATATTTATTCAAGTAGCTGTATATTCTAAATGGCCAGATAATGCCTAATGTGCTAAATTCTCTAACAAGGACTTTTCATCAATATTGAAAAGTCTGATGCCAACATATTGAATGAAATTGATCCCAATTAATAAGTGGTTACACACATCAATGGGACAATATTGTAAAGGTTTTTTTTAAGATTTGCAATGCAAACATCATAATGGATGAGATGGAACCTTGTGAGACTCTATATGCAGCCAAGATAATTAGCACACAATATAATAGGCAGACACATCATGTTTCAACTTCAACCAACCAACCCATTGTTTGGTTGAGGGATTGAGAACAAACTGGCCAAGTATTAAAAACATAGTCTTTGATATTGTTTTTTTGTAACTTTTTGCAATTATCAGCAGAATTCATTATTAGTTTAAGTGATTAAACTAATAATGAATTCTACTACAACATGGTAATATCGTCCAGTTCATAGAATAACTTTGAGACAGCACTAATTATTATGTTTTGATAACCTGAATCATAAAAACTGTAGAGATAATAATGCTTCCTTACAAAGGTCTGATAATTTATTGGTATCAAATACATTAAAATTGTGAGTATGAGGCATGGCACAACAACATGATATCATGTCACATCCGAACACTGACCCAGTTATCAAGATGGAATATAACTCAATAACGTGACACTGAAATGGATTGTGTGAGAAATGATATGAAAGAAAAAGTTCAGGAGTAAATGTGTGGTGGTAGACAGGGATGAGACTGGAATTAAAAAATTGTGTTGCACGGACCGCAAGTAACATTAAAGAAGGGCAAGACACTGCAACTCAAGGTGTTTGAATGTACTGAATGCATTATAACTTGGTGACACACAGTGAATCACAATCAAGTATGTTTTCTACTATTCAATTATTCCACATACACAAAATTAAATGGAATCTTTAAGAATGATTGGATGCATGAATCACAACTGTAGGTAATTAATATAATTTGTTAGAAAATTAAAAAGGGACCATAATTGCCCTAACAATTATTACTTGGGAAAGATGAGATTGAGTTCTCTGGTTATTTACTAAATCAGGTTCCTACTTGATAGTATGTTACTAAAGCACTTCACTTTTTTTTAAATACCTACTTTTTTTTAAATACCTACTTTTTTTAAAATACCTACTTTTTTTTAAATACCTACTTTTTTTTAAATACCTTTTTAAAATAGTAATTGTAACTTATTTTCACTATTTATTGACAGAAGTCATATTTAAAGGATGTTTTGTAAAATAATTACATCCGGAAACATGTTCCTTACTCAGTGTTAACAGTTTCATCACCATTCTTGTATCCTTATCCCAATTTAATTGGGGTTGGTGCAGCATTCTTCCATACTTCTCCATTACTCGTCATCTCATTAGACACCTTTTCAATGTTAAGTCAGGACTTAAAAATTAGAATATACTTCAAAATGAATAACAAAATATTTTAATTCACATAGGCCTACTTACAAAACATTGAGAAAAGGTGTACGGTTCGGATTGGTCATTTCCTATGGAGAAGTATTAGGCAAAAAACTCCATGGTTACTCTTTACAAATGATTGATTTATTAATGAACTTATGATACAACTCATTCTTAAATTATTCCAAATAAATTTCAAACCATATTTAATTTATTAAAATTATATCTACTATTTTGGTCTTGAAACATACTCATAAATAATAGAAATATGAAAGTGAGTCTCTCTGCGGTTTGCACTAACTACTAAATTGAATTTAAGAATTTTAGGTAAGCAATGATAATGAAGATCTTAATGTAATTGTGACTGTTGTGTAGGATAGTTACTTTATAGTACACTAGCTGCGCCCAAGACAGAAATTATTACTTCTCTATTTGAATCAGATTTTGTTGACAATTTCATGGGTTTTTTTTTGCACAGAACCATAATCTATTTTGTATAATAATATATAAGCCTAAGTTACTCCTTATAACATCAGCTATCTACCATAAGTTTCGTCATAATCGGTCCAGCCGTTTCGGAGATTAGCCGGAACAAACAGACAGACAAATATTTAAAAAAACATTTTTTGTTATACATAGGTACCATACTTATTTTCATACGTATTCAGTAAATAGCTGTTATTTTGAAATTACAAACAGACACTTCAATTTTTTTATTTGTAAAGAAAACAAATAACATATTTATATTTTTGTGTATTTTGGGAGCAGAAAATATAAAGCCTGAATTGACACAAAAAGATTTTGAGATAGTAATCACTAGCCAATTGTTCAACTGCGTTTTTCTGAAGCTAAAATTGTTTCTAGAATGGTTTAAAGTCTGTCCAATACTTAGCATTCTCTCAAAAAAGATTATGTTTTTGTTTTTTAAGTTAGCCTTTCAAGCATTTGGTTTGTTACCCAATTTATGCCATTTCCCAGTAAGGTCTAGAACAAAAGCTCTTAATCAGGGCTAAATTTTTTTTGTAATAGTGTGTAGTGGGTAATTAAAACAGTCTCTTAATTACTACTAAAAAACATAAGAATGTATTTTGAAATTTATTTCGTCTGCACAACTTGAAGAAAGTTTGGCAAACTATTTGAACATCTTAAAAAGAGTAGAAACTTACCAAATTAGAGCCTTTATATTTCGCAATATAGCTAAAAATATAACTTTATAATTCTTTAATTTATGTTAATTTTATTTGCAAATTCAGCGAAACTATCATTAAACTTTCTACTTCTGAATATCTTCCCGGTTGTGCACAAAAAAGTATTATGTACAATGTGTAAGTATCTAAAGTCGATGAATAAATACATAACGGTACGTTATAGTGTATGTTCTAAGTACGTTTACTCCTAACAACAGCAGCTATACAATTTACAATTTGCTGGACAACCGACACGGAATTTTAACGTCGTAGACACTTACCCAAAGCTCAATACCCCAATTCATTTTCACGGCAGTAGAATCCACACTTACACAAAAAAACACATTGAAGCTTCACTAAAACACTATAGTTGATAACTAGTAAATTTACGAAAATATTTCCACTAATATGTTGTTTTTTATCACTACCACCATTTCAAAACACATTCTATAGAAATAAACATGGCTGACTGACATGACATTTCGAAAGACTGGCTACATTGCACTGAGCGACTGACGGACGGAAGTCCGAAAAAGAGATATTTTTTTGCAGATTCTCTATGGAATATGTTGCCAGCTTTTTAGGATTCCCAATAATAAGAGGAAAATAAAAGTCTAAGTTACTCAATTTTTTTTTAATTTGTCATTATTAAGAAACAAAAATTTTAATATGTCTTTGCGAGTTTGCACTGCGTGGTTGCAATAAAGAGCCGTCAGACCCTCGACGTACAAGTGCTGTCCGCCGAACTTCCTAAAAGGTAATAACAGGTTTATAAAAATGTTTTCTTTGAAAGTTGATTTAAGCCTGAACCCAACTGCGTTTTTTACTTAAAATCTACTTAAATGAAAATAACGCTTTTCCACTTTGACAATTAATTATAATTTTTAGTTATTACCTAATTGCAACTGATTGTGATTAGTTCACGCAAGCAGAAAAAATAGCTAGTAACGCTGATTTGAATAAAGATTTTTGTTCTCGAATAATAGCTTTAAAAACAAAAGGAATAATTACTTTAACCGGTTCCAAGACACCATGATGACTTGATCTTCGAGAAGAAAGTGGGTCTGTTATCGAAGAAGCCCTTGAAGATGGCAGTAGAGTCTGTAAGAATAGTATTTTTATACTATAAAGTTTTTTCCACAAACATTGTAGGTAACATTGTAGGTAACATTGTTTGGATTTGGTAAATTACCTTCAAAGCCGGTACAAAACCAAAATCGGATGGCAGAGGTTGAGTTTGTATGCTGTGCATTCCTTCTTCCGATGCGACGGAGACTATAGAAGGCCGGGCTGATAGCTGCTGTGCCAATAAAAGCGGGTCTGCATCTAAAATAAAAAATACAAGATTGTGTAAAACATAAAAGTTTGTAAGTTGACAATGCTTAATTTTTTTTGGAGTTATTGTGTTGATGACTCATATTTCAATCGACCAGAAGCGTTTTTTTGTTATGAAACACAGTGAATTTTTTTTATTATTTAACAAACTTACCAATATTCATGCATTTTGCAACTCTACTTGCTTGCACAAGTTTTCCTGCACTTCTTCTGAACCTTATTCCTTTTTCAGCTTCTCTTCTTAATCGTTGAGCAGCAGCAGCTGATTCTGCTATAGCTTTAGCCATTGATCCCATTCCAGACCTTTTCAAATTTAAATCTACTATGTAACTTAGACATATAGCATTTGACAAGATAGCATCGCTTGGCTGAAATATGGAATAATAAGTTTCAGTAATAACTTGATGTATATTTTTTACGTATCAATTTATTTCGACTCAAGGTAAAGCGTGAGCATGCTTTTGATTACTTTAGACTAAAATAAGCACTATAAATTGACAAAAGTAAGAAACATAATACGCACGGAACCAATATCATTTACACTTATGTCAAGTGAACGTAAAGGAGTTTTCACTAAACCAATCGCTCGTGCTAATAAATCACCACAAGTTGGAGGATTTTCTGCACTCGTAGTGGACCATACTCCTGTTGGTGGCTTCAATAAAGGACCAGGTGTTATTCCACAACCCGATATATTTAAGCTGTAATTTTTTTAATAATTATACATATAAAGCAAAAACAATGTCCAGTACAAAATTTAAAATAAATATTAATTACCTGGTTAGATTGCATCCTCTTGCAATAGATACGGCGACATGAGCGATTCCTTCAGAACCAAGTTTTGTGTTAAGTCTTAAGTCTAGCGTGCGAACCCCGCATCCAGAATGATTAAGCGCATGCGATATACTTTCAACACCAGCTGGACCTACAAAGTATGAAGTTTTCAACATATTATTAGCCATTTAACTTCACGTAGTGGCCAAAATGTATCAGTAATTAAACACAGCGATTCTGTTTTTCCTTCAGACGTTGACGTTGTTTGTTGAGAAAGACAAATGTGAGATGGATACTTAAGTCCTTCGCGTACTGTGTGCGTAGTGTGTTTTTTAGTTCGACCATCACTTGTTGTGATGAATTTGTATTTTGTTGCATAAAATATTACCAAATATGTTATCCGCCAATATGAGAGTTCGCAAAGCATCACGTCTCATTATAAATTTTCCTATTGACGAAGCACCATCATCACCTATTTTGCAATGACTGAAATCCATTGTTTCTAAATTCATGTTGTCCGAAAGCCCCCGAAGTATATATTTAACTCGTTGACAATTCATATCACTTCTTGTTATTCTGAAGGTATTAATACAATTTCAGTTAAATAACGTTACAGTACTAAAGAAAATGTCTAATTATTGAAGGTACGGTGTACAGATAGAGAACATTAATTATTATTATTACCTTAAAATCTTTAATTGCGCACATTTTTCTAACCCACGTGACAATTTTTTTGCATCGTTATTTGTAAATTGAAATTGGTCTATTCGGTAGTCAACTCCAATAGACCGCAGCTGATATGTTATATGCAATTCGACCAAATTGGTCAAACTCCCCAAAGCGGCATGAAGGGAAATATGATCTGAAAATGTGAACGTCTTGTGCCATGTATGCGTTTGAAACGATAGACATACGATGAGTATTATGAAAAAATATATATTAAGTTGGGAATGTGATTAAAATCCAAAAAATATCAAAATCTATGGATTTAATGAATAAACATTTACAAATAAAATAGATGCAAAATCATTTTTTTTTGTTATTTTATTAATTCATCACAGTTGCAGCTTAGGTCTAGGTACGGCCAACACTTCACTTATTATTTTCTTACCTCTCGAGATTACTTCCTTATCTTTTGCTTGCTGTTTATTCCCATTTTGCCGCTGACTTGTAACTAAGTGAGCCAGTTCTGGTGAAGCCATTCTCTGTACTGGAATATCAGTTGGTATCATGCTACGAATTGATAATTTTTGAATGTATGGCCCGCAAAGCTTCACTAAGGTGTTCACCTAAATAATATAAATAAAATTTAAAATGTAATAATATGGGCCATAAAGTATCTTAGAGCAATGGGAATATTTAAGATGGATGTAAAGTTACTTGATGTATATTATTATGGAAATGAGAAAATCATCATTAAAAAAAAATAGATTTAAACGATCTCCAACTTCCTACTTTGGGTCACGTAAAGGTGGCTAATTGATTATGTTGAGAGGATGAGCTGCAGCATGTAGCTGCTTTTTACATCATTCTGCGTTAACAAAACCCTGAAAATTTAAACTGAAAATTGATCACTTCCTACACCAGTATATCAACACATACATAAGCATATCTCAAGCATGAGCAGCACTCTAAACTGACCTTTTCAGGATCGTATTGCCTGGGATTCATGTTTTCTAAAATGTCAGCAAAATGTCGTTCCATAAAAACATTAATCCATTTTTTATCTTCCGCCATAAGAGGTGAATCCGAGAATTTTGAATGGTAGCATCTTTTCCAGAATATGTCACTTTTGATATTATCCACTAAAATCTGAAGTGGAACCTCAGTATCCAAGATTTGCAGGAATAGTTCACGATCTTTAGCAATTAGTTGTTCTAGCTTGGGGTAGCCTGCAATATAAAATGTGTTGTGAATTGGTTGCCTTGATGAGTAAAGGTAGGAAGTTTCAAACATTTTCAATTACCAACCCATCCAATTTTCCACTAATTTCTCAATACAAATAGAAACGAGAGACTTTGGAATATTTGAATCCCATTCGAAGTCTTCTGATTGAATTTTTCTTTTATGTTCTAATATTTTATCATGCTTGTAAGCCAAATAAGTAGTGAATTTTACACTTTCCGGAAACTTCATAGTTTAATAATCGAGATTTAAACTTTTGATTAAAATTATAAGGTCACTCACGAAAGAAAATAAAGGACTGATTATAATTATTTCAATAAGTATGCAAGTAATCTGTTAACAACTTTGTAATATCGACGGTATAAATAAAGAAGAGAACCAACAAAACTTTTGTTTCTATGGTTGCAACCATAGAAACAAAAGTTTTGTTGGTTCAATATTTACTAAAGGCGCGGTTTTAAGGCTGGTTTTCAATATCACAACATATGATATACCGGAAGTGCTGTTTTATTCATAGACAAATAAAAATGGGGAGATGTGATGTCATTCTTGCAACACCGTGGCCATACTCGCCGGCGGCGGCGCCCTGTTTTTGTAGATTTTGCTGATTTTATTAAATATTTGTTTTGACCTAATATGTTGATTAAGATGCGTTAATAAGTAATTTTTTTTTAAAGAATTAATTTCTCAGTGAATTATTAAAATTCATATCAAAACTCCCTCAACTGACAACATCATTCATTCACTTTCAATCAAATTGACGTTTGTGGAACTCCTGGAGGAAATTCTGTCATTATTTATTTTGGTAATTTTATGTTTTGAAAAGGAAAGTTAAAGGATTTGATAGTTTTCTTTCCGTATTCAGGACTAAAAACTCGTTGACGATGGATAAACACAACAGTTCTGAATTATTAAATTCAGACTTTTCGTTATCAAAGAATGCCAGTTCCGACTCATTGGACTCGGACTCCAAATCGAGTTCATTGAATTCTAAACACGGACAAGACTCCGTAAGTTTCCCAAAAGGATTAATTTATTCTTATTGAATTTTGTAGGTACCAGCCGCTTCCCTGCTTCCTGTAACTTAGTTTAAGCTTACGATTAGTCACTGCTGTGCGTTACTATTTATTTGTGGAACCAATTGGTTTTTGTGTTTCCCTGTCTGTTGCAATGAGTAGAAATAGGTCTATTCATATTTGCCTATTTATTAACTGCATCCATAATTATAGGCAACAAGAACTTTCCAAGGCTGGTATCATGTTGTTTCACCAAGAATTATTTCTGGTTTATTTGTTTCTGTACATTCAAGTTCGTTTCTTTCCAGCCTCATGTTCTGGGAGACATCCAACTTCTGGATGGTGAGAAAGTGATGAGCCTAGCCCGAGATGTGACATACTTGTGCCCCTACAGTGGTCCTTCTCGGGGAGTTCTCAAAGTGACCAACTATCAGCTGCACTTCAGACCTACGGACACGGCAGCATTATTGAGTACCCTCAGTGTGCCTCTTGGTGTTGTAAGTTGTGTGTTCTTAATATAATCTATCAGTCTTATTATACCACTGTAAAGCATATTTCAATATAGAGCAAAAATTGTTCATTGAATTAAAAGAAAATGTTGCTGAAATTTTCCATACCAGCCAAACCAATAATGAGAATTTGGTTTGGTTTTATCCTCTATCTATCTCTCTCCATCTAATATTTTCCATTATGTAGGCCCTGGGTGAAGACAAACTTCGGCAATGCTAAATCAAGCGCTATAATAGTAAACAGTAAAACTGAACACAAATGACTAATGTAACTCATTGCAGGTATCTCGTATTGAGAAAGTGGGTGGAGCTTCATCAAAAGGAGAAAACTCATACGGCATTGAAATATTTTGCAAGGTAACAATATATTAATCAGAAAAAAACACATGCAACATTTAAAGTTTTTTGTGATTAATCATCCTTAAGTATATAATTATTTCAGGACATGAGAAACTTGAGGTTTGCACACAAACAAGAGAATCACTCTAGACGAGGAATATTCGAAAAATTGCAACAGTTAGCATTCCCGCTGTCACACAGACTTCCTTTATTCGCATTTAGCTATTCAGAGAGTTTTCCAGAAGATGGATGGCATGTTTATGAACCTATTGCAGAGCTCAGGCGCATGGTAAGTTAATTTCACTTAGGAAATACATTTATATACTTTATTAAAATTATTGAGAGTAGAGTAGAAATCTAGACGAGGTTTGTAATAGTTTATTCATATGAAATAGTTCCTCAACTTGTGAAATACAATACCGGTACAATACTTTACAGGAATATCAAAAGCATTTTAATGCTATAATTTTGACTGATTTTCTTAGTACAAACAACAGCTATATTAATTTAAATACTTCAATCATAGTAAGTATTAGAATACTTCAGAAATTGAGCCAAGTACTTAAGCTCATAGCGCACACATACATACACACACATATAACCATTGCACTGGATCAGCTACACTTCATCAAATTTTACTAGCTTTTTTTTTTTGATCCTGAAGGGATGTGCCATTACGTAGCTTACACATGTGCATTGTAGTATGGAGTTTCATAGAGTGAATGTTGAATGACTTGACTTAAGGCGATGCTGATCCATTGCATTGCTTATACGTGTGCATTGACTGATGCATTATACATAATATCTTCTCTGTGGTCTCCAGGGTGTAAACAACGACATGTGGCGGATTGCCCGCATCAATGACAAGTACGAAGTTTGTGACAGCTACCCTTCGGTCTGGGCCGTGCCAGCAGCTGCCGGCGAGGACCTGCTGCGCGCCGTGGCCACTTTCAGATCGAGGGGAAGAATACCGGTGTTGGCGTGGATTCATCCCAGCTCTCAGGCCACTATCACTCGGTGTAGCCAGCCGTTGGTTGGGGTGAGTGATACAATTATCTGTTGAGTAACACTTAAGATACTTTAAGGGCATATTACATACTCATTTCTATCGACAAATACACGTTTATAAATACTCCTACCCCACGAATGGCAGCTATTTTGTTTTTTTATTCGGCTGATCTAGAGTATGGTATAAAATATAGTTGCCAACTATCTGCCTTACATGAAAGGTAAAACAAAATAAATCATAGAAAATTAGCTAATAAATAGATTTAGAAAACATCCTTGTAATCTAGTTACACAATTCCAGGCACATTTAAATAATAATTATAGGTGTTATAAGTTATTGTTCATCTAATAAAACAATTTTAGTTCTCAAACAGTAGGTCTATTGTAAGTGCAATATTTTGAGAGAATCTTAAACAACTGGAGTGAGTCCCACACAGTTACGAACGCAGTTCTATACTTATCGCAATAATCTTTGAAGATGAAATGTTTTGTATCACCTAAACTTATAACCTATTTGTAACATCATCTGCCTAGCCTTTTCCCAACTATGTTAGGGTCGGCTTCCAGTCTAACCGGTTGCAGCTGAATACCAGTATTTTACATGGAGTGACTGGCTATCTGACCTCCACAACCCAGTTAGTACCAGGTAATACGATACCCCTTGGTAAGACTGATTGTCAGACTTTTTGGGCCACTGACTACCTGTAACGACTCCCCTTGGTAAGACTGGTTGTCAGACTTTTTGGGCCACTGCCTACCTGTAACAACTATTTGTATATGTATATTAGTTATATCCACCAGAGCATCTGCTAAGTTTTTAAAGTGTATGAAAAAAAAAATAGTCCATAATCGTTCTGTGTTTTGTAGCAATGTTACTCGGGAAGTATTAATACACTTCCAGAGTATCTGAGGTCAAACTGGTGTATCTGCCAAAAGTTTGAAAAAAAATTGGTGTAACTGAAATTTATATCCGATAATGGGGAGTATATGAACAAATTTCATATTTAGGGTGAAAACTTAGTGAATTTTAGGCAATTCTTTCAAGGCCACAAACAAAAAAAAGTTGTGTTTTTATCACGAAAAAATCCTTTAAATGCTTCCACTGAAAAGTCGTGGTTTGTCAGTTACTCCAATTGACGATACGAACTAAAGATATTTGGTTTTATCAGTTGACCACATCATGCGTTAGATAAACTACCTACTATGACTAAGCCTAGATTGGGAATAAATTCGGTCATAAATCTTTTGTCTAAAATTTTTATTGATCTATGACTTCATCCAGTTTATTGCGATGTTCTAATACACTAGTCATAAGGGAATTTACCAAAGATGTAAGTAGGACGATGGGTAATCCTTTAGAGCAGTCATTCAATTGGTAATTCTTATACAGTGAATTTGAATTCACTGTGATTTGTCATTCTTGTCTTAGAAAGTTGACGCTGGTTTTAACCACAGTATGACTGAATGACTAAAAGTGGGTCAGGGATGTTTTTTTCCTAAAAGTGCTTTACACCACCTCGATAGGCCCTGATGTGGTCTGGCGTTGGCTTGTCCGATCATCTATACAAATAAATAATTTTGTAATTTCAAAAGAACAGCGTTTTACTAAATGCTTATGAAAGTATAAAGGGTGTAAATAGACCCTTAACATAGCCGAAAGGCACTTGTTCTACCTAAGAACCTTTTAGTTACGGAAATATTGGGGGTCAAAGTTCCAACTTTTTCACAAGTTTTTTTTTTTAAATACATGTTTTCATGTAAGATTTTTACTTTACTACCACGACCCCCCTACTAATCAATCCATCCATCAGCGCAATGTTTTGAGTGCTTTCCATCGAGCCCTACCGTAAAACGTGATTTTTCACCCCAAAAAAAAAATCGTTTCCCAGCAATAATTTTTGCGTAAAGTTACTTAAGATGTACAGAATGCTTGGTACTTATAACAAAAAAACCATTTTTAAAATTTTTGTCGGTCTGTCTATTTGTTCCGGCTAATCTAGGAAACGGCTGGACCGATAGTATTTTAAAATATTAAAATACTGAGAAGTTTCATTGCCGATTGATCAGCCTGATCGACGTGGTGTAGAAGTACCTTAAAGTCGATCATCGGTCTAATGGCTCTAAAATATCATTTCATTCATTGATTTATACTTATGAGTTCACCGCCAAAACCGTTTCCGGTTTCTCATAAATGCTGTTGAATTCAAAATTTAAACAGGATTTCTGTGAAGGTGTAAATAAAAATACCACGGCATTGTAATTGTTGACGTTCATTATTGGGTTTTTTTCCCAGTATTCTTGTTATGACGAGCAAACTTACGTCATAACATTGCAATGATCGGTAGACTAATTAACACATGTCTCGTTAGCTGGAGACTATGTAGATTATTCTAATATACTTCCTCGATATTTTTTAATAAACTATGCAAGTTAGCAACGACCTTGTACCGCTGTACAAAGTGTAACAGAAAGAACTTAGTCATATTTTAAGTAATGAAAAACCCCAAAAATTTGACAGAGAAATAGTAGCCAGCTAGACGTTATTTCTTAAGAATTGCCCGCTATTTCACATTTACTCCCGCCATATTTTTATGAATGCTTGCCTTAATTTCTCCAAAACATACCACTTATGAGACGTCATTACTGTTTAACATAAATAAATCAAATCTTTTGCAGGTAAGTGGTAAACGTAGTCGCGAAGATGAGCGCTACATACAACTCATAATGGACGCCAACGCTCAGGCTCATAAGTTATTCATCATGGATGCTCGACCTACTGCCAATGCTGTCGCCAACAAAGCTAAGGGAGGAGGGTGAGTGTCTGAGTGCTGAGTACTAATAACCATACACTGTTTCTTCTTTTAGAATCGATTGAACATTACGTAACTATGCGCACAGCTCTGTTTTTATTTACCTCGTTCATATCCTGGAAGTAACATAACATCACGCCTGTCATTCATGAAGGCTTAGGCAGTATACGGCGTGTCAAATGTGTATTCGGCGTGTCTCCACTGACAATAGCCCATCTTCCATCTTGCGCTGCATGCCCTAATACCTGCGCACTTGTCGATCTTATGACTGCTACAGCGAGCGGAGTTCGCATAGCTGAATTTTGGGCCAAACATATTTAATTAAAAATTTGCCATCGACACGCTAAGAAGAAGATAGGCTATAAATTATATTTATATCATGCATATGAGCTATCACAATTTTTGCGGAAGCAGTCAAGGGCGAGGTTCTAGTCAATAATACACTGAACGATAAGAATAATTATTGGCCATAGCGAGATCAGACCAAATGCCTTTAATTTTTTACGAAGGTGAAGATAATAAATATGATTGTGTGTTTATCATATGCCGGCCGATTTCTACAAAACATCAATTCAATTTGCCTCGCAGGGCATATGACATATTTCAGCTTCGCCTTTGGGATGAATACGCATCTACGACGCTTCTGATATTTCATATATTCATGCACGGCGGCAACCACTTCGAAATGGGCCGTCCGCTTTCTTGCCATCTAATAACACCAAAAATGATTAATCTTTCACAGTTATGAGTCAGAGGACGCGTACCAGAACGCTGACCTTGTCTTCTTAGATATACACAACATTCACGTGATGAGGGAGAGTCTACGCAAACTGAAGGAACTCTGCTTCCCTCAAATAGACCAGACGAGGTGAGCGACCGCCATGTTTTACATAATATATATTTTTAGCGAATATTAAATGTAAACATTAAAATTCATTTATGTTTATTTTACTGGCGAAGTGGTTTATGTTAAATATGATGGACTCATTACAGCCGCACAGAAGATTATTGATCCGGTATCCGTAATTATATTGTAATCATTCAAAAGTAGTGAATCAGTTCCCGTCATAATGACTGAATGCTTTTTTAACCCTAACGAAAGAAAAATCTTATAGCTAATGAAATGTAAACAGACCCTTCACGAAGCCGTCAACTAAGCATTCTGTACATCAAACTAAGTAACTATACGCAAAAATTATTGCTGCAAATGCACTTTTTTTTCGGGTTGAAAACCACGTTTTACGGTAGGACTCAATGTAACGCATTCAAAACATTGTGCTGAGGGATTCATTGACTAGTATAGGGGTCATGGAGCTACTTAAAGTAAAATTACAATATTTAAAAAAAAAACTTGTGAAAAAGTTGGAACTTTGACCCCCCAATATTCCACACAGTCAGACGTCGGAATAGGTAGAGTATATTTACCCAAACTTCAAGGAAATAAGATATAAGTGGATAATAATATCTCGCTCGAATTTTAACTGTTGTTTTACAGAACTTGAAAATATTCAGAAATTTTAGAGGAAGGTATTATCCACATGTTACTAAATCCCTTGAAGTTCAGGCAAATATCACACTAATATTATAAAGGCGAAAGTTTTTATGTGTGTATGTTTGGTACTCCTTCACGCTCAAACGGCTTAACGGATTTGGATGATATTTGGTATCAAGATAGCTTATACGCTGGATTAACAAATAGGCTACTTTTCATGCCAGTCAGCACATGAAGCTGCCCGAAATTGTCAATTTTTCCCAATCAACCTTGAACTTAATGCTATAACGATTAAGTCGAAAATCTATTAAATAAATTTGACAGATTGTAGTAGCTTGATGTGCTAGTATCTGTACGTGTGCTAACTTTTTCACCACGGGTGACACCGCGGGCGCTGCTAGTAGTATATAACTATTCCGATATCTGCGTATAGTAAATGTTTGTCTAAAATTGTTGATAATTTTCAGATGGTTTAGTGGCATTGAAGCTAGTTGCTGGTTAAAACACATCAAATGTATATTGGCTGGGGCTGTCCGTATAGTTGACAAGGTAATTTTTAAATTATTAACATGATGACTGTTAATAAGTGAATGCCTCCTTGGTCTAGTGGTCGCAAGCGCCGTAGCTAAGCATTAGGTCCTGGGTTCGATTCCCGGGTCGGGTTCAGTGTTATTGGGTTTTTCTATCACGAATTTCTCAGTAGTGTTCGCGAAGTCTGGATTTGTGCCCTGTTGAGGGCAATAGGCTCGCCCCCTATTACATGGGACTTAAACATAACTGGCGAAATGTGGGTGTCGTGTTAGATACACCTCAGTCTAACCCTTCGGGGATTACAAGCGTGATATTACGACCAATCAAGATATACAAAACCAGTTTATGCTGTTCTCTCATTGTACGGAATTTCTATAAAAAGCTATATTATGCTAGAAATTAGCATTACTTAGCGAATTAGCATTATTTTATTCAGCTTGATGTGTCGCCGTGTGTACATAGTAACTGACTTAAAAAAAATCAGCCAAGTGCGAGTCGTACTCACACGAACACAGGGTTCCGTAGCACCAAACAATGTAATAAAAATATTTTCAAGGCTCATTCATATTATGTTGTATTGTATTACATACAACATCATAACTAAATTAGTTTTTCATAGTATGTTAATGAAAAACAAAATTACTGCTGCAGTTTGATGAACAAGTCCCATATCTCAAGGACTAAACATCAAATCTTATTCAAACCAATTTTCGTTGAAAGTTTTTTTTACGTTGTTACAATCCTACATTTCAGAATTTTCCTCGTCTTACTTGAGAAATTACACACAAACACACACACATTTTACCACTTTGGAAGTGTCTATCTTTCAAACGATTGACTTTGAGAAAAAATGGGTTTAGGAATCTCAATGTCATTTGTAAGACCTATCTATAGACACATCTCGCACGTATAGGATACATGTTTTTTTTTTTTTAGTTTTGTTCCATGTACCCCTTAATCTTTATTTTTGGATAAAAATCGTAAAGCGGCGCACAGAATACATCTACCTACCAAGTTTCAACTGTGTAGTCCTAATAGTTTCGGAATAAAGTGGCTGTGACATACAGACAGACAGACATGACGAATCTATAAGGGTTCCGTTTTTTGCCATCGGCTACGGAACCCTAAAAAGGTTATCAATTGGCCCCGTATGTACGTCATATTTGTCCAAATTGCACAATAATTTTAAATGTTACTCTATGTCAGCTTCCATACACGTATACCAAAAGACATCACGTAAGCAAAAACAAAATGGCCGCCCATTAAAAAAAAAACTATTTTCTCTTGGGATATGATACCCTCAACATTTTTACTATTACAACGAAAGTCTAACATCAACCCTTCCGATGCTATTTAAGTTTAGAAACCGAAATACCCGATACTTCGAAATAGGAGTCCTGGGTGGGGTCCTGGGTTCGATGCCCGTGTGGTGGTCGAAAACGTGTTATTGAGGTTTTCCATTAGCAATTTCTCTGTAACAAGAGCAGTCCTGTATCTTGATTTGTACCCTTTACATGGGGTCAAAACCAATATCTAACGAAGTGTATATGTGTACCTTTCGGGAATATGGGTATCATGTTGTACGGGGTGGAAGGAACCTCGACACGAAAATGGTTACCACGTATTCAGTACATCATTCCGAGGCACCCCACATAGAAATTTTTCATCGGTTATTAAAAAAAAATCTGCTGTTTCCTACAAAAGTGCAATACCTACACAGTCAAAATTCATGGAACAGCTGTACTGTGCTGCTGTGTGTATGTAGAATGGTGGTGAATACCTGGTAAACGTTTTAACAGACTGACCTGACCTATGAGTTTATTTCGGCTGATTCTTCTCAGAGTAGTCAGATACGAAACTATTTCGTATCCGATTAAAAAAAAAGGGGACTGTAAAATGTGTTTGTAAAAACCAATTTACAAAATAAACATCATTTTCTTATTTATGTTACATACAGGTGGAGAATCACAAGACTTCGGTGCTAGTCCACTGTTCGGACGGATGGGACCGCACTGCTCAGCTGACAGCCTTAGCTATGTTGATGCTAGACCCTTACTACAGGACGCTCAGAGGATTCGAAGTGCTCATCGAAAAGGAATGGCTTTCCTTTGGACATAAGTTCCAGCTGGTATGTAACCCATCATCTGCCTAGCCTTTTCCCAACTATGTTGGGGTCGGCTTCCAGTCTAACCGGATGCTGCTGAATACTGGTATTTTAAATGGAGCGGCTGCCTATCTGACCTCCACAACCCTGTTAGTACTGGGTAATATGATACTCCTTGGTAAAACTGGTTGTCAGACTTTCGGGCCACTGACTACTTGTAATGACTGTCAAAGGTCTACAAATGACAGCCAGGACCAACGGCTTAATGTGCTTTCCGAGGCACGGAGGAAACTCTGTATGTTATGGGTGTTCACCCATCCACGGACCAACCTAGGCAAGCGCAGCTTAACCTAAAGATTGACCCAAGCCGCTGTTCTTATATAACCACGAGCTTCCCATTATATTTGTGAATGAACATAAATGATATCGAATGCTTAAAAAATAGGTATGCCTACGCTCATTACAATTTAAAAAATAAAACAAATGACTTATCAAAATAATTATATTTTGACGGTGCGATAGTATTAGCGTAATTAGGTATTAAACAAACGTTCAGCCTCGGAACTTATCTGGGGGGTTACTGTGGCGTCTTAAAGCAGGAATAATTCCAGTGTGGGAAAGAGACAGAGCTATACAGGTCGTCTAGCGCCATCTCCTTCCCACACTGGAATTAGTCCTGCTTTAAGACGTCATGGTAGGCCACCAGGACTTTACAGAACGTTGTATACAGGATGGAAGGGACACCGGTACTAAAACGGTTACCACGTATTTAGTACATCAATCTGAACCACACAGAAATTTATAGTCTTTAAAAAAAAATGCTTTTAAGTCTTCTATTCGTGCCGGGCGGCTAACTATACAGGGTGTAAAGGACAGCCCTCCGCAGACTAACAGGGTGCATTCAGCTCATTATTTTTAATCATATTCCGCCGGAATTTTTCACAGGGAAATTTTCATTCGTTTTTCAGTTACTATTCCTTTATTTCAATGTAAACACACATTATCTGTACGCAGCACTCCATTTATGTAAATAATACGGCTAAAATCAAAATACCAACAATGGATGTTGAAATACTCTAACGAACGACGCATGTATTTAGCTGTTGCACTTCCTGCCTAGCTACAGAGTTCATCGAACTCGTCGTCGCGCTTGCCGTTCGCTACGTGCGTTTTGCCAAGGTAACGATACATTGCGTATGAGGAAATAACATTACTGAAATAATTTCTTGTACCGGTCATATTAGTATGATATACTGAATTCACCCCATCAGTCTGCAGAGGGCTGTCCCTAACACCAGGTATGGCTGTATGGCATAGGAATGGCTGGCCGTACTATAGTGGCACGTCTGGTGTAAGGAAACAGCACACATATCGACTCGGAAAGGGATCGTCACCGTATCAACTCGAGCCATTCAGTATTCTTTGTATGAAACTCCCTACTGCAACGTACACTAATCGGAATCGTAACGTAATCGCTTCGCCACGGGACAAGCTCACGATAGGCCCGGCCGTGGCGAAAGGCGATAAGATGACGAAACCTTTCGGAGTCGATATGTGTGCTATGACCTTAACCCTTCGGCTATTACATGCGTGGTGTCATTTTTTCCGTTACAGCGTATCGGTCACGGCGACGAGCGGCATTCAGACGCAGATCGTTCCCCGGTCTTCGTGCAATGGGTGGACTGTGTGTGGCAGTTGCAGCAACAGTTCCCAACCGCATTCGAGTTTACAGAGAGACTGCTGATCACGATCGTGGACCATCTGTACTCTTGCAGATTTGGAACCTTCCTGTTCAATACTGAGAGGGAACGGGTGAAGGAAGGTGGGTGGATAACTAGAAATTATTTTTGAAATGATATACTATGCTCCTCTTATATTTTGCTTAGGGCCTTAACCCTCGTGGGCATGGAGAATTCTTAACGAGATGATTTTATATCGCGCTCTGGAGTTTGAAGTCCCGGCACTTAACAGTTTATTAAAATGGTCATCCCAGTGCGCGTTAAGAAACAAGGCCGACACTTACATTAGACTAATCTAATGTAAGTGTCGGCGATCATCTATTTTATGGAATTTTGAAACCGCGCTCAAACACAGCGAGACGCCAAAACGCAATGCACCACCGATTTTGCGGCTACGAGTAATGACTCGTAGCCACACAATCGCCGTATGCCTATGCAAAAAGCAGCATGGCTACTCTCCAACCAAGAACCCTAAAATACATCAAACTAAAACTCACATCTCTTTACAGAAGTCAAAACCAAGACCGTGTCCCTGTGGTCTTACATCAACAGCCGTCAAGACTTGTACCTGAACCCTCTGTACTGGGGCCTGCCGTCATTCGGGGCGAGTTCCCCTCCGTCGCCATACTCGCGCCCGCAAGTCGTGCTGGTACCAGTCGCGTCGCTGAGGGTCATCAAGCTGTGGAAGGCGCTGTACTGTCGGTGGAACCCTACGATGAGGCAGCAGGTTAGTTTCACGTACAGTCTAAATATGAACCTTGACCTCACTTAATCAGCCTATGATATTCCCATTGGACTCAGGCATCTGTGAAAGAGTGCAAGTTGGAAATCCAAATGCAGTGTGGATGCAAATATGTCAAAAATGACCCACCAACACACAATAGTAATAAATACCAGATGTCTAAATTTATTCACCTATTTTAACGAGATATCTCTTCTAGTCTATTAAACATATAATAATCAGCCAGAAGAGATCAACGATTTGATAAGGTCATCGTACAGGTCTTGTCTTTGGAATGTATCTTGAAAAAATTTAGGATAACAGCTGGACAAAATTTTTCACATCCTTTGCAAGTTTATATTTTAAATAATTGCTATATGTTTAAAATAAATATTCTCAAACTTAGAATTAGTTGTAACCATGAGGAACACGAGGTGGAAACCATTTTGATCAGAAAGAAATTGTAACACATAATTTCCTCTTCCCCTCAGGACCCCATCTACCAGCGCACCCGCGAGCTCGTCGCCATCCGGGCACAACTCGAGGCAGCCGCAGCGGCCGCGGCCGGCGACCACGCGGCCCGCCAGCACCGCCTCGGGCTCACCCCGCCCCGGGTCGCCAGCCCACACCATGTATGAAACGAGGACTTGTACTTCTACGACAGCCATCTGTCTGTCTGAGAAGTCGACTTTACGTCTCGAACATGGACTTTATACCCTTGTAATACAGATGAATATTTTGTGAACTTAAAACGTCGTGTTTGGTGGTATATTTTCACGTTCGGCGGTGCTTGAGCACACAACGCCTTGATTCTTGTCGATGTATTTAACAAGGACTATTTCTAAGACAGGTTGTCTCGGTATTCGGTATACATGCACAAGTTTGGCATTAATAGGTGTAATTAACGGATAAAATTACAGAATGACGGAAGGAATTGATTCGTACTTAGGTCCTGCGAATTCTTACGAAGTTTTTTCATGTCATATCATCATCATCATCATCATTTCAGCCGAAAGACGTCCACTGCTGGACATAGGCCTCCCCCAAGTGTCGCCACATTGACCGGTCATATAATATTGGTCTAATTGCCTGCATTAAAAAAACAAAACTAATATGTAATCTTGTTCCAGTATCTCCCATGAACTCTGGGATTTAAATCCAGAAATTTAATACTAATTTTTGGTAAGTGTAAATGGTCTCAATATTTGACATTGTGACAATGACTAATATTGGTATCCTTATAATATTGGATGTATTCTTTGAACTGCCGAACAGGACATGGAACAGAACTCCCAAGCAGAAAATTGCATTAAGATTATTCAATTGGACAACTTTTTCAACCCGAGTTAGGTAATTTTAATAAAAAAATACCAAAAACTGTCTCTTTACATATTATTATTTCATGTCACATTTTGTGTGAAAATAGAACTTTTAAACCATAATTTAAGTATTTTGTTTTTAATTTAACGAGTATTAATGATTTAGATATTTACCTAATGTTATCTTTTATATCGATGACGACTTTTAAAATGTTATTCTTGGATTACGATTGCTTAATTTTATAAACCACCTTTATTATTATTTTATCAATGTGTAACAAATGAAGGGTGCTTGACGCCACAATAGGAATAAACCTTGACAGTGGTGGCCTTTTGATCAAAACTTATGCAGTCTGCATAGGTTCATACCAGTGGCGAAGATTTCATAAAACTCTATTCCTACCGGACACCCTTTGAAAAATGGCGCAGTCAGTATTCTATAGACAAATAATATAATTACATTAAATATATGTACTCCGGCTTACCTCTTACAAAAATTGACCCTTCGCTACTGTTTCATACACCTTTTGACGTTCACGCGTTCTTCAAATGACACAGTATTATCGTTTTTGCATTGCCAGCTATCATACTACCGTATTTTCGTAACGAATGGTGTGTCTGAATTTTTTAAATGTATACATCTAAAAAAGTGGCTTCAGTGACGAATTTGAACATATTAAAGCTTGATTGTATGTATGGGAAGAAAACATATTCCATTTATTTAGTTAATGTTATAATTATATGTGTCGCATAAAATATGTAGGTAGTTTAATGTTACGAATGATGTGTAATTATGTAAAAGTACTGTAAGTGATGATTATGATGCATTTAAAATATACATTTCGTGTACTGTATTGCAAATGTAAAGATATAAGTAAATTATCCAGTAAAAGTTTATATACAGTTGTATTTTAAAATTAGTCATAAGAAATCATAAATATTGACATACTATTGAGTGTTTGCCAGGAAACTGAATGAATGTGTATAGCTTTTAGCTACTTGATGTCTTCTGGCCTTTTAAATTGAGATTTTCTAGTTATACAGCATGTATTAAAAAGGTGTGGTCATATGTATAGACCATCAAACTGAACAACTTTCTCCATGGGACCATAATCGTTTTCAAAACGATAAATATATCTGCTGTCCGATACAAAACTTCAATACCTACTCGACCCAAATTTATGCGGTAGCTAATTATTTATATACAGTCGCCAGCACATAAAGCTACTACAAACTGTCAAATTTCTCCAAATTAATGATTTTAAACCATACAATGTTGCAGGTTAAGTTCAAATTCGAATGAGAAAATTTGACAGTTTGTAGAAATTTGACGCGCTTGCGATTGTACCATATTATTATCTTCAAATACCGACGACACGTTAGTGATACACGCTGCAGAAACAAGTATTCATGCAAAATTAGCTTTTATATAAATAGTTATATTATAAACATTATTAAACTATATCTACATACATGTTATTATTTAACCAATGTTATAAGTTGTAAAAACAAATGTAAATATTTAAGAAATAAATGTTTATCATAGCTATTTTCGATTTCAATAATTCCTCTTTTGTGTTAATCTGCTTGCGCTCGTTTTAAAAGACAAACAAAATACATCATCTTGATAAACCGTTCGAAATAACAGCTTGAACTTTGATAACTTGAGAGATGATAGGATGTGAGGCGGTTATCAAAAGTCTATTGTGTTAAGCATTCGTAAACGAACAGTGTTCTAGTCAACATTTCTTTAAGTAGTTTAAAGAAATGTTTAAATTTGTTAGAGATGGAGCTATTAGGCACCAGGCGACGAGTTATTTAAAAAACTTCAGACATGAAAAGAGGTTGCTTGCTACTAATCAGGAAGTTGTGGCTTGGGCTGATGTTGTGATCATCGGTAAGTTTTTTTCAATTTTGATATTTTTTTCTTCTACCTCGCTTGTTTGTTATTTGTCTGGTAATCAATATTCTCCTTTAAATACAATAAAAAATATAAGTATCACTAGCCTTATTGTAGTTAATTATTTGTGTGTTTTATGCCGCGGTAACTTCTTTCTTAGGCCTTTTTCTTACCTTAATTCTTAAGAAGTCAGTCAGTGTTTTCGAATTCATCAAGTAGTATTTCTTCTACCTTCTGACAACCTTATACTGTCAGTAGCCATACCTAAATCTTACTACTATTATAAATGCGGAATTTTGGATGGATGTTTGTTACTCAATTACGCCAGAACGGCTGCAGGATCTGAATGAAATTTGGGTTTTTTTTAAAAATAGATTACACTGGTCAACACTAGTTTTGGTGCCAAGAAACTATATGTTTTTGTTAACTTAGGACCGTATGCTAATTACATTCACACCCAAAATTTAGACTACCTACGTGTAGTTTTTTAGATTTGATTTGTACAGAAAAAAAACAAATTTATAATGAAAAACAGCATTTATTAAATTATCATGTGCATAAAAACTTTCTTTTTCGCGACTTTCGTGAAAGAGGTGTATTGGGACAATCACGTTGCATACCCCAGCAGTAGTCAGCCATCATAGCCGATCCCATCGGCCTTATTACCACATTTGTTGCCATTGTGTAAAAGGACACACTTATGGCTTCATTTAGAGCTGTCTATAAAAAGACACCATTCATTTGGCTGATATTCTGAAAGACCCATTTCGAGGATAAGGCCTTGCAAATCCAAACAAAAAACTCATTTTCCGCATGAAAAAAAGGTAGCGGGTCTTGCTCTCTTGTACGATAGAACGTCACTTTTGTACCTGTCGCCAACAAGTTTTTTTTCTTTTAATCTCGAAGCCAATGGTAACTCACCCCCTCCCTCCCCCCTTTTCCAATCATTCCATTCTTCTTGAGTAAAAGGTTTTGGTTCTGTAAACGCTAAGCCTTCGAAATCACTGTCGCTACTCACTTCATTAAATATTTTGTCATAAATGTTGGATCAGGTAGTACCTCTGAATGTGGCAAAGATCTTCTAATCGATTCTAAGTCTGGATAAACCATTTTTTTAACGTTAACGCCATGCAAATTAACACAGCAGAGGTAACAGTCATCGATGTGCTTTTTTGTTCTTTCCATAACATAGGCACTCCGAATCTCATACGGATTCTTTGACCGCTGACCCATTGTCTCAAGTGTTCACAGTACATTTTACAAACAATTTGAGGTATCCTAGAGGCTTGTATTCATCCGCGATTTTTGACTTAAAGTAAGAAAAATAAGAACTTTTTATAAAATCTGTTATTGGTTTTCTATACTTTTAACTGTGTATTCACCACTAATGTAACAAAACACTTTTGGCTCATTGAGACAACTTCTTCGCAATGAAGACATGATATTAAAATCAATTTATTTATAGAAATGTACCGATAAGTTAGTAAACCGAGCGAATGAAAGTACTAATAACAGCCCATATTAAAAACTGAGGGTACATCCTAAACCACAGGTAGGAAAAAATAAAATAAAAAAATTAGTTTTACCAATGGATACTTAATAAAAACCATTAACGCTATCTCTGCACCATTTTTTTTAAATTTTATTTGTTGACCAGTGTTATATCTAGAAAGCTACTTTTATTTTTCCTCACATATATATACCTACAATTGAAAATTTCCACGCGAACGATGTCGCAGGCAACAGTTACAGTTAGTATCTTTAGTACTTATAGTTCGCTTTGGTTTAGCCGCCGTATGCCGTAGTCAAGTAACAATTGACTGTTAGACATCTTGTTAGAAGAAGAAATACGTTATTTGGTTTGTGTTTTGATGTTCTTAGGAGGAGGTATAGCAGGATGCAACACACTGTACCAGCTTAGTAAGCGAGGCGTGAATGCTGTTCTGCTGGAGAGAGCCAAGTTGACCAGTGGGACGACATGGCATACTGCTGGTAAAGTACTCCTTCAATTTTAACTGTCTCAATGTCGTTCTTTAAATTATAAGCTATTAGCCAATATTTTCTGTCTTTATTCTTCTTGCGCTTTCCAGCGCCGTAAGGCACTGTCCTAATCTAAAAGTGGCAATAGCTTTCTAATACGACACTAGGGCACTCTCACAAATCCTGCTTATTTGCATGACGCGTCATAACAGGCCAAGTGGATATCAGCTATACAGGGTTGAAGGGACATCGACGCACTGTGTTACCGAGGGCGGACAAAAACCAAAGTTTAAAGTTGAAGGTAGATGAAAAACAATTACCGGACTTGCAAATAGAAAAGTATGTTATAGGAATCCAAAAATGGAGGGTAGTTTAGTAGTTTGACAAGTGATATCTTGTTATTTTTATTAGAATAAAAATAACAAGATACGCTGTCGACAACTACAGTTTCGAGAAGTGAAAACTCAACGTAATTCAAGCAAATACAGTTTTGATATTTATTTTTATTTGCATAATCAACAACATGGATTCTGATGTTCATGGTATTATCTTTTAGATATGATATAAATTTGCTGGGAATATAAACACAATGTACGTATATAGACAGTTCCAATTAACGACCAAAATAAAAATTCACAAGGATATTAGTTAGTGTTTTCCGTAACTTTCTATAACAATTTATTAACACACAGAATCTCAAGACTTTATATTATTATGTTGTAATTACGTTCTGTATGGTGTCCGGACGTAAAGAATAGCACCATCCCATATCTTCCCGTGGGTGTCGTAAGAGGCGACTAAGGGACTTACCAGAGAATGGGCAGCAGCGTTCTCTGATTCTACAACAACCATACTGCAATCGCCAACCCGCCTGCCAAGCGTGGCGATTATGGCAAAACCCCCCTTCTTGGGGGAGGCCTATGTCCAGCAGTGGACTTTTCGGCTGAAATGATGATGATGAATTACACACCTTGCTACGACATGCTACCTCGGTTGTTGTTATTTAATGTTTCTTGCAGTTTTTTCTTAGCTTTTTATTAATCCTACTGATATTATATAGGTACCTATCTGAAAGTTTGTGTGCATGTGTGTAACTATTGTTATTCTATTAGAGGATTCGAATGAAACTTAATAGTCTAGAACCTGAAATTGGCAACTTTTTAATTTTTATCCAGTTTAAAGCGAATAAAGCCGCGGGACAGCTAGTGCATTGTAAATTATGGTTATTCTAATAAATACATATATTTTCTATAGATTACTGATATAGTAGTACTGGTAGTGAATATTCACATCATATATAATTTTGTCCGTGTCTTAACTATGAACCGGCAACACTGTGCGACGCACAAACGATTACCACGTATTATATTCAGTAAATCAGTACATTATTCCGATCCCCTGTCTAAATTTTTCATCGGTTCATTGCGTTTCATTCTACATCGGTAGTAAAAAAATAAAATCTGCTGTTTCCTAGAAAAATGCAATACATACAAACCCTGGTCAAAATCAATGGAAATGCAGTTTTTTTTTTAAATTACCAATTGTTGGAATACGTGAACTGGTAACCGTTTGTGCACCGATGTCCCTTCCACTCTGTATGCACTTAATCTTCAAACTCTTGGTCTCTAATACTTTTTAATATTTTATAGGATTAGTATGGTCACTCAGACCATGCGATTTGGAGGTGAAACTCTTACGAGATTCAAGAAATGTATACAGTACCTTAGAACAAGAAATAGGCGACCATGCAGGCTGGACCAACAACGGTGGCATGTTTATATCCCGAAGCAGAGTGAGCAATACTTTCATTTAACTTAATAAATTGCTTTTTCACAACTTTATAAAAGGTTAAATTAATTTATCTAGAGAAACTCCACAGGCTGTGGAGTTTTGCCATCTAATTTATGAGGTTTAAGAAACAAATAAGTATTATTCTTCGTAAAAATTCAACTAAGTTATTAGAGATGACTTTAAAATCGGTTGTTGGTCATAAAGAATATTTAAAATGTATTTTTCTTACAGGTTCGAACACAAGAATACATGAGACTCCACACATTAGGAAAAGCTTTGGATATTCCCAGCGTAGTAATGGACCCACATGAGGCACAAAAGAAGTTCCCACTCCTTGACCCATCAGTATTTGAAATGGCGCTGTATGCTCCTGAAGATGGAACTATTGACCCATCCATGGTGTGTAATGCACTTGTCAAAGTGGCCACGAAAAATGGAGCGAAAGTAAGTCTTGGTTTTTGAAAGAAGCTTGTTGTGTGATGGTGTTGCTATGAGCTAAAGTCCAATTACCATCTGCTGAACTAGATTACAGCAGCATTTTTTTCTTAGCTTTTTGTGTTCCATTGTTGCATGTTGCTGTAACATTTTTTCGCAATTTTTCTTTACTACGCATACTTTAATCTTATATTCGAAAACGAAAATTTTTCATTAGATCGGATCATCCTGTTTATGCCAGAACAAAAAAAGAAACGATACTACAGATGGTGGTAAAGGGCCCAAAGGTAGCTAAACGGTGCGGGTGGGGTGTTGAGAGCTGTTGCAGTACATCACAGGTGTACATCCCTCCCGCACCGCGCAGCTACCGTAGGCGCCGCATACCGGTAGGCCTGTAATCGCTATTCCATGTAATACGTAAGGTAACAAAATATTACCCTCATAGGTGTACGAAGATTGCCCAGTGCTGGACATCCATTACAGTCACAATTCGCTTGGAAACAAGGAAGTTACAGCGGTGCACACTGACAGGGGAGTCATCAAGACCAAGTGTGTTGTTAACTGCGGAGGTAATATACTATTTTTGATTTTAAGGTATAATCTATTTTTTCCGGGGAGTGGGGGGACTAGAACGTTCAAACACGGCAGCTTGGGTTTCTGAAGTTTCTTGCGCGATTCCTATCGCAGTTTCCGTGCATGTTAGTTACTTATGTCTTATATTTGGCCACCTTCCATCTTGCACCGCATATCTAATAGTCTGAACCATGACTGCATCAGTGAACGGAATTCGCGTTCCTAATTTTAGGGCCACATATTTCAACCTTTGCCGTTGATATACTGAGAAGAAGATAAAGTTTAGAGGAAGACCAAAGAATGGATGGACGGTGTGAAGGATGATATGGCTAGAAAGGAGGTAACTGCTGAGATGACGAGTAATAGAGAAGTCTGGAAGAAGAAGACATGTTGCGCCGACCCCAAATAATTTGGGATAAGGGCAGGAGGATGATGAAACTGAGAAGATCGGATAGCTCGAAAGTTTAAAATAATTTGGAGTCCGACTTCTTATGTGACTGGCTGTGTTAATATGTTTCCAAAACCTGAAGTTTACATTCGAAGCTAGAGAGTGCTGGGCCAAACATTAGTAACTACATACATATACCCTCTTTTCCCATGAGGGTAGACAAACATCTGCAGAACGCCATCTGCTATTTACGATCCTTACATACACTTTTCGCTTCATCCACGTTCACTAAAACTATTTCTTTGTGTAACAGGAGCATGGGGACCTCGCATCGGCAGATTCGCAGGGGTGCCCAACCTACCACTAATCCCGTTCAAGCACGCATACGTTGTGATGGATGCTACGCCCGAAGTTAGGGGTGGTCCCAATATTCGCGACCACGACGTCGACTTGTACATCAAGGTGCAGGGAGAGTCGTGCCAAGTCGGAGGATATGAGAGCAACCCGCATATGCTTGATCAGGTAGGTTTTGACAGTACAAACAACTTAGATTGGACTAGATAAATAGCTTTAATAACTTTTTAGTCATATAGAATTTGATATTACTGTTAATTTCTTAGTTTGTTTTACTCGCAAATAAATTGGTAATGGGGTTGACTGCCCAAGGATTGCGTCTGAGCTCCATGAAGAATCGAATTCTATTTGTGACACATAATTGTAAGACGCTAATAGAATCTGGTTTTTTAACTAATTTACGAGAAACCCAATGTTCTGTTATCAAAATAGGTTATTGACCTGATAGTGAGTGCATTAAAATAACCTCTACGAATGGTGATACCAAAACGTTCGCTCGTCATCAGCACAACTTTATAATTTTATCTAAACTTTCGAGCCAGTTATTGAATTTTGAACTTTATTCCAAGGAAAGTAAAAACTATCTTTAGAACCGCCTTAGTAATATTTAATCTTCTTTACCTCTAGGTACCAGACAACCTCCAGTTCCACCTATACGAGCTAGACTGGGACGTGTTTGGGGTCCACATGGCCAGCGCCACTTCCCTGTGCCCCAAGCTTGGAACAGTCGGCGTCAAGAGCACGGTGTGTGGGCCCGAGTCGTTCACGCCCGACCACAAGCCGCTGCTCGGAGAGGATCCGAATGTCTTCGGTAAGTTTCGGGATTCTGTTGAATACAGTTGCCGTCTTAATGTTTTTACCCCTGTACTTTATTATAACGGTGGCATGTCCAAGATGGGTTGGTGACTTTTTAAAGGCCGCATGAATCCGCAGGATGCGGGGAGTACAGGACTTGACATTGTGGCGATGCTTGGTCTCAGACAACAATAATACAATTACTAAAACCAAACAAACCAAACAGTACCTATTTAAATAATTATATGGTAAACCATTTAACCAGTTCGAGCAAAAAAATGCAAGATAACAAACAAAAATATGAAATTAACATATTAAAAACTGTCAATGGGATAGTAGGTCAGCTGGTCAGCGTACTTAGATATACGTCTGTTTGTATTTACGATCTATTTATTTTATTGATCTGACGCAACGCAGTACTGATATGATGTTTTGCTTGTAACTACATGTATACATATTTCGCTTGAAGTCGCTTGTCACACCCAGCTGACAGACACAGGTCAACTACTAATCCAGTTCAGAGTGAGCTATGGACATGGCCGTAAAAAAATAATTGTATAAGTGACCACACTTATAAACGTGGAAAATCGTCTTCAGGCACCCGGAAAGAGCTTTATGTCCAAGCAATAACACTCTAGTCTGTAATCAATCCTAACCTACCTTTACCCCAGGGAAGGTTTAGACAAATGTTGCTTGATTTATTGAAAAACTAATGTGACTTTGACTTTGTAATTTCATTGAGTAACACTATTAAGAGCTTCATTGTTGGTGTTGTTGATGCTTCACTATTTGTATTAATCTTTTTTGCTTTTTTGTTTTGTTATTTACCATATTGTCTCATTGTTTATCTGTGGAGAACGTGGTTGATTTCACATTTGTATTATTGTTGTATCTTATTTTTTTTTTATCCTTAATGTGTAATTGTTTGTTTTCCCTAATAAATAAAATAAAATAACCTGTTCCAAAGGCATCGAGTCCTATCAAAAGTTTCTTTCAACTTACCATTTACAGACCACTTATCATTTATCAAATTTAATAGGAAAACCAGATAAATGAAAGTTCCATTCGTATCTAAACGTTAGTAGTTAGAGTTAGTTCTCCTGTGCTACGCTGAGCAATTTATTTTCAGTCGGATCACTACAGATTTATAATGTCATCCATCATGTTTCTTCTTCAGTTATCCCAAATTATTTGTAGCCGACGCAACATGTCTTCTTCTTCAATACTAACAGATTTACAGCGAAGCAGTAGTAAGTACTAACATATGGGTAATTTATACTTCTTATTTGATTCAGGTCTGTACCACAATTGCGGCTACAATTCAGCCGGCATGATGTTCTCTGCTGGATGCGGTATACAAATGGCAGAGTGGATCGTGAGTGGAAGGTGAATACTTACTTTATTTATGTATCGTCTCTTTTCAGCACTAGCTATGAGATAAACCACAATATAAGCGGTTAGAAAGTTTTGCCAGTCTACCAGTTCCCTAAGCATTTGTCAGTCATGGAGCCCTGTCCCAACGTCTGTAATATTCTACTTCAGTTTGGCAGGAAAGAAAGTTTCATAGCAAAACAATATTAGCAATATTCATTATTGACGTGAAGTCGTGAACATACAGATAGGATAGGATACTTCTTATTTTCAAGTCGATAGTAGTTTACTTTAGTTGAGTTGAAACTAATATTTAAGCCGCGTTGACACGGTCAGAGTAAGCTCGGACCGAGTGAACTTGGATAACGCAACTCGTATTGTGGCAACCCATTATCCGAGCGTACTCGGATGGGTTGTTATGGTATTGGTTGATGGGTTGGTTGGTGATCTAAGGGGTACTGCCGCGCCCCCCTATAGGCACAAGCTCTTTCTCTCAGTCAAAACAAGTTCAAAGTCTAGCATTTTCTCTATTTGTAAACACAATACCGCTTCTTCTACAATCTGTAATGTGAACTCTTCTGTTTGTTTAAATACAATAATAACTTGAGGTTATCACCGTTTGACCCTTATCGCTTTTGCACAAAACTCAGTGTAGTGTAGGTATTTATAAATTATTGATAGTATTTTTATTTACCTATTTTGTATGACCCTGTTTATTACTTATTTACTATTTACTATCAATTATTCTCTTTTAATGACGTCGGTTATGTAGTTTAATCTAAATATTGACGTGGACCAGTGGCAATTACCGTTTTAAAATGATGTAATGATAATTAACAACCAAGCTGAAGTTTCATCATAATAACATACCTACTATTGTATCAGGACAATTATGTCCGTTTCTGAAGGGGTGACTGTAGAAGCTCTATCATCTGAGAGAAAGATGACTACTATGGGCCAATTTACAATGCGTGGAAACTGGAATCATCCTGAAAATAAATTAGGTAGATTGCACATTAACAGTGTTATTTTATAAAGTTATAAATAATACCCACCCTTATTATTTGGACAGGGTTAAAATCAGAGCTACTAATCATTGGCTACATTTATTTTGATTAGGTATCGATACAATTTTATATATTGTATTGAATTTATCTTTAATTTTTAATTTAATATTATTTGCATGCCCCTGCGCAGGTAGAATATGACGGACAATATTATATAAGAAAACAACTATGTAACAATTATCCATGTTTGCAAAGAAATAAATGATTTGATTTGGTTCAGGTCATATGCTAAGCCCCGTTCTACTTCACCCAGTGTAACTATTTCTATAAAGGGTGTAAATAGACCCTTAACATATCCGAAAGGCACTTGTTCTCCCCGTCTTTGCGATATTTTTTTGGTTCTAGACCATACCTGGGAACCTTCTATTTACGGAGATATTGAGGGTCGAAGTTCCAACTTTTTCACAAGTTTTTTTTAAATACCTACATGTTTTTAATGTAAGATTTTTACTTTACACAACTCCACGACCCTCGTACTATGCAATCCAACCATCAGCACAATGCTTTGAGTGCTTTCCATAGAGTCCTACCGTAAAACGTGATTTTTCACCCAAAAAAAAAATCGATTCCCAGCAATACTTTTTGCGTAAAGTTACTTAGTTTGATGTACAGAATGCTTGGTTAACGGCTATGTGAAGGGTCTGTTTACACCTTGTATCAAAGCTGTAGAGTACTTCAAACTTTACTAACGTTTCCAGACCACACTACAACATGTTCACATTCGACATCCGTCGCTTCACACCGGGTCAGATGTCCCGCGCCCACTGGATGCGCGAGAGCAGTCACGAAGCGTACGCAAGGAACTACAACATAGTGTTCCCGAATGACGAGCATTTGGCGGGACGCG
This sequence comes from Noctua fimbriata, assembly GCA_905163415.1. Lineage (NCBI taxonomy): Eukaryota > Metazoa > Arthropoda > Insecta > Lepidoptera > Noctuidae > Noctua > Noctua fimbriata. Next base: position 8,412,806 of record LR990922.1, on the reverse strand, counting down.
ACGCTAGCCACGATGCCCTGCATCAGGAGCTGGTGGACGAAGGAGCTGTCATGCAGTCCAGGGCTGGGTGGGAGAGACCGGCCTTCTTCTTACCTGGAGAGAGGGTGGGTTGTTCTTGTCATAGTTCAGCATAGCATAGTGTAGTCCACCGACGAAAATCTGGCAGAACGAGATGCAAGTCATGATGCCGTGCAAGTAAATAAGCTATTGCAATTTTTACAACATTATTTTATGGTGGTGGATTATAATAATAAAGTGTCTGTCCATGTCCCTGTGGGAACATTGTAGACTTTAATGCTATGTTACGTTTCAGATAAGGGTGCAACCGTACGACTGGGGTGGCGCTGACACAGATTATCCTAGGAACGACGACAAGCGTTACGAAGAGATCCTCAAGGGAGACCACTCGTTTGATTTCTCTAAGCACCACAATTTGGTAAGTATTGGGTTTCTGCTATTTTACAACAGTTCCTCGTTAGTATTGTGGTCGCAAGCGCGAGTGCTGAGCATGAGGTCCTGGGTTCGATTCCCGGGTCGAGCAAAGTGTTATTGGGTTTTTTCATCAGGAATTTTTCAGTAGCAGTCACGGAGTCTAGACTTGTGCCCGGCTGATGGCAATAGGCTCGCCCTTATGACATGGGATTTAAACATAACTGGCGAAATGTGGGAGTACTATTAGGTACACCTCTGCCTAACCCTTCGGGGATTACAGGCGTGATGTTATATGATGTTAATTTGTTTTGGCACTTTGGTAAAGGAAGCCTCATTCTACCCCGTATGTTTGACAGGCAAAGGTTGATTGAAATTAAAGCGCCAATTCTTTAAAAAAGTCCGATTCAGATTACAACAATTTAAGGGACTGATTGAAAAAGTAGCATATGAACGACTTAGAATATGATGTCAACCTTGCCTTGACACAATACAGGGTGTAAAAGACATCGACGCGCAAATTCAGTAAGCACATGATGATAAACTCAATGGCCAATAACAAAAAAAAACTGTGGCTATCAATAAAAAACCTGGCCAAGTGTGAATTGGACTCGCGTACCGAGTATTCCGTTTAAACTTGTAGGTATTTTGTTATTATACTACATATTTACGGATTTCTTTTACATGTGCTGTAAGACATTGCTTCTAGCCAAATTTCATGATTCTAGGTCAACGGGAAGTACCCTATAGGTTTTGATTCCATTGTGAAATTTAAACCGTCATATCTTTTGATCGCGTTGACTTACAAGTTTGATTTTTTGCTCACTGCTCGAAGGGGTAGCAGACCTGAGTATGAAATTAAATTCAGCTAGATACCAGCACGCCTTCCTGAGAGTTCCTTTTTATTTAACATTATGGAATGCAATAAAATATTGAGTATTGAGAAAAAAGGTCTTGACAGACGTACAACAAAGTAACAATATAACGGTTTCGTTTTTGCCGACTGAGGTACAGATCCCTAAAAACAGCCAAACCATACATTTTATCTAGCGCGTCGATTTTCTACCTTACTCCGGGTATAGAATTATAATCAACCCCTATTATTCACTAACCCTGAACCCTCTTTTCCTCCTAGATCGGTCAAGAAGCTCTACAATGCCGCAACGCAGCTGCCCTGTTCAACTTGTCTTACTACGGCAAGTTCTACCTGACCGGGCCCGACGCGCAACGCACTGCCGAACTGGCGTTCACTGCTGACCTCAACAAACCTAATGATAGGTATGCTTAATTTCACGTCATTGTACCATAGACAGACGTGAATGCCTTTATTTCGCTAGTTTGGGCCTAATTTATATCTGTCAGGCTGGTTTGGTTTCCTCACGATGTTTGCCTTCACCGAAGCAACTTCACATTACGCACATGAATCCGAAAAATCAGAATTGCGTGTCTTGGTTTTGAACTCGAGACCAATGGCACCTGGTAGTCCGACGGTCACACCACTAGGCTATCACTGCTGATAACCTAAATGATATGCTGTTTTGGCCTCTAAATCGCTGTTGGTAGTACCACAACACTGAAACAGTTTGAAATTCTATTTGCATATTTATTTTTGCAGACAGAAAGAAAAAGTTTTTATTTCAAAATTTTATTTAAATAAGAAGAAGGAACGTAGGTTTATCTATGAACTAGCGACCCGCCCCGGCTTCGCACGGGTGCAATATATACATATAAACCTTCCTCTTGAATCACTCTATCTATTAAAAAAAACTGCATCAAAATCTTTTGCGTAGTTTCAAAGATTTAAGCATACAAAGGGACATAGGGACAGAGAAAGCGACTTTGTTTTATACTATGTAGTGATATCGAACGCGTGCACAAGCTAGTATATTTATATTACCAGGGTGATGTACTCTCTGATGTTGAACAAAAAAGGCGGCGTGGAAGCTGACTTGACTGTCAGCATACTAGACAGCGGCAGTGGCCAGTTACACGAGCCCATCTTTAAGGTAAGCATGCCCCGGAGTTGATACTGATAATATTCATACATTTAAACTTATATATTGATGTCGAATCGTATTCTTACATTATTGACTACATTTTTACGATAATAACCCCAACCAAAAAAACGTTACTATGTCTAAAAAATCTTAAAAACAAGTCCGAAAAAGTGTTACAGCTAAATTAGACCGATTTTAGATTTTCCATAGAAACAGAAATTTCCAATTATCTTTTTTTTTTTAAAAGACATTTCGTTAAGTTCTCTGTAAAGTTTTTCGACTTATGTATCCTGCTTATGCGTATGAAGTTTCATTAAAATCGGTTCAGTCATTCCGAAAAAAAAACAGGACTTGAAAGTTTGTATGAAATGCCGTAAGTCTTTAACGCTCTTAAGATGATAATAATATGCTTAGTTTTAGTACGCTTAAAACCCTTTAATGGAATATCTTCCGTCATCATTCACCGGCAATCGTTTCGAACACAAAGGTGAAATGTAACTCCAACCTCGTAAAATGAGGCGATTTTGATGGAAAGCCAACAGGGTGTGAATTTGCCTAAAAACGTGCAAAGTGACCTCTGCGCTGCTACCGTCGACGCCGTAGAAGTGCCGATGTTTTGGGCTGGCCAGCAAAATTCGAAATTCGAAACACCGGTCACTCCTGCCAGCGACACGAAGAAGAAAAATTGATCGTTCAATCTCCAACTGAATCCCTGTTCAATTGCTCACTCTTTGCAATTGTTTCTGTGAGCAGGGTCGCGGCTACTACGTCGTCACAAGCGGCTTCAGTGCGTACCACACTCTGGCGCACCTCCGCCGCATCGTGCAAACGCACAAACTGAGGGCCACCATCACTGACGTCACCAAACAGCTGTGCATCATCGGCGTACAGGGACCCGACAGGTCAGTAGGAACACTTCTCAGACTACGACCGAAAATTTGCACATGAAAAAGCTGTTTCCAAGATGACTGCCGTGATTCCTAAAACTGGAACAAAATAGAGTATAGTGAATATGTTTCAGTCGAGTGTTAGGCGAAGATTCAGGGCAATATAGCCGAGTTTTTGAAAATGTACATCGAGTTAAAAGTAGAGGAATAAATTAAAAAAAACTCAGTATTTTGTGTTTTCTTAGGCCAGGTATTTCTGGGACTGCCCTCGTAATAATACCTCTTTATCTACTTTCCACAGCCGACGCATCCTGGAACGCTACACAGACTCTGGTCTGGATAACGACGCATTCCCAGTGAACACGCACCGTAGCATCGATGTGAGTCGGAACCCGAACTCTCCCGAAGATAAACGATACCGCTGCCGAGCACTTCGGGTCACGTGGTCCGGGGAACTGGGCTGGGAGCTCCACGTACCGTCCGCTCAAGCCATATCGGTGTACAAGGCCTTGAGCCGCGCTAGCGGACTGAAGAATGCTGGCTGGAGGGCTTTGACCTCGTTGAGTGCTGAGAAAGGTAATATTTTTGTAGTTCACGGTAAGGGTGGTCGACCGTACAAGATGGGTCGTAAAGTTTGTGGCAACCATGACCTCTTGTTGTTTTAATCTTACTTCAGTGTGCGAAAGATATGGAGTAACAAAGGACGTCTAGGTCCACCTGTTTCCCACACTGGAGTGAGTTTAAAGTAATACTGCCATAAGAGGTGGTACGGGCTCTGGTTATTGAGGTCGCTGAAATCCTCTGGCTAGTTTTAACGGCACAAGACTAATTGGGAGAGGTCTATCCTGCCAGCTGTAGACGTCTTTCGACTGAACAGTAATAACATAACATAATAATTATTTATTTAAAATAATCAGATTGTAGAAATGATGATACTTGTAGTTGTTTTTTTATAATGATGAATCTTTGAGTCTGCGGTAGAAATGTTATCAAGCATTCTAATTATAGGTAGATTTTAATGCCACATTCTTTCAACTATTTGATGTTTTCTAATCAAACAAGATGTAATGCTAAGGTCGAAACCATTCTCTTTTTTTTATATAATTTTAATTTTATTTCAGGATACCATTTATGGAACTCCGATTTGAGAGCCGATGACAATCCGATAGAAGCCGGTATGGGCTTCACTTGCAGGAAAGACGGCGACTACATCGGAAATGAACACGTCACTAGAGCGAAAACTGATGGGATCACCAAGAAATACGCGTATTTCACACTTGATGAAAAGGTTTGTGTTATCAGTGGCGTGCTTAGGGGCTACCCATACGGCAAGCCCAGTAAGCAAACAGGCTGTTCAGAAATCCTAACATCATATCCTATATCCTATCCTATCCTTTATCCTATTAGGCAAGCCAAGCTAAAGTACCGCCACTAGTGTTATACAAATAATGAATTGGATAGATGGATCTGGGAAACGATGATAAAGAATAGGATGGATCTGTACAATGAGACGACTGTACGAGATAGATGGAATCAAAAGACTTTGGCAGTGCCATTTACATTAGAATAAGGGCAGTAGGAGAAAGACTTGTAACAATCAGTTTCAACGTCACGTTCTTTCTTCGTTCCACAGCGTTTGTGAAAAGCAAAAAATATTATTTGATCCTTACTTATCTCACTAGTAAACCCCTTTGCTCGATCAATATTCATGAAATTTTGCTTTGATTAATGATTAATTGACAGTTTTTTTAATCATTGCAGGTTGCCGTCTTCGGACAAGAAGCTATATTTAGAAATGGTGAGCCCGCGGGCTACCTAAGAAGAGGAGATTATGCCTTCTATTTGGACAAACCAATCGGGATCGGCTACGTCACTAACAAAGGCTCACAAGTCACCAACGACTTTTTGAAAGAAGGCGTTTACGAGATCGAAGTCTTGGGAAAGAAGCATAAAGCGACTTTACACTTGAAATCTCCCTTCGACCCTAACGGCCTGAGGTTACTTGGCAACTACACTAACAAAGGCTTAGACGCTCATCACCAAGATGAAAGGGAAGGTGGTTGTGAATAACTTTTTTGTTTGTGTAGTCATGATCTCAATAAATCTTTTTTTTTGTCTTTATTTGATTGGTTTTATTGATAAAGTAAGATATTGACCTAACAAGACCCATGAATCTGAAGTTCCTATGATATTGCAGAAATAAGCTAAATACAGTAAACAATTGTACAGACGCCAACACAACAATCTACCCAAAACTGTAGTTTTCCTAATCAACCTTGAACCTAATGCTTAAGGGTCAGTAATAGGAAATAGTGTTATGGCATTGTCACAAGTTTATATATAAAACTTAAAATAGTAACCACGAAAAAAAAGGTCTGGGTAGCTTAAGAGTTTCACCAGGGTCTACAAAAATCGGATTGAGGATAAACCGGGCTGGAATTGTTAAAAAAAATATTGAAAATCACTAAAAACGCGCAAAAAGCACTGCCGTATTGTGTTAACTTTGGCGTAAATAAGCAGACACCTAATTAATATTATACATTTATAGAGAACAAAGAACAGTGAACCGTTTGCATTTTTCTGTTTTTTAAAACATTGTTTTTGTTTTGCGTAAAAAATTCGGAAGATAACCGAATTTTTAGGCCCAAAATCTCCATACATTTTACTATGGCCGCGTATTTTATCCGGCCTAGGTTCGAGATCGAATTGCAGAGCTCAGTCCAAAGAGTATAGTAATAATAATGGAATAGAGAACCCTCTCGAGAATTTTTGACACCTATAATGGACGGTGTCGCCATCTGGTACTATATCCGCTGAACTAATCCCAAAAGCTATAGGTGCATACCTACGTATATATCTATAGCTTTACTGTATTTATTATTGAATAGGTTTTCTATGGGTAGGCGGGTAATTTGCAATATAGGCCATATAAAAACCAGTTCTATAAACATTTTGTATTTGTTTCATAGTAATTCGTGTTTAGTTCTTGATTAACTTTTAATATAAGAATTTACAAAATAAAAATAAAACAAATACAGTTATTGTTTACAAAATTGAATGTTTTATAAAGCCAGCACAAAATAAAAATGATGATTGTGTTAATATTTAAGTCATTTATTGATCTTATTATGGCGATGTTTATTATAATATTCTTGAGCATACATTTTAGTTTCATCCTCACCTTCGAAAGTAAGCTTCCCTGCTAAAATCCGGTTTATGGACTTGCACCAACTATAAATTAAGATCTTTATTGTTACATCTGTAAAGTATTCTTTCGAAAGTATCGACCATTTTGTAAACCACAGAGTATATAAAGTAATATTTGTAAACAATTTGTATGACAATGTAGCTGAACCTAAAAAAAAATATATTGCAAAATGCTTTTAAAATAAATAAATAAATGTTTATTCTTATTTAGAATATATATTTATTATTTTTGACAATATTTTTATTCTAATCAACAAGGGGTTTTAAGCACACTAGCGATAATTGGCATAAACACCATCTATGTCTTTTTACGTACTAAATCTCTCAAGTTTACGCGGATTTCGTAAGAGATGGTGCTAGTATCTTTGTGAAAAATTGGACGCCTACGTCAATTAAGGCAGTGTCCCCCCCCTGGCTCAGTCGTCCGCTGGATTTCGATGTGAGAGCACGTCGCTTTTTAGCAAAAAAATACGCGGCAAATAGTGGCGTGTACGCACACAAGACACCCCGCACAGTGGTTGGAAATCAGGAATTGGAAACAAATGATGTCAAGCGCAATTTTGTTTAAAATTGAATACTTGTGACGAATAACGTATTTATTTGGATAAGGATTAATATCATGTTTATTTTTACACCTTCGGAAATAATGCATTATTTTAGAACAAATTTGATTGCCATAAAAAGGGTTATATTGAGTCATCCTTAAAAGATAGACATATGCTGTCGCGGACTTTTTTTAGAACTTTTTAAGGGGAACAATTCCGTCATATATTATTTTGGCGTAACTTTAACCGTTTACGCAGCGCACGCAACGGAAGCTCTCAAAAGGAATATTTTTTTCCCGATTTTGTAACCATTTTCATTTTTGCTCCGCTCCTATTAGTCGTAGCGTGATGTTATATAGCCTAAAGCCTTCCTCGATAAATGGACTATCCATTACAAAAATAATTTTTCAATTCCAACTAGTAGTTCCTGAGATTAGCGCCTTCAACCAAACAAAACAAAATTTTCAGTTTAGATAAAAATATATTTCAAAATATTATTGTGTTAGGTACGCGCTTACTGCCCCGCTTGAACACTATGCGATCATAGATGTGTGTGTGAGTGGGGTGACCGCGTCTATCGTTGTGTGAGTAGCGCTTCAATACCAAATTTTCTCTCGCGCCCGCCGCGTAATGGACCCTTAAGCAATAAAGTTGAAAATCTATTAAAGAAATTTGACAGATAGTTGCTTGTAGCTTGAGGTGCTGGCGTCTGTACCCCAAGGGAATATTTTGGAATGTTTCCTTGACACAATTTTCGCGGGAGAACCGGTTTGAATAGCAAACATTAACAGCTCTTCTCTGCCTAGCCTTATACCAGTTTATAAGTAGTTTACATGGAGTGACCCCGTCAACTCAGATGCTGGTTAACATCATTAGCACGATATCCTTAGACTCGGCTGGTTGTCAGACTTTCGGTCTTCTGACCGATTTACAATAAAGAGTAATAGCCGAATGACAGTCGCGTGCTATCCGAGTACAGTTTCCGAGGCATGGAGGGATCATCTCTATGATTCATCATCATCATTTCAGCCGAAAGACGTCCACTGCTGGACATAGACCTCCCCCAAGAAGGGGGGTTTTGCCATAATCGCCACGCTTGGCAGGCGGGTTGGCGATCGCAGTATGGTTGTTATAAAGCACAGAGAACCCTGCTGCCCATTCTCTGGTAAGTCCCTTAGTCGCCTCTTACGACACCCACGGGAAGATATGGGATGGTGCTATTCTTTACGTCCGGACACCATACAGAGCAACCATACTTCTCTCTATGATTATGTGATAATGATTAATCAACCATCCACGGACCGACCTCAGCCGGTTAGCGTAGCCATGGGGTCTCAACTAGAACAAATTATAATTAGTCATGAATAAAAAATCATAGATGGCAGCATAGGTAACAGTTATGAAATTAACAACCACTAAAATGAGTTAAACGGCAGATTTTGGCTGAAGTAAGATTAGTAAAAATCAAAACATCTTTGTTTGATGCTGATTTATCTATTTACACTCATAAATCACGTAATTTCGACAAATAAGATAACTGAAGACTTTTACTTCCAATCGAATCCATAGAATGATAAAGTTAGCTATCTGTTTAACATTTTGTTTAGACCTGCTTGCAATAGATGGCGTTTTACTTAATTGTCACATACAATCTTTATTAATATATTTGTTATTACATTAAATCTATTACTGTGCATAGAAATGTAAGAAATCTTTTAACATGTTTATGGTACAAATTTATATATTTTTTTCATTTTACTAAAACTGCAACTATAAACATTAAACGAAACGTTTTTTTAAAAGTAGGTAGTTACTCTGTCTGTCAATGTCAATTCTGTTTTCGTCATGTTTGAATTGTTTGACTCCCAGTGGCAGTTGTTGAGTGTTTACTAGTTTCTTTTATCTGTTTCGAATGCGTTTTTGTTTTCTTATAACCGACCTGGCTTCGAATTACGGATTTTGGAAAAGACACCTCCCTATGACTAGACCTGGACCCTGGATACTGGACAACAACGAATCTTGCACATACGACGACTTAAGCTAGTGAAAACTTCGGATTTTGATTTTACAAAATACACTCAATATGGCTCCCACCAAGTGCTCATATTTTAAGTGTAATAATACGTCGAAAAATTTCTCAATGTTTCGGTTTCCAACTGGACACGCAAGTCGTTTGGAAGTTTGGTTGAGCAATTGTGGTAAGTGTATTTACTGCTTAAATATTATGTAGGTACTCACTTTTGAGATACTAAAAATAAAAATCAAATAGCAAATGACGAAATACATTAAATTTAATAACTAAAAATTTTATGTAAAATTTAATTTCGGTGATATCCTGAACTCGCACATACACAGATTCTGTTTTAACTACTCATTGCACAAACTAATTAACTTAGGAATACATAGTATGATCAAATATAGTGTAAAATTAATAAGTATTGTGTGATAAAGGCTCTGTAAAATAAAATACGTACTTACTATAGTCACAGATTATATAATACTAACTTCTATAGCCAATCAATACTCCAAATTGTTTTTATAAATGTTGATAACTGAAAAATAACAGCTCAACAATATACATCTAAAATGTGGCCATATTACTCAATAACATATTGTTTGTGATTTTAGGAAACATGACGATAGCTCACCTTAATCATCAGGAACTGCGGAACAGATACCTGTGTATTGCACATTTCGATGATAAGTTCATTCAGAATAAAACTGGCAAAAGGAAAAGTTTATCAAAAATAGCAGTGCCTCAAAACCACAAGAATGAGCAATGCTTGGTCATGACGCCGCATTCACCATGTCCATCAACATCACAAGGTATTTTTTGAGATAATCACAATTGTACCTACCCTCATTTATGGAAATTCTATGTGCGAGTTTTTAAGAATGACAAGAACTGTTTTTACAGGTTGTCAATAGTTTGTAACATAGAGTTTTGCTTATCTGTTTTTTTAGCTCAAGAAACTTCACCTGTACTGAAAGTTTTGACTCCAACCAAAGTGTACAAGACACAACTGACTCGTAACAGTCCAAATGTTGAAGAACCTACTGAATCTAGTGCACCTTTATGTTTTGACACACCGAAGAAAAGGAAATCAACTGACACTCCAAAGTGCAAGAGATTAAAAATGAGCCTTCAAATGTCTTCCAGGTTGATCAAAAGAGAAAAAATCAAATATAACAGACTGAAAAAAAAAATATGTAGTAAAACTAATAACATAATAAATTTAGAAAAACACCACTTCAAAAGTGATGCTTCAAGAATTTTGACAGTTATGCAATTAAAACAATCTAAAAGACAGTGGAGTGAGGCAGAAAAAAATTTTTGCATGTCACTATATTATAAGTCACCTGCTGCCTATAAACACTTATTAAATACAGGCATAGTGCTAGCCTCACCAACTACCATTCAACACTGGCTCCAATCATCTAGTTGTCTGCCAGGTGTTAGTGAGGATGTTTTTCAAAATATAAAAAAAAAGTTTTGTGATCAACCAATAAATTATAGGGCCTGTGGTGTGTGCTTAGACGAAATGAGCATTATGGCTGATTTGGAATATTCAAAAAATTATGATTTGATTGAGGGATTTGAAGATTTTGGTGATGGTGAGCGTTCCCCAAAGGAAGCCAGATATGCTTTGGTATTTGTGGCCAGAGGAATTTACTCCAATTGGAAAATGCCTCTGGCATATTTTTTGGCACATAAAAATGTTAATTCTGACAAATTAGGATTAATTATAAAACAAATTATAAACAAATTATTTGAAAGTGGTTTGTTGCCAAAAGTAATTATATGTGATCAAGCTACCACAAATGTCAAAGCAATAAAATCCTTAGGGGCTACCAAAGATGATCCTTTCTTTTTTATTGATGATCGTAAAATTTATTCAATTTTCGATGTACCTCATTTGATTAAAAATATTAGAAACAATTTGCTTGATAACAATTATTATTTAAATGGCAATGAAATTTCATTCAATGATATAATCAACGTTTACAATATCGATAAAAATAATAAAAGCAAATCATTACGAAAATTGACCCCAGTGCACTTAAAACCTAATAATTTTCAAAAAATGAAAGTTAAGTTTGCCACCCAAATTTTTAGCAATTCAGTAGCAGCAGCAATTGAGACTGTAATAGCAAGTGGAGAGCTAAAGAGTGATACGGCAAAACATACAGCTGATTTTATAAAAAATATCAATGATTTGTTTGATTCGCTGAATTCAAAAAATAAATTTGATAAAAATCCATTTAAATGTGCAATTACGAAAAATAGAAATTCTTACGTTAATAAAACATTAATTAGGGGCTTGGAAATCTTCAGTGATTTAAAAAAAAAGATCATTAAAAATAATGAATCAAAATTAACCCGTCCTCCCTGCTTTGATGGAATACTGCAGACTATTAATGCTGTACTTCAGCTCTCCACTGAAGAATTTTCAGAAGGCACTGAGGTCAGATTTCTAATGACATACCGCTTAAATCAAGATGTGCTTGAAAATTTATTTGGAATTTTTAGAATTAGAGGTGGTTGTAATCGCAACCCGACATCTAGAAGCTTAAGAGCTATGTTCCGGTCCCATCTATTAAATAATTTGATTAAATTGGATAATACTAATTGTGAATCAGATCAAGACACCTTTATGTCTACGCCGGCCGAGAATCAGCAGCAAAATACACAACCATCAACAACATCATTGGAAGATCCAGTAGCAATTGCTGGCCCATCGAACGCTGAGCCCTCAAGTGTTGTAAATGATCTCCAACTTGAGGGCGCGGATAAAGAAAATGCACAAGTTTCTAATGTAATTTCGGGTGGGGCACCACCCGAAATTACATTAGAAACTTGTTCTATTGTGTATTTTGCTGGCTGGTTAGGCAAAGTGTGTGTAGAACATTTTGATTGTGTTGCATGCAAAAGTGTTTTGATTAATAATGAAGTTGATTTAACTGATAAGAAACAATTATTGTTGATTAACAAAACTTATTCTAATTTGACCACACCAAGTCTTAAATCTCCAAGTGATTTTTTATATGATTTAGTAACAAAATTACTTGATTTATTTAATGATAGCATTACCATAATTCACAAAATCAATTTGTTGTCTGATTTAGTGAAAAAATTTCAAATAAATCTTCCCAATGATTACCATGATTTTAATCACATTGATTTTTTAATTAGAAAATTATTTGAAGTGAAAATATATGATTACTGTAAATCAAGAAAGAAATCCATTGAACCAAAATCAAAAATAAGAATTCTACAAAATAAATAATTTAATGGCCTGATAAGCTTAAAAGCTACTCTAGAAAATTTTTTGGCTAATCAAGGTTCAAAAAATTTCAATGTGGGCATTGAAATTTTTCATCGGTTATTAAAAAAAAACAGCTGTTTCCTACAAAAGTGCAATACTACACAGTCAAAATGTATTGAATGGGGTCAGAATGATGTACTGAATAAGTGGTATCTGTTTTCGCGTCGGTGTCCGTTCCACCCCGTATACAGGGTCAAATTAAATTAGCTAGCGAAATTTTACCACGTGTTACGAACCGATATCAAAAACATACCACAAACGCGTGCGCAAGGCCGCGCGACATTCGCTGACCGATTGCGGGCATTGACCTCAACCCTCGCGGTGCGTTCTATGGTGCATTTAGATCAGCCGTTTTTGTACTGATCACTTTGCTATTTAGTTTTGATAAGTACCTACTTGATTGAAGTATTAAAATATTTTTATAAAATTATTCCGTTCGTTTTTTTTTATTTATGCTATCCATCTTTCATCCTCCTACTCCTATTTAATTTTATTTCCTTGCCGCAGTAGCTACATAAAATTAAAAGCAATTTTATACCTAGATTTGATTGATTTGAGTAATACTATTTGAGTATAATTAGCTGCCGGAGTATCTAACGTAAGTAAATTTCCTCACGTTTTTTGCAATTTGCAGGTCGGTGTCAGGTTGATTAAAATATGATTCGCAGCTGTAACATGTATGTTGTTACTGAATCGTAATCATTAAAATCATCAATACAACTCTCTAAGTTCATTTAATCCCATTGAATGACATTTTCATGAAATAGATATTCAATAGGATTGTATTGAAGATTTTAAAGACATAAGTGTTACGGTCGTGAATTATATTTTGTTCAACATATAGACTGACACTGCACTGCGCTGCACTAACGCGGGATATTCTTGCATTTTCTCCATAAGAGCGTTTATATCTTACGGCATTTCATACAAACTTTCAGGTCCTTTGTTTTCGAAGGACTGAACCAATTTTAATGAAACTTCATACGAATAAGCAGGATACATAAGTTTAAGAACATTTTCGAAATGTCTTTAAAAAAAAAAAAAATTGGAAATTTCTGTTTCTAAGGAAAATCTAAAATCGGTCTAATTTAGCTATAACACTATTTTTAGAAAATGTTCCCTGAAAACTTTTTAGAACTATGTATCCTACATAAGCGTATGAAGTTTCATTAAAATCGGTTCACTCATTTCGAAAAAAAGAACTTGAAAGTTTGTTTGAAATGCCGTAAGTAGTGAACGCTCTTATGTATTGAAATACACAAAAACACATGAAGAGGCATTCGCCGCAGCGAGATGTTTGTTAGCTCACTCGAAAAAATGAAACCGTTCCGCCAACTCGAGATATTTTTGTTGTATTGTTATTACCTACGTCCTTGAACGCACGGTGCGATGTACAGAATCTATATAAAAGCAGCGCCATCTAGTAATATTGATGCCACTTAGTATCGATGCTACCTAGTAACCAGGCCGACTCCTAGATGGCGTTGTAAAACTACTTTATCTGGAAAATAGTGAGATGTTGGTGCTGCCATCTGTTGAAAAAATTGAGGAAAAAATTTAGCCCGAGCGTTAGCCAGTTTTAGGGAGGTGTCATTTCTTTGTATGGGATTGGGTATCTGTACGTAGTATTATATTATCTGTGGCGTAGCTAAGCTTCGATTGACCCGTGAGGATGCTATTACTTAGGCACGAGCCCCTGTTTGCCCCCCACAAATCTAAAATAGAATACTCGTTTCCCCTTCCTTATTAGACAGGATTTATTCTCAGTTTCCTTCTGTCGTTCTTCAAACTTTTCAGTTTTGTTGTAACACGAAAAACAAAATGCCATTGACAGCCTTGACATGACTGTCCGTGTCTGTTGTCAAATTGTCACTGTCAGACTTAGCTATATGCTAAGCGAAATAGATTTTAGGTTATTTTGAAAGTAAATAAAATAGTAAACAATAGGGGACTCACTGGTTTCTTTAAAAGGAGTTTAAGTATTAACTACTAAGTTTTAAGACAAAATGTCTGTCACATTGCACACTGACGTTGGAGATATAAAAATAGAATTATATTGTGAGCAATGCCCAAAAGCTTGTGAGAACTTTCTGGCATTATGTGCTAGCAATTATTACAACGGGTCCTTATTTCATAGAAATATTAAGGTAAGCCCTGGTCCATTCATTTGATGTTAACATGTAATACAAGCATACCTTTTAATTTGAATAGAGAAAAGAAGCCGTAGCGCGTAGTGATGTTAATATTGTTATCGTTTGCAGGGCTTCATAGTCCAGACAGGCGACCCCACAGGCACTGGAAAAGGAGGCACGTCTATATGGGGCCGAAAGTTTGAAGATGAATTTAAGGAAGAGTTAAAGGTAGCAATTTTATTTAGGTACCTTTCAGAATAAAATGTTTGATTATATTTGTGAAGGGTGAATAGACTTCTTAAGGTTGGCACAAGCATAACTATTTTGTAATACATGTTTTACTTTTACAGCATAATGCAAGAGGTATGGTGAGCATGGCTAATAATGGGCCCAACTCAAATGGTAGTCAATTTTTCTTCACCTATGGAGAACAACCTCATTTAGATTTGAAGTATACACTATTTGGCAGGTAAGATAAGATGCTGTAAAACCTTTAATTAGCATGGAATATAAAATAATAGTGGGTGGCTGGTAGCAACTGGATGAGAATTGCTGAAAGTCGAGTTAAATGGCGTGCGATTGAGGAGGCCTATGTCCAGCAGCGGACTGCTATAGGCTGATGATGATGATGATAAAATAATACTATTTCTAATTCTGCCGCATGCCCAATGAGCTGTGGACCAAAATAACCACTTTCTGGAGCCCTGACACAGCCAGAAGGCGTCACGGCAGACCTCGTAGAAGATGGCGGGACAAGCTGAACAAAACAAACAACCAGTGGCCCACATTAGCCCTGGATCGTAGCAACCGGAAGTCATGGGGAGAGGGCTTTGCCCAGCAGTGGGATGACGCAGGCTAACAGTATCAGTATCAGTACTAATTCTAAAACAGGACAAAACCCCTACATTAAGCATACATAGGCTGATTTTACCAATTAAATAACTGCACCTTCTCTACAACCCATTTACTGGGTATAATACCACTTGGTGAGACATAAATAATCAATTGCAAAGTATTTTTATCATAACATCAAGTTTATAAAGGCTAAACGAGTCTTGTTTGGGATGGCAGTTTTTGTCAAACTCACTGGACTCAAAACAAATACTACACATATTTCCCCCATACTTAAGTACTCATAACATGATAATATTTTAATACCAAATTATTTGAAAAGAATAACCATGGAGTTTCTTGCCGGTTCTTCTCCATAGGAAACAACCAACTCCATCTGTGTACCTTTTTGTCGATGTTTTACTTTACCATAGCTAAATCACATTCAGATCAGCTTGGCACAAGTAATCAACTGAATGCCATTGGCTTGCTGCATTTATCTTTTCCATAGTTAAATGATGTTATCCTTTCCTCCACCAGCCAAACTTATTCGAAAGAGAACTTAAGAAGTTACTTACTGAAAAATGTTACTATAATGTTAAAGATTTTTTAAATGATAGTTTCTAATCTATTTGTGTTATAATTTAATTTTGTTATGCTTTTTTTTTTCTTTCTTAATTGTCTTATATTTCTAGTGGCTATAAATTATTTTGTATGCCAATGTTGGCAAAACATGTTGAAACTCAGACTTTCACTTTTACATCCACATTTGCATTTATATGTATTATGTTACACATGTTTACAAATAAATATATCTTTGTTTCAGAATCATAGATGGACATGAAGCACTTGATGATTTAGAAAAAATGGCAGTCAACCCAAAAACATACCGGCCACTTACAGAAGCAAAAATAACTTCAGTTACAATACATGCTAATCCTTTAGCTGGTTAAAACAATAAATATAATGTAAAGTCTAAGTATAATTTTGTTTCATTGCCTCATCATCATGAGTTGCACCCACCTTTTCTTTGCTCAGTTCCCTAAGGGTTGAGTGCCTTGGGCTACCAAATCCAAAAAGAATTTTTAATTTGCCCATTCTAACTCTGCAGCTTTATTATATTAGTCTGCCCAATAATTATGATAGATTGAGTAAACTATTTTTTTTTTACACAAGACTACTATTATAAATTGACATAGAAGTAACAACAAGGTTTTAACTGTTAAAAATGAGGAAAACAATTGATAATTTACGGGACAACATTTATTGCAAATAAATATTTACATCAACCTATTTTTGCACAACAACATTACTGAATAATTTGCATTTAGTATGTACACAAATGTATGTTCTGATGCGTTATTGAATATTAATATTAATTGAACAAGTTTAGTTTTTGTGCAATACTGAATGAACCTGCTAAAAGATAGACTTGCTTCTTTAACTAGATAGAAGATACGATGAACTGGGAGCTTTTTTTTACAACAATATTTTTGTATATAAGATTATTTTTAACAAAAATGTTTATCATTTAACTACATTTGTAAAGAACAGAATTCTAGTTTTCTTAAATGCTTGGATTTGTTTCTCTGAAAAAATAAATATCCATAGGACCTTGTAAGAAATTAAACTTAAAGCAAATATATTATCAGGACAAAATTCAGTATAATTATTATATACTAACTAATTAAACAGTCATCATATGTATTACATTATTATTATCTTAAGTATCTACAGTAAGTTATCACTTGATAGCGACAGTATTTGTGCTTTCTTACCTATAACACAATTATGTAGGTAAGTCACAATTTTAATACATGCATACCTACATGGATAAACAAAAATACTAGACTTAACATAGGTACAGTTAAACAGGCTGTTTGGTATGTACATCATTTGCTAAATTGAATGGGCCAAAAGGAGGGGTCATTTGCCGTCTCTTCAGCCCCAATAACACATTCTTGGCCCCATGGATATTTTAATTTCAATATTTATTTAGAACCATCGCAAAATTCACACCAAACACCCTTTATTTCATTCTTATCTTTGGATAGACTAAAGTATTTTGCCCAATAATATGGCAGTTGTATGAGGCAGCTATAGCTTCCATAATTTCAGATCTAATGACTACTGTAATAACATATTGACAATTACTTTTACTACTTGTTCAAGTCCATTTTAAAGACAGGTATCTCAAACCTGAAGTTCGGCACACCATATTGTTTGTGTAACATGCATGAACAATAATCTTGTTAATATACTATATGTTTATACCTACCTATTCAATAAAAGATTTCCTTCAAGGAACAATGATACATAACAAAGTACTTAACATAATTTTTGGTTAAATTATTCCTCAATATGAGAAGGTCTTAAACATTTAATGCTACAATTGGATTAGTTGTTATGAAGATTGAAACTGTTCAGATATTTTTTTTAATAATCCACATACGGTGGGTTTATAGAATGGGATTCAGACTTCATTTAATCAGAATTCATTGAACTAAAATTTAACATATGTAACATTCAATCATCAATATAAAAAAACACCACTTTAACCCTCTAAAACATTCCTATCTATTAAGTACTAAACAAGTGAACAATAAGTTACACTGTGGTGCCAAGAATTATTCAGACATAAGTTTAATAACAAGTTCAAAATCTCATGTTTCTAGGTCATAGAAATTGTCATCCAAATTAAATTCAGTTTCCTCTTCTTTCTTAATTTCAGCTTCAGTTATCTTATCATCAAAATTTTCAGTAAAATGTGATTTTATATGTGCAACTAAATCAGGTTTCTTCTCAAAGGTGGCACCACATTCTATGCAAGGCATATTCACAACCAGGCATTCATGAGTTTGCTCATGTTTATCAAGTTTATCCTTTTTAGTAAACTTTTTATCACATTGACTGCATGAAAATGGTTTCATACCAGAATGAAGAGCTGCATGACGGTCCAACTCTCTTTTGCGGGGAAACTTTTTAAAACAGATTTTGCACTGGAAAACCCTGGATCCAATATGTGCAATAGACACATGTGTTTTGTAGGAATCTAAGGAGCAGAACCTTTTAGGACACTGATGACATTTAATATTTTTTGGCCTGTTTTTATTCGCTGCTGCAGCTTTCTGTTTTGGTGGGGAATGGTTGATGGGCTTATTTGCAGCAGAAGTATTTTTCTGTACTTTCATAAAACTGCTCTCTCCTGAGATATGATCTGGGACTCTGGGTAGGTCAAAATCAGTATTGGATGAATCAGGATGGAGCTGGGTAGGAGAAGTCATAAGATTGCTAAAGGGGTTTACATTTACCACCATATCATGAGTATCTTGATCATGATCAGGCAAAATAAAAGAATTAGGATTTGTTTTGACTGGGCTCGTAGCAGTGTGTCGCATTTCATGTTTTATAAGTTTATCTCTTCTACCAAATGTGAGGTGACATTTTCTACAAGCAAAAGGCTTCATCCCTGAATGAACAAGCACATGGCGTTGTAAGTCTCCTTTTGCCACAAAGCTCCGTGGACAAAGAGGGCATACATGAGGTTTGTGTCCAGCGTGTATACGCAGATGTTTGCTAAGATTAGTATTGCGGGAGAAACTTTTCAAGCAATATTGACATTGATATGGCCTTATACCAGTGTGGACAATCGAGTGCTTTCTCAAATCAGAGCGTCTCCCAAAACACTTATCACATTCTGGACAGTGGTAAGGTTTATCATTGCCATGTACTTGTTTAGTGTGCTGCACATATTGACTACGCTCAGCAAAGACTAGACTACACTCAACACATTTATATGGTAAGTTAGGATCGTGGTAAGCATGTTCATGTTCCTTACATTTTTCTTGTGAAACAAAAGCTTGATCACAGTATTGACACATGAACACATTTTTGAAAAAGGATTCAGTCATTGGCTCGCCGTCTGGTGTGTTGTTTCTTTCAACAACTTCCGCTTCAACTGGTTCCATATTTTCAGACTCCTCAGAGGAGTCATAGTCAAGGCTGGGATCAACCACCATCACAACACTATCTTCAACAATGTACTCTTCAGGTTTAGGTTTCACATCTTCCTGAGAATGAGAACCATAGTTGTAGTTGCTGAGCTCTGATGAGTTCGAGTTGTCCAGTTCATTAGCTCTTGTTGTGATCTGTCTCAACCTGTTTTCATTTTGAATGCACTGTAGCTTGAATTTTGAGCATTTATCAACTTTGAACAGGCATTTGTAGCAGATTCTATTAGGCAGGCCATCATTAGGATCAATCTGAAATAACATGATTTATTAACAAGAATGTAATTAATACAGTAACCAATAAAAAAAATTGCAGAAATTAACATTTTATGTTACCTGCAACTCGAAACATTCTGCTAGTTTGGAGGTTAAAGCAACATTTGTTTCGTCGTCTGGCGTAGCCGCGAATATCGATGTCGAGAATGTGCTTTTGTGCAGACACAGTCGACACAGCGTGTGAAAATTAGCAATAATGTAGGAATCTTCCATTTTGTGCACAGCTAGACATGGAACTATAGAAATACTTGAGATAACACCAATGACAGGATAGCGACTTTATATTGTTTTTTAACTTTTAAATTCACTTTAGGAACACACAGATTGTAAAAAAATAAATTAATGGGGCTCAGAGGCTGCGGCCGTGAATAGTGACTACGCAACCGCTCGATCCGTAGGGGCAACTGGGGCGATGTCCGCCAGGGCTGCGCTAGCGGAATGTCTCGCGGTGCTCGCACTATTCGCCGTTTGTTCCGTCATCGTACACCTATCACACTACAGTCCGCCGTTCAAAATATCAAAATGAATGCAAAAATATACATTTTACACTTGATCATCATACTGTTAACAATCAGATTCTTGTAAATAAAAATTCAAATTCAAAATATTGCAGGCTGCAAAACCGCGCTTCTTTGGCGGAAATATGAAATTGTTTCCTTTTACAGATTATACAGAAACTAAAGACATGATTGGACGTTTTAGTTTTAAATCCAATACCAACCAATCGGATTCATTATTTTGTGCGTAGAAAACAAGTGTTCTGATAAATATTGCCAATTCAAAAAATGAATGTGTTTATTTTAAATATTTTTATGTATTGGTAATGTTAAGACATGATGGTGTAATGATTAAATTGGAATTTGTTGCACTCTACTGAACTGAAAATCTGAGAGCAGTGAAAACCACTGTGCTTGGGTGGTTGTTTTGATATATGAGCCAAAAAAGTCGACCTTAACTTGTAAATTAGAGCTAATAATAGCCACATAGTTCTGTAGAATGAAAATGTAAAGGCGCGATTCCACCTGGTGTGCAGCACAGGGCCGCACAAATATTTCTTTCGGTGGACCACGGTGGACTCGCTCAAGTAAACATGAACAAAATGTGCGCGTGTTCACCGCAATGTTCACGCACAATTGCGAACATTTGAGAGCGCACACGTACAAGTGGTGCAGTCGCATTAGCTAACACGCACTCAGTTTAGTAGTCTAGCTAGAAGACTGCGATCTTCCTGCATCTGTTTACCGAACGAAAAATAATTTTTAGCAAGCTGACTGACTTTTACGCATCCTAATACCACCTAAACCTATTCGCAATGAGTTTGATCATGTATTAAGATTCTTAAAAAGTATTTTTCAGATCAATAATCACAATAAACGATGAGGCAAACATTTTGAATATTTACGTAATTTTTCGTTTACAAAATTAGCTGCGCCGTGCGCTAACAAAAGTTACGCAAAGATTTTCCAGTGGAAACTCAGACCAACAAAAAAAGTATGGAAACGGAATTGCAGCGCAGTTCGCGAACATTTTGTGCCACAAAATTTTTGCGAACAATACGCAGCACAATTTTGATAGAATCGCACCACCACCATAAATAGAAAATTCCAACTCGATCTCATAACGATCCACCACTGATCGTGGTTAAATTCCAACTCGATCTCATAACGATCGACCACTGGTCGTGGTTAAAACTTGAAGGAAAGGATTGAATATTGGGGCATTCAAAGTAGAATGGGAGTAACAACAGCATTATGATGATAGACTATTGACTTTGTAGGTAATTGCTCCAGTCCCACTTACTCAACCGGTAAAAAAAGGGTAATTTCTCATGTTTTATATATTTATGTTTAATAAAAATAATTTAATAAATGTAAAAGCTAAGGAATCGCACAGTCCGTCACATAGTCTTCGTGGATGCAGGACTGCGACGCGTCATCGAAGTAAAGCCCTCGTTCGCAGCTCAGAAGCCGAGGACGGCCCAGTTGACAGGCTATGTATAGTTTACAGTCTGCATGGTACCTAAAGAAACAATAAAAAGATTAGTTTGAAGTTGTAGGGACTTATTAACGTAAAACAAAATAGAGGGCAAATTGTATTGCTATCTACCTGTATTTGAAGATGATATCAGAAATTTGCCCATTCTCATCTTCAGGGGGATCTGGACAAGTGAAGTCCTTGAATACTGAAAATGAAGGAAGTCAAATGATTAGTTTTGCTTCTGAATTGAATTCATGTTTTTGTTTACGTGTTCGCCCTTTTAAGCTGCACGCCTATTCGTCTAAAAAGCGCCAATTGTTTTCAACTTACCACTAGGGTTACACTGTGGTACGTTAGCAGGCCAGTCACAACTACTTGTTTTCAGGTTGAAAACCAGACCCATAGGGCAGTTCATTATGGTGGCTAAGCCTTCTTGGCACATGATGAATCTGCTGCAGTCGCCATCGTTTATCGAGTAGAACCCGTATTGATTTGGGCATTTGTCAGTAGGATTAGGATTCTCTAAAAAAAACAAGTTAACATTAGAAACTTCACTCAATAAGAAATGAAGAGTAGAATTTACAATCAAAGAAAGGTCTGACAAAATATTTGTGTAAGTACGTACGTTCTTGGTCACCTGCCATACATTTCACTTCTGATGGATAAGCGCATGGGTATTCGAAATGTAGGGCAGCAGGATTGAAGTGAAGACCATCGGGACATGCATATTTCATTGCTCTACCTTGCTGCAAAGAAGCAGAGGAAATAGTCAAGGTAGGTAGGAAATTTAACAAAAATAAAAATTGGATGGCCAGAGACCGCAAATGATGGAAAGGTTTGTAATTTTAATAGTAAGTAATCGTTTGAGTTTTCTATTTAGAAGATGCAGAAAATCTATGAGTTTATATCTTACCTTGCATTCAATATAGGTGTCACATTCATGTTCAACGGAGTGATATCCACCATTAACCTCATCTCTACACTGGAAATCTAACTCTAATTGTCCGGGTGCTTGATACACTGATTGTGTGGTGCGTGTGACTTCCACCGGGGGTAGCTGAGTCGGAACCGTACGCGCTGGTGTAGGGTGATACGAATATGAGGGAGTTGGTGGGGGAAGGGTAAAAGGATAAGTCATAGGCGGTTCCGAGACGGGCTCGGGTTCCGAGACGGGCTCGGGTTCCGAGACGGGTTCGGGTTCCGAGACGGGCTCGGGTTCCGAGACGGGTTCGGGTTCCGAGACGGGCTCGGGTTCCGAGACGGGCTCGGGTTCCAAGACGGGTTCGGGTTCCGAGACGGGTTCGGGTTCCGAGACGGGCTCGGGTTCCGAGACGGGCTCGGGTTCCGAGACGGGTTCGGGTTCCGAGACGGGCTCGGGTTCCGAGACGGGCTCGGGTTCCGAGACGGGCTCGGGTTCCGAGACGGGCTCGGGTTCCGAGACGGGCTCGGGTTGCGAGACGGGCTCGGGTTCCGAGACGGGCTCGGGTTCTTGAACAGGTTCGGGTGCTGCTGTAGGAGTGATTGCTTCCACAGGCTGTACGGGAGGTGCAGCTTCTGTTACTGACGGTAAATTTACGGTTTGCTGGGGCTCAGCAATGGCAGGAGGTTGAGAAGGGGTGACAACGGCTATCGTGATAGGGCGCGGGGTAAGTATTGGTCTGTATGCAGGGATGTAGATTGGACGTGAAGGGACAAATGGACTGTACGACGAGGCTGGTTGTGCAGAGGTTGCGGCGGGGGCTTCAGTTCCCCCGAGGACGGGTGCTGGCTCTTTAGGGACTGGAGTAATAACGGTAGGCTCGAAATGGGCAGCGGTTACCGGATCCATCACCGGTAATGGTTTCGGCGGCAAAATGAGCTGCCTCCATCCATAAGTCGGTTGTGGCCTCTGATCCCGAACGTTCGACGTTCCATAGTAAGTGTATCCTCTGTTCGTCTGACCAACCGTCACTGCAACATGAACATAATTCAGAAACGCTTGTAAACAGAAGAATATCCAACTTATGTAAACCATGGACAATAGCAAAGCAGACATTCTAACTTACCAGCTACTACCAACGGCAGTATTAATAGTAATTCTGTCCGGAACATGTTTGCGCTTTGCCACAGGTGTTCCCGATGTGACAGTGCGCTCCTCACTGTAAGCACTGGCCTATTTTCATTTGTTTATAATGGAACACACTAATGTTACCTTTATTAAATTGATTGGAGTCTAATCATTTTTGAATTGAATATAGTTTACTAATTACTATATTATATTTTAATGATGAAGTTAGATAGTTGCGGTTTCGGTCAATACTGTTAGGAATGTTCATTTTTAATAATAGTTCAAAATTATGTATCCATAACGGCATAATTTTAAACTAATAATAGAAATGAACATTTTTAACAGTATCGACCGAAACCGACGTAAGTAACAATAGCTAAGCTAACGATAACTCTTAAATTTTTATTAATGTTTAATCCGCGATCAAAATAATGTATTAGCTTATTCTATCACAAGGTACAAGTACAAATACCTTGTTGGTCTAATAGTCGCAAACCGAATGCGGGGCGTGGCAATGTGGTTGTATCAACAACTTCTGACCAACCCTTTAGAATACACTAACCTAAGAGGCTAAGATGATTCTCATCTTTGAATAGTTAGGTAGAAACGGTATAACTTGGACTAGCTTTAACCGTCAGTAACCTAACAAGAGCACTAAGGCGTAGGTAAATAGTAGGTTACACCTTCGAACGCATACTTGTGTACATGTTAAAGCTCCTGGAATAGCTATAGACCTATAGCGGTCACCGCAGTCGGTATGCGGAAAATATTTTCGTTGCTTTTTTGGATGTCAAACAAGAAGCTGACTATTTGATAGTTAAGTACCTACCTAGGTTGTTAGTGACTCCTGTGAACATCTGCAATAATACTATTGGCATTGCTGATACATTGCCACCTCTGAGAACAAGCCTTGATGTTGAATTTGAAGATTGAACCGACATAACGACATTAACCCGAATTTATGGAATTTACCGAACCAAATTTATGGGCATGGGCACAGCTACCTATCAGAAGAAATACTACTAATAAATCAATCAAATTGGTTGCATATTCTAACCAAAGATAAGTAGAATACATCTAAGTTTAACCGCAGCTGCACCTAGGTTTAGCCGGCTAGAACTAGGTGTAATCGTACTTTGGCTTTTAGCCGTAACATATATACTAATTAGGCTTTTGGTAGGTAGATACTATGAGTTTTTCCCGGACGAACTCCTTTTTTTTACAATGTAAGAGCCAATACTACTGTATGCTGCAGTAAATTATAAGAATAATGTACTTTTTTCAGGATGTCGTGGGCACGGTGTGTCCAGCTGTCAGGAGGACATTTTCTCTTGGGCGCGATTGCTTTCGCAACTTTTCCATAGGTGGAAACGAGTAGTAGATGTAGATGGGTAGATTATCGATATTATCGTTTTCGAAAAAGCCAGCAAAACTTATTTGATTAGATATACATCTGTACCTATAGCTATATTTTGTTTTTGTTATTGATGAACTATTATTAGAAGGGATTTAAGTTACCTTAATTTTTCGGTAAGAATACTTTGTTCGTGGCTTAATACTAACAGCCGCACGGTTCCATCTTCACAGTTAAGCAGCGTTTGCGAGGTCGGTCTATGGATGACCATCTATTACAGTACCTATGTAACTTGTATTTTCTTTCGTGCCTCGGAAGGTTCCGGCTGTCATTTGTAGATCTTTGACAGTGATCACTACATGCAGTGAGTTCGTTCGACAATCACGTTTACAAGGGGTATCGTACCAAGTTCTTTCTAAATGGGTTATGATCTTTGGAGATCAGGGACAGGCATTCGCTCCCTGTAAATACTAGAATTCAGCTGCATTCGGCTAGACTGGAGTTGTATTTTCAGAGTGAAGATTTGTAAGGGTTTTGTATACTATTTTCTTCAAAGAATCTAAAATGCCAGGTTTCAAAAAAGCAGCAGCTTGGATTGGTTAGAGTTTCTTTACATTGTTCATAAAGAAGTGTTTTTGGGTTTTTCCCATTAGATTTTTTCTCAGCCACGGAGTCTGGATCTGTGCCCGGTTGATGGCAATAGGCTCGCCCCCTATTACATCTGACTTTAACATAACTGGCGGAATGTGGGTGTACTATTAGGTGCACCTCTGCCTAACTCTTCGGGGATTACAGGCGTGATGATTTGTTACATGTTGTTATTTTAAAGAAAGTAACAGTTACACATTTTGACAACTTTTAACCAAAAAATAAACCGATGAGCGTCCAGCTGAACCCCCTTTTTTTTTCGGTATGGAAATCATCAAATGACTTCCTCCCGCTCTGGCCGGAGTGGAAGAGAGTGTCAGGCTTGAAATGACTAAAACCCATCCATGTTCCTTCTTTGCCCTTTGTGTTCTAACCTAACCTCCAGGCATCGGCCCTTGCGGACGCCTTCCTGGTTGCTGACATCTCTTTGAGGCGCGCGTTGAACACGAACGCACCGTCAGTTTGGTGCTGCCCATGGATTAAAGCGCTGTAAAAACTTCTATTAAGCAAGGGTTTTAACTAAGTAGTTTATGCTCTCACCCAAAGGCAGTATAAGTATTTGTATGATTATTTACGTAAGTTCAAGGGTTTTGTCTACATACCTGTCTAGAGCCTTCTGTCTATAAATATGAAAAGGAAGAAAATCGTTTTTGTTATTAACCGTTCCCAATCTTTTGTCAATTAGGTAATGTTTCGATTAACTTGATTATTGTTTCAATTCTATTACAATTAGTGAAGACAGTATAGCTACTAGGAGGGATCAAAAAGTAGTGAGAACGACATACTCCTTGGTAAGAAAAAAAAATACTGGCAGGCATAGCTCAGATACATATTTGTAATATTAATAAAGAAAAAAATCTTCGATTCTCTTGTTTTTTTCTGAATGTAGTCATTTGTTTGCTTCGTGTCGGAACGATTCCACTGTCACAAGGTGGGCTTCTCGAGTAGGGAGAACGAGCACGGAAGACGAACATCGTTGCGGCCGTCCACCGACGTCAGTCACCCAAGAAAATGTTGCGAAAGTCGAGAAAATTGTATTGAGCGATCGAAGAGTTACCATCCGATACTTAATTCAAGAAAAGGGCATTTCATATGGAAGTATTCAATCCATATTGAAACAATCTTTGAATATGAGAAAAGTCTCCGCAAGATGGGTGCCGAGAATATTAACCGACAGTCAGAAACAAAATCGACTTGACATTTCGAAGATATTGTTGGACAAGTTTCAAGAAGATTCTGAAAACTTTTTGTCTCGTTTTGTAACAATGGATGAAACTTGGATCCATCATTTTGATCCCGAGACAAAACAGCAATCTTCGCAATGGAAACGGCCATCATCACCGACCCCGAAGAAGTTTCGTGTCGTGGCATCGGCTGGCAAGGTTATGGCCTCAATATTTCGGGACTCAGAAGGGATATTGTTGATTGATTACCTGGAGCGTGGAACCACTATTACAGGCCAATATTATGCAGCTTAATTCCCAAGTTGAGGAATGCCATCAAAGAGAAAAGGAGAGGAAAACTTCGAAGGGGCGTGCTGTTTCATCAAGACAACGCACCCGCGCACAGGTCGGCAGTTGCGATGGCTGCCATTCAGCAAGCTGGCTTCGAATTGGTTGACCACCCCCCTTATTCACCAGATCTGGCGGCTAGCGATTTTCATCTGTTCCCCAAATTGAAAAAATACTTAAGGGGAAATAGGTACGAAGACGATAACGAGGTGACGGATGCCGTGGAGAGCTTTTTGAAGGACCAAGACAAAACTTTTTTTGTGAAAGGGATTGAAGCCTTGGAAAAGCGCTAGACTCGGTGTGTAGAGAGACTCGGATACTATGTAGAAAAATAAATTATTAAGTTATCAATAGTCATATTCTATCTCATTCTCACTACTTTTTGATCCCTCCTCGTACTATATAGGGTGACTGGTAATTAGTGAGCGATACTTAAACACGTGGTTGTACTCATGATAACAAACAACTTTCCCAAAGAAACTTTTTTTTAAATAGGTACTAATTTACTTTTATCACAATAACACAACAGCGGAGCATTAGGGAGTGGGCTTGCGAGTCGCGCGAGCCCCCTAACCCCGTTTTACAAAAGACAAAAGAGATGGTGAAGGATAATAACACCACACTCACACAGGATATTAAAACCGTTTGCCGTTTGTTTGAATGTGTCAATACCTAATGAGATCTAGAATAACCACGTCCTCCTTTTGGAAGTCGGTCGAAAATGGTGATTCCATTTAAATCTAGAACATAACTACGAATATCTTAGATTGTGGACTGAGCATGCACTCATCATTTTTGTCTAGGTCCTAAGATACCTACCAACCAAGGATATCGTTATGCTTAATTATGTAGAGATAATAAATATACCTACCTAAGTAATTTACATCATTGTTCTGACCAATCAGTATGAATCAAACTTATTGGCTTCCTATTGGATTGGTATATTTATAAATTGAACTCAGGATCTAATTATCCAATACGGTAACAAAATATACTCAAATAATTATTTTATAAAATATTTATTAAATAATAAAAATACATATAGGATTTAAAGCGTAATATGAGACCGTAACACTTAACGTTGGTGTTGGGGCACCGGGTCTATGGCAATGTCCGGGACGGCACAGTTGACGTAATCTGCGTCTACGCAGTGGCCAGAAGCGGGGTCGAAGGCGAGGCCGGCGTCGCACGACAGCAGCCGAGCACGGCCCTTCTCGCATGAGAAGAAGTAGTAGCAGTTGCTTTGGACCCTGCGAAAGGATGGAAAACGTAAATCATAATAATACATGGGAGAAAATTAGGTTTCATTATAATGTGGAATATGTTGTTTTGGAATATTCCACTCTGATTCTATCCACCAGTAATTAAAGGAGTAGTATTTTCCATCAGAGGACTACATTATTGAATCCCATCGGATTATTTTTGATTAGAAAGAGCTGAGAAATGAACTGACTGGGAAAGAGAAAGTAATTCAAAGCTTCATTAGATATTCTTGTAGGTATGATAAAAAAAAATATAAATGAGTATAATTACTTGTAGTTGATGATAATGTCCAGAAGGTTGCCGTCGGCATCAGTAGGGGCAGCTGGGCAGCTGAAGCCGAGGAACTCTGTAATGTATTAGAATACAATCATATAATACAATATTACTAAATTCGATCCAGAGAATCATATAATAACATCCGTTTAGAGGCACGTAGATCCGAATCCAAGCTGTCTTTTGAGAAACATGAAGGCTGTTTCTCAAAAGACAGGAGTTAAAGTCACTCAAATTTCAACTAATGATAGCAAATTGTGAGCGTACGGCAAAGATGTAGCGCTGCAAAATTTATACTAGTTACTCAATCAGCTTTCTCGACTTGCACGGGATGGTTAAGAGATCCACATCTATCTGGAAGATTATAAAGTACAATATGGTATACATACGGTCAGCTTTGCACGAAGGGACTAGGTCGGGCCAGTCGCAGCGGCCGGTGTCAGGGTTGAAGGCCAGACCAACGGGGCAGATCATCTCGATGGCCTTGCCGGCCACACACATGCGGTACTGGCCACAGTTGTCATCGGTGGCGACTGGCGAGGCGAAGTAGCCGTACTGGTGGGGACACTCGGCGGTGGGCTGGGCTGGCTCTGGATCGTAAGAAAATTTCTGGTTAGATTGTGTCTGATAGTCTTCCGACAAAATTATTTATGTATTGGGATGGAGGGTCCCGTGCAAGTGCCGTTTCGAATCACCCTGCCGGGGTTACATGATGGCTAAAATAGTATCAGCTTGTCTGCAAAAATAAAATTTTCATAAATCATGTAAACATGTATTTATCTGGTAAATAGAAGAGAACGTGTACCTAATATCTATTTGGTAACTAGACACCTGAGGTACGGAAAATTTTCCAATAAGCAAACCATTCAAGATTATGATCATTTGAAGTTTGGTTTCCTCACATTTCTCCATTTATTTGACATTAGGGTTAGGACTACTGCTATTTATTGCACGCCAGCTGAATGATTATAACTTGATCTATAAACTTTTTCACGAAACTCAAAATATCATGACAGAAATGTATAACATCCACCTGGCTGAATGTCCTAAGTTACTTACGGGCAGCACCACGTCCTATGCAGGGCACGTCCTGTGGGTATCCGCAGGGGTAGGCGGGCCACTTAACATCAGGGTTGTAGTGGAGCCCGTCGGGGCAGCTCAATTCTTCAGCGATGAATTCCTGTGCGAATAACGAATTTGTGATACCAAAGTCAAAGTACATACATAAACTCACGCCTCTTTCACATAGGGGTCGGTAGAAACTACAGAACCACCTGCTACGATCCTTACATAAGTCCATTCTATGCTTCGAATAAAATGGTCCTAGAATAGAGCCTTGAGGCATACTATTGGACTACCTCGAAAGATTATCTTAGAGTTGTCATAATTTCCGCTGGTTATGATTTTAGTTAGCTAACTTAACTTATGAGCGTGTAAGAAACTATTAATATAATATATAGTATATTAACAGTTTCTTACATGGTAAATTAATACTTTATTTCACCAAAAAATTGACGTATTTTTGTAGTATTTGATGGAGTAAAAGTCATTATCAACGTGATTACTAAGCTTAAAACCAGGAGGTGTATTGTTTCGTTGAAGGACTTCCTTTAATTTACTTCTAAATACAGATAATCATGGCTAGTATTATTGTTCGTTAGAGCAGTTGGGATAATCTACTTGGAATTTCACGTTTCAGATCACTGAAGGTCCTGCTCTGTTGCTTTGCAAAATCTGAATACAACCGTGATGTTTTAATACTTACAGTGCACTCCACGTAGGAGTCACAGCTAGAGTCCACCTTGTAGTAAGCATTCTTTTGCTTGCAGACAGCGTTCTGAACACCAGGCTTAAGGGTTGACAGCTGAATCTGTGCGCTGCCTGTTTGGTGGGAAATTTTACATTATTAATCGTACGGGATCCCCGTCGTAATCACTCAGTTGAACAGACCTAGGTATACATATTTTAATTGAATTAGTAAAACGTATTGTCAAAAGAATTTCGAAATTCAATTTGACATTAGGTTCACTGTACTATGTTTTCAAATCAGCTATAAGCAATTGTAATATTTAATAGGCACCAATTGCATCTTCACAATGTAACAATTCGATTTTCATAACTATGTAAGTATAATAAACTCAATGAATTTGTTGTTTTGATATTAATCAAAACTAGGGAAATTTAGAAAGACTGTCAATTATTTGGATAATTTTAAAGTTACTCACAGGCAGCTACGAGCACCAAAGCGGAACACAGGTAAGAGAACATGTTGCTTCTTCAAGTTGCTTCCCTGACACGAAACTCCCGAATGATAACCTTACATCGTTCCAATTACTTTTTATACCAAACTAAGTCATCAAACACTTAGTTGACTTTCATTAACAGTACAAAAAATGTGAATAATTGCGGTTAGGTCGTAATAGACCAATAATCATTAAAAACACGTTTCAAGTTTCAAATATTTTATTGTAATATTGTAACAAGACATTCAACATTACTTTTATACTAGATACCATATTTTTTGGTATCGGAACACGTCTTACAGAAGGACATACCAGTAGCGAAGGGTCAATTTTTGTAAGAGTTAAGATGGAGTACGTATCTTTGATGTGTTTATATTATTAGTCTAAAGAATACTGACTGTGCCATTTTTCAAAGGGAAGCCAGTAGGAATCGAGTTGTTTGTAACCTTCGCCACTGGGACATACGATGTAAGTTAGAGCGTTAAATAAAAAATACAAAATGGTGATGCGGGTTGATGTTAAGATTTTAACATAAAAATATAAAAAATAAAAAACTTGAGCTTAACAGTTATGCTTATGACAAAACTTACACTAGACACTCGATTTTTACTTGCGGCCCAATCGCCTGGTACAAAACGGAAACAGGATGGAAAAAAAAAATGGATAAAAAATATTAAAAATAAAAAACACAAGTAAATACATGCATATTCTATGACTTCATAACACAGATGCTGTGGTAACTCAATTGTTAGTTTTAGACTAGAACTACTTTTGAAGCAGACCGAGGGGCCAACCACCACTCTCATAGCAGTATTATTACAATGACAGCAGTCCTGGGGACCTAAAGTGGACGCTTTAGTACAATCGTAATATGAAATATATGACAATTCGTAAAATGGTCACAAAATGACAATTCATAATATTAACTGCGTCTGTGACCATTTTAAGAATTTTAACTTGAATCATTTTATTATCCTAATAATATGATTCTGGTCAAGCGGCTATTTTAGGCCCCCTGCAAAGCCGCATCGCTTTAGCACGCTGAAGTAAATGCAATAATGCAGGTATAAGAGGTGGTAGTAAAGTCCCTGGCCATGTCCCAAAGGTTGTGCATCAAAGATCTGATGTGATGCAAAGGTAGCGAACCTTGCGAGGTTATTTCTAATTAGAATGCGCTATTTTGAATTAGTTTCGCCTCTTGTTGGTTGTTATGGCGTTGAACTCCAGTTCCTTGGCGAGAAGTTCGCTGGCTTCTTTCCTGGCACGGGCAGCCTCTGTCCTGATTTCCACGGGGCAGGCCTCGACCTCATCAGCCGACACGCAGGTGTTGCTCAGCTCATCGTAGGCGGTGTTCCTACCACAGTTGAGCACACGAGGCTTCGTGCCAAGGCAGAGGAAGTATTTCTGGCAGTTGTTGTCGGCCCTATAATAATTAAATAAAATTATAAACCTTTAATTAGATGTCCAAGTAAAACTGAAAAAAGCCTGTATTATATGAATACTTCAACGTACAATTATATGCCTTTGACAGTTGTTAGTTCAAAACTCAACAAACAGGATATCTTTTAAGTTATCTTCATTATAAAATAATTAGTTGTTGACAGGATAATTGCTTCAATAAAAGCTTTGTAAAAAAATTGTTTATTGATTGTTACCTACATTTAGGAACAGAACAAAGTGGGTAAATTACTAAGCCCTTTGCAGTACTGTAGTCTTTCACAGTCTATGAAAAAAGATATCGAAAAAGGCCTTCGTTGATGACACATTATGTAAGAAACTAATTTAGTTTTGTCATTTATTTATTTGGCTTGAACTTTGTATAAGTTGACGGAAGAAACTAAATGCATTTTTGCATCCAATCTAAATTATGATCATGGTCACAGAATACATGAATGCTAGTCAATAAAATTTGACATTGCAAGCGCCGAGGTCGGATTCTGGGAAAAATCTACAAGACCAGAAATAAAACAAGAAGATTTCGTAGACTTGTAAAAACTGGCACGGCAAGAATGTGTAATGTAGGCACTATATTATCATAGATAGGTACATCATAAGAGGATGTTGGCAAACCGCTGGTATTTCTAATAACGAGGTTATATAAGCAAGGTCACAACTCATCTGCTGACATTTAAACATACGCTGACACCGACTGACCGGTCGCCTATTAAGTAACCAGTTCTTGGCATTTCGATATCTATCACTTTAATAATACGCTTTTGAACAAACATAAAGTATTGCACGTATTTATGTAATGCATACTTGTAGGCAGCGATAGACCACGAAAGAGATGGCGGGACGATCTGGATGCCTTCCTTGACAATTGAAAAGAGGAAACGCAGAATCGTAACTGGTTTAAGGAATGGAGGGAGGCCTTTGCCCAATAATAATTACCTGTAGAATCTGAAACCAGCTGGGGGTCCAAGCTCCCTTGAAACTGGAACCTCGGGACAACGGAAGCCAAGGAACGCTGAAAATATAGCAAATTATGACATAAGTTTAATGAATTTGGGACGATTTTAGAATGCGAATAGCAATAGGTAAGTAGGTAAATAAATTAAGATTCCTTATAACCTAAGACCTTCCCTTTGTTGCTGTCGAATTTTACGACATAACTTTCATAAGTGGTAAATGTTTTCACAATACGGTGTGAGCTCATAACATGCTAACTTGAGTTATCAGTTAAGACACTGCGTGTGCCAGTAAATTTTGGAGATAAATCAAGCAAAAAAAGAATAGTAGACATGAATAAAATGAATATCAAAATACAACTTTGAAAATCACGTTGGTTATAACTTTAGTTGTCACGGACTACGATGTTAATTAGATATTAAAACGAGCTAATTAAAACAATAATATTAAAAGTGCAGATATAAACTTGTTCTTGATGAGGGAAGAGGCACAGCTGAGTTTATAGGTATGGGTGAATTTACTTGAAAACGTACATTCGGGACACCCTGGACCCTACACCCCGTTACAAAATATTGTAAAATTTTGCATGTCATCTATATCTGACTATGTATTAGGAACCTCAACTGAGACCTAAGACCAAAATGTACCAATACTTATTGCAAATAAATGATTATGATTATGATTACATCATCGCATTGGCTGTGGTATTTTAGCAATGTAAGAAGTATTTCTATAAAGTGCGTGTCGGATATGAAAGAAGAACCAACGTCAGGAGCATCCTTATCTATCAGCCCCTGTACCTTGCTGTTGTCTAACATTTTACCAACTATTCTTCAATACACCGTACGAACACAAGAGAAAATATATCTATCTATCCTTACCTTCAGCATCGCAGTCTTCAACCTCATCGGGCCAGTCGCAACGGTAGGAGGCAGAGCTCCAGGCCAGACCGTCGGGGCACTGGAAGTCGTAGGCCACTCCGCTGACACAGTTCCTGAAGTAGCTGCAGTTGCTCCTGTCTCCGAGTTTGTAGTAACCGAACTGGTGCTCACAGTCTTTAGTTGGCTGAGGTTCCTCTGGAATAATTAAAAAAGAAACATTTCACACGTGCACAAGGTATTCATCATCATCATCATCTTCCTGTCCTCGTAGTTTGACGTTTTTTTTTCCGTATTATTAATATTAGGTACTAGATTCTTTGACTTTGGATATTCGCATTGATCGGGAATGGAGAACGCCTTCTTTTATAGTATTTCCAAGTGATGAAAAAAGATGAGATTATTTGAAAACATCGATATTCAAAAACAAAAAAATGGCGAGAAGGTGGAAGGAATGGGGGGAGGCCTTTGCCGAGGAGTGGCACAGTTCAGGCTAAAAAAAAAGTTAAACAAGCAGTCAAGTTGGATTGAATTTATGACCGTGTGGTTATAGGTCACAGATTTTATTATCATCCGGGTGAAAAGGTCAAGGAAAAACTAGAAGCAGTGTATGCAGTTCTTGAGTATAGATCTAAAAGAAGAATGAGATAAAACAGCACTCAATATTGTATTTAATTTTAGCAGCTTTTTATTTATTAGCTTATGTAAAAGTTGGTAATTCAAATCTTCTTTACAGCCTTTCGTTATAAATCCGAACACATCGTGGTTATGTTTAAGAGTTCATTTATTAATACGCAATAAATATTCCAGTTGCGTATTCCGAATCAGAAATAGAATCGTGTACCTAAAACATTTCTGAGTATATCTAAAATCAGCAATGATACAAGGCGGTGTGAAGAATAAGATCAGTTGTCAGATTAAGTAGTCAGCGATATTCAAAGTTTATTTCTGTGCACCACATATTACGGAGGAGAGGAAACAGGAGGTCTACTCTGTAAATCTGTCAACTAAAATACACAATACAGGAATACAGGATCTAAAATGAGTAGTTATTCCCATTGGAAATCAAAAATTTCCATTAACATGTGTTTTACGTTCGTTAGGGACAATTTTTCATCGACACAATTTTAATAGCCTATGATCAAAATGATTGTATTTCCTGGAAAAAGCTATCTTGCGATGATGTCAAACCAACAGCATTCACTAATCTCTTTGAGTGCTACTGGTTATAAAACATAAACTCGTATTTTACTCACGTAGGGAGGATCTTTCAAGGCAAGCATATTCGTTGGGGTACACGCACGGGTATCCGCCGTAGTTCAATTCGGCGTTGAAGCGAAGACCATCGGGGCACAGCTTTTCCTCAGAAGTTCCGTTCTATGAACAAATACAAATATTCATAATCAAATTAGGGGCTTATAAAAAAAATCCGACAGGTGATATAAAAATAAATAAAACTTTTATTCAGTTTGCTTATCAAGGTACAATATTAAAAAGCTAGTAACAAAAAACAATGAACAAAGAAAAGAAAGTAAGTTGAGTAAGTTTCGTCCAAATAAATTGCACAATATGTGTGACAATGACACAATTTTATACGGGATCGTACTTCTGGGATAAATTAACGCTGGCGTGGCGACCTAAAGGTGTTTGTGAGAGATTGGCCAGAGAAAACCGCTTGGAGAGAAGAGTTGAAGGCTTTGACCAGCAGTGGGACAATAGGGGCTAAGTACAAAAAAAAAGTAGGTGCCGACCCTTTTCCAGCTTATATAACAGTTTAGTTAACAGGAAACACATGCTGGAGTAAGTATGCTAGGAGTTCCTCTCCTGAGTTGCAATAAGACAATCTATTCCACGATGATCACGATTTTAAAAGAGATTGGTGACCCCAGTATCAAGAGGATGCTGCCGACCGTTCTCTTGACCTAATAACAGACAAAATATTTGCACCAAGCTGACTTGATGTGTAATGTCAGGGGTCAGTCGCTTTTTAGTCGAACTGAATTATTATTTAATTGCTTGAGCATTCCTGAGCATGTCACAATTTCTGTAAAACAGAATATTTTATAATCGAATCTATTAATTAATATAACTGATTGGGTACCTAGTGATACAAATTTCAATCCCTTTCGGGTTTGTTGATGAACGAATAGCACTATTTCATGTTTAGTTTAGTAATAAACAAGTTACTTTAGCCACAAAGGGAGGTATAATCACTCAAGGGCAGTGTTTTTTTAATAATAAAAGTCGCAACATCCGTGTAGTGACTGTGCCACCTATTAATATCACAGTTCGACCACTCACCCCAAATCTCACATTCGCATCACGTTTAGCAAATAACACGATCTTTATTACCAGAATCTGTGATTATTAAGCGAATTATTCATGAGCTGAGACGCATGATTACACACAAAAGAATGGGACTTATGTCAGTGCCTTTGTAGCACGCAGAGTCGCAGACTTTAATATAGTCACGACCTATTTTAAAAGTAAGATCCCAGTCTGTGTCAACACTTTCCCACATACATGACTGAGGGTGAATAATTTAGCATGGAGGCTCGTATACATGAAAATTGATGTGTCTGTGAGGTTTGGGATCGGAAAGCATGTTGGAGTGTATCCTGTGTGTTTATTGAAAGAGAGAGAAAAAATATGCTGCATGGTAATTATAGTTACCTACCCCGCATCTCAATTAGATAGGGATTTACTGCATACTTCAGAGTATTTCTGAAAGTCTTCTGAATTTAATTTGTTATCATACTGTTAGTTATTAAAAGAACTGAAAAAGATGGGCCCATTCAAAACGGATACGATTAACAGTACGGATTCATTGTATGCCCCGAACTAAAGAAAATATTGTTACCGATATTCTTATACTTACAATGCACTCAATGTATCTGTCACAGCTGCCGGGTACGGGGTATCTTTCGTTCGGCTCATTGCACGCTCCAGCAGAGTTAACTGTTTTGGGTTTGGGTGCTTCCTGGAACTGTTGCCTGGTCGCCTGGTTCTGGGGCCTGGACGCAGGGGCTGAGCTCTGTCCGAAGCCACCGAACTGAGCGACCGCTGTTGAGAGAAAAACCCAATTAATTTTTTGATAAAATGGTGACACTTGGAAGATGTAAACGAGTCGTTAATTTTTGCATAGATAAATGACGCGTTTGGTATCTTTAGTGACTAAAATAGAAGCATTTATTTTAGTGTAGGTACCTAAATTTGAAATAAGACAATACACGTCTTAAGAATTTCAATGGTTTCTTTCAAGCTAAGAATCTAGGCTGGCATTTATTTCGAAAATGACTCATCGGCAGACATTATTATGATAATTTTCACCGGGAAAAATGAGTAGGTAAATTAGGATTTCTGAATGTACTGAGAATTTCTAGTCTCTTGGAAACAGACTACTTATTATTCACTGAGTTTTGCCAAGACTTAACGGCTCTTTAACCCTGAAAGCCAAGAACGCTTTAAATAATTTTCAAATGAGTAGTTTTTAAACAAGTCTGGAACATAAAATTGATGGAAAGCTCCCAATTTTAGGATTCTGTCTGACGACCGTTTCTTAGTTCCATAGGTAGGTACAGATGGGCTCCGCAGATTATAACTGTGAAAGCGGAACGTATGCTGACACGTCATGTAATATGTCACGTCTTGCATCATTTGGTTATTCACAATATGCGAAATTTTAAGAGACCCTGTATTATTAGTCACTGTACCAAATCTTGATATGAGTAGTGAGATTTTTTGGAAATTCCTGCCGCTTTATCATCTACTATGGTTTTTCCTAAAGTTTGTGTGAAATATTTTAACTTGAACCTCATTTGCCTATTTGCAAGGTCCACGATTTGTTTAGGTACTCTTAAGTCTTCAAGTATTCGATCGTCAGCATCGGTAGCTGCAGAATATATAAGTACCTACCTTCTTAAGTTTTTTATGCAACATATGCATACATGAATACATAAACTGGTGTTTTACCCATAGGGGTACCCATAGGGTTTACCCATAGGGGTAGGCAGAAACTACAGAACACCGACTGCTACGATCCTTATTCCTTACATACTCCTTTTGCTTCTTCCACGTTCATACATCTGGGGCCTAAAATGGTCGCGTTAGCAGAATCATAATAGGATAATATTACAATACGTAAACTAGTCACAAAGTGA
The DNA here is from genome assembly GCA_905163415.1 of Noctua fimbriata. Taxonomy (NCBI): domain Eukaryota; kingdom Metazoa; phylum Arthropoda; class Insecta; order Lepidoptera; family Noctuidae; genus Noctua; species Noctua fimbriata. The sequence goes on along the minus strand of LR990922.1, from coordinate 8,374,402 downwards.
CAATTCATAATATTAACTGTGTCTGTGACCATCTTAAGAACTTTAACGAAATTCATATTATATGATTCTCTTAAAGCGGCCATTTTAGACCCCCTGGTCATACACTCACGCTGGTAGCGAGTACTAAGCATTCGACCTTTCTGAACATCATGGTTTAATAGGTAATATAATCGCCATTTAATTCTATAACCGTTGCAATAATCACCAATAACGTAAAAGGTGTATTGATGTGCAACAAATTATTAACGCATTAGTGACCTTTGCAAGTGATTATGTGATTTTAATGATATATCAACAGGTCAGAATAAACTTCTCGATTTAGTGAGCAGATAAACAAAATGTTATGTAATAAAGCGTCATAAATGAATGTTAAAAGCGAATTCTTGTGTGACTTAATTACGTAGATTCTACATCTTCCTCCGACCTTGAAGGTCATAATTTATTCTATTAGTCTCTGTTGCATTCTATTTTAATTGAATTCAAGTTCACTTAGGTAGATGTGTTATAAAATATGGCCATTTTACGACATAGGGAGGTGAAATCTTGTGAAGAAACACGTTAAATTTTCCATGGAACGCTAAATTGCATGAGCAAAATATTTCAAAATATTACGCTGCATAGTAAACGAGCTATTAGTTTTACAAACAGCACGACCTAGGTTCTGTGTTAAGACCTACTAAAGTTAGATAAGGCTTAGGTAACGATCTATGCTTTGGCCATGTGAACTATTGAGTCTTGGAGAATATTTAGCATTTCCACCTTATTATTTCCCAGTTTATGTTCCGTACACGTAAAGCTTAGGATTTATAGAACGATTAGCGACCCGCCCCGGCTTCGCACGGGTGCAATATATACATATAAACCTTCCTCTTGAACATTATCTATTAAAAAAAACCGCATCAAAATCCGTTGCGTAGTTTTAAAAATCTAAGCATAGATACATTTTGACAGACAGAGGTAAGCGACTTTGTTTTATACTATGTAGTGATACTCAAGTATTTATTGCGATTACTTATTGATTTAATGATGAAGTGTATATAGTAAGTATGAATTCCGGTATATGAAAAGGTGAAAAGTGAAAAAATATTTTTTCACTTTTCACTTTATGGACTAAATAAAGATATGGATAATTTTGCTACTAATGACAATATCTGTATAAAAAATAGGTTTCCTAACCTAATTTTTATACAGATATTGTCATTAATAGCAAAATTATCCATAAACTAAACTTAAAATAGCTAAAGCACAGTAAAGTAAGCACTTTTCACTTTCCATAGTTTTCGTTATGTTCGGTTCGGAACTTCGGACTGAAATAAATGTTGACTTGACCGAATTTGGATGAACCAATTAAAGAGACATAAAAGGTAATCAGATGCACGGTGTGCTACATTAATTATTAGGATGTATGCTTTAGGCACGTAAGACAAAAAATCTTACCTGGCCAACAAATTATAGTGCAAATTGTATTTTAATTGAGATATCTTCTTTAAGGTATTATTTATGAGTATGCATTATAACTACTCAAAACATTCAAAATAATGTGATAAAATTCAAACGTCTTCCATATTAAACATCGCAAGTACATTCTTTTAACTCAAAACACTAGTTTAATTGATCAATTAAGTAGTTAACGCATGAAACAATTGTTTAGAACTTTAATCTCATCTATTGTTTAGCGGGTAACTAGCCGGTAAAGCAATTCCGCCTTTTAATTAGTTGATTAAAACCAGTTTAAATTAATTACAGGTAGCAGGCGATATATTTAAACCCTTATGAAACATTTATACGACACGTGTGTCGATTTAATTAATGGGAAAACGAGCTCATTAGACTTTATGATAGTGAGATTATATTACACAGAGCTTGCACTGAAACATGAGTATGTATTACGCTCTATTAACATTAGACTTTTTCTAAGAAGGAAAAGTAAAGGCATGTTTAAAAACTTTTTTATTTTTAAAACGCTATTTTTTTATGGCTGTTCCGTTTTGTTTTTGGTATAGGTGTTCCAAATTCAAAGACATATAAAAAAGGTATAGGTACTCACCGAAACCGCAGAGGCACGCAAACACTATCAAAGTCTTGTCCATGCTGTATGCTACCCCGTACTGATCTGCGCACGAGTGTCGCTCAGGTATTGAATGGGCGATCGCTGCCGACCTTGGGGACGCACCGGCCGGTGTTGAAACCTGCTCATCTCCGTGTTACATCACCAATTCAGCACAGAACTCGAGACGATGCTAGAAGCATGGCAGGGTGACTGGTTGCCCACCTGCGATAGGAATTAATTGATTTATCTGTCATGATTTTATTAACTTAACGTATTATGCAATAAAATAATTGATCATTTTATTTTCAACAACTTATTCCTTTTTCGGAAAAGGTGTGCTTCTCAAGTAGCGCACGATTTTTATTCGTGGGAGACTCGCTGTTTATGAAACGCTTGAATCGAGTTGTTAGCTTTTGTTTTGGTTCGAGACGATGCTAGAAGTCTCATAGGTTCCCACCGTAATTTGTCTCTCATTATCCTATTAAACGAATCATGCAATTAAAAACTTATTTTATTTTCGGAAAACGCGAGTTTTTCTAGTAGCGCACGATTTTAATCGAACGAAGACTCGAAGGGGACGCGATACTTACAAAAACTGTACTTTGGTATCATAACATCACGCCTGTTCGGCCCCGAAGGGTTAGGCAGAGGTGTACCTAATAGTACACCCACATTTCGCCAGTAATGTTTAAGTCCCATGTAATAGGGGGTGAGCCTATTGCCATCAACCGGGCACAAATCCAGACCCCGTGGCTGTTACTGAGAAATTTCTGATGGAAATCCCAATAACAATTTGCCCGACCCGGGAATCGAACCCAGGCCCTCATGCTCAGCAGTCGCATTACTTTGGTATCGTATTTTATTAACAATAAAATAATGTATGTGCTATCAATACTGGAATAAATATGTCCTAACTCAAGTCCCGAATTCCGAGACAGACTGAGTTACTTCCGCATCCTATCCTGTCCTCTACTATTCAATGAGCAATATTTATACTTTATTATTTTGTCGGTAATCACGTTCTCGAAAACGGCTGTAACAATTTCGATGAAAGCTGCAATAGGAGTTTACGGGGGCGAAAAATCGATCTAGCTAAGTGTCATATCTAGGAAAATTCGTTATCGCTATTCTCCCCAGCAGAGCTTCTTCGGTATGATACTGCGTGTGTAATTAGAGTATGTACAGACGACAGCACATCAAGCTACCCGAAACTGTCAAATTTTTCCAATCAACCTTGGACCTAATGCTATAGCGATAAAGTTGAAAATCTATTAAATAAATTTGACAGATTGCAGTAGCTTGATGTGCAAATGTCTGTACAAACATCAAAGTGTACATACATTTCAGGAAGATTCTCATTTCACAATCAAGTCGTAAAAGTAAAATGACGTAAGATTGTTGTTCCAAGTAAATGTTGTAAGTATTTTTAGATACATTACATAATAGGTGGGTATTAGGATATAATCTTTCACAATACGGTGCCCTTTTATCAACTGTTACGTATGCAAGAAGTGTTGACCGAAAAAAAAAATTATAATATCTAATAGACCGAACGACATCAACATACATAATTATCTAAATTCTATTTTCTATTTATACTTATTAGGGGTCGTCCTTTAATCATGTCGGATTTGAACAGGGGATTGGAACAGGCTAATCAGAAAAAAATCACGATGGGTGGGGGAGGGGATACTGTGATAATCACGTGTATTTTTTTCGTTGGACGAAAAACATTAATTTTATGTGTGACGTGTAAAATATTTTTTACCAATAATTAATTAAAAACTTGAGCAAATGATTTTTTGTCTAAAACACATGAGCAAGCGAATTTTTATCTAAAACCGATAGAAAATATTTTTTTATTAAAATAGATTCTAATACTATCTCATCTTTTCTATAAAAAGTACACGAGATGCTGAGAGGGGGGACGACGAGTAGCCTAAAACCTCACGTAGTTCAAGGATGGCCCCCTACCTAAACGCTTAGGAACGTTATTGATTTTAAAGTTAATCATTGGTCTGTGGCAGTTTACTCCTTGCCTGGAATTTGCACAAAAGAGCTTGACTACCCCATGCCAGTACAGCGAAGTATTCAAATTAAAAATCAACGGGGTGGGGTTAGAGGAGAGTGCCCAAGCTTCCTCTCTGTGAAGGGGTGCGAGCCCAGTGCAGGTTGTTGGATATCTTCATGCCGGTTTCTCCTACGACATTTTCCTTCGATCAACATCAATCGAACGCAATCTAGAGAAAAAAAACTTAAACGGAGCTAATGCGTGATGACAATGACGAAGAAGTAGAGCTCGCATCAGAATGTCATTCTTCATCGATATGGTCATTCTATAAATTGTAATGCTACACACGTTGATAACAAAAAATGTCTTACATCATCGCTAAAGGTCATGGATGAGTTGGACTCAGTGAAGGTCCTGGGAACTGAGGAATGATATACTATGAATTTAGATTTGGATTTGATATTAATTATGGATTGTGCTGGGATGATTAACCTTGAATGGCCGTCGAACGAAGAATAATGAAGGATCTCTTTACTAGACACGTATGTTTCTTCCAAACAACCCTACCTGAAGGTCAACCACCACCACCACCTCAGTAGTTTTATTTCAATCTTATTTCAAGAAAAGAAATGTAGGGCGGACAATGGGCATCGAACCGAGAACTCATAATGCTCAAAGGGCGCGCTTGCCACCTCAGTCCGCGGCACTCCGGTCATTACAACAAGATTTCTTTTTTAGTTTTTTTTTTTTTTTTTTGCCTTGTGGCCTTAAGTCCGCCTAAGTACCACTCTTGTACATGAAGTTTAAATAAATAAATTTATTTACTTCCCTACCGTTCTTTTGATTTAAATCTTCTAGTACGCGAAACGTGATTTGCGTTTAGTCCACTCTCAGCCCCTCGACCCCTAAAAAAAAGATTTGTTTATTTGTATCCTCTCAACCCTTAAACGTAGTTCACACTCGACCCCCAAGGGGCGAGTTTGAATTTTCATACAAAGGACGGCGGCATACCTCGTCCACTTTCAACCCCTAGTTTGTAAGTACCTAAAATTAATATTTTGGTACAGTAAGGTACAGACTAAAGGCAAAATTAAGACAAAGTAAGACCGTGGGCAAATCTCAAACTCCACGCGGGCGAAGCCGCGGGCATAAACATGATTATTTAAAACAAATATTTACTTTTAAGAACAAATTACCATTTATTTGTGTTCTTAATTCAAAGATACTTGAATTTTCTATTTTTCATATTTGGCTGTTTAGCGGCATCATACCTTTGATTCTTCTTCAACCTGGCGAAACTAAAGCGTGGAAAAAAAGCCTACCGAAACCTGCTGTTCTCGGCTCCATAACAACCTCGCCTGGCGGCTCGGGCGTGAATTCCGCCTCAAATGAAAGAAAAAGAAAGCAAGAAAATATATTTATTTGCCGCAGGGACATGACGTGCATCATACAAAATTTAAAAAAATAACAAAACACAAATAAACTATAAATTCAACAGGACGGAACAAAAAAAGAAAAAAAATTAACAGCAATAATAATAATAATGGCCATAGACTATACAACATATTACAGGAGCTTGTAAATCACTTGCACAGACTGACTATAAGCATCGACATGACCAAGTTGCCGCTATTGTCATCAACACTTAGCATTCAAATATAAACTCATAAGTGAGATGAAACCATATTATAAATAAATATAAACCGGAACTAATACTAGACAATAACAATCAGAAAATCTATTGGGATCGGACGATAATAACAGACAAAACTATACATTTTTAATAGACCAGATATAACCCTTCACGACAAAGTCAATAAAACAGTTTACTTAATAGATATAGCTATACCAAACTCCCACAACATTCAAACTACAATATCGGGAAAGCAAATATCAAGAACTCGCCATAGAAATAAAAACTCAGTGGAAAGCACAAACCGACCACATTGTCCCTATAGTGCTCTCTTCCACCGGCATAGTACCAAAATCTCTTATGCAAAGCCTTAATACTTTACACATGCCTTCCCACACACTTCAGCTGCTCCAAAAAGCCACAATTCTTAACACCTGTTGCATCACCCGGAAATTAATTACTTCTTCTACAATATCATCCACATTCTCCATTTAAACTCCCCCTACAAACTTGGCTCCGGCCCGTGGGTAGGGTTTTTGTACTCTCTTACGAGAGAAGAACATGAAAGAACTCGAAATAATAATGGATAAAATAATAATGGATTTCTTTATATAATGGAAGACAGCCCAGATGAACTTTAGATTTAGCATAGCATGCCAACCTTCGTCGTTCACCATAACAACACCATTTATTTTTCATAAGTCGGTGTTCAAACCATTGTTGTACAAAATAATCATTGAATTCTTTCACACACTGTTCATCTGGGCTGTCTTCCATGATATAAAGAAATCCATTATCTATTTCTTCTTGAGGAAGATGTGCCAGAACTGTACATAAAGCTACATGTTTCCGCGTTATTTTTTTTTAGTTAAATTTAAAGCCTTGGCTTTTCTCCAAATAGCCCTGTTGAAATGATAAAAACAACCTTTTATTTGTATCTCAGGAAAAGTTTTTTCTAATGCTAACATGGGTCCACTTTCAAAATCAACTGTAAATTTTTTGGCTTCCAATCAGGCAACACTTTTTTTATTAGACTGAATAATAACCTGTACGTAGCTTGCTTTTTATTTCCTAAGAGGGCATAAACTAAGGGTACAATATTGGTATTTTCCTCTGAGCTCCCAATATCGCCGTGAATCGAATATAGTTGTAGAAAAGGACGAGGGCAAACTTTGACTGTTCCGTCACAAAAAAATGATCATCGCTGCAAATCATTTGCCTGGCTTTACTACTCGCAAATGCCAATATCCTCTCAGATCTATAGTTATAGTCAAATAACAAAAAGTTTTCAAAAAATTTAGGCACTTCTACTTCGTTGGCGGCCGAAAAGCAACTTTTTTTTACGCCTGCAGCTTTATTCCTGTGTTTGTAAAGCCCTGATTTTATATTTTTGTATGGTGGTAATTCTTTAATAACATTTGGCTCGGAGTCCTTTAGCGCCAACACTGCATCATAGTATATAGATGGTACAGTCTGTTTGAAATCATTTGATACTCGTTTTTTACAAAGTGACATGACCTGTTGCACTTTATTTTTGGCACTATTAGTTTGGCATAAATGCGCATTAGATTTGATAATTTTCCTTTCCTCTTCTAATATTGTTACAGTTCCGTGGCATGTAGGCCTATTAATGCACCGCCAATATGATGTCTCGTTTTTAAAATTCTTCTTGACGTGGTATTGATGACCTTCCAGAAGCAGTAGACGTCCTCCTCTCTGGGAAGTTATAAATTTTAAATGCGCCTTACTATCACTTGTAGTCGGTATATCGGACATGTTTGCAACTACTAAAGAACTTGTACCAATCATTTGATAACTACTATAATACAGGTTCAGAAATAATTCAACTATCGAGGATTACTTTTGAAAAGACAGTTTAATTTTAATTAAAAATATTAATTATCTCTAATTCGTTTGACACGTATCTTCTTTTTTTACCCAAACGTCAATGTCGGAGTGACCCAAAAAGTCTATCCAGCCTAACTCAAAATATCAAACCGTAATTTACGTTAACAACCTTCTTTCTATAACTAATATTAAATCTATACATATAATAAAATCGTAAAAATTCAACAAATATTCTTTACAGGCTTCTTCATAATTCTTTCCCATTATTGGAAACCGCGCTTTTTTGCAGTGGTGACATCACGTGACCTACTTACCAGACACAACACAGCGTGCTTGTACAGAGCCCTGATATCCAACTCGAGGGAGGGCGACATTCAATGTCTGATCGTGGCGGAGTTGAGACATCTTGGAACTGTACCCGATTCATTGTGTTAAGTTGTAATCTTAAGTAAAATGTGTGTAGTGTACAGTAGAAACAGTGTATCGCACCTAGTGTGTTTTTATAGCACGAAAACCATGGTCTGCCCACATGATGTACGAGCCTAACGGAGTAAATCCTGAAATATCCGACATATAAATCATAGAAACATTTCGAAAAAACAGACTTCATGACCATAGACGATTTCCTGACATTTGCGAATGAATTTTAAGACACTCACTCATAAAAATGGTTTTCTTGAATTTTTTTTCAGTTATCTGTGAAAAAGCATCAGTTACCAATTTCAAAATAAATCTGAGTCTTAAAATTAAATATTTAAAAAATAGGTTTTTTTTTTTAATAATTGAAATATAGTATTACATCGACAACTTTCTTTGTTCATTAACAAAGAAACAGACTAAATTGGCGTTTAATGGATGCATGCAAGTCACACTTTTACGCCACAATATGAATTCGTCGAATTTGAAGTTTTTCATTTACGAAAAAAAATATTCCAAAGGAAATTAAAAAAAAAAGAATTCGAGCGGCGAATTTTTTTTTTAACATTCTTCTCCAGTCCTCTAAAAACTCAATACTATAAACTTCGTTCCATCTTATTGTCTTATTGCACTCGACTATAAGTAAGTATTATAAAAAATATATTGAGGGTATTTTAGTTTAAAAGTATGCAACAATTTGGTAGACTGATGATTTATCATCGTAGGTAACTGTACTTCGGGGGTCGAGAGGAAACTAAAACTTGGCTGGAAAATAAAATCCACTCTTGACCCCCAAGGGTCCAGAAGAAACTATAGTTAGGGGTCGAGTGGACACATTATTTTTTGGGGGTCGAGGGGCCGAGAGTGGACTAAACGGTGATTTGTGATTCATCATCTGCCTAGCCTTTTCCCAACTATGTTGGAGTCGGCTTCCAGTCTAACCGGATGCAGCTGAATACCAGTATTTTACATGAAGCGACTGCCTATCCACAACCCAGCTAGTAGGTACCTACTGGGTAATACGGTACCCCTTGGTAAGACTAGTTGTCAGACTTTCGGGCCACTGACTACCTGTTACGACTGTTAAAGATCTACAAATGACAGCTGGGACAAGTGTGATTGAACTATAATACTTTCGATAGATATGCAATTCCAAACAAGAATAGAATAAACATTTGTCCAAAATTGGGACAATATATGTATAGGCTAATTTAAATATTAATGTATTGTATTGTATAACGGGCTGGTGTCCGCAACTCCACGTCAAAGCGCGTATTTTGCGTGCGGAAGTTAATAAAAATGTATAAATGCACTGCGCGGTTACTTCAGCCCAGCCCACTGAGTAATACTGCAAGCGTGATGTTATGTAGAATAAGTCTGCGCTATTGCAAATGTCTAGTGATTATGATACCTATCGATTACGATAAGATACTCAAGCCGGATGAGCACAGGAGATGACGGATGTCATCCACAACCGCAGGATGTCATATTCAAGGATTCAATAATAAAGATTAAACTTATTAACAGAACATAACATCACGCGTGTATTCCCGGACCCCGTTGGGTAAGGCAGAGGTGTACCTAATAGTACAACCCCATCACTAATAATTCTATACGCATCCTATTTCAATAAGACGTAGGGCGTACGGTTACTCAAATATTTAATTGAAGATATGAGGTCATCTATGTAATGTAAGAAGCTCAAGTTGGCTACCTACTACTAGAGCAAGCATGTAATGAAGGCCGAAACAAAAATAATAATTGAATTTATTTTTCAATACACTTTCTCGAAAACTGGTTCTTATCACACGACGATTAGGTTCAACATGCAATGTATTTCACACGCTTGAATTTTTAATATTTTTCCGCACAAACGTGCGTTTCTCCCTTATTAGTTATTATTATAATCTTTGACTATACTTTTACTAAGTCTAAATGGGTTCAATGACTATAGTCGGCTATGATTGTTTTTTTTTAAATCTCGGCAAAGTTATATGCGTCATTACGCCGTAATTTTTTTTTTAATATTTAAATTGTGTTTAAAAATAGAATATCATAAATAAACATGATTAATTTTAAAAAATCTTTACTTTTATGAAGAAATTAACATTTTTATTTGTGTTCTAAATTAAGAAATATTTAAAATTAGGCTGTTTAGCGGCTTCATACCTTTGCTTCTTCTTTAACCTGGCGAAAGCAAAGCGCGGAAAAAAAGGAAATTATATCATAGTTTCCTAATAATTCATGACAAAAATACTTTTCGTTCTTTTATTTTATTTCTTCGAAAATGTATTGAAAAACGTTGTTTGATACGCTTGGGGATTTGTTAGGTACTATAATTCTCGGCTCCATAACAACCTCGCCTGGCGGCTCGGGTGTGAATTCCGTCTCGAATGCATTATCAAAGTTTCCCCACGTATATCACAATGTACAATTATATATAAGTTGGTGTAAAAGAGTAAAGGTAGCAAATCTTTCTTGATTTTCTAGTTTCCTACGGATTTTATTATACCTATGTATGCAACACTGTTTATCTGTAAGAATGTTTATAGCAAAATGTTTAGAGAGATATTTGATTGCTATTCGAAATCAGAGAAACACACGTCTTCAGACTTTAGTAACTTTACATAACATATGGAAAAACTTGTTTTCTGTACATCTGTTGTCATGAGATGTTACGATGAAAGGGAGCCGTTTGTCTTGGTATGGACATGTGATGAGGGGAGATGGGACACATATAACTAAAAGAGTGATGAATAAGTATAAATGTTGGTGGATGGAGAGGCAAGACCAAAGAAAAGATGGATGAATTGAGTGAGGAATGATATGAAGGAAAAAGGAGTAAAAGACAGCGTGACGATTGACAGGGGAGAATGAAAGAAAAAATGTGTTAACAAATAACATGAGACAACAAATAACAACATAATGAATAACATGACATTATGGAACATGAGTAGGAAGATGGTGATGGTGAGATAGTTATTGATGCGTCTATGTCAATCAAGAACGCGACGCACATAAAACTGTCTCCTGACATCATCATAATTGAATCGTTTGTAGAATTAATGATGATATAAGAGTTTATTATAGACAACTATAATGAAAGGAAACTATAATCAGATCATTAAATATGATTCAAAAATCGATTGAATTTAGATACGTTTACTTTGCGCGTTTGTACTAAGTCTATAACTGAAAGAATGAAAAGAAGCATAAATGTGAATACAATCAACAATGCCTATATTGCCAAAAAGATCAGCATATAGGCAAATGACACCGTAAGAATCCGCTGGACCATCTTTCACTAGATCTTACTACTTCCCAAGTTCCCAGTCTAGCTACTGCAGTAGTCACCAGGCAAGTAAAATATTGTCAGGTGTTAATATATGTACTCGTTCTATTCTTGGAACTAAGTTTAATAGCGTGTCATCATTCGATACTTCGATAACCTTTCAACTTTAAACTTGGGAGTGAATTTTAGTCTTATTTTTTTAATGTCAAGGACGCTATTGGAATCTAACACATTAACCTTGTGCAAGGATTGGTTTTTTTATAACTTGCATTTTAGAGGTAGGTATAATTTGTTGAACTGTTATTTTGTCTTTCTTTTGACTTTTATATGTCAAGAAGAATTTAAATACCATCTCATCTAAATCTAAGTCATATTTCTGTATTTTTCATCATCAGCCTATAGCAGTCCACTGCTGGACATAGGCCTCGAAAATCGCACGCCATTCAACTCGACTTTCAGCAATTTTCATCCAGCTGCTACCAGCCACCCTGCGAAGATCGTCACTCCACGCTCGCCTGAGGGCGTCCCACCTTACGTTTGCCGATTCGCGGTCTCCACTCAATAACACGTCTACCCCAACGGTCATCGGTTCTACGGCTAATATGACCGGCCCATTGCCACTTCAGCTTACTTATTCTGTGAGCTATGTCGACAACTCTGGTTCTCTGTCGGATTACATCGTTCCGAATGCGATCCCTCAAAGAGACTCCAAGCATAGCTCGTTCCATAGCTCGCTGAGCGACCTTAAATTTATGGACCAGCCGTACTGTGAGTGTCCACGTTTCGGCTCCGTAAGTCATAACAGGCAGGACGCACTGATTGAAGACCTTAGTCTTTAGGCTCTGTGGAATACGCGACGAGATTGGACTGGATTTTTAATAGAATGCAAATATGAAAGCTTTTCTTAGAGTGCGAAATGTGAGAATCGATTGACTGTATAAAATAGGTTACTGGGGCGAATGTAAAACACAGACGGTCTATGAATTATGATAACTCAAACCACATCGTAGTAAGTAGGTATACAAAACAACATTGAGGGTTTTATGAAAATAAATCTACTTTTACATTGCATTGGGACGCGAAAAACTTCATTATCTTTATTAACTTCATTTTGATATAAGTGGGGAAACTTTGTTGTTGCATTCGAGGCGGAATTAACACCTGAGCTGCAGGCGAGGGTGTTATGGAGCCGAGAACTGCAGTAACAAAGCCCCACGCGTATCAAACGACGTTTTTCAATATACTTTCAAAGAAATAAAATATTAGAACGGAAAGTATTTTGTCAGGAATTATTAGGAAACTATGATTTAATTTGATTTTTTCCCGCGGTTCGCTTTCGCCAGGATGAAGAAGAAGCAAAGGTATGATGCCGCTAAACAGCCGAATCTGAAAAACAGAAGATTCAAATATTTTAGAATTTAGAACATGTTAATTTGTTCATAAAAGTAAATATTTGTTTTAAATAATCATGTTTATCTATGATATTCTAATTATAAACACAATTTAAATACTCAAAAAATATTGTGTAAAGACTAATCTAAGAATCTCTTTGCAGATATAAAAAAAAAATCCGCCGACTATAAAAGTAACCTTAGTATAAGTAATTTATTATATTATATATTAAAAAATATAAAACATCCACGTGTTAAATACATTGCATGTGGAATCTAACTGTAAGTGCGATAAGAAACAGTTTTCGAGAAAGTGTATTTAAAAATCATTTGATGTCGTTTGATGACTTTGGTGCTTATAAGTCTATCAGACTCACTGGTCTTCATACTGCGTTCTAGTCATTGAAGATGTACACACGGCAGCACATCAAGCTATACATTTCCAGTATAACATGGCCTTGCTTTGTATAGATTTTTCGTACAATGAGAGATCCGCATAAAGTGGTTTTGTATAGCTTGACTAGCCGTCGTGTGTACACACCACTGTTAACCACTGTTACACCCTATACATATGCAACATTATTTTTAGTATATGCGGAACCTGAATATAGTTTGTTCAGAATAAGTAACTGAATCGATTCCAATAATTTTTAAACCATGTTATATTTTTTCCCAAAAATATTTAAAAAAGTTAAAAGTTGGACACCGAACGACTTTAAGTACCTATCGCAATAATTTAGGTACCTACTGCCAAATTATTATCAATGAGCTCAAGACGACGCTAGAGGCGCGCGCTGCGTGGTGACCACGATTTTGAGCGGACAACTAGGTAACAGAACAAGCTTATAACTTTGTTATTATTCATGATACAGTTTTGAAATTTTGAACATAGATTCTTTACATAAGAATACTAGACACGTTTATCAGGTTTCGCATATACTAAAATTAATGTTGTATGTTACATGTGAACAACTTGCCTACCTTGCTTGAATTGCAATGAATAAAAAATTTTAAACAATTCCGTTTTTCCATCAGGAATTGCTCAGTAACAATCCGAAATCTAGAATTGCGCCCCATTGTTGACAAGGGCTCGCCCTCTTTTACATGTGACGGTCAATTGCTGGTGTAGATAGTATAGGTACACCACTGCTTAGCACAGGCGTGATGTTATGTTTGTTGTGTGAAAGGCTGGAAACAAAAGTCCCGAGTATTAAATATTGCTTGAAACGTTTTATTTCTGCCATCCTTCTCTCGCTCTATTCATTATAAGTTCTTCATAACGTGCTTATTAAGTTCGTTTTTGTTCGAGCAAGGCGAGGGACATAACATTTTGCGCTAAATGCGGGAAAACCGGAGTGATGTGTATGCAATGCTGGGCACGTGCCGTCTACCTGGATCAACTTCCTTATCTGACTTGTGTCTGGAGTAGGGTGACCAACAAAATGGTTGGTACCGTCCTCCGTAACAAGAATAATCTGGAATTCTGGACTGGGCTCAAATCGTATTTGTTATATCGAAATGAATGATAGGACTACGTTACCTAGTTTAAAAAAGATACACTGACAAAAATCATTGGATTTAAAACTTACGGGCACTTCAGAACATACATAAACCTCTGAAGTTTTCCATGGGAGTAGAAAGGACAGCGCGCCATCGCCATCTACTACAATTCATACACGTCCTAATACGTCGAAAGGGAATGTCAAGATAGATAAATTGAGAAAAACATTTAAGGAAGCTACATACACCACTATTTTTTTATTAGTACAAATATTTAAAGGGCTTATTAGAGAAGGTCTTGTCTTGTCTTATTATTTATGTAAAGTCTCAATAAATAATATTCATAAACAGCAAAGTTATAAGGGTTTGTTTATATCCCAAAATGTCACTCAATTTATGGAAATATAGTTTGCCGGGACCTATGAATAGCGACAGGAATAGAAAAGCACTGCGCGTAGTATTTTCTAGTGGTAATTGTTATGAATGATTGATTCAATTATGAATTTACCAGTTGTGACAAATTTTCGCGGACAATTTTGGGATTTTGTTTTTTTTGACTTTTCGTTTTTTTAGCTCTTTTTTTTGAACTAATTAAAAAATAGTGGTGTATATATGCTTTGATAGTTTTGCTTGGGACATCATCTTCATCAGCATCAGGTACCTAAGTCGTCTTCCAAAGATGTTGAGGTCTTCAGACGACTTCTACAGTAAAACAAGTGCAGCTAACGCTAAGTTTAACATCCAGGGGCTAGAAATTTGTGTAAGTACGGATTTTGGAATGCTCGTTCGGCTAATGTTTCCCATTGCACGTTGTGTAACAGGAATTTCAGGATATTTTCACCGAGTTTTATTCAAACATGATTTCTATAATCACCATATTCGCCGAGTTCATTGTCAGTCCTGCTGCATCGTGTCGTGTGGTCCCCCTACTTCTGTCCGCTACCCAATTTGTATTCACCGCCATACACGTCTGGAATGTTAGTGTAATTTGGGATTTCACAGTTGTTGATTTATTCGAAATAACATTTTTGGTATTTAAAACTTGCATTCATTATTTTTGTATCCTAAACCTAACTTCCTAACTAATATTATAATTATTGCGAAAGTAAGTTTGTTTATTAGCTTTTCACGTTTAAACTACTGAACATCATCCTACACAACATCCTAAAATTTTGCATATACGTTGTCAGGTCGACAGAAATAGACATAGGGTAGATACCTTTCATCCCGAAAAAAGTGCTGTTCCCGAGGAAAACAACAATATTAACTAATCTTATGATAATAGATGGCACCACGTGTCTTTCGAATCATGATGGAATATAGTATTATTACAAGCAGAGTACGACCAAAATCGATTGAAATCAAAATTAACGCAAGCGAAGCCGCGGGCAAAAGCTAGTTGTAAATATTTCACGAATTTCAATTCTTTTAATGAATAGTCAAAAAAGGATACAAGGTCACGTGGCCTGCTTTGAGTCCATGACGTCATAAAGCAGGAGTAATTCCAATGTGGGAAGAGATAGCGTTATACAACTGGAATTACTATTGTTTTTCAGAACTGTGTAATGTTTTCATTTCAAGTATTTCTAAAAGAGCAGATAGGTGAAGTAGGTTTCTCAATAAAAGCGGATTTACTTGTACCCCAATGTTGGTAAATACTATATAAATAGTTTGTCTGGAACAATTGTTTTCTTGTATAGATGCGCGTTGATAGCTGCGACACAGTTATAAACTTTTGTAGATATCATCGTTTTCCTTGTAATTGAACCAACTGTCTATGCATCCAAAATTAAATTATTTTACTTTTTGTACTTTCCTTGATGTAGAACCCGGAGAACTTTTGATAACCTTGATAATAAACTTCGAGCTTGCTCATAGTCTAAATAACAGGTATTTATTTGCGTAGTATGTGTACTCGCTACCGGTGTGCGTGTATGACAAGATATATGAACGTAGACGAAATAAGAGGAGCATATGTTACGTATAAAAACGTTATATATTCAGTTTTTATATATATATTGTACTAGCTGTGCCCGGCATGCGTTGCAATGCACCTTTTTTAACCTACTCAACCTACCTATTCTACCGTACCTACCTACCCTACCCTACCTACCCTACCTACCTACCCTACCTACCTACCCTACCTACCTACCCTACCTACCTACCCTACCTACCTACCCTACCTACCTACCCTACCTACCCTACCTACCTACCCTACCTACCTACCCTACCTACCTACCCTACCTACCTACCCTACCTACCTACCCTACCTACCTACCCTACCTACCTACCCTACCTACCTACCCTACCTACCTACCCTACCTACCTACCCTACCTACCTACCCTACCTACCTTCCCTACCTACCTACCCTACCTACCTAGCTGTGCCCGGCATGCGTTGCAATGCACCTTTTTTAACCTACTCAACCTACCTATTCTACCGTACCTACCTACCCTACCCTACCTACCTACCCTACCTACCTACCCTACCTACCTACCCTACCTACCTACCCTACCTACCTACCCTACCTACCTACCCTACCTACCTACCCTACCTACCCTACCTACCTACCCTACCTACCTACCCTACCTACCTACCCTACCTACCTACCCTACCTACCTACCCTACCTACCTACCCTACCTACCTACCCTACCTACCTACCCTACCTACCTACCCTACCTACCTACCCTACCTACCTACCCTACCTACCTACCCTACCTACCTACCCTACCTACCTTCCCTACCTACCTACCCTACCTACCTACCCTACCTACCTACCCTACCTACCTACCCTACCTACCATTTCAAGACCAAGATAAGATAAATCCGTTCAGCCGTTCTCGAGTTTTAGCGAGACTAACGAACAGCAATTGGTTTTTATATATATAGATAGATAGATTAAATTCGGGGCTTATAAGGTAAAATCAACTCCTCCCAATGTTGAAGACTGTTAAAATTTATTTAATTTATAACGTATCGATTGACACCTTATTCATCAAAATCGGATGAATAGTTTAGGCGCTACGGAGGAACATACGTAAATACATACATACACAGACTGCTAAAATCATAACCCTTCCTTTTGGCTTCGCTGTAGTCGGGTAAAAAGGCATAACCTTAAATCCCTTAAACTTAACCTTATAATAACCTTATATCTGGGTGCAGCTCATCACAATGGAAACTTCTTGTTATTATTACTCTCTAACTTTACAATGAATTGTCTATTGCATTTAAAAATATAATATTGTCATCAATATGTCAGGCCCCACGGTACCGCTTTCTCTCGCGATTTTCATAATAATTTTCTACCGAAACTCCTATCGTTGGATTAACATGCGACTTCGAATAAACTTGAACAGCACTGCATATCTACCAAGTGTCCCTAATCTACCTACAAGTTGTACCTTTCACCCGGAGACGATGATACCTCCTCATTTACAGGCTATGGTTTTAGAAGCTGCAAGGATGCAGTATCCCATTTGTTTGATGGATGATAACGACGGTGGTGGTGATGACTCAGGTGGTGGCACAGAACCTGAAGAGACACAAGAAGACGACGATTCTTCGTTTTTTTCTGATCAGGGGAAACGTCGACCATTTGGCGGTTCGAGTTGTAGAACCAGTGATTTTAGTTTTTTAAGTTTGATGTGTACCTCGTACTTGCTCGCTGTAATTAATAATACTGACTAGTAATTATATGATTTTTTATTTTATTTATTAGGGAAAACAAACAATTACACACTATAAATGATTAACAAAGAATTATACGAGACTGCATCAGTGTGCAACTAACTACGTTATCCACATCTTATATAATTAAAATCGGAAGATACATGCACGAGTACAATCACCTTAGCTTTATTAAATACTATATAAATTAAAAAGAGAAAAAAAAATAAAACAACAAAAAAATCTACAGATACAGAAATAAGTAAGTTAGTTAATCCTCAAAGTTTTTGATAGCTTTAAGGATATCATTTCGAAATTTATTAGCAGATAAAGAAAATAAATCTAAATTTGAGAATAGGGTGTTGTAATTTTCCGCTAAACGACGCAAAGGTGCGCGGATCCCCGCGTTTGTGCGACACGAGGAGACAGCAAACAGCGGGCAACCGCGCACCTCGCGTCTTATGATAGTACTAGGTACTACATAACACAATCTGTTTGTTAAATCTGAGCAATCGTATTTGTTATTACACAGGTCATAAAGAAACATGCTTTCCAAAAACGTGCGTCTAATATTCAGAGTAGTAAGTTTATAATGTTTTAATAAATTATGGTAAGAGGTAGTTTTACGGAAGCATCGGTAGTGAGTGGCTTTAAGGAATTTATATTGTACGGTTTCGAGGTTTTCTTTGTATTTTGTGTAGAAAGGGTTCCAAATCATTGCAGCATACTCTAACTGTGATCTCACCAAAGATTTGTATAAATGAATGTATGATGTTGGTTAACTAATGACTTCCCTTGAAAATGAAGGCAGAAAGAAGAAGGTTCGTCCTTTGATTGCAAAAGTCTTTCTCATCTGACCTATCAACGTTGAACTAAGATAAGATAAGATAAGATAAGATAAAGATTTATTTCTCACCACAATACATAGGTACATCATTAGGTTTCGTGAACAATACATACGTTTTTTATACTGTGGGAGACTGGTGCCTAAGCTAGACAAAAAGCCTGTATTTCAGGACACCAGGTCTCCACCCCAACGGAAGCACTTTTAAACAGAATTATGCACTCGTACACAAATTAATGTAGTATGTAATATTGAGCAAGAAAAAAAAAATAAAGGATAAAAATATAAATTAAATTACAACAATGGCGACAACTAATTATTCAATCAGGGGTTAGTACGTGGGTGTATGTGTATGTGAGTGTGTGTGTAAATGAAGGGTGTGTGTTTGTGGTGGGTGTATGTATGTGGTGGGTGTGTGTGCGTGTGAATAAGGAAAGGGGAAAATTGTTTAAATATGGATGCACAGAATTGTGAATATATTGAATTCTTCGACAAGCAAGTTATTTCGGGGCAGCTAAAAGTTTTTCCGTAGCGTCATAACTTAACTCCAGAAGCCAGCTCGTAATTTTCGATTTACACTTAGTTTTGGCAAGATCATAGATCGGGAGCGTTCTATTTATTTTATTATAGAGAAAGCGACCCAGATAACAGAAGAAACGTTTCGAGAACATGGTAGTTAGTCGTTTACCATGGCGATCTACTGGGTCAAAACGTCTTTTACTTAAAAGTGAGGAGTTGAAGACAAGGAGTCCATGTTGTTTCAGGGCTGTTTGTAAAACAAAGAGTTGACGCACAGTTAGGACATTAGCCTCTTTGTATAAGACTGCTGTGGGATATCTAAATGGTAGAAAGGAAGATACCTTCAAAATAGCTCTCTGCGCTCTTTCCAGTTGCAAGATTGTGTATTTAGGTGCACCACCCCAGGACGTTATACAGTAAGTTATTAGAGACTGGGCGAGGGAAAAGTAGACCGATTTCATCAGCTTGAGGTCGGCTACATGTCTTAGGGTCTTAAAAACAAATATTAATTTACGTAGTCTATTGCTGAGGGTGTTGATTTGTTCATTAAATCTCAAGTTGCAATCTATTATAATTCCTAGGTATTTTATACTAGTTTCTATTTGTAGGCGGGTGCAGTCACAAGTGTTTGCGTGTTGATTCGAGCAGGAATGGGCTGTTATTGAATATAATGGTGTCGTTTGCGATACGTGTGTATTGGACTTTAGGGAAAAGGCAATATATTTTGTTTTATCTGTGTTTAGTGTAAGTACATTGCTATGAAGCCACCTCATCACATAATCAAAACCTGTCTGAGCATGCATATAAACTTCATGCCATGAATTTGCGCTAAAGAGAAGAGCAGTGTCATCTGCAAAAGTGATAATTTTGCCATTGGGGACAGTGAGCATACCCAGCTCGTTAATGTATATGAGAAAGAGAGTCGGACCGAGTACGCTACCTTGTGGCACACCATAGGTGACGGTGCGCTCTTCACTGATGATGTCATCTATCTTAACGAACTGTGTACGCTCACTCAGGTAGTCCTCAAAAAGTTTGAGTTGAACCCCCCTTATGCCTATTCTTTCCATTTTGTGAATGAGCATGGGTACAGAAACAGTGTCAAACGCTTTGGCAAGGTCTAGAAAGATACCCAGGACCTTCTGCCCCCCATCCATGTTTGTGACAACAAAGTTAGTCAGGTCATGAACCGCATCAGACGTTGATCTACCAGCCCGAAAGCCATATTGTGAGTGTGACAGTATGTTAAACTTTTCTAAGTAGTCAATGAGCCTTCTGTTCATGATCTTCTCTAGAATTTTGGATAAGGCAGGGAGTACAGCAATAGGTCTGTAGTTGTTGACACTGTTTCTGTCCCCACCCTTAAAAATTGGATGAATAATGGATTTTTGGAATGGTTTGGGAAATTGTCCTAGTTTGAGAGCGAGGTTGCAAATATATGTAAGTGGTGGTACAATTGTAGCCATGTGCTTTTTTATTAGGTCATTAGAGATTCTGTCCCATCCCACAGAACAGTCGTTACGTAGGGACAGAATAAGATTAACAACTTCATTTTCGTCCGTAGGTAAAAGTGACATAGAATGTGACAAGCTGCTGTTGATTACCTGCGGTGCTTCAGGAGTTGGTCTAGAGACTATTTGTTCGGCTAGATTTTTACCAATTTCTGCAAAGAATTTGTTAGCCAGGTTAACAGATTGCAGTGGTGTAGCTGACATATTTAATAATTGTGACGGTGTGAGTGTGTAGGTCGCAGAACTCGGTCGGTAGGTACGGGTGGTCTTTCTCTTCCGGTTGTGGTTCAATGATTAAATCCCTAGTCGGAAGCGAGAACGCGTGGAATATTTTCCGCAGCCTTTTTTTGAGAGGAGGTGATGCATGCAAAGATGGCAGATGATCTCACTCTATCCGCACCATAAGAGCAGTCGGGTTGCAAAGGTCGCTTAACGATCTCCGGCCACCATAAGGAGGGGCCTGCGGGCGGCGAACTTAGGGCTGAGTCGTCGCCCAACCAGCCAGGTCCAAACAGGTGTTCCTGCGCGTTATGGAGAACGTGCAGTCGCTGGATAGGCCGCACTTGGTGATGGGACCCGTTGGGAATGGTGGGTTGATACCAGTCGGGGGGCGAGTGAATGTACTTGTGTCTCCCGGCTCCTGACATGTTAGTCGTGCGAACGGTGGGGTTTTAGTCGATTAGAGTCCGACATAACCCTCCGCTCGCCCCAGCCCGCGTAGCATGACACATTCCATCTCTATTCTAGCAAGAATAGACAAAGCTCTTTCTATACAACTCGACATGTCTTCTGCCGAAGCATGGGGGGACCCCTAGACTCGATTCTCTACGAAGACAAAGACATAGAAATTTATTTCCGTACCAACAGGGAAGTATTTAGCTAGTGATGTAGACATTATTTGTCTGATAAAATCTTTGCCGTGCACAGCAGGGGATCAAGAGCAGGGGTTTTTTAAATCTCGCAAATTAATCAGATCTGGGTAACACAATTTAATAACTACGGCCAAAATAGATGTTACTGTTATAATCTAGCTAGCGTAGGCGTTGATACTAAGAAGACGGCGTGTAGAGTTGGTGCCTGCACAGACCACTTAGGCGAAGACGCGTCTTATGTGGTTTCTTATCGAAATGAAACGCGAAACACGGTTATTTTTTTGTTGTAAAACAAATATTTATTCGATTCTTAAATGCGGATGATTAATTTAAAAAAATAAGTTATTACACTTTATTAAAATTAGACAAAATTACAAAAAAGATATTAAGCTACATGTTTAAAGAAAATTTACAAAATAAAGGTATGGTACTTAAAATGAATAGCCGGTATTTCCACCTCACTGATGATCACCTGCTTGCGATCAGGCATGCTGTGGATTATGCTTTTAATATCCACATGGGGTATTTCTTCCCAGGCGGCTGCCACAGCGGGTTTCTGATAGTCTCTGGAGGTTGGGGACTGGATCTGATACCTCTTTTAAACATCTCTTAGGCATGTTCTATGGGATTCATATCTTG
This sequence comes from Noctua fimbriata, assembly GCA_905163415.1. Taxonomy (NCBI): domain Eukaryota; kingdom Metazoa; phylum Arthropoda; class Insecta; order Lepidoptera; family Noctuidae; genus Noctua; species Noctua fimbriata. The sequence continues at coordinate 8,352,204 of LR990922.1, read as the reverse complement.
GCTTCGTGCTGGCCACACCAATTTTGTAATTATCACCTCCAACAGGTAATCAATCATTCACGCAACATGAGGTGTTAAATCGGGCATTATCTTGCATTAACCGCACGCGGATGACGTGGAGTTGCGGACACCAGCCCGTTATACAATACAATACAATCTTGCATTAAGATGAAATCTTCGCTACCGATGAATTCCACGAAGGGTAAAACGTGTCATTGGAGGAACTCTTGAATGTATCGCACTGCTGTTAGACGACCTGCAACTACTGCCAACTCTGAGCATGCGTCTGAAAAGATCCCTCCCCAAATCATAACTGAACCACGGAAACTAACGGTTTGCTTGTTAGTGATTGGCAGAAACCTCTCCCCATGTATTCTCCACACACGCCCGCGGCCATCTGGATTTCAGTCAGTCAGTCCACAGAACTTTACTCCACTGCTCGTGAGTCCAATTTGCGTGTTCGCGAGCGAACCGAAGTCGAGCTACGCGATGGTGCCGGAGCAGTTCTGGACTTCAAGCACGCAGATCCAGCCCCTCTATTCTCCTTCTTATTGTTCGCTCACTTATGTTGACCCCTCTTGCCCTTTGTAGCTGCTGCCGTATTTCAACTAGTTAGTAAAGGAACCATCATCATCATCATCATCATCATCAGCCAAGCCAGTCGCCAGGGCCAGTAGCCAGGGTCGGCTTCCAGTCTAACCGAATGCAGCTGAATACCAGTATTTTACATGGAGCGACTGCCTGTCTGACCTCCACAACCCAGTTAGTACTAGGTAATACGATACCCCTTGGTAAGACTGGTTGTCATACTTTTTGGGCCAAAAAAAGGAACCAATTTCTCAAAATTCATAGAGCGATAAATCGGTCATTTAGCGCTGAGAACACCGTATACCGCACTTACTTACTTCCTGGTCTCCTTGTGTAGAAGCCTGTCTGGTCTTACCTTATTAAGGCGTCCCTGAGAGGTGTACGCGGTACATTTAAAGTTTCAGCAATCTCAAACTGCGTCTGCCCCTGACTCCGAAGCAACACAGTGTAAGCAACTAGAGCTGAAGTTAGGGGCATTGTGTTCCAATTCTGGAAGCATAAATGACTAGAGATTAATTAATAAATAAAACAATGCACGACCATTTTAATATCGAATTTTAACTCACCCGCGTTTCGTGCGTTCCAGTAACGAACTAACGTTAAAAAAAACATTTTTTAAGTGTCACAGAAACTTAAAAAAATGATTTTTTATTTGTTAGCCTCGTAAATTACACCATTACAACCAATTACATACCGAGTTTCCTCCGTGCCTCGGAAAGCACGTTAAGCCGTTGATCCCGGCTGTCCTTGGTAGATCTTTGACTGTCGTTAGGTAGTCAGCGGCGCAAAAAGTCTGGCAACCAGTCTTACCAAGGGGTATCGTATTACCCAGTACTAACTGGGTTGTGGAGGTCAGATAGGCAGTCGCTCCATGTAGAATACTGGTATTCAGCTGCATCCGGTTAGACTGGCAGCCGACCCCAACATAGTTGGGAAAAGGCTAGGCAGATGATGATGACCCTCGCAAATTAACTAAAACAAATGTCCTGACATACTTACTACCAAAATCTCCTGTTATCAGTTTGTCCTGTTGTCAATTATATTTGGGTCACATTCCGTGCCGCTGAGTGTACATAAGTCGACGAGTAGGTAGTGTGTTTGATGTTCAAACCTGTTTTAAGTAATAGGTATATTAATTATAGGTTAACCTTATTAGTTATGACTTCTACTTAAAACTAAAAATAAATATAATTTAATTGACAGTATAAGTATTCTACTCTTTGGAATTTTCATCAAAATGTCACGTGCGCGCCAAACATTACCAATTTCCATCGCATTTATTTTAATGATTTTGTACCGTGCCTGTTTAAATTGCACGAGACTCAGGACAAACTTAAACAGAATTACGTACTTTACTGGTTACTCTCCAAGTTTTACCATTGACCTGGGTATACATACACCTACACAGATGATTATGTTACAAGACGAAAGTTTGAACTGTGGAATATATTTGGCTACTAATGATAAAGGGGATGGTGATGCATCGAAAGATGACGATAAAGGGGAACAAGCTTCTGAGGCACCTCCAGCTGAAGAGCCTCCAGCAAGCCGAATTCCAACATACGATGAGTTTGAGAGGTTCAAAGACTCGAGCAGACCTCCTGACAGTCACTACGGCCCTGGTCCCTTCCGGGACGGACGCAAGTGCAGTGTGATCCCCAAACTAAATCGTTTTGTTTTGGTCTGTAGTTTTGTGCTGATGTTAGTTATTTAACATAAGTTGTTGTAGATTTTGGCTACTTAGTTCTCTTATGCAATATTCTATGAAGACATACCGAGATCGTCTACTCTGCTTGATGTATATTTAAGATTAGACGAGGTGGGACCAGGTGTAGATGGTATTTATGGAGCTGTCTAACTTTTCTATAGTAGTTACGGTTTTTTGTGGCAAGTTTTTTTTAATTTTGTTTCGTTACAGTCATGATTTTATTAACAGCTCCTAAAAACCTTTTTGTTTAGTTTTAACTTTATCGTAATAAATAAAACACAGTATAATTATAATTATAAGAATTTTATTATTTTACTTCGAGGTCGAGTTTTACTTAGTTTATACATTGATACTAAATATTTCATAAATTATCACATTTAAAAGACTTTTAAGGTTTACATTGAACTTACGAGCTAAGAGGCACTTTGAAGCCTTTGAGCGAAAGCTCACCACATGCGTTTACCAAAACCAGGACCCATTGAATAAAACTAAAAAGTTTAATACTAAAACAATACTTATTCAGCTACGTAAAAAAAAATGTTGTCACTCATCACGCATAAACGGCTGAACAGATTTGGATGCACTTTGGCACAAAGATAGACCAAGTAAGTAGAATACATTTTTTATATTTTATCCGAGTACATGAAGTATTTCCACTAGAATATTTGTGCAACACCAACAGCTTGTATAAAAACAAGCGTTACGATTACGATGTTTTAAAAATTTCGTATTTTCAACTTGAAATATACTTAAGGCAATAATAACGCAGCCGAAAGCCTATCATTGCGATATTTTTTGTTCTAGAGTCTAAAGGAAGGTTGTTCGAAGGTTCTCAGGTATGGTCTAGAATCTAGACCATAGCTGGAAACCTTCTAGTTACGAAGATATCGGGGGTCAAAGTTCTAATTTTATCACAAGATTTTTTTTAATTTTTTTTTTTTGATGTTACTTTACTTTAAATACCTCCACGACCCCCGTACTATTCAAAGCATCCATCAGCACAATATTTTTAGCGCGTTACATTGAATCCTACCTACAGTAAAACGTGGTTTTTCAGCCCAAAAAAAAAGTCGTTTCCCAGCAATCATATTTAGAGTTACTTAGTTTGGTGTACAGAATGCTTGGTTGATGGCTTCGGGTCCAAGGGTCCGTTTACACCTTTTAACCTGCCGTCTGTGTTTGGTCAATGAGTTTTATCTACTTTTAAGCGGTTTTACATTCTCTTGAATTAAACCAGGTTTTTCAATTTATATGCAAATAAACTGAAAATTAAAAGAGCTTAATCACGCTTAATGAACTTACCTACCATATTTTCAAAATTAAAATAATAAACCTTCATAACTTTTCCTGCGTTTTCAGCGCAAAAAAATATTTGTAAACAAAAATACCAACTACAAGGAAATCTGAGAAATTAATAAAATTTTAATTTCCTACTTAGATTAAAATCTAATGAATAAATATAGAACGTGGTGAGCTTAACACTGCCATCATTTAATTTAATTATTAATTAAAATAACGACTTATTCTAGTTACCACAATAAGGCTAACACACATCGGTGTCTCATATAATTTTAGGTATATTATATTACATAATAATGTATGCTACGTAGGCTGTATTTTATTGACTTTTTTTATAAAACTAATTTCGTATTAATTCGACTCAAGCATCTTTTAATATACATAGTTATATCATAAGATATTTTGCATTTTCCAGAATAAATGAATCCAATGCGATCTCCTTTTGTTGTAGGTAAAAAAACACGATAATCTATATACATAAATATATAATAAAATCGTAGACTTTCCGTGTCTGTACATTACAGATTTTTCCAAAAAATGACTGGAAGGTGCGAGAAATAATAAGTAATAGAAAGTAAAAATATTTTTTTTAAATTTTTGTCTGTTTGTCGGTTTGTCTGTTCGTTTGTGCGCGTATCACGTAAAAACCCCTCATTGTATCAAAATCGAAATATTACAAAAAAAGAAGCGTTGTTGTGGGTATTATTTAGCGTTTATTTCATCAAAATTAACCATCAAACGAAAAAGATATTAATTTTTAAAATTTAGTTGGTAATCTCATACGCGATTTCTATGATTTTAATCATTTACGTAAATAGGTTTTAGTAGTCGTATCGTAGTGTAGAAAAAATAATAATAATTGAGCACTGAAAGAGAGGTTCAAATATGAGAAATCTAAATATATAAAAGCGAAAGGTCACTCACTCACTCATCACGAAATATCGAAAACTGCTTGACGTATAAAGATGAAATTTGGCAGGGACGTAGTTTTTATAGAGTTAGTAGACATTCGCTAAGAACAGATTTTGCGACAGGGCCGAATTAAGGAGGTCTAAGGCCTCTCGTAAAAAGTCATTTAATGTTGTATACAGAACGGTATTAGAATAAAAAGCACCCAACAAGGTTCACTTTGAAAAAAAGTTGTATAGCGCCAAAATAAACCGATTTTTAAAGCCATATCGTCGCCTCAACGCCATTTAATTTTGTTTCAGACCTCTGCCGCTCAGAATTACAGCACCCAAAAAGACGCCTTTTGTAGTCATCAGTACATTATTACCTTTTGATCTGGCAGTCAGTTCTCACACATAACATAACATCACGCCTTAAAGCCCCAAAGGGTTGGGCAGACGTGTACCTAATCGTACATACACATTTCACCAGTTATATTGAAGTCCCATGTAATAAGGGGTGAGCCTATTACCATCAAACGGGCACAAATCCAGATTCCGTGGCTGCTACTGAGAAATTTCTGATGGGATAACCCAATAACACTATTATTAATAGTATATTGTTTAATGTTAAGTGGAAGAGCGGTGAGGCGTTTAAGGGCGGGGAGGGGGGGAGGGGTCGCGCCAAATATCACCCAATCTCACGAGGGAGAGATGGAGGTCTCGGCAAATATCACTGGGTTAAATTAAGTAAACATGTTTCTCAACAATTTTTTTTTGTGAATTCAACGCAATCAAGCACGATTAAGATTACAGTATTTCAACTAAATTACGCATTTTGATAAATCCCACGTGAGATTAGGAGGCAGATGAGGGGGTCAAGCCAAATCTCACGACATCCCACCAAGGGCCTCTCCCCCCTTGGTGTGATGTCGTGAGGTTTGGTCGAAAAATCGCCTCACTTAATTAATGGACGCCCCCTAACATAAACATCTCATTTCTACCTAACACGGCCTCTTCTGACGCCAAGTCGCCCTCGACTTGAAAGTTATAGGTTGCATCTGCAAAGCGATGATCTTGGTAGCGCACTGCTGTTATTCCAACATCGGGATCAGGTAAGGATAGCCCTAACGCCACGGGCACAGGCTCGTTACTTTCAGAACGGTCCAGGTCATGCTTTAACGTCATCCGCGCTTTCGGTGCCTCACACAACATCACAATAGGAACCTATCCCCTAAATTGGCTTATCCTAACGTAGCGTCGTCCTCGTCGCAGTCCTCGTGATGCTCGTCGCGCACCGGGGCCAAGACTGCTCCCGGTCACCTCAGCATTAGGTGGTAGGGACGCTGATGATAACCCTCTACCGGGATCACACAATTCGTCATCTGAAATGTGACCACAATTTTAAAAACTTGCCTTATCAAGTATTTACACACACAACCTGCAATCAATAAGATTAACATTTTGACGTCATGAGAGCTCTCATTATTTAATTACTCAGTTTTCATATTGGCCCACGACTCGTTGTGTAGCACGGCGGTGTAGAACTGCATCTGTGAACAAATCAGACAGAAGGCGTCCCCGCTGTCTGAGGTTGACGGAGGACGCACGTCAACACTTTCAAGATGGAGGCATCACTTAATAGCACGTCAATACTATCATGGCGGAGGCATCACCGAATCGCACGATCTTCACACATGATCCTTGATCACGTACCAAGGTGGGGACGGAGTCATCACTTAATCATGTAGGCAAGCATCCCGCAGTCTACTTGCTAAAGGAACGTCCCGCAGTACGTCGTCTACATGAGTTTGGTACCCCGCAGTTTACCAAACAAACCTTAGACATCCCGCAGTCTGTCCTGTTGCCTCATCACATTTTCTTTACCAGATTATTGTGAAAATGACTAAGTAGAAGTTTTCACTGTACTCACGCTCAAAGAATGCAGCGCAAGTATCGGGACACCACTCTCCGTTCCAGGGTACCATGTACTCAGCAGCTGCCTGGGTGGTCTTACCGTATGAACTACTGATAAGCTTCAACTGATAACAGCCACTGGGTAGTATCTTAATCACTTGATAGGGTCCACGCATGCGAGGATCTAGTTTTCCTGTAGACTGGGAGTATTTGATTACAAAAACCAGATCGTTTATACTAAACGTGCGTGGTGTTCGCCGCTGTCGGTTGACATAAGCGTCTTGTTTAGCTTGGTATCGAGACAGTAATTGGTGATTTAGTCAAGCCGTCTATTAATCTCTTGCCTAACCCCTTTTTGTTCTGGACCCCAGCAAATGGTAACGTCTTTTTCATTAAGCGTGCTATGCAAGCGATTTTAAATACCCTGCCAAACCTAGGAACTGCCGCGCTTGGATTTTTCGGGGGCTCGGCCTAACCTGACCAAAGCTTACTATGTCGCCTCAATATTTGATTTCGGCAGTCAAGTCTGATTTTGCGAGTCTGTTGGACTTTTCGGAGCAAGGTGATGCAGCCTTCCATGGTATTACTTAAAAGAAGGTCAGTGTTAATCAATTCGCGAAGGGTTTTATTAATGATTCGTGTGCAAACGATCGGGGTTTCACAATTTATCGGTAAGGCCCTTAGCTAATTCTTAATAGTAAGTAAGGTACGCCGGCCGTACTCTACACACGTTATAAATTTGTCGGATTCAGTGTTCGTCGTTGAAATAAAATATTGGCACATTTCAAAATCTGAGGCCAAAGGGGTTTGAATTCAAGCTTAAAGTTTGACCAAGTTTGGTCATTGGTGACCCTTTTAGCCAAATTTAGTGTCACCCTTGAGACAGGAAGCTACTCGCGAAAAGTACGCGGAGTCGCTCCAACCGTTTGCGACTACCGCACGGCGTTGTTGAAAGACACTCGGAGTTGTTTGTACGAACACGTTGCGGAACATCGCTCAAGTATAAGGGGCTAAACGAACGCGAAGTGACCTCACGAACAGGGTTACTGGCGGCCTCGCGAGCCACCTCAAGATCAATCTCATGAACGACGGTGGTCACACGTTCTCGGCAAATTTATCACAAAGTTTGATATTCAATCACACACACGTCAAAACTACCATTTAGACTATAGGTTGAAGGGTAATTGTTATTTTGTTCCTTGAATGTTTTATACTTTAGTGGGCAATCTAAGTTCTTTATCCCAATTCTGATTTTAGCAAACAGAAGTGAAGATGTTTGAAAAAATGACAACGGTATAATATTTTAAACTATCATGGTCACTAACATTACTATTAAGACTAGAAACGGGATATTTACCATGTTTACTGTTTTTGTTGAGTTCCCGATATTTCGGCGCTGTTGCAAGCACCATGATCACGGATAAACTGAAGTTATTGCGGGTGGGTGTTTATGAGCAGACAAATCGGTCTACCCTCTTTCTTGTTCGTTTTTTGCACTCAGTACCGCTACCATTGTCACCGGGTGTGTTATCGGGAACTCAACAAAAACAGTAAACATGGTAAATATCCCGTTTCTAGTCTGAATAGTAATGACAACGGTGTTCACAAAATAATGAATACAACCGTTTATTCTAACTTGGAACAAAATATCAATCACTGAAACTAACCTAAACCGCCACAAATCATAACTAATTCAATTAACACGTAATTGTTTACAAAAATAGCGATTAATTCACAAAATAGGAAAAAATAAATCTTACACCCCTTTGAGCGATATTCCCAACAAGTCTCGCGCGACCAGAGACTATTATTTTTTAAGTTGTCACTTCTTGCCATAGAACTAACATGTGCTACGTTAAACCTCATTTCTTCCTAATACTAAGTAAAACCTCATTTCTGCCTAACAATATAATAATATCACAATCAGTCGAATATCAGTTTTTAGTGTCATAGTGTTTATACATCGATACCCATCACGTCTGCGAGGTTTCACAAGTTAATTTAATTTGTCCTTGTTTAAGTAACTATTAAGCTCATCACGTAAACATTTGAAAAAGTCAAAATCCCGCTTGCACCACGAATCGCTAAACTCGTTTAACATAGAACGTATTTAAAACATCGTCCTGTTTCTATCAATCGTTTTAATATGACAGAGACAGAATGATGTTTTAAATATGTTTAGCGTTAAACGCGTTTAGCGATTCGTAGTGCAAGAGGGCCACATATTAAATAATATGTGGCTCAGATTAGCAAAACCTATGCAAATAATTATTTATTTGTATAGGTTTTGTCAATTGAAGTGTCTGTTTGTGATTTCAAAATAACAGCTTTTTACTGAATGCATATGAAAGTATATACCGTACTTATAACAAAACAAGATTTTTAAAATGTTTGTGTGTCTGTTTGTTCCGGCTAATCTCCGAAACGGCTGGACCGATTTTGACGGAAAATTTACTGACAGTTAGCTTATGTTATAAGGAGTAACCAGGCTATTAGGCTTATTTTAGAAAAAAATAAGGATCCGTGCAAAAAAAATGAAAAGCCTTGTAATTATTAACAAAATCCGATTCAAATAAAAAAACTAGCTTAAAATAAAAATGATTAAGATTTTAAACCATCATGGTCACTAACATTATTATTTACAATAGAAACGGGATATTTACCATGTTTACTGTTTTCTTTCGGGAACTCAAAGAAAACAGCAAACATGGTAAATATCATGGTAATGTCTAGTGTAAATAATAAAATGATTGCCCACAAAAAAAGTTGTCTGATTTCCCACTGTAAAAATTAAATTCTTCTACAACTATAACATCGTCAGCACTATCATATTATTCAGTAAATAATACAGTTTTGTGGATTGACAGCTGTTATAGTTACCTACATTACAACTATATCACGCAACCATGTTTGACTCCAGTTATGAGTACCAGTGTGTCTGGCTTCAGATCAGCTTGCCCTGACTTCCACTTCGTCCTGGTCTGCATCTCGGAAATGTACTCTGTGGACCACCTGCTATAAAAATGTTGAAGAATCTGCTCCACTCGCTGATAGCGTGACAGACGGTGCGGAGATTTGTCCATCAGTTCCTCACAGACCGGCGCTGTCAGTGGACGGCCAACCAAGCCAACTTGTGTCAAAACAGTGTTGAACTCGTGCAAATTCGCTACAACACGGCGTAAATGATGTTTGCATGATTTTACCCCAGCTTCCCATAATCCACCAAAATGCGGAGCGTAAGGAGGAATAAAACTAAATTTAATATTTTGTGAAGTTAGCGTAAATCTATGATATTTTGTGAAAATTAGGAAAAGAATTTTGTAAATAAATTCATTAAGCCAACGAAATTCTTTCCGTTGTCTGAAAAAATGATTGATTCGTACAAATTACATGGTAATCCTAACGGATCGAAAATTTTAGAGATTTCCGACAATATGATGCGTTTCGTTAATTGCCGAATGTCTTTTGTGTATTCTGCGTGGAAATGAAAAGTGTCAGACTGATTATTATACCAGCCTAATTCTAGGGTTTTGTGATGTGCGGTTTTCCCCGTGTGGAAGTTCCTTTGAATGAGACGGAAACTCTTGTGGATCATGATCGAAATTGATAATCCATTTTCGAAGTGGTAAACAACCACCCTGTAGGACTTTAGTTGTTCCCTTAACTATATGTTTTACCATCTCAATACTGTCATCACCGGTCACCAGCTCGTCGACAAAAAAATCATCCTGAATTATTGTACGAATCAATGGATCAGAACATTCCAATGCCAGCTGTTTTAAACAACGTACGCTAGTAAACGGTGCGGATGCGGTACCGTAGATGACTGTATTGAGCCTGTAAATTTCTTATGGGTCTGTGGGATTGTCTTGTGGATTAAAAGTAAATTTCGCTGACTCGGATCCTTTAGAACTTGGCGAAACATTTTTTTCGACGTCTGCACATCCTACCCTCCTGTGTTCTCTAAACCGGAGCAAAATAGCAAACAAGTCACCCTGTATTGCTGGACCAACGCGTTGTATATCGTTGAGTGATTTGCCGGTCGTGGTTTTGGCACTTGCATCGAATACAACTCGTAGTTTTGTGGTAGTACTGTGCTCCCGGAATATTTTATAGGCCGGTGTGCGTAGCAGACGTTTCTCTAGTTCGTAGAAACGACGTTCGGCCTGAAGAAATGAGTCACCCAATGAGTCAGGGGACTCCTTCAAAGGCATGGAAACACAAAACCTGCGATCAGAGTCACGTGTGGTGGTCTTTATAAAACTATCCTCACAAGCCTGCTTGCTCCTCGTTACTGCGGACATTAGTCGTTCTGCCTATCTCCTCGAGCTCCCAAAATTTCCTCAATTGTTCATCCAATGACGATGTGACGTTACATGAAGCGTGATAACTATGTGCGACAGTATTCAAAGGCCCTGAAATGATCCACCCTAATTTTGTGTTTTGTAGATATGGACCATTTTTCAACCGGAATCTTCCGTTTTCTAATAGGTCCCAGAAGTGGTCAGCACCAATCAACATATCTTGGGTTGAGACTCGAAGAAATGGGGATCGGCTAACTGAATATTCACAGGAATGTTAATACCATCTTTAGATAAAGACACTGCTGCTAATTGTGAAGTTATTGAGGGTAGGATTAAACAATGTATGTGTGTAGTGTAGCAATCTACCAGGGACCTTATTGTAACATTACAGGTCTGTGTGCACTGGGAAACTGAGTTACCTTCACCAGTTATATTGTAAGTGGACTGTATTTTTTGTGTGTGTAATTGATTACAAAACGCATCTGTGATAAAACATCGTGTACTACCGTTTTCGAGAAGCGCGCGTGCCGTGTGATAGTTATTATGAATATCGGCTATCTCGACTAACACGGTGGACAACAGAACTGGTTTGGCGACTGGCCCTTGCGTGGTGGGGTCGCCGTCGCACTTCGCATTATGTGTGTGTGATTCTAATGCAGGTTGCGAAATTTGTCCTACTGTCACTAATGAGTGGGGTTGATTTTGTGTTATCCTCTGACTCGTTACGATGTAGTAGTGTGTTATGTTTCTTACAATATTTTCTACACGGTCCAAGCGGGCAGTCGTTCGCTTTGTGCCCTGAGCGCAAACAGTTTGTACATAATTTATTTTGCGTGACTAAATTATGTTTGTCTGCTATAGCCAGATCAAGGAATTTCTGGCATGAAAATAACGGATGTTTTTCCTTACACATAGGGCAAGGTTTGTACTGTGTTTTGTGCGACAGTGGTTTCATAGTGTCTGATGAAGAAGCGTTAGGGCCTATGCACACCACGTTTTTTAAACGCGCCGTCGACGCGCGTTTGTAGCGATACAGACGCGATACGCACGCAAGTCAGACGCAGCCTGTAGACCTTTGTACACCTGTATAAATACAGACGCGCGTGTGTAGCGATACAGACGCGATGCAAACGCGCGTGTGTAGCGATACAGACGCGCGTGTGTAGCGATACAGACGAGATGCAAACGCGCGTGTGTAGCGATGCAGACGCGATGCAAACGCGCGTGTGTATCGATACAAACGCGCTGGCATTTTGCGTTTTTAAGCAGAACCTCGTCAACAGTAGCAAGATGGCGTCGGTCGAGACAGCATTGATTACATGCGCTTTGTTATTAATTTTTAAAAAAAAGAAGAAGAAAAATTACCGACGTTTTTGGGTACACCCATTTACAAGCGAGAGAAGATTGTGTGGACATTATACAACAACGTACAACAACGAAGATTCACACTTCCCTTTCCCTCGTTGCGGGGGAAACCCCGTCCGTAGGGAAGGCGCGCGCGCTAGCGCTCGTATCGGTGTCGCGCGTTTGAATCGATACAGACGCGCCGGTGCCGCGCGTTTGTATCGATACACACGCGCCGGTGTCGACGCGCGTTTTGGGAACGTGGTGTGCGCAGGCCCTTACAGTGTACCTTAGAAGTGGTTTCTTACTATCGTGTGTGCCTTTACTATGCGTCCCTAATCCAACAACCAACACATCCAACATGTCCGGTCTCCGTCAGATTAAACGAATTAAATTTCTCTACCTTTAACTCAAGGTCCACATCGGCATGAAATTTTACCATTCTCGCTCGGTAACAAGGTCCGCCTTCCACATAATCATGTAAATTATGAGTGTATCCCAGAAATCGGTCGGCTCACCGAGTACTTTTAGTGCGCGAAGGTGTTTTAACATCGTCGAGCTTTCGCAATAGAACGGGTGACTCTTTAGTTAAAGCTTGTGTGGAGAAAAGAGCTTTTACATGATTGTTTTAATAGACGGCTGTTACTGAACCTAGTAGTGAGTAACTCCCATGCAACACTGTAAATATTGGCCGATAATTCCAGTGAGTCGATTACTAATTCAGCGCTACCCTTCAAAGCTGATTTTAAATAGTGGAACTTCTGAATAAGACTTATTTGTGTGGAGTTATGCACTAAGGATAAAAAAGTGTCCCTTAACTCTAACCAATTTTCATAAGAACCGTCAAAGGTGGTATTGTAGTTGTAGTGCACTAGTTGTAGTGGATCAGAGTTATTGGAAATTTTAGGTGTTCTGCTATCCTCAGACAACAAAGACTTAGCTTGCGCGATGACACTAAAGTACCATTGTTCGAACTGTTCCCTATATTCCAGATGTTGATACCAGGGAGGTAGCACTATCTATGCGTAATTTGAATTCAAGAATTTTGCTAGCTTCTAACGGCTGTTGGAATGACTGAACATATTTTTGCAAATTGGACAATCGACCCTTCATTACTCCCCTTTTGCGTGTGAGGGCGTTAATTTGTGTAATTAACGGAGATTTAAGAGGTGATTTAGGAGCAGCCGTTAGATGAGTAAAACCTGACTCCGACATTCTAGTGGATATAGAAAACTGGAGTACTCACGCTTTGCGAACACGATTTCAGCATCTGGAGCGGAGAGGCTGTAGCCACTGCGGCTCCTACCCGATCTCGCGAGTTTCTCCAACATATAAAGTGGTTTATTCCAATGGAGAGTTAGTAATGGTACAATAGATAGTGGTCCAGAATTTAGGTTTGAAGTGAAGCTATAGAGCAAGGTTGAGATTTAAAATCAAAATCACGCCACCATAGTGGCGATAAGTCCCCTCTTTGAGGAGTGGCTAGAGAGGCGCCACGGCGCCCTACCTTCCGCCTGACGCAGGTCCTCACCGGACACGGTTGTTTCGGGAGGTTCCTGCACCGAATCGGGCGGGAGGAAACGCCCGGGGGTTTCCATTGTTAGGATCGTCCGGAGGATACGGTGCAGCACACTGTGGAGGCCTGCCCCGCTTGGGCGGAGCAGCGCCGTGTCCTCGTAGAGGCGATCGGCGGCGGCGACCTCTCGCGCCCGGCCCTGGTTCAAGCCATGGTCCGGAGCGAGAGGGAATGGGAAGCCGTCACCTCCTTCTGCGAAGCAGTCATGCTAGTGAAGGAGGTGGCGGAACGTGAGAGGGAAAGAGCCTCACGTCCCAGCCGCCGCGGGAGACGCCCTGGGCGTCGGGGGTCACATGGTGGCCCCCGGCCACCGTAGGCGCGGGCCTGTGGACGGCGAGTTATGGGCTAGCTCGCCGTCCGGCCGTTTTATGACGACAGGCCGTGTCGCGGCGCGTTCGTGTTCCACGCGCGCCTCAAAGAGATGTCAGCAACCACGTAGGGGTCCGCACGGGCCGATGCCTGCCAGGGCTGCGGGACTGTTCGAAAGAGATACCGCGGCCCTGGAACACAAAGGGCAAGGAAGGAACATGGATGGGTTTTAGTCAGTACAAGTCTGACACTCCCTTCCGCTCCGCCCAGAGATTTCCCATCCAAAAAAAAAAAAAAAAGGTAGGTGCCCCAAACAACGCCTACGGTTTGGTGATAGCAAAGTTTAGCACGTCGTCAACATCATGCGTAAACACCGTTTCTTCGGGGACTACAGGCGTGATGTGATGTTATGTCATCTTAGCACAACATAGTATAGCAACGACAGTCGGATCCCCTACCCTCCTCCCATCTCCCAGTACGGCTGGTCACCGAGGGAGAGATCGACCAAAACCCTCCAAAGAAAAATAAAGATAAGAAAAACATTTTTAATTTTACCTTCAATGTAAGATCACTATCTACAGAACCCAAACTTATTGAGCACGATATACAAGGATTGAGTGAAGTGCGGCGACTAGGAGGAAATATCATCGAAGATATCGATTACATTATGTACTACCTGGGTCAATCCAAAGGTATATAAGGTCTAACTATTCATACACGAAATATTTTCAGGGAATCATCTAACGGCTATAACGAAGCCATTTCAAGGGATTTTTTTTTTTTATCTAAGTATATTTTTATAAAAATTAAATAATTTAAAATTACTTGACCCACAAAATAAATACTAGCTCCTTATTTTTGAACATCCATTACGCTAGTTTACTACTTTGTATTTAACTACTGTCATTGTTAGAATATGGGAGTAAAGATTTTATGCAAAAAGTCTCAAAAATTTTTAGAATTATAATAATTTCGTAAAAAAAAAACACTCAGATAATTTTTTTTTTCGATGCTATGGCGACTTTACGACTTATAGAAGTTATTCTTAAAATATTTCGTGTATGAATAGTTAGACCTTAAATATGGTGTGGCTTTCCTAGTCAAGAAAAAATATAAAGAAAATATTAGAAGGTTTACTGGAATATCAAAAAGAGTTTGTGTACTAGAAATTGAATTAGAAAATACTCTCTTTGCAATAATACAAACGTACGCACCCACTGAAAGCTCATCTCAAGAAGAAATCGACAGGTTTTACGAAGACATGGCAAAAGCTCATATAGTAAGGATATTTTCAGGATAATATTTACGTTGACCGCCGCTGAAACATTTTGAGAAAAACAGCCTTCTTTAACTTTTACATAGACGATTTCCTGATATATGCGAATTAATTTTCACTTCACTCGTAAATATGGATTTCTTGAACATTTTTACGTCCAGTTATCTGTGAAAAAGTATCAGTTACTAATGACAAAAGAAATATTTGCGTTAAAACTCAGTATTTTAGAAATAATTGATAAAATAGGAAATTTTCATAAAACACTGGAAATGTGCATTTCGCCGACAACAATGAACAAGGAAACAGACCAAATTGGCGTTTAATGGATGCACACAGGCCCCAATAATAACGAAAAAAAAAATATTCACGAAAGAAAAAGTCGCGAGCGGCTAAATTGTTTTTTACTTTCTTCTCCACAACTCTAGGAACTCAATAAAAAAGCCGCATGAAAATCCGACCACTATAAACTTCGTTCCACCTTATAGTCTAATTGCACCCGACTGAAGCATTCATTCAAAATGATTGCATCAGAACTAGATAATTATAGAGCATTATGATATGTTTTTGATCAACTTATTTTATTGTATATTACATATACCCATAACTCTCAGTTCATTTAACCCCATTGAATGACTTTTTTTATGAAATAGTTATTGAAAGGGGTTAAATGAACTTAGAGGGTTGTATTAATGATTTTAATGATTATAATTCTGTAACTAAAAACTTGTTACTTGCGCGACTCATTTTTCATCAACATACAACCTGACACTGAGGTGCAAATTGTAAAAAACCTAAGAAAATTTGAATTTCGCGGGCTACCTTGCCACTTCCCCCTTAAGAATCTGGCCGTAAGTCTAGTCTAGTCTTTAGCACTAGTATTTTGGTTTATGACACCATAATGCCTCCATTTCTTCGAAACTTCATGAACGTGTATCGTCATTATTTTAATGTGATAATCAATGTTTTCAGAGTTTATTGTTTATCAAGAAAATAATAATGTAGCGCAAGACATTAGCAAGACAAAAACCTAGTAATATGCATAACCTAAAGCATAAAACTTTTTGTTTTCTTTTGGGCGACTTGCTGAGTAGTAGCTGAGGTTTTACATGCCATTTTCCACGCTATTTTCTTTCTCTTAGACGTGATATTGGCGTGTCGTTTTTTTCTGTTAGTCTAACATGAACAGCATCTATAAAACAGCACACATTACTGACATAATGACATTAAAAGTCAACTATATTAAAACCGTGAGAAAAGGTTTTTACACGCTTTATTGGGATTATGACTTTTTGGAAACAGTTTTGCTGTCTGTGGTGCCAACACAGGGTAAATTTTTCAAGTGGACGTTGATCGCCAAATCCGTTGGATTGCTGGCTAGGAAAATTGATTTTACAAAATTCTAATGATGCAATTTTAGTTTTAATCAAAATCGGGCTCGAGACTCCTTTCAGTATTTTTCGCTATTCCTCATAGTTTCGGATTTGGCCATCCACGATTCCACGCCCATTTGCAAAAATTCAATCTGTATAAAGCTATTTGTAAGCTTATAAAAGAAGTCACATATTAAGAAAAAAAAAATATTATTCACAAAAAAAGTTCAAGAATCCGCATTGAAATATCGTATGTATATGTATAAATAAAAAAAGTGTTTATTTTTATTAATTGTTAGCGTTATTTGTATGAAATTAAATAAAGCGTATTCATTCGGTCGTTCATGTATAAATAAATAATAATGACTATATATTTGCGATATGATAATTTATCTATTACGGCTGCACATGGACTGCAATGTGATGTGAAGTAGTGAGAACTTGAAGAACCTGTTACGCAGTACGCTATAATAGCGTTCGAATCGATCGAACGATCTTTAAATATTTAAAGATAACAAAAGCAATTAATAATGAATTCAACTTATGCAACGAATAGTGTAGTAGTAGTGGTGGTAAATATTTAACCTTCTAAATACAAACATGGTAAATGTTTGTATTTAGAACTCATCTCGATAGCAGGCTGGTCATCAATGCACCGGTAAACAAAACACGGGTGGAGTATTTATTGTTGTACTAATTGAATTCGGGTATTGTTTAATGTTTTTATAACACTCCACGATAACGACATCAATACTCAGACGAGGACTGTTGCCAAGGAAGTCGTGAGTGAGTCTCAGCCCTGTGATTAAACGACGAAGCAAAACGAGACGCCACAATTACCAGTGAGGCGCAATCTCGGAATTCATCATTAAATAAACTTAGGTAGGAATTTAGCGATCTATTACAGGAAGCAGGTTGTCGAGGAACTCGAAGCTGCTGTGAGTGGTGTACGTGATGGTCTTATGATATGCAATAGCACCATGATTAGCACGCACATAGTTCTTCAGCACCCAATACTCTCCGCGTTGCATCGTCTCAGGAATAAAGTTTTTGGCATTGCACTCTAGCAGCAATCGCAGCAGCTGCAGCGTGTCAAAACACTGTCATCGTACCAGCGTACAATGAGAGGCTCATTTACAGTGCTAGCTTCAGATGGCATTGCACTTATTTTCTTTCCTACATCCAACGCGGTACTGTCTTTTTAGCCGTGGACATCGTCGACGGAATCACCTTTTGGGAAGTGAATTTCCCAAAAATGCGCGCACTCGGTTCTGCCAATTTGATCGAGGTATCGTTCCGCACATCTTCTTTGAGATACCTGAACTCTGCGAGCCTCTCGGTGCTATCCCCGGTGATGGGCACCCACTCATCCCCCTGAGCGCTGTTCCCGGAGTAATGCACCGCTGCGTATAACAAAACGGCGATGTGCTCACTCTAAATATTAAGTTACGGCGATTACCCAACGTTATTATAAAATTAGGCACTTGCATTTTTATCCGACTGGGGCAATGCCCAAAAGGAGGGTTATTAAACTAGTGCTAACTACAAGGTTTTAGCTACAATGTCCTTCTTCGTTCTCTAGAACGTAGGTTCCTATAGGCTTCCTTTCGTGTCAGCATCGCAATTTATTTTGTCATCAGCACTGATGTGTGGCCGGGCGCCACGGGCCTGCCGCGCCACAATCTGGAACAAAACAAAACATCAATTTAATATTTGTATTTCTCATTTCGTTAATCACATTCAGAACCTCGTTTGAGTACCTATTACAAAAGTGTTTACCGAAGATTGGTGCAGGAAATGAACGAGACTGATTGCGCACGCGCGCCGGGGGAAATGGTTGTAATTTTTTTTCATAAAACTTAAATCAAAAGGAATTTCAATCTAATCTTAACTTGTATTGCAGATCGTCAAACCTAGTATCCTGGAATATTTGCTTTGGACTGTCTCTTTATATTGTCATGACACGATCACATACAAAGCAACATATTCTTTTATAAAGGTTCAACGTCAAGTAAGAGGACTGTTTAGTTTCAAGCCTGAAGCCGAACGAGCACGCCTTTATAAATCCCTCAAACATGAAAAGGGTGTTGAGATTTCTTAATTTATTTTTTGCAATTAATCATTTGACAAAATTTCTTTTAGTTTTAGCGCGAAGCAACTTCATACCCCTATTTTAAATTGAGCGAGCGCCTATCTGGCTTCCACAACCCAGTGAATCCTGGGTAATACGATACCCCTTGGTAAGACTGGTTGTCAGACTTGTACTGTACATATACATTTTTTTGTGGGATCACTTTCGTTGAGAACTTAATTAAACAGTCACCGAGATTTTAAAATGTCACGAACAGCACCTTGACGACACCTTCGTAAGTAACTTTGGGGACTTAGGAGTCGGGTTGACACTTCAGCAAAAAAGGACCCCAGCCTCCCAGGAGCATTCCTTCTCCAGATATAGAAACTAAAGATCATCATCATCATTTCAGCCGAAAGACGTCCACTGCTGGACATAGACCTCCCCCAAGTGTCGCCACATTGACCGGTCCCGTGCGACTCGCATCCAGCGGATCCCTGCAGCCTTCACCAGGTCATCGGTCCACCTAGTGGGAGGCCTTCCAACGCAGCGTCTTCCGGTTCGCGGTCGCCACTCCAGAACTTTTCGGCCCCATCGGCCATCCGTTCTGCGAGCAATGTGCCCTGCCCACTGCCACTTCAGTTTGGCTATTCTTCGGGCTACGTCGGTTACCTTGGTTCTCTTGCGGATGTCCTCATTTCTGATTTTATCACGCAAAGAAACTCCGAGCATAGCCCTCTCCATTGCCCTTTGGGTGACTTTAAGCCTTCTGATAAGGCCCATTGTGAGCGACCATGTTTCGGTCCCGTAAGTAATCACTGGCAACACACACTGGTCATAGACTTTCGTCTTGAGACACTGCGCTGTTCCCGGAGTAATGCACCGCTGCGTATAACAAAACGGCGATGTGCTCACTCTAAATATTAAGTTACGGCGATTACCCAACGTTATTATAAAATTAGGCACTTGCATTTTTATCCGACTGGGGCAATGCCCAAAAGGAGGGTTATTAAACTAGTGCTAACTACAAGGTTTTAGCTACAATGTCCTTCTTCGTTCTCTAGAACGTAGGTTCCTATAGGCTTCCTTTCGTGTCAGCATCGCAATTTATTTTGTCATCAGCACTGATGTGTGGCCGGGCGCCACGGGCCTGCCGCGCCACAATCTGGAACAAAACAAAACATCAATTTAATATTTGTATTTCTCATTTCGTTAATCACATTCAGAACCTCGTTTGAGTACCTATTACAAAAGTGTTTACCGAAGATTGGTGCAGGAAATGAACGAGACTGATTGCGCACGCGCGCCGGGGGAAATGGTTGTAATTTTTTTTCATAAAACTTAAATCAAAAGGAATTTCAATCTAATCTTAACTTGTATTGCAGATCGTCAAACCTAGTATCCTGGAATATTTGCTTTGGACTGTCTCTTTATATTGTCATGACACGATCACATACAAAGCAACATATTCTTTTATAAAGGTTCAACGTCAAGTAAGAGGACTGTTTAGTTTCAAGCCTGAAGCCGAACGAGCACGCCTTTATAAATCCCTCAAACATGAAAAGGGTGTTGAGATTTCTTAATTTATTTTTTGCAATTAATCATTTGACAAAATTTCTTTTAGTTTTAGCGCGAAGCAACTTCATACCCCTATTTTAAATTGAGCGAGCGCCTATCTGGCTTCCACAACCCAGTGAATCCTGGGTAATACGATACCCCTTGGTAAGACTGGTTGTCAGACTTGTACTGTACATATACATTTTTTTGTGGGATCACTTTCGTTGAGAACTTAATTAAACAGTCACCGAGATTTTAAAATGTCACGAACAGCACCTTGACGACACCTTCGTAAGTAACTTTGGGGACTTAGGAGTCGGGTTGACACTTCAGCAAAAAAGGACCCCAGCCTCCCAGGAGCATTCCTTCTCCAGATATAGAAACTAAAGATCATCATCATCATTTCAGCCGAAAGACGTCCACTGCTGGACATAGACCTCCCCCAAGTGTCGCCACATTGACCGGTCCCGTGCGACTCGCATCCAGCGGATCCCTGCAGCCTTCACCAGGTCATCGGTCCACCTAGTGGGAGGCCTTCCAACGCAGCGTCTTCCGGTTCGCGGTCGCCACTCCAGAACTTTTCGGCCCCATCGGCCATCCGTTCTGCGAGCAATGTGCCCTGCCCACTGCCACTTCAGTTTGGCTATTCTTCGGGCTACGTCGGTTACCTTGGTTCTCTTGCGGATGTCCTCATTTCTGATTTTATCACGCAAAGAAACTCCGAGCATAGCCCTCTCCATTGCCCTTTGGGTGACTTTAAGCCTTCTGATAAGGCCCATTGTGAGCGACCATGTTTCGGTCCCGTAAGTAATCACTGGCAACACACACTGGTCATAGACTTTCGTCTTGAGACACTGCGGTAAGTTGGACGAGAAGATACCACGCAACTTCCCGAACGCTGCCCAGCCGAGTCGGATTCGACGATTGACCTCTTTCTCGAAGTTAGACCTACCTAACTGGATCGTTTGTCCAAGGTAGACATAATCGTCTACAACTTCGAGTGTAGAGTCTCCGATCTTGATAGGAGTGGGTGTTACATGGTTATTCAACTGATTTTGGTTTTGTCCATGTTCATTTTAAGACCCACTCTTTCGGAAGCTATTCTAAGGTCATCGAGCATTGTACTGAGGTCCTCCATGGTCTCAGCCATGACCACTATATCGTCGGCAAATCGAAGGTGAGAGATGTACTCGCCATTGACGTTGATGCCTAGCCCTCTCCAGTCCAGAACCTTGAAGATATCCTCTAGTGCAGCGGTGAACAGTTTCGGAGATATGACGTCTCCCTGTCTCACACCTCGCTGCAGAAGAATAGGTTCCGAGGTCTGGTCCTGAAGTCGGACTGACATGGTGGCGTTTTTGTACAAACACTTCAGCACCTCGATGTACCGATAGTCGATTTGGCACCGTTGGAGGGACTGCAGTACAGCCCAAGTCTCGATCGAATCGAAGGCTTTCTCGTAGTCCACAAACGCTAAGCAGAGAGGCAGGTTATACTCTTCGGTCTTCTGTATGACCTGCCGCAGCGTATGTATGGTCTACGGTGCTAAAGCCTTTTCGGAATCCGGCTTGTTCAGGAGGCTGAAAATCGTCAAACCTGCGCGCGAGACGATTCGTGATGACTCTTGAGAACAACTTGTAGACATGGCTTAGAAGTGAGATGGGCCTATAGTTCTCCAGCCGGGCATTGTCGCCCTTTTTGAAGAACAGTACCACCACACCCCTGCACCATGCCTGCGGCGTTTTCCCCTCGAGTATGACGGAATCAAACAGCTTCTGAATGGCCTTAAGTACCGGTTTTCCACCCGCCTTCAGGAGTTCGGCCGTAATTCCGTCATCACCCGGTGCCTTGTTGTTTTTAAGCTGTTTAAGAGCCATCCTAATCTCGTACAGGCTGACATCCGGAATGTCTTCGGTATAATGTCGGGTCAGTCTAGCTCTTGGGTCGTTAGCTAGAGTTGCAACGGGATTACTGATTGAACTGTACAACTGCCCATAAAAACTCTCGATCTCCCTCAGCAGCTCTGGTTTGGCGGATACGATCCTGCCATCGTCGGTCTTCAGTTTTGTGAGCTGGCTCTGCCCAATAGCCAGATCTCTTGAAAATACCTTGGAGCCTTTATTCCGCTCAATAGCGTCTTTAATACGCTCGGTATTAAAGCGGCGGAGGTCACTCTTCAAGGATTTAGAGATCCGTCTATTGAGCTGCCGGTACTTCCACGTCTCGTCTGAAGACTGCAGGATCATCTCGCGCCGCTCCTTCATGAGCTCGAGAGTATGATCAGAGAGTTTTTTGTTGTGTTCAAGACGTGTCTTGAAAAACTTAGACCCAGTCGTATGGACAGTTTCCACGAACCCATCGTTGTATTCGTCCACTGAGCTTCCTAGGCACTCGAAACGATTCTGGAGTTCAAGCTGAAAGCTCTCGGGGTTTTGGATCTGGATCTGTGCTGGACGGAGTGTAGACTTCATCAGTCGAGACCTTTCAAGCTTTATATTGATGTTCAATGTGCCTCTTACCATGCGGTGATCGCTCCCGGTTTTCACCGAATTGATCACAGAGACATCATTGAACATTTGCTTCTTGGTTGACATAATGAAGTCAATCTCATTTTTAGTTGCACCATCGGGACTCTGCCAGGTCCACTTCCTGTGCTCGCGCTTTTTGAAGAAGGAGTTCATCATATAGAGGCCCTCCTTCTCCATAAAGCTAGCCAGTTGGTGACCCCGGTGGTTCCGACGTCCACACCCAAATTGCCCCACCTGCAGCTCATCCCCGTCTCGTTTGCCCAGTTTCGCGTTGAAGTCCCCCATGACAACGGTGAAGTGAGTTTTGAAACCATGCAGGGCTTTAGAAATATCCTCATACATGGTCTCCACTTCGTCGTCGGGGTGTGCCGAGGTCGGGGCGTAGACCTGTATGACCTTCAGCAAATATCTTGAGGATGTTCTGAGTATAAGGTACGCCACCCTGGTCGACACACTCTCGATCTTCACCACGTTATACACGAGGGACTTGTGGACGATAAACCCAACACCACCCTGGGACTGCCGGTCACCCTCTCGGAAATAGAGCAGATTTTCGGATTTCAGGATTATCGTGTCCTCACCCTCTCTTCGGACTTCAGATAATCCCACAATACTCCATCGCAGCCTGCTCAGTTCCTCTTCGAGTTCCGTTATCTTCTCGTCGGTCCGGAGTGTACGCGTGTTATATGTTGCCAGGTCAAGTCGTCGGTATTGGCAGCCTGATCCCTTCCGGAGATTCTTCGCACCCCTTGCCACGCCGTAACCTCGACCGCTACCATAGTCGAGGGTAGACGGGCTGCCGGGTACTAGGGGCCATTTTTTTCTTGTGCTCGTCATTTAGGGGGGTTTTGCCATAATCACCACGCTTGGCAGGCGGGTTAGCGATCGCAGTATGGTTGTTATAAAACACAGAGAACGCTGCTGCCCATTCTCTGGTAAGTCCCTTAGTCGCCTTAGCCATTTAAAACATTAATAAACTCACCGGAGTGTTCTGTTTATATTTCCACCCGCTGATGTACAAAACCGCATTTGCGTGGCCAGGATGCACGCAATCGTGCCGTTACACGGCTTGTTAAAGCACTGTCCAAAAATACATGGGATATCAGTCGGTTTTTATGCACTTATATCTTTAAACTTGCGGTGGAGCAAGTTTTTGTAATGCACATGTACCAAAGCGACACAGCAATCGTGCCGTTAATTCTATCATGTCTGCCTCTCAGAATGGATGTAGGAACGGGGGTACAGCGCACCGATAAGGATCGAGCGCGGTATATTCCAGGGTGATAGTCTAAGTCCATTGTGGTTTTGTCTAGCCTTGAACCCTCTCAGCACACTGCTGGAGGGTTCAAGTCTCGGCTATCGGTTGAAGAGAGGTGGTCAGGTCATATCTCACCTTCTTTACATGGATGATCTGAAACTCTTTGCCTCCAACAATTTGCAACTGATGAAACTACTGAAGGTAACGGAAACTTTCAGTAGCGCCATCAGGATGGAATTTAGTGTGGACAAATGTACAGTCATGCATGTGAAGCGAGGGGAGATTATGGAATCCGTGGGAACTCAACTCTCGGATTCCATACACCTTAGATCCCTCTCCTCAACAGAAACCTACAAGTGTTTGGGTATGTCGGAAGTATTAGGTATCAGCCGACATGAAACAATCGTTGAGGGAGCGCTTCTTTGGCCGCCTGAATAAGGTATTAAGCAGTCTTTTGTCAGGCGGAAGCAAGGTGCGCGCCTTCAATGGTTGGGTCATGCTGGTTTTGATGTATTCTTTCGGCATATTCAAATGGACTCAGACGGAACTTGATGCCCTGGATAGGAGGGTCCCAGCTCTGCTGACCGCAAATCGAATGCATCACTCACGGTCTGCTGATGAGACTGTATATTCCGCGGAAGTGCGGGGGTCGTGGCTTCTTAAATGCTAAGACCCTGCACAACCGTGAGGTATGCAGCCTCAGGGAATACTTGCTAGAAGCCGACGTGGGGATGCACCGAGATGTGGTCTCAGTGTACAAGGACCTCACCCCGCTCTCTCTGGCTAACGAGAACTGGCGCAAGGCTAGAGTATTAGACACTAATGTTCGCAAGTAGGTATGGTAGGGCAATGAGCTTCACGGACGCTTTTACCGGGCCCTACATGGTCCCGACGTAGACTTCTTAGCGTCCGTATCTTGGCTGCGCTTCGGTGACCTATTCGGGGAAACCGGTTTTGTCTGTGCAATAATGGACGAAGTTATGGTGACGAATAACTACCGGAAATACATTGTGAAGGATGGACGGTTGACATATGTCGGGCATGCCACCTTCCGGGAGAATCGATCCGACACATTATTTCTGGGTGTTCTCGTCTGGCTAACAGAGAGTACTTGCATTGACACAACCTCGTTGCCAGGATTATCCACCGGTAACTTGCTTTGAAGTACAATCTTGTGGAATCAGAAGTGCCATACTATAAGTATGCGCCCGACCCACTTCTCGATGATATCACGTTGTATTGGGATCGATCTATCGTCACTGAGACGACTATTGTTGCCAATAAGCCTGATATTGTGGTGATAGCTCGATTGGAGCGTCGCGCAATGTTTGTTGATGTAACGGTTCCGCATGACGAGAACCTCGTGAAAGCAGAGAAAGATATACAATTCAAATATCTTGATCTGGCTCGCGAGGTTGTCGACATGTGGGACGTGAGTACAGTAGTAATTGTACCGCTAGAAAAAACGATTTTTCAGCTCTAAAAACCTTTTTATTTAGTTTTTCTTTTTCATAATAAATAAAACACAGTTTAATCATAATGTAAGAATTTATTGTTTTACTTCGATTTTCGGGCAGATTACATAATTGTAGATTCTTACGAAAACATTACAAAACGTAGTACCTATTAAGATTATACATTGATAAATATTTCATAAATGATCACATTTAAAAGACTTTTAAGGTTTACATTGAACTTACGAGCTAAGAGGCACTTTGAAGCCTTTGAGCGAAAGCTCACCACATGCGTTTACCAAAACCAGGACCCATTGAATAAAACTAAAAAGTTTAATACTAAAACAATACTTATGCAGCTAGCCTTACTTCCTTACAACCAATATGCAAAACTACGTAAAAAAATTGTCACTCAATCACGCATAAACGGCTGGACAGATTTGGATGCACTTTGGCACAAAGATAGACCAAGTAAGTAGAATACATTTTATCTGGGTACATGAAATATTTCCACTAGAATATTTGTGCAACATCAACAGCTTGTATAAAAACAAGCGTTACGATTACGATGTTTTTAAAATATCGTTATATTTTCAACTTGAAATATACTTAAGTCATTAATAACGAAGCCGAAAGGCACTTGTTCTCCTTATTATTGAAAAGTTTTTTGTTCTAGACCATACCTGGGAGCCTTCAAGTTACAAAGATATTGGGGTCAAAGTTCCAAACTTTTCAAGTTTTTTTTTTTAAACACAAGATATACCTCCACGACCCCCGTACTATTCCATGCATCCATCAGCACAATGTTTTGAGTGCGTTACATTGAATCCTACATACATTAAAACGTGATTTCCTCCAAAAATCGTCTTTTACCAGCAATAATGTTGAGTTTGAGTTACTTAGTTTGATGTACGCACGGCGGCCAGTCAAGCTATACAAAACCAAATTAAGCTGATCTCTCATGGTACGGGAAGCTCATATAATGCGAAGTCAGGTTATACTGGTTATGTATAGCTTGATGTGCCGCCGTGTGTACCGAACGTTTTGTTCTGCCGTCTGAGTTTGATCAATGTGTTTTATTTATCTACTCTTTATGAGCTGTTTTACATTCTCTTGAATTAAACCAGCTCATTCCTTTCTTATGGAAATAAATTAAAAGAGCTTAATGAACCATTTATCATATTTTCAAAATGAACATAAATAAGTCTTCGTAACTTTTCCCGCGTTTTCAGCGCAAAAAATATTTGTAAGTATACAAAAATATCTACTACAAGGAATTCTAAGAAATTATTAAAATTTAAATTACCTACTTATAATAAATCTAAAAAATAAATATCGAACGTGGTGAGCTTAACACTGCCGTCGTATAATTTAATTATTAATTAAAATAACGACTTATTCTAGTTACCACAATAAGGCTAACACACATCGGTGTCTCATATAATTTTAGGTATATTATATTACATAATAATCTATGCTACGTAGGCTGTATTTTATTGACTTTTTTTATAAAACTAATTTCGTATTAATTCGACTCAAGCATCTTTTAATATACATAGTTATATCATAAGATACTTTGCATTTTCCAGAATAAATGAATCCAATGAATGCGATCTCTTTTTGTCGTAGGTAAAAAAAATCACGATAATTAATAATAATAATCAACTGTCTAAAATTGTTTTTATTTTGGTCAAAAATTAACTACGGTGAGCAAAACGATCATTTAGTATATACTATAATATATATATAGTATATAGGAACAGGTCAAAGCAAAGCAAAGTCAAATTAAATTAGGTAGCGGATCTTCATAGACTGGATAATATATATAAGGTATACACAATCAGTCGTAGTTCAGTTTTTAGTGTCATAGTGTTTATACAACGATACCCATCACGTTTGCGAGGTTTTGCTAGCTAACTCGATTTGATCTTGAATCGTAAATATTTGAAAAAGTCTAGATTCATAAAATATGGCTCAGATTAGCAAAACATAAAATTGAAGTGTCTGCCTGTGAAAATCTGTCATTTTGAAATTAAAAAAAATCAAAATAACAGCTTTTTACTGAATGCATAAGAAAGTATATACCGTACTTATAACAAAACAATATTTTTTAAATTTTTGTGTCCTGTTTGTTCCGGTTAATCTCCGAAACGGCTGGACCGATTTTGACGGGAAATTTACTGACAGTTAGCTTATGTTATAAGGAGCAACCAGGCCACTTATTTTAGAAAAAAATAAGTTTCCGTGCTAAAAAATGAAAACCCTTGTAATTGTTAACAAACTCCAATTCAAATAAGAAAGCTAGTTTGAAATAAAAATGATTGCCCACAAAAAAAAGTTATCTGACTTCAAACTGTGAAATTAACTGCATATAAAAATAAAATTCTTCTACAGCTATAATATCGTCAGCACTATCATATTATTCAGTACATAATACAATTTGTGGATTGACAGCTGTTATTGTTACATTACACCTACTCTACAGTAAAATTTAAGTCAAATAGTAGATGTATGTGTGTGTTTCCACATATCACGAGGAATTTCTCTGTGATTTTATCATTCAATACATGAATTACAAAATAAATTTCAATAAAATCACAGAGGAAATTAACTAAAGAAACTTTACAAATATATTCACTTAAACCCATAATGTACAGTCACGAGCACCAATAAGTAGGTATACTTTCCTAAATTTAAAAGCATTTTTTTAAAGCAAAACGAGAAATATCGATTGTAACTTGGAGATTGAATTTGATTGATTTTTTCATAAAAATAAGAATTCCATAATACTATGTTCGTAAAAACATGAAATTTTAATGAAAACAGTAGGAGAAAAAACTCTTTTAAAAGTTCTTAAGTGTGTACATATTGGTGCTCGTGACTGTACATAGACAGTTGTTTCAAAATTCTAGAACTAGTTTTACCTCTAGCGAATATTCCTAATGAAGTACAGACTAAAAATGCATTTCAGAATGAGTTAAAATAAATACAACATCAAAAGGCTTACGTGCATTACATACAATATAAATACATGAGCGACAGTGTATAGACAACTGTAAACTTAAACGGTAAGGAAATAGTATTTAAATTGGAATTACATGCCGAAGCTCTGTCTTTATAACTTTTTAGACATCTTATGACTGGCTTGTTTTCATTATCTGGGCTTCCATTTTATGTAATGTTGGAGCCTCGACATTGCGGCATTGAATATCTCGACACTAACACCAACAAGTTAAAGTTTTTACTTGAGTTTAAGTTATTTCTTATGCAAGCATTTTTATGCAATAGACAAGAATTTAAACAAATCATGAACCGTCAAAGAAAACAAAGCTACGAATTCTAATGTTTGACAGTTGTAACTACAAGCAGTTACAAAGAATAAAAATTATGTATCTTAAATAATGACTTTTACTCAAGTAATCACTTTGACTTGTTTATATATACGGGTGAATGACACATACATTAATAACCTACAATTTGTTTGTAAGCTTTTAAGCGCATAAAATAAAATCTACTAGTGATGTTAACTACTGCTTGTAAAAAAGCACTTAAATATGATGAGTCAAGTACTCTCTTACACTAAATTCGCGCACCGATGCTATTGTTCACTCAAAAGCTAAATATTTACACCTTTAATCTAATAAGAATTAGCTATAGCATGTCTTTACAACTAAAGTGTATTGAGCCAAAGGCAACTTGCATTTAATAGGTACAATACATCATTTCAAGTTAGTCACAACTGATATTTGGTATTTCAAATAGTAAGTGGCATACTTCCCAAACCGAATTAGAAAACTTGGAAATACAAATACAATATCACCCCTTTACGATGGAGGAGCATCTCCTGGTTCCTCCAATACCATACATTGACTTAGACATTACGGACGTGTACATGTTGCTAACATTAGAGCATAATATCCCTTATGTTACTTGTTAAGGCCTCTGAAGCGTGACTTTTTAAAATGCATCCTATGCATTGTAAATAAGGACGCCTGGAGTCGTTCGTTACTAGCTTCGTTATACATTCTTCACAGGTAAATGTGCGTATAAATCTTACCAACGTTACTTTGCATTTCTAGTTTAATCGTAGTGATATGTTTTATCAGGAGACAATTCCATCATAACATTTTCCAAAATCAGGCGGAAAATTGAACCCTGTTAGCTTATAGTATTAGCCTGCATCGGTATCTATTTTGTACCTCTATGGTGTACTAGGTCTGATCACTTTTAAGATCCTGATTCTTAAACGTCGTCACGACATCACGCAACCATGTTTGACTCCAAATAGTTTCTTTAGTTCTGGGAATATGACATTCCTGATGTATGCGCCCTGTTTGCTGCCCTGTTTGTCCCTCTTGGCGTTTTTCTTGTAATACTTGACGCCTGGCTTATGGACCAGGAAAGCATTGTTCAAGATCATGAAGTCGTAGTTTTTAACGCAAAGGACGTAGCCCTGAAAACAAGATTGAATACAAAATTAATTTATATTTAGAACTGTAAGATTATGTATAAGCTATATTAAGTTCAAGTGATTAACCTCTTCATTAAAGCTTTTTCCTTACCTGTGGCATTTTATCTTGTTTGCCTTCCCAGCTCAGTCTCTCGTCGTAATAGGGGTCTTCATTGGTTCCGATGAAGATTGGCTCCCAGTGCGCTTGCTTGCCTAGCCGCTTGCCCACGTGAAACACCCCCATATCTGTAACGGTCCATTGAAAATTATAAGCATGTATTCTTTGGAGCAGTTCGTTATTCAGACT
Organism: Noctua fimbriata; assembly: GCA_905163415.1. Taxonomy (NCBI): domain Eukaryota; kingdom Metazoa; phylum Arthropoda; class Insecta; order Lepidoptera; family Noctuidae; genus Noctua; species Noctua fimbriata. The sequence goes on along the minus strand of LR990922.1, from coordinate 8,322,001 downwards.
ATAATGAGTTATAAAGAGAACTTGGAACAGGGTTGATATATATTACGTATCCTGATATTGACGCATTCTTGAATCAGAAAGTTTGCGATTTTGCAAATTGGCGTAAGAAATTGAAGCCGGTCGTCTGGGAACGGCGGGTAAGGTGCGGTCGTTGAACCATAATACGCAATTAGAATGCCCCATACGACGGCCACGCCATGCTACAGACGGAATAAATAGCTCACGACACTAACAGCACTTAGATTAATTGCCGCTGCATCACTGCCCGTCTCGTGATGCCTAGAATTTTGGCAATAAATAGCTGAGTATGCGAGATTTCAATGCAAATGATGTGAATTCCGTTACGCATGTTGTACGGTCAGCAACAAAAGTCGATCAATATTACAAATTTTACGTTGTATGATTCGAAATTATTCGATAGGTACACTGCTTTTAGAATTGTTTGTTATAGTGAATAGTTCACATGATTGAATTACATTATTTGCATAATACACGTATTGTTATATACAAGGTGTTAACACACCCTTCACGAAGACGTCAACCAAGCATTCTGTACATCAAACTAAATAAATATACGCAAAAATTATTGCTGGGAATCAACGTTTCTTTTATTGGGGTGAAAAATGCGGTTTACGCGGCTTATTAGGACTTAATGTAACGCACTCAACACATTGTGCTGATGGCTGATGGATGCATTAAATAGTACAGGGATCATAGACGTATTTAAAGTAAAATTATAACATTAAAAACTTATATAAAAGTTGGAACTTTGACCTCCAACACCTCCGTAACTAGAAGTTTCCCAGGTATGGTCCAGAACAAGACAAAAAACGATGACGGGGAGAACATGTTCCTTTCGGCTTCGTTAAAGGGCTTCTTACACCGATTAAGATATTCAAATGTTGAATTGAAGCGTTAATCGTCTGGTTGCTGTCTACACCTCGATTGTGATTTAAATCAACGACAGATTCTTACATTGTTCTTCGGGAGCAGCCATCCACTCTTTCCCGTTGGGTATGTTGTGGCACGACGGACACACGTATTTGTGGAAAGGTACGGCAATATTCTTTTTCAGCATTTCTTGTAGTTCTGATTTTGTCGTAGGCGGCTGAAAAGGGACAGAGTTAGATTTAAACTTCATTTTTTATGAAAAAAAGGGAAGATTTAAGATCCCCAAATAAAATATCGAGTTACAAAACAATCGGACTCCACCTTTCGATTCACCTTTCAATATTTATTTTAATTAAAAAACGTAACAGAATTTATTAAGATGATCTGCCACATAAAATATGTTTATAAAAACGTTGTTATCAGTGACGTGCAAGGCCTACGACTATTCTAGTATTTGGTACTTACAAGATGGTTTTTATCTACTTCAAACAAAGTTATAGGGAAGACCCGAGGATTATTGGAAGTGCTGAGTGGTTCTTCGTTTCTTGCGATCATGTTCAGGAACTTGGGAGCCAAATCTGGACTTGGGTACAGTTCTATGTCTGACGGCAGGACGAAGTGTGTGAGTGCTGCGCTCCTCGCTATATTTCTACCGACGTTTATTGGGTACAACAGATTCTTCTGCTGCTTGTACGTCGTGGAGGAGTTGACGACGTAAGGTGGTGTTTCCGTGCAGTTAAACGGCGTCTTCAAAAATTTTTCAGGGTCAGGAATCTGGAAACAAATATAAGGAATGTTGTAGTTGCAGTTGACATATGTAATTATGGTTTAAGTAGCAGTGGCCAGCAGTAGCGAAGGGTCAATTCTGTAAGAGGTAAGCCGGAGTACATATCTTTAATGTGATTATATTATTTGTCTATAGAATACTGACTGTGCCATTTTTCAAAGGGAAGCCGGTTGAAATCGAATTGTATGGAACCTTCGCCAATGGTGGCCAGCATATTGCTCGCAGAGCGGATGCCCGATGGGTGTGAAAGGTTCTGGAGTGGCGGCCATAACGGCGAGTTGGAAGGCCTCCTAGAAGGTGATCTGTTGAGCTGGTGTAAACCAACGTTAGATACGGGAAGCACAGTCCTGGGCTTTTCGCTTTAGGATTCCTATCCAGTAGTGAGCGTCATTCGACTGATTTGATGACGAACTGGCATAATGATTCAATTAAGCGCCTTAGCAAAATTAATATTCGGTAGTAAATTATGTACCTTATGGTTAATTTACTTAATTTAAAGCATCTCTTTAGCTGACAGTGAACAAACAAGGAACAAAACTTCCCTAACTGGCTGAATGCCAGACAGTAGTATTGTTATGTTCCGGAATTGTGCCAGGAGCGGTCGACGACTTTGACTACCTATATATGTAGTTACTGTGGCCAGAGGTGATCGTGTGCACGTACATGTTGTGCATAACATTCGCGGACTATGTGTCTGCGAAGTTCGGTGCGCTGGCCCCACAAAGTCCTTTATGATTACTCATTTTTAACCCCCGACGCAAAAAGAGGCGTGTTATAAGTTTGACCGCTATATGTGTCTGTCTGTGGCACCGTAGCTCTTAAACGAGTGAACCGATTTAGATGCGGTTTTCTTTATTTGAAAGCTAGTTTCTTGGCGATGGTTCTACTTGATATGGGGGAGGAAAGTGGATATGAAAAATCGAATATTTTCAAATATACCCATGTGGGGTATCAATTGAAAGAGCACAATGTGTATATTACAATTACACATGTTTTATCAAAATTGGTTCAGCCATATTAGACATGGGGGTGAAAGTGATGATGAATAATCGAATATTAGGCCTTGCTGTTTAAATATATTATGGAATAGTTCTTACACTGCTAGGTATATGTTTGTTGGAGAAGAAGATGTGGAAGGTTGCGTACTGCTGCACGAGGTCGCTGCCCATGCAGTCCCGCAGGTACCTGATGCTGTTCACCGTCGGCATCATGTCGGAGCCCGGCGCGTGGATCGCCAAGCTCACCGGTGCCATCCATCTGGGGATAAAGAAAGTACACTATTAGTTTAACAGTACAACAAACACATAAAAAACAGGCCGGTAGTCTCAAACTGGCTCGGCTAAAGTGTTAGTAATGAATCCACATTTATTCAGTTACTTTTTGAGTCGCTACTACGAAACTGATAGTTAATCTCAATTTTTGGGATCGATCTATTCAATACTGATAGATTCTATAAGTCAAGACTTATCAATTGTGTTTTCCAATCGATCTAATACAGTTTCAATTGGGTCATTGTAACTAAAAGTACCGTTTTTCCTATCGGCTGTTTTATATCCAGTACATTAACTGATTAACCAGAGCTGTCGGGAATTTATTGAAACGAAGGGAAGAACGTTTGAAAGCGCGTAATTATATATTTAATCAATAAACTGTCGTGGCCGCCCAGTTCGCGTGACTAGGGACATTTGCGCCGCCACAGGTTGCTCGCAAACCGACACTTCCAGCTGAATTGTTGTGTCGTTCGTGTAGAAGGGAAGCCATGATTTCTTGTTTATTTACTCAAGTGTTTATTTCAGTTTTATGGATAAGACCTGTAGATAAATCGTTGGAGCTCCGGTCCAGATTATGTCTAAAATAAATTTAGATATTTTTGGTTTTGGAAATGTTGCCAATAAGTTGTGCCTCCAATTTATGCAGTCAGACACTTTAGGTTTTAATGTCTCATCAGATGTGTCTTGAAATATAACTTTTAGATGTTAGCCATTTAAAATTGGTTGCTGTAGAGTCACGACTCGTTCAGAAAATAATCTGTTCATACACTGAGCCATCATTCGCTCGCGGACAAACGCGAAAACTAAAAACGTAGACACAATGTAAATCGATTACTCGCGTTAATGAAAAACGCTTGCTATTGCCAACAAAAGACATTATTAATGGAATACCTGCTACAAAAAGAGACTAAGGTGCCTGCCACCGCCTTTTTAGGTCACGAAGCTACAGTGCTGCTACCACGACCACGTGACATTTTACTTAAGGGGCATTGTCACGCTCGGCTTTTTGCCATCTTCACTAACTTTTTATAGAAAAAACATTGTTTATGTAATTGAATATGAACCGTGACGTAACGGAAAGGTTGTGATTACCACAATGTTCTTAAATGTCAGTGGGACTGTCGCGTCTGAAGAAATCCTAGATGAAATGATAAGTGGGTGCGCGGCTTAAATAACTGTAATTTTGCACGATGCGATGCTGGTGGGACTGCACTATGAAGGTTACGGATGTTTTTAAAGTAGGTGAGAATATTATTGAATCAGTCTGTTTAACAATACATAGTTTACATAGTACACTGTCTCACTGTATCACTGCCTGTTCACGTGTATGCAAATGATCCCAGCGGCTACTTATCTACATAATACAGTTTCAAGTGATATCAGACCATCGAATCAGTGACTCAGTATCTACGAGCATTGTTCAGATTACAGGAAGTCTCACTCCACTTACTCGACCCGTAAGAAGTGCAGCTAAACGTTAAGTCAGCATCGAAACATTACGATGTTAATTGTTGCTAATATCGAATTTCACACATCGCGATATTTCTTAATACGAAGTATGCAAGCAAGCACATTCTCTTTTAAAACAATCGAAATTGCACAAGTTATACACGTTGTTTGGTCACGAATATTGTGTCTGTTTTTGACTCAAATAAACCCCTTTTACACCCTGTTTAGTTTATAATTTGAAAGGGGTTGGTCACAATTTAATAACCGGCTCGGTACATGGTGACTGTACATTTTAGTTATGTAGTAAACAGGCTAGCCTCATTTTGTGGAACATTTGAATCGGGACGGGGAGTAAAATCGGGAGGGTGCGACAGTCTGGTAACCTCGCGTCTATGCCTCGTTTACGCCTGAATTTATTTGGTACTCGCGTGGTATTTAACCGTTAAAGTATCCCGCCTATTAATTCCTAAGTTAATATCTTGGTAATAAATTGCTTTAGATAATACTGCTTATGCAAGTAAGGAATTGTGAGAGAACACGAGTACAAAACACGTAACCTAACATTACGAACAAACATCATTATGTCCATCCTTATAGACATTTTGAACAGTATTGATGGTTTGTTTAACTAACGTTAATCATGCGAAACGAGGACTCAAACTTTATCTAGCACTTCGCCCGCAACTTCGTCCCGCAAAATAGCACCCACGAATAATGTAGCTTTCTGTCAGTGAAAGATTTTTTAGAATTGGATCATTAGTTCCGGAGATTACCCCATACATACAAACTCACAAACGTTTACCTCTTTATAATATTAGTCTTGATATCCTGCAACTACATAATTTACCATCACTTCTAAACCGTCTAGACTCAACAAATCTCAAACTATTTTCAAAAGAAGAGTTAGGAAATTATTTAAAGAAAAAGCAGAATTAGAAGCGCAGTTTATTTGAATAAAGTCTTAGGTGAAGTTTACAATGAGCCGTGGTTTAGCAACTCGCCTTGAACGCTAGTCGGTTTTTACTGGCTCTATGTAAACAAGGCTCATTAGACTAAGTGTGTTTGGTGTTCGGGCGCCGGGGAAGCAATACAGGCACACGCAGCTGTTAAATCAATAATTGCATTCGTAATTTACACCTGGCGATGAGAAAATGTTAAGCTATTTACAAACAAGAGCGATTTTAAAGATCACACGTTAATTCTGACCCCAGTAGGGGTCACTTATTTCAGTGAGGACATGTTTGTTTTTCGGACACCCTTAGGATGTGGGGACCCTTTTAAATTGTTGCTAGTTCGAACTGAAATGGGTAGGAGAGATATCGTGCTATTAACAGTTTTAATGAAGTAAGATTTATGTCTCCAATTAAATATTTGAAATCTCTCACGGGAAACCGAATACAGATCAGCGTAGATTGCTGAATGTTATTATCACACGCAATTTCCATTACCGACATGCAATAAAAGTGAAATAAAATGTACGTTTAATATGTCTATCGCAGTACGGTGATCCAGTGAACGAAAGAAAATGTGAAGTAATATCAAGTTCACACGAATAATAAAGTGTTTGCGACTATACCTCGCCATCGCGTGGAAACGAACGCGAGATCGATTTTAAACACTGTAGTCTACGCGTTAACGGGCGTCGTGTGGTTTGGCGTAAGAATTACTGCAGTCCTGTCGTAGTTATTTTACATCTGAAAGCTGCAACCCAAACGTCACGTGGTCTATGCGTTCTTAGAGCGTCTAAATTTAGAAAAGTGTATACATATTGGTGCTGGTGACTGTACGCATTACTAAGCGATCGTCAATTCGCTAGCCATTGTTCATTCCTTCTATACAGGGTGTAAACAGACCCTTCACATAACCGTCAACCAAGCATTCTGTACATCAAACTAAGTAACTTTACGCAAAAATTATTGCTGGGAATTGACTTTTTTTTTGGGTGAAAAATCACGTTTTACGGTAGGTACTCGATGGAAGCACTCAAAGCATTGTGCTAATGGATGGATTGAATAGTACGGGGGTCGTGGAGGTGTGTAAAGTAAAAATCTTACATTAAAAACATGTATTTAAAAAAAAACTTGTGAAAATGTTGGAACTTTGACCCCCAAAATCTCCGTAACTAGAGGGTTCCCAGGTATGGTCTAGAACGAAAAAATGATCGCAAAGACGGGGAGACAACAACGGATATGTTAAGGGTCTATTTACACCCTATTTACGAAAGGAGTTGATAATGTAATCCTTGACAAGTCTAGACGTGGGGAAATCCAGACATGTCTGTTATTGTTTACTGCAAACTCTCTAGCCAGATCGATTTTTACTACTTACTCAAATTCATGAAAATACATGAACGTCTGTTGAAAATATGCTCTTCCTAATCATGTATTTTCCAGCAAAGCGGTACTACCAACTATATGAATGTAGAACGTTTCCGAAATCGGATATTATCTTGTAATTTACAACATTTTGTTAACAAAATGTTGTAAATTATGTTAAAACAAATTGCAGGACCGAGAACATTACCGAATATTTATTGTCTTGTACCCAATAACACGAAGTAACGGAAAAGATTACGTATTCAAATTTCTTTTAATATGACAGTCATGACATTCTTGTGTATAAAGGGTGTAAATAGACCCGTCTATGCGATCATTTTTTTTGTTCTAGACCATACCTGGGAACCGTCTAGTTACGGAGATATTGGGGGTCAAAGTTCCAACTTTTTCACAAGTATTTTTTTTAAATACTTGTAATAAATAAGATTTTTACTTTACACACATCCACGACCCCCGTACTATTCACTCCATCCATCAGCACAATGCTTTGAGTGCTTTCCATCGAGTCCTACCGTAAAACGTGATTAATCACCCCCAAAAAAACTCGATTCCCAGCAATAATTTTTGCGTAAAGTTACTTAGTTTGATGTACAGAATGCTTGGTTGACGGCTATGTGAAGGATCTGTTTACACGCTGTATATATTCATTATCTTAATAATATAAAGCTGGTTTTCTGCACATCACGTTATGATGACAGCGCTAATGCCTATGTATTTAGGCAGTTATGTAGCTATTTACCTTACGCAAGGTCGCCGGACATCACCTGCCAAATTATATTGTTCATGAGCATAATTTACGCAAACATTTTCGTCGTGTGCGCTGAAGCCTCGACAACTAAACATAATTATAATGTAAATATAAACATGTTTGAACTCAATGTTATTGATACTTAAATGGTTGCGACACTACTGAGCATGAGGTGCTGGGTTTGATTTTCAGGACGAACGATTTCTCAGCAGCGGAGGCTGGATTTGAACGTTGATGACAATAGGTGGGTACGTATTAAAATCCCGAAATTTCATAATAACTATGACTGAAATACCGACGTGCAAAACAACGAAATTCAAAATACCGAAAGTTTTAAATACCGATAGCCGTTATATCGAAACATAAAATACCGATGTCCAAATGCCCGAAAGGATGAAACCCCGAATCTGCACACATGAACATTCAGTTTACTCCGACCAAATAGGTTAGGTTAGGTTAGAACTGTGACCACTGTCTGTGTCCGTGTGACTTGGATCTTCGGGATTTTAAGCTTTCGGGCAAATGAACTTTCGGGATTTAAAACTTTCGACGAAACAATCATTCGGCCTTTAATTTTTCGGGATTTCTTCCATAGGTATTTTAAAATACGGTCTTTTAAATTTCGGTATTGTAATACGTACCCCAATAGGTAGGCTCGTCCTCATTTAAATAGCGAAATAATACTGTTACAGCTCTGCCCAACCCTTCGGGTTATAGGCATTATATTATATTTAAGTTTTGGAGGAGCTCGTGGCTAAATAATAACAGCCGCTTGAGTCGATCTTAAGGTTAAGCCACGCTTGCCTAGTTTGGTCCGTGGATGGGTGACCGCCCATTACATACCGAGTTTCCTCCGTGCCTCGGAAAGCACGTTAAGCCGTTGGTCCCAGCTGTCATTTGTAGATCTTTGACAGTCGTTACAGGTAGTCAGTGGCCCGGAAGTCTGACAACCAGTCTTACCAAGGGGTATCGTATTACCCAGCACAAACTGGGTTGTGGATGTCAGATAGGCAGTCGCTGTATGTATGTAAAATACTGGTATTCAGCTGCATTCGGTTAGACTAGAAGCCGACTCCATATATTTGGGAAATATAGTTGGGCAACGGCTAGGCAGATGATGTTATATGTAAGTTTTGCATATGACTAGGTAGCAGTGGCGAAGTTTCCATAGAACTCGATTCCTACCGGCTTCCCTTTGAAAAATGGCACAAGCAGTATTCTATAGACAAATAATATAATCACATTTAAGATATGCACTCCGGCTTATCCTTCGCTACTGCTAGGTAGGTAATATTCACTCCAAAATTAGAATGAACGCACTTATCCGTTCACCAAGATTCGACGGTTTCCCTTGAAAGGAAAAATAAAAACGAGAAAGGAACAAATATTGACCTCCTAAAGATAACATATGAATAAAACGCTCGTAAAAAAACCAGATTTATATACCCAAACAATGTTCGTTATCCTGAAGGTCGTGTAATCGTGTTCCTACGTATTTGTGTAAGCAGGTAGATAAGTATGACGTTTGTTTACTCAGAAACTTTGAACCGAGTAAACATCTTTCCGTGTTTACTTATATAAGGTACATACAGGCGCAAATAAAGGCCAGATTGGACAGTGGCTTTGTCTGACCAGATAAGTGAGTTTGAAATGAACACTACTGAACTATATCCATACCAACCAAATATCTATATCTATCTATCTATACAACATTATTTTTAGTATATGCGAAATCTGAATATAGTTTGTTCAGAATAAGTAATTGAATCGATTCCAATAATTTTTAAACCATGTTATATTTTGTCACAAAAATATTTAAAAAAAGTTACAAGTTGGACACCGAGCGACATTAAGTACCTAACGCAATAATTTAGGTACCTACTGCCAAATTATGTTTAACAATGAGCTCAAGACGACGTTAGAGGTCCGCGCGCGGGCTCGCTGCTTGGTGACCACGGTTATGTGCGGACAACCAGGTAACAGAACAAGCTTATAACTTTGTGATTTTTCATGATACAGTTTTGAAATTTTGTACATAGATTCTTTACATAAAAATACTCGACACGTGTTTCGCATATACTAAAACTAATGTTGTATAGATAGATTGCTAGATATTTTGTTTGTATATTTCTTTTTTTATGTTTTCTTTTTTATATAATTTTTGTATTACTCATCCGTTTTTTTGTTTGTTTTGTCCTGTGTGAGTCTAATAAATGTATGGTGTCCGGAGTTCTGTATGGTGTCCGGACGTAAAGAATAGAACCATCCCATATCTTCCCGTGGGTGTCGTAAGAGGCGACTAAGGGACTTACCAGAGAATGGGCAGCAGCGTTCTCTGATTCTACAACAACCGTACTGCGATCGCCAACCCGCCTGCCAAGCGTGGCGATTATGGCAAAACCCCCCTTCTTGGAGGAGGCCTATGTCCAGCAGTGGACTTTTCGGCTGAAATGATGAGTCTAATAAATACTTTTTCTTTCTTTCTTTCTCTATATCCTGTTTGTTTTATCTGCGACTTCACAACCAAATAAAAGTTTATAAAAAACGGTTGGCAAGTCTGGTCAAACAAAGATGTAAGAGAATTGCAAAAAAACATCCGATTTCCTAAAAATTTCATATCAAAATAGCTTCGCAGTTCCCTGCCCTTTTAATACCGCAGACACCCCCCAAGTTTACCCTTTGAAGTAATTTAGGTAGACGCACGGGGTAGACGGTATACAAATGGCTGTGTCAGACTGACAGTTTTCCAAAGCTGTGTGAAGCGGCCTTTACTTTTCTCTCCAGCCAGACAAATAAAGCGGTTCATAAAACGAACTATAAAAAGTGTTGTCGCATACTGCAGTAATAACATTCTGACGAGGTAATCAGCTTTTTATGCTGAATCTAATCGACGATTAAGTCATTCTTAAGAATCCGCGCGTCAAGTCATGTAGCGTAATGTGTTAATGCGTGTACGGACTTCGCCTTGACACTTTCATTGTGTTTTTAGGTCAATAAATACTTTTACTAGAATACAGCCTGCTTGAGATGCCACACGTGTTATTTGAACAATCTAGGAGTACCACACACATCTCTGAACTCTAAAGCTAGTTGACCAATTCCGACTTCCCGTTGGCAACGATTAACGAATTATTTCTTAATAAAAATGTTTCTGAGAAAATGTCATCATAAATCTCAGATTTATAGCTGTTTATTCATAAGTTCAGCAACACAACATATGTCGTGAAACGCGCACATTGAATGCCGCATATCACAGCTAGTCGGCTAAGTACCTCAACCTATTCAGAATGCGATGTGATCCTACATTTCTGCGAGGTTAAGGGCTGGCTGCACAGTTATGCTCTTGCACACATCGTAAAAGTTAACGGAGGAAAAGTTTGCTCACATGTACATGTATCATTCTTCTTGGCCATTCGATGTGTTGTAGGTAGGGTTGCCAACCCTTTGAAAGCAGGATTTACGAGTAAAAATATCACAATGTTATTGTTTCGACGACGATTTGTAGTTCGGTTTTTAAAATGTTCGTAATCAGAAGTCTACAGATTTACGCAAAATGTTTTCTTAAAAAACAAAATAATGGTAAACATGGATCGTCAAAAGCTTTGACCTTTTTCTGATGACTAGGTAACTTGGCAAATGGCAACCTTAGTGTCCTTAGTTACAGTTAAACATTGAGTATCAATTCGCTCCGTGTTTTGCTCCGAGTTCGACTTACCTTGTAAGGGAGGAAAGCGGGATTTATGTGCAACTATACATACATTCGTAATAATGTATGAACAACAGCATATCTTATCGTTTATGGAGGTCAATGCGTTCTGCAAAAAGTCACGAGCGTTTCTTCTATCGGTGCCATTATCATCATCTTTCATCCATTGCTGTTCGTTGCTTTGCGTTTTGTAGGCCAATACTAAGTGGAGATCTAGCCTTTAGAGGTTCTGATATACGTGGACCTACTTACATGAACACCGAACTTTAATCAAAATAATCATCAAAGGTTTTGTTCGCGATTCGATTCATTCAACATAAACCAGCGGTACATGAGTTAAAACAATTTAAAAATGTTTGACATGTAGTTGGTCTTATCACAGGAATAACTTATCAAAATGCCTATTAAAACTAACATAGAACTCGTATGTTTACATGAATTGGCTTTATTGTAGGAAACTGTTCAGGACCTATTTTAGCAACGTTATTTAATCAGTTAATCACGCCGGCTTGTTCTGACATTAAAATATAATGTGCTGATAATTCAGTAGCGTGTTTATTTATTACATAACATTAGTAAGTAATTAACTGTACTATAATATTGCAGCTGCTTCTTCACACAGGTACAGAAAAGGAACAGGAATTGATCACTACGCTTTTTAAAAGATTTTTACTATTTTCCACCGTACGTCTTAAATTAGCGGGTATTGCATTTCAATCGGTAAATATCCGTATTTTGTTCAAATTAGATAGCATTGCTCACACATATTTGAATGCAACCGTTTTATAGGGCATCAGACAGTCTTTCGTTCCGATTATTCAAACTTACGCTTCGTCATAAATTCGTTTGTATGAAAGTGCTTATTGCAATGTAATCAGGGGCGATGTAGCATAAAATATGAGTATTGTATCAGCCACATGTAATTATTACGATATTAGAGCTCTTCATGTATGTGATGTGACATACTTCGGTATAACTACGCCATTGACCTCGTGCAGAGGAAGTCGATAGCGAATGGTCCTCACTACGCTTTGTCTTCCGTATATGGAAATGCTTCAACCAATGATGATGTACTGAATCTAGCAAATCGACTTATTCTAGTTGAGCGTTCTATTTGGCGGCGAGCAACTATGAAAACACTTTTAAGTTATTATTTTGAGTAGTCGGTTGTTCTAGAGTGAAACGTGTGAGGATTAATTTTATGTATATGTTAACGGAAAAGTATGTAACCCGTCATTGTAAACAATTCCTAGGAAATGTGTACAATTCCTAAAATAGATAGGAAATCTATGACTTTTCCTATACGTTTTTTTTCCTTTCCTAATTAGCGTTCGGAAGTATTACATTCTTGATGTTCTTAAGTACAGCGGGGATAGCGGTGCGAGGGACGACTACAGGCAGTCGAGAGCGTCTATCGTACTCCTATTTTTTGTTACCCTAATACCCTACACACCACTCCAACATAAACAAGGCATTGTGGCAAGGAAAACTTAGGATGCAAGAGCGAGCGAAGCAAGGTCGAGACTTGGGGCTCTCCGACTCCGGACAGGTTAGGTTCGAAGGGGATGGTAGAGTCTTAGTTCGGTCGCTTCGCTCGCTCTCAGGACCCCGCCATCCCCTTCGTGTTAGGTTACTTTAAACCCTGCAGATAGAAATAAGAGAATCGCGTATCGGGGCAACGTCGACTACGCCTTATTACAACATTTTGATGTTTACCTTGACGTTGATTTTATTCGTGTTTTATTTATTTTATTCACAGAGAGCATTCGTTTTTATATATTTCCTAGTATCATATTGGAATTGCATACAATTCCTTGGAAATACATACATTTAGCAGGAAATGAGTGTATTAAATATCTTTGAAACATTATTTTACACATTTCCTAAGTAAGCTCGGAATTGTATATATTTCATACATTTCCGGTAACATTTATACTTATTGTGGATGTTGTTAGTACACTTTCTGTTAGACGGTCAATATTGTGGTGTGATGACGTCTTGTCGGATGGCAGTATAATGCAAAGAAAGAAAAAAGTTTGGCAGAACATGACGGAGCATGGGTTCTCCGATGACTAATATAATGAGCGCTAAAGGTATATAATTTGCCGAAATTACCGCACTCGGAAGACACAGGAAGAGGTTGATCTCAGTTTAGTTCTTTTTTTTTAATTTTGCAGACGGGTTGAGGATAATGAACCTACGAGTACGAGCTGCGTTCAGAACTAGGAAGGTTGGTAGAAACGAAAGGAGCTCCAGCAGTTGCTGATTCCTGGCAGAAAATGATGATGACGATGACTACGCTATGTGAAAACTGCCTTGGTCTGTTCACTGTTCAACTGTTTTAAATTAAGAACATCACAAGCAGTATTGTTTACACTCGTACATCTTAATTTTAAACACTACTTGAACGCATGTGGAGCAGAGAGGTAAATCAGCAATAAATAACATTTACACGTACCGTTTAAGATCGTGTGCGAGTCGGATACACACAGTTGGTTAATTATGAATTAGCAGTTAAAATGAGTTACGATTCCTGTGAAAACAAGACGGTAGTAGGTACTTTGTATTGTATATTCTTTCATATTCAGATCAACAACCGTTTAAATGCTTTAATTTGTATATCGTTCGCTAAAAGTTTTGTTTTATTCAGAGCATCAAATTGTTTCCAGGATCCTATAAATAGGCAATATGACATTAATGGAAGCAATAAAAGTGTGCTGAAAAGCAATAAGTTATTGCGGCCAATAGGTAGTTGAAATAAGTATTTGTAGATCATAAAGAGGTGTATAAATTGATCATGAGAAGCTCTAGAATTGACATCTTTCGACACATGGTCATCTATGTATAATATGCTATTAAAACTGTTCCGTACAACACCACTAATTACCTTGCTAACAATACAAGTACATTTGTTGACTTTGTATCATGTATGGTACTTCATTATATGCCATTGTCATTGTATAGCTGCATCAGCCATGACGTGACATTGGGGCGACGTGATCGATAGTCAAAAACGGATTACAAAGTGATTGATGGGGTTCTAGCCCCTTCCCGAGGTGCACCGCTTTTTCACGTTAATGGCCGCTATAACGAAGTTGTCTGGAGTTTTCCCCATCGTTCGCATATCTTTACAGGCTATTGGAGTATTTAGAGAATCTGACTTTTGTTGGCTTGTTTGAGAGGCTGATTTTAAAGCTGACGACTTTCAACCTTTTGCTCTGTTTGCCAAGTTAGTATTATCTAACATTCCAGTCATTGTTATGCCTCCTTCGCATGGCACGTCGGTAAAAGCACAATGCACGTCGCGTCGTGCGCTTCGATATCTATGGGCGGATTACAAAACAAAATATGAGCAATAAATTAAGACTACGCTTACAGCGACTCTATTACGAAACCCCTGCTGATCATATCGTAAAATGAAACAGTGAATTTCAAAGTGTCGATTAAACCATATTTGGACGACTTTTACAGTTTTGACGTATACGTCGATACAAAATACCGTCGATCCATCATCGCTAACTTGGCACGTACTCACACGGTCGCAATTAACGTTGGAATTCTTACAAACCATAAATTTAATTTAATGTTCAAGTGTTCGACCTACATGTGTGACCGCAGTCGCTCTGCGGATAACAGTACAGAGATGGTGATGCCGTAATGGGAGACGGTGCACTTGGCTCATCTGGGTGACCGCAAGAGTCACGCGAGCGCCGAGCGCCGCAGCCGCGCCTTCGCCCGCGCGGACCGCGCACACCTGTTTGTTAATGCGCGCCCGCAATGTATGCATGGACGCCCCAGATGCACTCATACCTCAATAGACATGTTCCAATATATTCGATCAGACTGATCCACATTTTTGACACGTCACAGTGATTAAAACTGTAACCCGCGTTTGCGCCTTCTGTCCACTTCATGCAGTTTGCCGGAGAACAGTTTACGGCTATGACTAGCGCTATAAATCGCATTCGTTTGCAGACTGCAATGAAACAGCTTAATGCTTGGCTTTATGACGCATGCGTTCGACGGTAATCTAAATAACAGTTACCGGTCATTTTCTAGCAAGATGTTCGTAGTACATAAATTCAGTCGTACTCGTACAAATAGGATTCGATAAGACCCCGGGTATAAAGTATGAACATCTCTGCCACTAATGGCTTCCTACATTCTAAATCAATCAAGATTGCTTCCAGGTAAGTTGCATCATTAGTAAATCAGTGGTTGTGTACAACGGTTGACCCACATCGGGTTCATTAAAATAAAACACACTTCAATTCCGTGCCATCTCTGCGGCTTCTCATTATTCAATGTCGGAACTCGGCGCTCACGCGACATGCTGCTTAGTTTCGCGTTGTTTGCGGTTACCATTAGAATCCTGTTTGTGCAACTAACAAACAACAAGTTTATTATAACAGTGCACCGTGCAACCGACCGGTAACCAAACTAAGGGAGACGTTTATGTTCCCTCTGTTTTCAGATAATGACTGTTACATTGTCTTAAAAAATATCTTCAAGAGCTTTTAGCATTATTTCTAGTTTTAGATCTAAGTTTGTTTGTTTCAAGTGTTAAGATGCTGATTTTCGTAAAACACTAATAATTCAAAGCTATTGATAACGGATTCGATATGGATATTTTAATTGACGTTAAAACGGGCTTTGTGAATCTATTACAATATACTCGTAATTTGAACGAACATTAAGCAAGCCACGTGGTTGTTTTGCTATAACTGGTTTTAGTCCGTCGACACCCGCGAGCCACCTACATCATTATAACATTACTGTAATTACCACCTTATTACGTTGTGTTATAATTCCTATTACAATGACAGCCATCCTTAAGGAATGATCGATAATTATAACATTACAAAGTCACTACAATTTTCAAGTAGGCTCACCTACTTAGGAGAATAAGTAGCTATAGGGAAAGTGTTTGGCAGCAATTGTCTTGAGTTGCAACTTAGACCTTTCGGAGTTTACTAGGAGAACGCTCCTACATATTTAAGATTGTAGGTTATCTATGGTATAGACGACACTTAATAAATTAATATGTATGGAGTTTAGCTAGATTAATGCTGCATATGTAGGAGCAGTAATGACCTACATAATGCTTGGTTTTTTGTATCTCTTGTGTGAAGCTAATGTAAGTAGCAGTATCTGAAAATTTTTGTAATTATCATGTTTGTGATTATTATAATACCCGTACAGAATGCACTTGTAAATTAAATACAGAAAATTGTAGTTAAAGACCATTCATTATCAGAGGCACCTCTAAAATTCACCTGGGTAATAGTAGATTATGCACCAAGGGTATAAAGCGGAATCTTTCGTCACGGGTGCTATTTCGAATCCCGAAGGCAGCGAGGGATTCTAGGGCTCCCGAGCAGAGCGAGGGAGCTAATTTAACTTCTGAGCCATCTGAGCGAAGCGAGGGAGTTAAAATCCTGAGAGCAGTGAGGGATTTAAGTTTGCCCAAGATCAAAACATCTTTATCCCCGAGGAGCATACTCTACTTTTCGCACCTACCGCGAGAAAATAAAAACCAATTCGGTTTTCGAAATCGATGCTCTCAGGATTCTAGTCTTAACTCTTCTTAATTTAAGCTAGAGTACTTCTCTGCGTTCGGGATTCAAAATAGTGCCCGTCCGTGACGTAAGGCACTGCTTTATGCCCTTGGTGCATAATCTACTATTCCATGTTGCTTAGAGATACATAAATTATACCGTTATGCGTTCTAAAGTAAGCCATAAAAAACTATGGCTTTCAAACGAAAAAAAGATAATATTAAGTATATTATAATTTTTTCTTTATCAAAAAAGTATTTTACCTCATAAATACCATGAAATTGAACATTTTGACGCTGAATAAGAAAAGGTATAAAGCAACTGTTTATTATGATTGATTCGTTTCTTACAAGATGTTTACGATGCAATAAGGTGTAGGTACTTACTACTAAGTATTCTTTTACTTAGTAGGCCGTTATGTACCAGGCGACTTTTGTTATTGTAGTGCCATTACATACTTATTTCTGTATATGTATAATATGGTCTGACTCTGACTTCGTGGGAAAAGTAAATTGTAAAAAACGGAAAAATTGAAGAAAACACTGTCAAGTTTCACCAATGGTGGCGCTAGCAACACTAACTATAAAGTTACTTTTTGTAGGTCGTTTTAATAGGTAGGTATTTAATAAACTTTTTTCTCGATATTCGTATGTTCTAATAAAACGTAGGTTCATTTCTACATGATTCGAAAAAAAAAAAATTAATTTATCATTTTTTGTTAAATTAAAAAAAAATGTATGTTTGTGAACAATAAATAAAATAAGCAAATAAACTTATCTTTATAGATTTTCGCACCTTTTTTTTTTAAATCACCGATCGATGTTTTACATTTGACCATAAGATAAATAAAAAGGATTTTTTTGAAATCATGTTTTCGCTGATGGCGCTTGTTATGCACTCGTTTCGTGTGTATGTTCCATTATCTTAAACATATAAAATTTTGGGCAGAATATTTTTGTCTAGTACCTATCCATTACCAATTACAACACATAAGCAAATATTTCAGCTTCTTCAAGTCTATTAGTAAAGTAAAGAAAAAGCAAATATTGGGTAAAAGTGAGGGCCTAATGCGCTTACGCAATTGTTTTCATTTTCTGCTAAACGAACCGGTTATGTTGTCATCCGAAGAAAGTAAAGTCCACTGTTGTACGAATTCTTTGCTTTTTCAATGAAGCCTAAAGATTATTTACACTTTTCCATAAAATAATAAAAAAATTCTGTTGATATGTAAACAACACGCATTCCCCGAAATGTTAGGCAGAGGTGTACCCTATAAAGGGTGTAAATAAACCCTTAACATAACCGAAAGGCAATTGTTCTCCCCGTCTTCGCGATATTTTTTTTGTTCTAGACCATACCTGGGAACCTTCTAGTTACGGAGATATTGGGGGTCAAAGTACCAAGTTTTTCACAAGTATTTTTTTTTAATACATGTTTTTAATGTAAGATTTTGACTTTACACACCTCCACGACCCCTGTACTATTCAATCCATCCATCAGCACAAGGCTTTGAGTGCTTTAAATCGAGTCTTACCTTAAAACGTGATATTTCACCCCAAAAATTTTTGGGTAAAGTTACTTAGTTTTATGTACAGACTGCTTGGTTGACGGCTATGTGAAGGGTCTGTTTACACCCTGTAAGTAAGGTGGAAGGGAGGACACCGATGCTAAAACGGTTACCACGTATGCTGTACATCATTATGAACCCCCACACCCCATAGAAATTTTTCATCTGTAACTCTAAAAAAAATCTGCTGTTCCATACATTTTGACCGCGTAGAGTTTTGTAGGAAACAGCTGTTTTTTTAACGAAAGATTTTATGTGGGGGCGGGGACCCCTCCCCTTTTTGACAAACTTGTGCTGTATAAGTACACTTATATTTCGTAATGGGCACAAATCCAAACTCCAGCCTGCTACTGAGAATTTCCTGGTGGAAAAACCAAAAAACACTGCCCGACCCGGGAATCGAATCCAGGACCACTTGACTAGCGAGGCAGTTGGTATGTTTTAGGCATATAAAAGATATACACGATGAAACTATCGCAAAAATAAATTTATTTATCAAAATTAAACATTGAATTAAATTATAATGTTTGTTACACATACGCTTTGAGAGGAACTTCATATAAATTATGTAGTGCAGATAACGATAACAAGTGTAAATGGTACAGCAGAAACGTGCTCGATATAAAAACGAATCATGTTCTCACACAATTTTGAATGAACTAACGTAGTAGACTGACTACGAATATTTTACGCATGGTACGTCATCAGAAGGCATGTTGCCAAAAGCTGTTACAATCTAGTCTAGTTCTACAAATCTACATCGTTTGGTTTCGCGTGTGTGTACAGTTAGATCCACTTTGGCTAGTTTTGGAGACGATAGAGATAATTTGGTTTAGTCATGACATGTGGGCGGAATGAAGAAATGATTTGCCTCGCTGGTATTCGGAAGTAGATTATCATGGCCATTTTAGTGGCTGGATTATTGTTGGTGTCTGAGATAGTTGATTGTTTCTATAGAGGTTTATCCAATAGTATCTAATATTTTCATGAATTAAACACATGGTATGAATGAAAGTTGATCTGTGCCATCCTCCCCTTTAAATGCCCTTATGCCCCTTTGAAGGGACAGAGACAAATGGGTGGATTCAGTTAGCAATCACGGCAGTTAACACAAGTTTGACAACCTCTCAGTGAATGATTGACCTTTCATAAACCTGATGGCCATTGTATTTATAGAAATAGCGCGTGAGAATAGTTAACACACACAGACACACAGACATTGATCTTAAACCAGACGGTTCGTTTTTATAGTTTTCGTTCTTTTTTTTTGCTTAATTTTCTCATTTTTTTAATTTTTCACACGAAATCATACGTAAAAAATGAACCAAATGTGAAAAATGAAATCAATCAAAGATCACTCAAAAGAACAAACTCAAGCGTCTGACTTCGGCGTTTGAATATTATGGGATGCGCGGGAGACATAGGGGGAAATAACAATAAATAGGTATCAGTGGCGAAGGTTCCATACAACTCGATTCCTACCGGCTTCCCTTAAAAAAATGGCAGTCAGTATTCTGTAGACAAATAATATAATCACATTAAAGATTATGTACTCCGGCTTACCTCTTACAAAAATTTACCCTTCGCTCCTGGTATGTACCTTCTTATTGTTTACTTAACTCAGTGGATGTCAACACAACCACAGCCACAACACACCTCAATGCGCGCATTTTCACTTTTCGTCGTGGAAACTAGAGATGAGCGTGAACCGGTTCCGTATCTATTAACATAAGTATTCGACAACTCAGATATTTGAAGTCTGCGTGATGTTTCACTGTTCTCATTCGCGAATTAAATCTATGAATTCATTAAGAACATTCGGCTAACGTACTTTTTTATTAACGACTTAGGGGTCATCCGAGTTAGTGAAGAAAATATTTCGAAAGATGAACTCACTCGTTTTAATTTGGTAAAGACTGAGTTACCTAGTAAATAGAGCAAAAATATTGCCATCGCTTGATGACATTTGATCATTACTTTCGTTTCCATATATCTTTTAAATTAAGAACACAGTTTCGAATAATGAAATAAACACAGATACGCGTTCTGGTAAGTTCTCTCTCTTAGTTTGCCAGTTACATCATTATTTTCAAACAACATTTTAAGTAAAAGCGTGCATAAGTTCAGTAACATATTGATCGAATTCGAAACAAACGCATAATTAATTAGCATTCATTTATAAATATGAAAGTGCATATTCATGTGTATTCATCCGTAAATCCGGTGGTGTGCGAGCTACGAGCACCGAAACTGGGCCACCAGGCGCGGCGCGTGCGCACTGCAAATGTTCGCGGCGAGCGGCGAGTGGACGCGGCGTATGTCTGCGCGAATGCTAGCCAAGGCTGATACATCCAGTTTCAGAATTTTCCCAAAATTCAACGTATTTTTTCTCTAAATTTATACATTTTGCAACATTCACTTTTTAAATAGGTAATTAGATAAATGAGAGGATAAAAACTACTTATGTTTGTTCTCAAAATGAACGGGTCACACGCACACTCCTAGTGCACACCACCCCACCGTTTATCTGCCTGCGCTAGCTATCGATTTGTGTCTGTGTATGTAATACTAGCTGTGCCATGCGTGATACTTTTCCTGCCTACCCTAGCTCCCCACCTACCCTACTTACCTACCTTACTTACCTACCCTACCCTACTTACTTACCCTATCCTACTTACCTACCCTACTTACTTACCCTATCCTACTTACCTACCCTACTTAATTACCCACCTAGCCTACTTACCTACCCACAAACCCTATCCTACTTATCTACCCACCTAGCCTACTTACCTAACCACCTACTCTACCCTACTTACTTACCCATCTACCCTACTTACTTACCCACCTAGCCTACCCACCTACCCTATCCTACTTACCTACCCTATTCTACTTATCTACCCACCTAGCCTACTTACCTACCCACCTACCCTACCCTACTTACTTACCCATCTATCCTACTTACCTACCCATCTACCCTACTTACCTACCCACCTAGCCTACCCTACTTACTTACCCACCCACCTACCCTACTTACCTACCCACCTAGCCTACCCTACTTACCTACCCTATCCTACTTACCTTCCCACCTACCCTACTTACCTACCCACCTACCTACGCACCTACCCACCTAGCCTACTTACCTACCCACCTACCCTACCCTACTTACTTACCCCATCCTACTTACCTACCCACCTACCCTACCCTACTTACTTACCCCATCCTACTTACCTACCCACCTACCCTACCCTACTTACCTACCCACCTAGCCTGCTTACCTAACCACCTACCCTACCCTACTTACTTACCCACCTACCCTACTTACCTACCCACCTAGCCTACTTACCTAACCACCTACCCTAGCCTACTTACCTAACCACCTACCCTACCCTACTTACTTACCCACCCACCTACCCTACTTACCTACCCACCTAGCCTACCCTACTTACCTACCCTATCCTACTTACCTTCCCACCTACCCTACTTACCTACCCACCTACCTACGCACCTACCCACCTAGCCTACTTACCTACCCACCTACCCTACCCTACTTACTTACCCCATCCTACTTACCTACCCACCTACCCTACCCTACTTACTTACCTTACCAACCCTACCCAACTTACCTACCCGTGTGTAGTCGTAATTGTTGATAAATAAAGTGGCTGTGACATACGGACAGAAAGACAGACAGACAGACATGGCGAATCTATAAGGGATCCGTTTTTTGCCATTCGGCTACGGAACCCTAAAATCCTCAATCTACCAGCGCTGCGGCCGGCACAGTATCGCTGACTCGCGCCGTATCCGCCGATACGTGTTCGCAAATTGTTCCACTTATCTCTTGCACAATAGTTGGTTCCAGAGCTCTATGAGTGTACGATTGACGGGTACAACCTTGATAACAGTTTTTAAAGGCCGTCATGCGGTCCAGTCCAAATACAACTCATTTCCGAGTAAAAAGTGATAATTATATTTTATTGAACGCTAAATGTCGCAAGTACTTTAAAAATAAACGTCCTAAAAGTGCAAAACATTAATCTTGCCTTGAAAGAGGTTACAGACTTACCTACCTAACTTAACTTAGATTAACATTCTAAAACCAAACTTTTCCACATTTTACTTTTAAACGGTAAAGTTGCATGTTTGATAACCTTTATACTTTGTCGCAACAGTGGTGCAGTAAATTAATAATCATCCATTTAACATTTCTTGCAACTTTATACCTATTACTGAGTTGCAGGAACTAAATTGACTGCGCAACGAAGTTATAGACCGACCGCTTTAATGAGTCCTCCGACTTGTCCAAAGTCCTAGCAATATCCCACAGGTTATTTGCTTTAAAATAACCATAATCCACGTAGGTATTTACTAATTGAACCAATACGTGATCAACCTTCAGAATATTCCATTTAAATTGATACCTTCGCGAGGACTTATTAAAGCGGTCGGTCTATACTTAACAAGGCAACGTCAAACCTCAAACAAACATCAAACGACTTAACAAAACGTTTGCATGTGATTACAGAGAAATTAACGGCCATACGTAGGTCAGGAATATGACCGGAGTGGCAATGACATGTTCACATGACTAGATGGTAATGATGGCTTGCCCTCTGTCCCCACTCGGGGACAGCGCCGGTTATGAACCGAGCACGTTAACGATGCCCACTTTCGGAATTAATGGGTTTATAAATATTGTAAACGTAATCTTGCGTACTTTGTACGCACGACGGCCAATCAAGCTATACAAAACCAATTTATGCGGATCTCTAATTGTATAGGAAATCTATACATAGCGAGGCCAAATTATACTGGAAATTACAGCTTCATGTGCCGCCGTGTGTACGTAGCTGAGAATTTATAGTATGCATGCCAAAATGGTTCTTATATACATAGGTACAGTACGATTAATTTATCATTAACTAGTTTAGTGGTTCTGGTTAGGTAACTACTTCAGTAAATTGCTCACAAATATTTTGTCTTATTATTTTTGATACTTCAAGCCTTGCTCCGCTTCTTTAAGTATTCTGGAAACAGTAGATGGACACAGTTTTCTCAACAAAAAGCTCAAGGTCTGTAGAGTGTAAACCACTACATAATTCATACTTACTAACGAAAAAATAACCAGTTTGAAACTGATTTACCTCACTCTTTGATACTATTGGTTGGTATCAGTGGCGAAGGTTCCATACAACTCGATTCCTACCGGATTCCATAGCACAGTCAGTATTCTATAGACAAATAATATAATCGCATTAAAGATATGTACGTAAGCCGGAGTACTCTTATAAAATTGACCCTTCGCTACTGGTTGGTAGTCCAGTGGCGAAGGGTCCATTCAACTCGATTCCTACCGGATTCCTTTTGAAAAATGGCACAGTCAGTTTTCTGTAGACATATAATATAATCGCATTAAATATATTATGTACTCCGGCTTACCTCTTATAAAAATTGGCCCTTCGCTACTAGTTGGTACCTAATCATCTTACTTAGATTAACTATTTAGTTATTAACTTAGGTACAGATATGTATTAATATTTTGTGAGTGCTTTCAATCGCTGTTTTTAATCAGCTCGATACTAATCACAACAAAGCGATTTTGATCAGTGTTGCAATACAAAACAAAAGTAGAATGGACAATTGGACAGCTATATTAGTGATTCAGATGTTTTTTTTTGCAACATAAATATCAGCTGTCCAATACTAAATTTCAATACCTGCTCGACCTAAATGTATGGGACAGCTGATAATTTTTTCGCATTTACGATATTGGACTCATGGAGGAAGTTGTTCAGTTTGATGGTCTGCAGCATATCCTTTCATATGACTATACCCTTTCTGTTACAACCTGTATAAGAAAAAAATATTTTTATTCTTATTTTTGTCTGCATGTATGTCGGTCTGTCATTCTGTCTATTTGTTCCGGCTAATCTCCAAAACGGCTTGAACTATTTTGAAGGGACTTTACACGACACGCAGATAGTTGATATTATAAGGAGTAACTTAGGCTAATTTTATCGTAGAAAAAAGATTAGAGTTCCGTGCAAAAAAATTAAATCCCTAAAAAAATTGTTAACAAATTCCGATTCAAATAGGGAAGTATTATTTTTATAATAAAGTTAGTAAAACCTTAAAATATGGAGCAAAATTGCTTTTTTTAGGATGGGAAATTATCAAATGACCCCCCCCCCCCCCCTGGGATCGAAACTGAGAACCCACCACTCGTACGCACGGCGATCAATTAAGCTATACTAAACCAGTTTATGCCGATCTCTCATTATACGGGAAATCTATACAAAGCGAGGCCGTTATACTGGAAATGTATGGCTTGATGTGTCGCCCTGTGTATGTAAGTCAGTGCTATTCATTACTGTACTGAAATACGCAATGCTTTTAGGCTTTTAACGGCAAATAATGAAGTGAAAAAAGTCTGTAATAAACGTTCACGTGACCTAATTCAAAATTGACTAACGAGGCATCAATATCAATTACGAAATGGATTTTAACTTTCATTAATTAATTTGTTAAGGTCAATTCATTACAAAAGAACAATCATTTAAATGTTTCATGTCCATTCTGACAGAGCATTTAAATAGTATCTATTAATGTTACTTTTAAATTATTGTTAGTAATCTTACAAAATGTTGTTATAAATGTTACATTATTGAACATTTACTTTAATTCAGTGATCATTAAGTTTAACAAACAATCATCACAATAAACTTTTTGTGATGTACAAAATGTTCGCGAGCAAATGTTTGCGTTCAATTTTGGTGGAATCGCACCTTTTTTGTTCTCGGATTTGAAATCATCAAAATCGCTCTGGGCGGAGCGGAAGCAGTGTCAGATTTCTACTGACTAAAACCCATCCATGTTCCTTCTTTGCCTTTTGTGTTCCAGGGCCGCGGTATCTCTTTCGAACAGTCCCGCAGCCCTGGCAGGCATCGGCCTATGCGGACCCCTACATGGTTGCTGACATCTCTTTGAGGTGCGCGTGGAAAACGAACGCGCCGTCGACACGGCTTGTCGTCATAAGACGGCCGGACGGCGAGCTAGCGTGGAATCGTACCTTTACAACAACATTTTGTAAGATTACTCATCATCATCATCATCATCATCCACAGCCCAAACTCACCTACTGCTGGGTACATGCATCTCTTTTCTTGTGCCAATCTCCACGGTCCTGTGCGAGCCTCATCCACGTTTTTCCCTCGATGACAACTATGTCACATGAAGTGACAACTGAACTGAACTGTGTCAAGATTACTACTTTATTACTTTTTTACTTATTAAATATAAAACAAAGTCGCTCCCGCTGTTTGTATGCTTAGATCTTTTAGACTACGCAACGGATTTTAATGCAGTTTTTAGTAATATATAGAGTGATTCAAGAGGATGGTTTATATGTATATTATCTACATTGCACTCGTGCGAAGCCGGGGCGGTCGCTAGTACTATATAAATGCGTTTGGATGGATGGATGTTTGTTACACAATCACGCCAGAACGCCTGAACGGATCTGGATGAAATTTGGCACAGAGATAGATTAGTTTTTTTTTCTCACACGTACAGTCATGAGCACCAATATGTATAAACTTTCCTAAACTTAAAAAGCAATTTCCCGAGAAATAACGATTGTAACTTGGAGATGGATATGTTTCATAAAAAATATGAATTCCAGAATACTATGTTCGTAACAACATGAAATTTTAATCAGAAAAGTAGCAGAAAAACATTTATAAAAGGTTTATATATGCTACTCTTGATTGTACACATCAAACTGTTCACGCGAACGGAGTCGCGGGCAACAACTATTTTAAATAAGCTAGTATAAAACATAACTCGTAAAAGCCATGATTGATTGATTTTGGATTAGTAATTGAATTTTGCAAGGGCAAGTCCTTGCAAGATTCAATTACAAATACACATATCAACTTCGCTACGCTTCAAGCTTTATCAACAAAACTAATTTTCCTTTCGATTCCAGTCACAGAAATTATACCTCGTTAGATTTGCTCTACTTCAAAATATGAGAAGACAATTTGCTACCAAGAATAAGCCAGTTTCATTATTATCAAATGTGCTACTACGGTGCCTCGCAGTGGCGAAGGTTCCATAACTCGATTCCTACCGGCTTCCCTTTGAAAAATGGCACAGTCAGTATTCTATAGACAATTAATTTAAACACATTAAAGGTATGTACTCCGGCTTACCTCTTCCACAAAAATTGACCCTTCGCTACTGCTGCCTCGTTGATCTGGTGGTCGTAAGCGTTACTACTGAACATGAGAGCCTGGTTTCGATTTCCAGGTCGGGGAAGTGTTACTGGGTTTTATCACATGAGACTATACATAATGTGCCCAATGTGGGTGTACCAACTACAGGTACACTTCTGCCTAACGCTTCGGAAAAACCAAGCGTTATGTTCTTATTATTTACTGTTAAATGTTAGTGTGAAGCCTTAGTCGCCCATTACCTTGGGAATTTCAGATTAATCAGAATATCATGGGAGAATTTTGTTTTTCTAATTTAATGTTCAATTATATCGATTAGATGCATTTAAATAAGGCTCGGTATATAGCAGTGGCGAAGGTTCCATACAACTCGATTCCTACCTGATTTCCTTTGAAAAATGGCACAGTCAGTATTCTATATACAAATAATATAATCCCATTAAACATACAAACTCCGGCTTACTTCTTACAAAAATTGACCCTTCGCTACTGGTATATAGATTTAATTATCAATGTCAATTAATCAATAGGGTGGTAGACACCATTAAACAATAATTCCAAGAAACATCTTCTTTAAATAAGCATTTTATTTTAGGCCTGAAAACCCGATTTACATGTAAACTTAGATTTTTAGTCGCTTGAGTTGACAAAAGCAATTGACGTCATACTTGTGTCTATTGCCATACAAAATCTATGGGCAAATCGAGTTTTGACAGCTCATAAAAAGTGTGTCAATTGATTACCATTATGGAGTGTGTCCGTCATACGGACAAAATCCATAATGCTAAAGCTACTAAGACGTGTATTATATAAAACGACTTTTTTAAAATGCATATAAATATTTAGTGTTGTTTTGTGTCGTCGACGCAGCTTCATGTGGAAGACGATGACGTCTATCCCAGAGTTGAGTTGAGAGTCACTTCTACAGTTGCACGTATCTCATAATGTACAGACGCCAGCGTGTCAAGCTACCCGAAACTGACAAATTTTCCCAATCAACCTTGAACCTAATGTTTTAGTGATAAAGTTGAGAATCTATTAAAAAAATGACAGATTGTATTAGCTTGATGTGCTGGCGTCTGTACAAACTACATCATCTGCATAGCATTTTCCAACTATGTTATGGTCGGCTTCCAGTCTAATTGGATGCAGCTGAATACCAGTATTTTTCATGGAGCGACTGCCTATATGACCTCCACAACCCAGTTGGTACTGGGTAAGACGGTACCCCTTGGTAAGACTGGTTGTCAGACTTTCAGATCCTTGATTACCTGTAATGATTGTCGAAGATCTACAAATGACGGCCGGGACCAACGGCTTAACGTGCTTTCCGAATGAAACTCGGAATGTACTGGACGGTGGCCCATTCACAAACCGACCTAGGCAAACGTGGCTTAACATTGAAGATCTACCCGTGTGGCTGTTGTTATTAAGCCACACGAACCTCTAATTTACTAACTACATAATTATAATCAAAATAAAGGGTGTAACAAGGCCCTTAACGAAGTCGAAAGGCACTTGTTCTACCCATCATTGCGATCATTTTTTTGTTCTAGACCATACCTGGGAACCTTCTAGTTACGGAGGTATTGGGGGTCAGTTTCAATTTTTTCGCAAGTTTTTTTTTTTAATAGGTACATGTTTTTAATGTAAGAACTTTACTTAAGACCCAATCCACCCATCAGCACAATGTTTTGAGTGCGTTACATTGAGTCCATAAAATATGTTATTGTAGGTGGCAACCCCAAAACACGCGTACTTCATATGCGATTAATACAAAATACAATAAGCACAAGGCTGTCAAAAAAGTAATGATGACATCATATCGACATTATTGTGTCTGTATGAGCACGACAACTAATTTGTATTAGACACGACATCAATTTTATTACTCGATTCTTTTGTATTCAAATTCGACTTTAGTTTTTTCGAATGCTTGTGTTTCAAGCACTTATCTCCTTTTGTTTCTAACTTCAGTCGGAAACAGAACTTGTATCTTGGCACCATAAAAAGGTAGTCTACTTTCACTTTTGACATCAAAAGATTACAACTCAATAATGCATTCAAATGGTACCTACCTATATGCAAAGCATTCATTCAAAATGATTGCATCAGAACTAGATAATTATAGAGCATTATGATAGGCTTTTGATCAACTTATTTGATTGTGTATTACATATACATATGTATATTACAAAATATTCAGCAATAATGAGTTTCTAATAACTAAATTGGGGCATTCATGAAATACAGTACATTGGTACAGCCTATATTATTTCGCAAACATGATTACCCTTAGCTCTGTAGATGCCATTTTGTATGTCAGGTTAGGATTTATTGGCAGTATTACCTACCGCACGCGGTATTATGTATGATAGATAGATCTTTGTAAAAATTACTACGTAGCCAAAAAAAATAGGAATCTCTGGGAGTCCCTAATTAATACAAAACATAGCCAATAGACTATCAAACTAATTTCAAGGAGGTTTGATTGGCCTTCCAGCCAATTCCATTATGCCAGTCAGCCAATTCCAGCTCATGTTTGCGTTGATTTAGCCCGCGAAATTAAAATGTTATTACTTTTTTTTGCAATTTGCAGGTCAGTGTCAGGCTGTATGTTGATGCAAAATGAGTCACGCTAGTAACACCTATTTAGTTACAGAATTAAAATCATCAATACAACCCTCTAAGTTCATTTAACCCCATTGAATGACTTTTTCATGGAATAGTTATTACAACACGTGCTAAACACTAGACTTACCTACGGCCAGTTGGCCGTAAGTCTAGACTTTAGAACTAGTTATATGGTTGGTTTATGACACCATAATGCCTCCGTTTCGTCGAAACTTCATGAACGTGAACCGTCATTATTTTAATCTGTGATAATCCATGGTTTCAAAGTTTATTGTTTATCAAGAAAATAATAATGTAGCACAAGACACTAGCAAGACATAAAAACCTAGTAATCTGCATAACATAAAGCATAAAACTTTTTATTTTCTTTTAGGCGACTTGCTGAGTAGTAGCTGCGGTTTTACATGCCATTTTCCACGCTATTTTCTTTCTCTTAGACGTGATATTGGCGTGTCGTTTTTGTCGTTAGTCTAACATGAACTGCATCTATAAAACAGCACACATTACTGACATTAAAAGTCCACTCTATTAAAACCGTGAGAAAGAGTTTTTAAACACTTAATTGAGATTATGAGTTTTGCTGTCTGTGGTGCCTATATACAGCTGTTTGTAAGCTTATCAAGGAGTCAACTATTAAGAAAAAAAAAATGTTATTCACATAAAGAGAACAAGAATCCTTATTGGAATATCGTAAGTATATGTATAAATAATAATGACTATGCGATATGTTATTTTATCTATTCTATTACGGCTGCACACGGATTGCAATGTGATGTGAAGTAGTGAGAACTTGAAGAACCTGTTACGCAGTGCGCTATTATGATCGAACAATTTTTAAAGATAAAAAGATTACAAAATCAATTGACAATGACTTTAACTTATGCAACGAATGGTGTAGTAGTAGTGGTGTTAAATATTTAACCTTCTAAATATAGCTACATCTTGACAGCAGGAAATGGTCAATGCCCCGACAAACAAAACACGGGTGGAGCATTGTTGTACTAATTTAATTCGGGTATTGTTTAATGTTTTTATGAGACTACACGACACCGACATCAATACTCAGACGAGGACTGTTGCCAAAGAAGTCGTGAGTGAGTCTCAGCAATGTGATGAAATGCCGACGAAAAACGAGACGCCACAATTACAACTGAGGCGCAATCTCGGAATTAATAATTAAATAAACTTAGGTAGGCACTTACCGCTCGATTAGAGGAAGCAGGTTGTCGAGGAACTCGAAGCCGCCGTGAGTGGTGTACGTGATGGTCTCATGGCATGCAATAGCACCATGATTAGCACGCACGTAGTTCTTCAGCACCCAATACTCTCCACGTTGCATCGTCTCAGGACTAAAGTTTTTATCATTGCACTCTAGCAGCAATCGCAGCAGCTGCAGCGTGGAATTAGACAAAACACTGTCGTCGTACAAGCGTACGTTGAGAGACTCATTTACAGTGTTGGCTTCAGATGGCACTGCACTTATTTTCTTTTCTACGTCCGACGCGGTACTAGATACAGTCTTTTTAACTGTGGACATCGTCGACGGAATCACCTTTTGGGAAGTGAATTCCCCAAAAATGCGCGCACTCGGTTCTGGCAGTTTGATCGAGGTATCGTTCCGCACATCTTCTTTGAGATACCTGAACTCTGCGAGCCTCTCGACGCCATCCCCGGTGATGGGCACCCACTCATCCCCCTGAGCGCTGTTCCCGGAGTAATGCACCGCCGCGTATAACAAAACGGCGATGTTGAACACGATGCTCACTCTAAATATTAAGTTACGGCGATTACCCAACATTATTATAAAATTAGGCACTTGCATTTTGATCCGACTGGGGCGGTGCCCAAAAGGAGGGTTATTAAAATTAGTGCTAACTATAAGGTTTTAGCTACAACGTCCTTCTTCGTCCTCTAGGACGTAGGTTCCTATAGGCTTCTGTTCGTGTCAGCATCACAATTTATTGTGTCATCAGCACTGGTGTGTGGCCGGGCGCCACGGGCCTGCCGCGCTACAATCTGGAACAAAACAAAACATTAATTTAATATTTATGTTTCTCATTTCGTTAATCACATTCAGAATTTCGTTTGAGTACCTATTACAAAAGTGTTTACCGAAGATTGGTGCAGGAAATGAACGAGACTGATTGCGCACGCGCCGGGGGAAATGGTTGTAATTTTCTTTCATAAAACTTAAATCAAAAGGAATTTCAATCTAATCTTAACATGTATTGCTGATCTTCAAATCTATTATCCTGGAATATTTACTTTGGACTGTCTCTTTAGTTGCCTAACCACATACAAAAAAAAAACATGTTTGTTTATAAAGGTTCAACGTCAAGTAAGAGGACTGTTTAATTTCAAACCTGAAGCCGAACGAGCACGCCTTTATAAATCCCTCAAACATGAAAAGGGTGTTGACATTTCATAATTAATTTTTTGCAATTAATCATTTTTTTTACAAAATTTCTGTTAGTTCATCATCATCTGCCTAGCCTTTTCCCAACAATGTTGGAGTCGGCTTCCTGTCTAACCGGATGCAGCTGCATACCCCTATTTTGTATGGAGTGACTGCCTATCAGCCTTCCACAACCCAGTTAGTCCTGTGTAATACGATACCTCTTGGTAAGACTGGTTGTCAGACTTTCCGGCCACTGACTACCTGTAACGACTGTCAAAGGTCTACAAATGACAGCCGGGACCAACGGCTTTTTAGTTGGTGATGCTTTTATTTGCTATCCGTAGAAGTGAATAAAATAAAATGTCCATTTTATTTCTTCATAAAACTTGGCGAACACTCAAGTCTATATAATAAAGTTTCATCTTCGCTAATTGGGCGACGGTAATGGCGCCTTGCAAGCATTTTAATCTTTAATTAGCAAGTTAAGTTCTGATTAGTCTTTATCTGTTCACGATCCTCGTTATTTAGATCGCTATCTACTCACTTGGGATAGATTAATCCATGCATTTTATCTGTTCCCGATGCGCTGGACATGCGAGCCTAGACTGCAGTGCCCAGACGGACCAAAGAGTGTCGATTTATCTAAAATACGTATCCACATCCAGTCTAGTTATGAGGCGCCTTTATGGCGGCTCTAAGATGTTAGCCGTCTTATTGGCGAAGACTAATTAGTATTTTATAGCAGAGAATTGATTTTATCTTTACTCTTCGTGATAATTGACGTGATTAAATTGCAACATGATTTCCTAATTTTTGGTTAGTTGTGAATAAAATATGCATTTTGTAATCATTATACTTTTGTTTTACTCAAAACTAAAAGGGGAAACCTCAAGAATTGAAAACAGACAGAGTGTAAATCTTAGGAGACATCAGTATCAATTTAATGTTTAGTTTCTTATTAATTTCAGATCATGATATCGATCCATCATCATACTCAATTAACATTCCCACGTTCATTAAGCCGGTACAATCTCTCAAGCATTTCAAACTATTGTCTCATGAGAATAAACTTGTCATAGTAATGTCATTGTTAAATGATATTATTTCCTTGAAATTGTCTGAAGAAACTTCTCAATTACGTGTTTTGTCTGGAAAGATCGATGCTTGAACTTACAGCCATGACGTAAATTCGAATAAAGAATGACTGTGACCTACGTTTTTGGCCTTGATTCATGTCTGAATTATAAAAGCGAGGCCTAATTTGTAGGGCTCTAACTACGTAAGTGGCCAGTATTAGTTGGGGCTTTTTATCGACTATCAAAGGACACGCGAACAGCCCATGAATAATGAAAACGTGTCATGAGGACGGTTATCGTAATATTGTTTATTGAAGACATCAAACATCGTTAATTTTTTTTTTAAGTTCGTACTTCGTGATGAATGATGGTTTATAATATAACATTTTAATAGACGTTTTGTGACGTTATTCTCCTTAGTCACCCTGAAAAAAATGGGAACACGGGGTCTTCATGATCAACTATAGTGAATAACGAAAAAATGGTGTTTCAATCTTAATTTTACATAGTTCGTTGACTTGTCTTACTGAGGCTGCTTCAACATGTTATTCTTGAAATATGTTATGATTGACAGGCCTTTTGTAAATATAGTTATTTTTAAGCATTAAATACTGTATAACGATTATCATTAATCATCACACAAAAAAAGTTACTAACACTAAAGAGTATATCTTGAATACAATTTTTATTATGGTCAAAAAAACACACGATGTTTGCGATACAGAAAATCAATTATTATGACGGTTAACCGAAATCCGACCTTGGCTTCGGTCATAGTAGCACCCGACCATAAAACTACTGTGAACGATGTTATTAGATGACCACCAGTCTACTTTAGCTGCCATTACTCTCTGAATGGTTCCCTTGCGGTTTTATTTCTTATGCCAGTAGTGGCTAACTTTTATCTATCATCTGTTTGTGGGAAAAACGTAAATTTAATTAGCGAATTGCGCTTTTGTGTGGAAAATTGTTTAATACGTTGATTTTGTGTCTTTTGTTTTTTCGGTGCCAATTTTTACACGATGAATTTGGCATTGCTAATTCGTTAATTATTTTTCGTTGCGTAGCTAAATAGTTCACTTGCTGCTACTGCGAAAATTCCTTATGAATTTGGCATTGCTAATTTGTTAATTATTTTTCGTAGCTAAATATGTAGTTCAAACTTACTGCTGCTGCGAAAATTCCTTATGAAAAGGTGGAGACGACAATACGACAATAAATGAAAATACTGGTAATACTAGTTCATAGAAATATTTTTAAACAATCAAATAAATCCTAACATCGAAAACAAATAAAACTCAACTAAATAGCATAAAACTGTTGACGGAAATAGTAGATTTTGAAATAAGTGGGGAAACTTTGTTATTGCTTTCGGGGCGGAATTAACACCCGAGCCGAAAAAAATCAAATTTTTATTTCCGCACGTATGCGGAAAATATTAACAATCCACGCGTGTGAAATACATGTTGAACCTAATCGTAGTGCGATAAGAACCAGTTTTCGAGAAAGAGTATTGAAAAGAATTTAACACCCATTGATAAATATTGATTTACTAACCTTAGGTTTAATTAGCACTAATTCGCATCAGAAAAATTTTAAGAAACAAAGGCGAAGGAAGTAGCAAGTGTGCTACATGTTTTTAATGTTTATACCGATGAGGGGTTGTTAACCTGTCGGTGCTAGCCTATTAATCAATATCATTTTAACAAAAATGAAAAAAAAATACTGTGACTAAACTACTGGATATTTTCTATTAAATTTTTGTATGCAGACTGGGAACATCATGACTCATGAGGTATACGCAGTTTAATTTATTGCTGTATTGTCATCTCCACCCTGTATGACGTATGTATGTACCTCCGAGGAACATTCTGGTTTAAGAAACTGAAATATTTTCCCAGTTTCAAGTACGTAGTGGAAGGTACACACGGCGGCACATGAAGCTGTACATTTCCAGTATAACCCGGCCTCGCTTTGTATTGATTTCCTATACAATGAGAGATCCGCATAAACTGGTTTTGTATAGCTTGATTGGCCGTCGTGCGTACTAACAGTTGGTTGGATGCGAAAATAGTTCCGTGTCCATTCCATGTGGTACTTTGTCACGACGGCCAGGACAATAGATCGTAAGTCCTCCAGAAATTTGCTTCCAGTGATTCTAACTATTCAGTTTCCCTCAACTATGCAAATATGTTAGCTTTTGCGGTTTGGTTAGTCGGCTTGTGGCTGACTTCGGCCATCCATCATCTTTGAAATGTGTGTGTGTCAGACGAAGCCTCCTCGTAAGTCATGTAAACTATATTACATTGTAGTTCAGAAGTACTCTATGTACAGTCACGAGTACCAATATGTATACATTTTCCTAAATTTAAAAGCAATTTTCGCGAAAAAAAACGATTGTAACTTGGAGATAGGATCTTTTTCATATAAAATATGAGTTCCAATATACATACTATGTTCGTAACAACATGAAAGAACAGTAGGAAAAAAAACACTTTTAAAAGCTGTTAAGTGTTAATATATTGGTGCTCGTGACTGTACCTGGTTACCGACGATTTTTGAGCCTGGTCGATGGCAATAGGCTGTATCAGACTACTCTTTTTAAAAACACCTCAGGATTTTTTTCATAAAATTATTCTTTCTTAAAAGCACACTGTGCAAGCAAAACACATTACAACACAAGTCGTGTAAAATATTTCTAACCAATAGCGAAGATTACTTTCAGATATTTTTAAGTGACTCGCCTTGTAACGTTTTCAATGATAAATATTTTAGTTTAGTACATAAGGCGACGCTAAACGGTCAACAAATTATAACACTACTTTATATTTGTAATCATTAAGAATTACCACAAAACAACAACGACATCACAGTTGCAATTCCCTAGTAGTCCCAGTTGGACATTGACATTTATCAGTTATTTTCAGTTTTGATAACACTAAAAATTGGTGATAAACTGGTGACAAATCACACCAGTTAAAATAAGCTTTACATTCTGTCCGCATTGGCTTTTCAGAAACTGTTAAGTTTTAATTAATTAATCAATTATGGATGTGTTATCAAAACTAATAAATTAAGAGCGAAAGCCACAAGGCTGCACCTCGCAAATAACAGATTAATGAGAACATTCACGTTCGGTCACTGGTACATGGCAACACCTGGGTTCAGTGTCCAGCCATAATTAAATAGTCCACTAGTGCGATAAAGTGAACGAAATACTGCTGACGTATAGAAAACGCATCATTCTGTATCTACTATTTTACTTACTACTACTACTATCACTATTCTGTATCTATGTTCGATAAGCTAGTCCCGTAACTATTTATAACACAAAATGTGCCAATGTGGTACTTAAATTCTAGTTTATGGATGAGAAGTCATATCTTTTATTTAATTTATTCATAAGCGTGAATTGAGCCCATATATTCTCATTTCAATTACGTACGATACAGGCAAGTCTAGGTTGTGCTGTAATTAAAAGGTTTTATCTCATTTACTAATGCAGAAACCAGTCGTTGCTTCGTCCGTAACATCAATTTGTTTGCAGGTGCATTATAAGAAGGATGCTTACCGTATGCTTATGCTGATGCAATCATATTGTGCACCTACATGGGTACGACCAAGTCTCCGAGTAAAGCTATAGACAGATATGTCGCGAATAACAACCGTATAGATCTACTTAATGCGACACACACAATGGTAGCGCGTCTATTCTTAAGTATCGCGTACCAAAATGAAAATTAAAACAAAATGGAAGCGACAAGGTCACACAAATAATAAACTAACCGAAGACAGAATACTTATAACTATGCTCATCTCATTATGTAAAATGTAAGCAATAGTTTATTCATAGCCGACAGTTGCGCGAGCGCAAGCGTAACATTCAAAGCACAGAGCGACCTTCACAGGGGAAAGTGTTTTACTTAAACGGATTATAATGCCAGTTAAAGCTAGTTTGTATACGTGGAAAGCATGACAAATGTTTACTTTACTACAGAAATGTATAGACTGTAATGGTTTGTCTGGAATTTTGTTTTTAAATAGAAAAGAATCGCAGGAATTAGATTCATCCGACAATGCCACTATAATTGTGAAAGGTTATGTGATCTACATTATGATACTTGTGTTACTCATTTATGCCTCAAGCCACAAGAGATAATCTACTGGAATAAGATAGAATAGAATGAATTTAGGAAATTATGCTGGAATTAGCGATTTTACGCACATGGTGGCTAAGGGGGCTAAAGCTAAATTATTACAAGCCGCATTCGATACTCTCTACATTTTTTTTAGACGGAAATGTGATTTACCTATTGAACTTGATCTAATTTGTATTGTCCCTGATAAAAAGAAAATAAGTTCTAATTTATTATCCACAAAAAGTTGTGTCCTCAAAATATGAGTGGCATTTGACCAGAAAGTGGGGCAAGCAATGCGTGTAACTGCCAACATTTTTACTTTTGAAACAATTTTCATTTCGACCGTGAATAATTTTCATGGACGTTAGATATTTTGCTAATGGGTTAATTGTTATGTATTTATGTGTAATATGTATGTAATTAGAGAAATGTATTTCATTGACCTTGAATGAAACCTGTGCTAGTTTAGAAACAAACAAACTTGTGTCTTTCGTTAGGGAAAACCTGAAAATATGTAGGCAACTACCTTAATGTGTGTCATGCTATATACAGGGTGTAACAGTATAAACGCATGAACTCTCGTGTGGTGCCTCATACCATGAAACAGAACAAATATTGTTTTATACTTTTGGAAATTCATATTTTTTTAGTGTGCGGAATTCTCGAAAATCTTTTAATGCACATTTGTTTCTTTTTACAAATAAAGGAATGTTTCCTTTGAGTAAAATTTGCTACCTCCAGTATTTAGCGTACTTTCCCTCTAGGCGAGGTTGAAAAATTCCACCCTGTATAAGACTCACCACTTTATCATTAGACTTTCTTATTCAACCATTTTTCTAAAAGGGGTTCAAGAATCAGCTCTTGGATGTTCTCTTTTCTTATGTTTCAATTACGTCCATATGTTTTAACCAACGAATAAAAAAGGAGGGGGTTCTCAATTCGACACGTATATTTTTTTACAATAGTTATAACAATCGTGTGTTACATAAATAACATCATAACGTCAGGTCTGTAAACCACGAGAGGCTAGGCAAAGGTGCTGTAATAGGGAGCGAGCCTTTTGCCATCAACCGTGCTATTGCTATTGAGAAACATCCGATTGAAGTCTAGGAACTCAGAAAGGAAAAAGCAATACGTGGAAAGTAATGATAAGAGTCATTAAAGTACTTGTGCTTTAATTAGGATAATTAAAAAAGTTACCCTAAGTATTTAAATTCCCGTATAAGATATGCAGTAGCCAATAAATGGTAGCTAATAAATATAAACCTTATCCTCCTTAGATAGATTTTATTACTAGGATATCCTAGTAATAAAATAGTGTGCGTTGTAAAATGTTAATTGACGTTTAAAATCCCTTTGTGGAGGTAGTTTTTTCTGCGTAATTCCGTTGAGGGTCTGACATTTTTGACATTTCTTGATCTTGTGGAAACATAGGCCGAATTATTGGTTTTTTCTTTCTTACGTAAGAATGTTTTCCTGCATTATGTCTTGGCTACAATTTTATGTCCGACTATACACCGTGTTTTTCACTTTATCCAGAAAATTTGGCAAACGCTTCTATAGCTTTTACAAATCAAATCTTACAAAGGAAATAGTACTTAAAAAGGCTTCGTTACAAAGATATTTGTAATTTCATTTAATGAAATTTAATTAAGCTATGCAGTAAGAAAGGGTCTTAATTTGGCCTATGTTGCCGCTTAGTGCAATTAAATTATCAAAGGCTATTTGCATTTCATTTGAACGTACGAGAATAATTAAAAAAAAAACAATAATGTGTCCATAATGAAAAATGCTTATTTCCGCGGTCTGAACATCTGGTCTAAGTTTATGTATATCGTCCGGAATACGGAGTAAGCACCGATATATGTTATTAAGTTTTATTTTACCATTGTTTACTTTAGTTATTTACAATTTTTTATCACTGTTTCTCTTTTTTCACACATACAAATCGGGAAAACGCTGTTTTTTTATACCATTGGGCCGATATCACTAACCATGCTGAACCATGAAAAAGTCAAATATATCCTAAAGATATCTGCATTCTGCAGTGTTTTCCCTCAAAACAGCTTCCAAATGACCACAATATTGATATTTTAGACTAAGATGTTCAAATAAATTACATAAGACAACTCAATTTCAGTTTATTTGTAGTAGCAATTCGCTCTATTTGGCGTGCCTCCACGTAACACAACGTTTTCGTGTGAAAGTGATAATTTTAACAAGATACATACGAACCTGTCAACCAACATAGTTCGAACATCCGGAGAAAATTGTGCTAAAGATCATAATTTTCAATGTCTTTTGATTTTTAACTTTATTTTCTTATTTCTATTTCTGAAGTCACACTGAGATCAAGGGTTATTCATAAGAAAGTAGACGATTCAAAATGTACCCAACTTCGTTACTAATAGTAATGAGCCCTGATACGGAGATGGCGGGACGAGCTGGGCAGAACCAACGACTAGTGGTCCATATTGGCCCCTGGATCGAAGGATTTGGAAGTCATGGTCTTTGCCCAGCAGTATATGATACAAGCTAACAGTAACAGTATTACTTATCAAACATTTTAGCCACTAGTACAGTACTAGTAATATTCTAGTTTTAGCATTAGTCATATTCAACAACATCATAATCGGTCTGTCCGGTGTCGAGCTGGCAAACAAGTTTGAGATTTTTAGCGGCCAATCATTATCATTTTGCTCCTTTACGAGTTTTGTTTACAAGATTGATACTGATTGCTAAAACATTTTATGAAACCACTCCTAGAGTTTTACTATTAGCCATTAAATCATCGACACCCACCGCTCCCTTAGGTTAACCAACCCTGTATTTTATACGGTATATTTTTAACTTGTTGTCTTTAAATATATCCTAGACTCATTTCACACCACAGTCTATTTTGGGATGAGCAGATAGAAATCGATAATCATTTATTATCCAAACCTGTATGGGAGCATTCAACTACTATGACGATAAAATAGTAATCAACCGGTTCGGAAACGTATAGTTCATCAATATTGAATGAGTAATCATCCGCATTTTTATTGAAAGATATTTTATGGATGGGTGGGTGACAACACGGGAAGATTATTGTGCATTCATGTATGCTAATAAACTCATCTATTCAAATTAATAGAATCGAAATGTCTGTTGTCATTTCAAAATAAGAGCTTTTTGCTGAATGCATATGAAATGTATTTACGGTAGTTAAAACAACTTTATATTTTTGACTTTCTGTTTGTTCCGGCTAATCTCCGAAACGGCTGGACCGATTATGACGGGACATTTACTGACAGATAGCTGATGTTATAAGGAGTAACTAAGGCTACTTTTATTTTAGAAATAGAAATAGGGTTCTAAAAACTGGAATTTCTAAAAACTCTTTCATAGGGGATACCCACTCTTTACAAAAAATACACCCATCAAATTTCATGTCTCTAGGACCAGCGGTTAGGGCTGTTCGTTGATATATTATCAGTCAGCCAGTCAGTACATGGAATTTTAAATTGGGGGATGGTTTTGGAAAAACATTGGAACAAGTAATTTTCGAGTCAATGGACTCCGAGAATAAAAAGTTTCACAGAAAATTCAACACCCCATTTCACCCTCTCAGGGGTTGAATTTCGAAAAATCCTTTCTTATTCCTTGTCTACATTATAAAGGGAACCTATGTGCCAAATTTCAGCTTTCTAAGTCCAAGGGTTTGGGCTGGGCGTTGATGCGTCAGTCAGTCAGGACTTTTCTTTTCATATGGATATTACAGCGTTACTTGTAAGATCATAGCCTTAATAACTAAGATATATACGGCGTCATTGCTAATGCCGCCTTATCCGGTCACTTAACATCAATGACTGGCAACAGTAGTAATGCTTATACAGTCTTAGGCCCGTACTCCACCGAAACGGATACGAACTGAGCGGTGCGCAGACGTGTTAGATTCAATTCAAGAGAGACCAAAGACGCGATCTGGATTTCAACGATTGTGATTGGTTGAATCGCGCACGTCTTTGCTTTGGTGGAGTTGGGGCCTTATACTGCTCGGGACATCGCCAACGACGCTAGCGCTTCATTAACAGGAAGCAGCGGCCACGGTGCGCATACGCAACGAACTATACCCCGAACTGGAAGCGACGACTCACGATATGCAAATAACGTAGCTAGATTTCATGAGCTGTGTGAAAGACGCAGACGAATGTCATTAATAGTCTAGTAGGCTAATGAAATGTGTTCGCGGAAATTAGTAGTTGTTAGGAGCAGTGAAATTTAAAACAGTGCTTGTGAAGAACATACTGAGAGAAACATACGTAACGGCAAAATATTCAACTACATAACCTCACTCCAGTTACCCGAAGGGTTAGGCAGAGGTGTACCTAATAGCACACTCACATTTCGCCAGCTATGTTTTAAGTCCGCTGTAATAGGGGGCGAGCCTATTGTCATCAACCGGGCACAAATTCAGACTCCACGACGTCTACTCAGAAATTCCTGATGTAAAAACCCAATAACACTTTGCCCGACCCGGGATTCGAACCCAAGACTGCTGAGCATGAGTCAGCAGTCGCGCTTGCGACCACTAGACAATTGAGGCAGTCTATATTGGATATTCAACTACTGATACTACAATACCCGATAGTCAAGAAAACAATCATGATTAAATTGCCCGATTTTTTTGCTTCATAGCTCAAACGAATTCTGGGCACTTAAACTCCAGTAATAGGATTGTCGGAAGTAGACAAGGAGCTTTTTTTCTGCTTCGTCTTCGCGGTTACAGCAATTAACCTCTCCATCGGCGATACGGTTCTATGAACTCAAAACAATACGAAAAAAAAACCGTGCATTTTGCATTTAGCTGGCACTGCTGTAAATGATGTAATTTGCAAATTGGATTGGAGGTCTTTGTTTTAAAAGAACCGTTATATTATTATTATAACTGATATGTTTAGTGGCAACACTAATAGAGAAGTATGGAAGAAGAAGACGTGCTTCGCCGATTCCAAATGAATTGGGTTTAGGGTAGAAGGATTTGATGGCTGATGATGGTATTGGTAATAATAGAAATAAAGCACTGAGGATTCTAATGTCATAACTAAAAATAATCAGTGATTTTAAAAATTGAGACAGACAACACTGTCTACTTTGATTCACATAGTTCATAAGAAACCTGAGTCGCGTCACAAGGACAATTCTATTGTGGATAGGATGTGTTCAGTTGACGAGTAAAGCGGCTCTTTTTATGGTAATATACTGAGAGGAATTTGCCAGCTACTCCACAGCTGTTTTAAATTAAAATCACTCTTCTTATAAAGCCATCAATGAATGTGTAGGCTGTAATCTTTGATGCACGCAAGCATGATGTCATTTTGGACAATTTATAGCTCATAAATTAAGTTTAAAGAACAAGACTTCTATAAAAGTGATTCTCCATACTCGTTTGTTGTAAAAATATTTAAGATATGGTTTGCAACAAGTAATTTACCAATCTAAGTCAATTTGTCAGTGGGTAATATTATGTCCAATGTAAACTAGGGCAAGAGACCAATGGTAATGCGTTAGAAACTTACGTTCGTTTATTTTGTCTATGATAAGAGCATTAAGAAATTAGTCATAGGATTTGAATATTGTATTGTTTTATTAAGAAGAAAGACAGAAGAAATTATCCTTAGATAATTTCTATTTTTTTTTTTTTTTTTAATTTTTTAATTTAAGAGACAGAAGGAGAGGAATGCGAGCCCAGTTTTAAAAAAGGTACAAGTAAAACTATAGCCTTCTTTGACACTCCTTCAGGTATAATAAAACATATCTACAATGATAATCATTCTTGTTAAGACCAAATTGTTCTAAATTGTAATTTGTCGAATATCGTTGTTAAGCCAAGCCTAATAACTGTACCGACCGTACTGGTTTTGTGTATGTTGATCCTACAGTTGCATAGATCACGTAAGATGGCAAAGTTCAAAGACCTAGAACTGTCATTTTGTGAGACAAACGGTTTATTTTCTGAATCCAATGCTTTTAGATCACGTATTTGCGCGGTCAGATGTAAGGAGAATCTATCTGTCTGGTCTCCTGGGTCTGTTTCATTATACGCTACTGGTTTTGTTGTAGCATAGTGCACTGTTTCAAAACTAATTTGTTTTGAATTATTTGGAAATTCGTGCCTTCCTTATTATTTTGGTAATTTTTGTGGTGGAGGTTTTTTATCTTTATTTGGTGTTTCAGTTTCAATCGGAAACTTTATTGGTTTTGCGAATACTTTGGTAGGTAGGGTTTTCCTTTAGAAAACTTAAAACAATGAAAAGATTTTTTTTTCCTTGTATCAAATCAAAAGACAAGATATTGAGTTGTTAAGGGCATTACATTGCTCGATGACCTTGATGATTTGATCCCTGTACTGGTTTTTGTTGACTTGCCCCGCACATTTCGCAAAATTTCGGTTTTTATTTATTATTTAAAAATATTAAAAGAAATAACAGAAAAAAAACAATACAGATTGTTAAGTATATCATTACGTATTTGTTGTTACAAAATTCATGCCGAACTATTCAGCCGTTACAGAGATAATTTACAATTAAGGTTGAAAAAGGACCTATTTTCTACGATTAACCCAAAAAAAATTGAGAAGGTTTATTAAAATTTTAAACAATACAATTTATTTGTGATGAACTTAACTATAACATACTTTTTTTACACGGAAAACGCACAAAGGGATTCATCAACAAATTTCTTTGAACATACGCTGTTTTTGGGATTTGTGCCATGTAATGCCCTTAAGCTTTAGTAACCTTAACAAGGTTAAGCCAAGAAAGAGAAATGTTTGGCAAATTGACAAATAAAACTGAAATTATACGCACATTAAAATCACCAATTTCATCTTGGATCATTCGAATAA
Source organism: Noctua fimbriata (assembly GCA_905163415.1). Lineage (NCBI taxonomy): Eukaryota > Metazoa > Arthropoda > Insecta > Lepidoptera > Noctuidae > Noctua > Noctua fimbriata. The sequence goes on along the minus strand of LR990922.1, from coordinate 8,278,318 downwards.
AACAGCTACAATACCTACAGTAAATTAACGTAGTGTGCCACGCCAATCTGCTAAACACCATCTCTCCCTGACTGTACAAGGTGTGATAAAGCTGAGGTATCATCACAACAGAAGCCAAGGTTCTAACCGCGAGCTTCGTGAACCAGCCTTGTCATTTAATTTGCGAAACACACAATTTATAAAACTAATTCGAAACAAATTGTTGTCTTTCACCGCAACCGCGGGGAACCTGCAACTTAGCTTAGAAGGTTGGTGAACAACTGTATAGTGATTGTAGGGTTGCCAGGTCTCAAATTGGATAGACTTGTTGACCAACTGAACAAAAAAAACTGCGGCATTCATCAGTTACCTATCCGATATTTATAACAAGTCAAGCATACTGCATACCCAATACATAAACGCGAGAAGCAAGCACGGTTTCTGAAAGCCCACTCTGGATAGAAATGAGCTGATAGATCGTCAACTTTAAGTACTGCGATTAGCAGGCCTATTGGAAGAGTTAATTGGCGAAATCCATACTAATATTACACATGAAAAAGAAAGTATAGTTACTGTTCTCTACTCTCTTGTAATTTTTCATGCTTGTTGGATGAATTGCCATACGCAAATACCACGAACTATCTGGGTTAGCACATTGGATACTTATTATGCCCGTAGTACTCCCGCGGGATAACTTTCGACTCCGGGTAAGTACCTATCTGGATTAAACAGCCAATCCAATCATTCACAGATACTGATTGCCGCAGGAGAAGCATCTAGAATGTCTGTCGTCAACCCTATGCTCGCTGCACACAAGATACTTATAGCACGGTTATCCTTTGTTTGCAGTCACCAGTCACCAGACTTGTGGGTTGCGGCTTACTTCTGACTTCGGTAACTTGTATAGTGTTTATGCGGGTGTTCTGTTGAATATAAAAGTTTCCAGCGAAACTAGCACAAGGATTTGTTTTGCATAGTTTCGTTATTATGACCAGCATTATTATTGTGGCTGAGATTGGGATCTACATTAAATATAACGACTGTTTTCCATTAGTTTTTTGTTTTAGCCGGTTATATGCATTGTCATTACTCGTTGTACAAGGTTACAGGAGTAACCTAAAACATACTGGTTTCAGGTGATGTTTGTTTTATGCCTGATTCTTATTACCTTCTAATTTGGAAATAATGCTTGAATGTCACCTTTCGGCTAAAAGATTTACTAACTCTAGTTCAGAATTCATTCTGTTAAAGAAAATCGATTGTTTCCATTAACTTCAAAGTCAGCGTGTAAAATTATTGGTTTAATATTTTATGGGTGATGGGCGCGCATAATGAATTTATGCGAAACAAAGGCGCCGTGTGATGTCGGTGGTAAAAACAGTATAAGCACTGAGAACCGTCCTTAGCTAAGGGCACAAATTCGGAGGAGCGTTTCTTGCAGCACAGCGTTGCCCCGCGCGTTTAATCGAACTGCCCATGTTATACACATTGGTGAAATGTTAAATCAAATCCGTCTACTGATTGTGATACATTTCGTGATGCATTGCATACGTCTGGACGGCACATTTGCGTTGCATTTCATTATACGTTTCGCCGAAATGTTTTTGATTGAACATTTTAAATTAATTTTAGAGTTTGACTTTAAGGTATTTTCTATCAAGAAAATGTTATAGAATCGTGTTTTAGAATTATATAAAACTTAGACGTAGTACTTAACTTTGCTTTACAATTAATAGCAAAGTGAAAACTGGCCCGACTGCAGGCTACAAGAAACGCTCCTCCGATATTGTGGCCTTAGCCAGGCCTAGTTCAAAAGTGTTGTACTAGGTCAACAGTGGCTGAAAGAGGAAAATTGTGACCTGAAACTATCGCACTATGATATTTACCTCATCGTAACGTAACGTGCTTGATAAATCGTATCAGGTGCAGACTCTCAAGGAAGTTTTGTGGTTACTACTTTTACATTTAGATCACGTTCTGATAACACATGAGAATATTGAGGAAAGACACGTGAAGGCAAAGCCGATTGGGCCATAAACACTTGAAGAACGGCTACCAGAGAGGATAAAGTTCGTTTATATTATTATTTATGGTCACATAAATAACTTTATAGGCTGTACTTATGTTTATTAAAGCATCGCAGGCATTATGCAAGATTTACGGAAAATTGAGTCGAAAGAAGATACGACATTGGCAGAAAACCAGTTTCTCTTACGAGCACAGATTTATAAAAAAAAAAGGAAAACCTCTATGTCTTGAAACAGTTAATCCAATCTTCCTCATATCTTCGTCCTACGTTCCTCTCAAGGCAGACTGCGTTGGTTCGTTCCACGAAACATTTAACCTTATTGAAACAAATGAATCTGCAGATAATTGTTGAATGCGAGGTGATAAGAAGGTATCTGTATAATTTAATACGACAACACAGTCATAGCGGCTCGCGCGCGTGTCAGCTAAAAGGTCGCAACTTGTAATTTGCGCACGCGCACTCAATTGCCGCTTATCCACTGCTTGTTTTTTTTATTATGCTGGTAATGTGTTTATCTCAATTAAATAATCTTTTTTATAATGAAGGGACTGGAAGGTTTTAGTGGTTGCTGTCACTGAGGTTTATTAATCAACTTTGCTTGACGATATCTTTGATTTACAGTTTAAAATACGGATAGCAAGTGTTACTGTTGTTTAATTGTATGAAATAAATCAGATATGACCAATCTTGGCCAGGTATTTATTGCACAATGAACGTGACTCAGTTACAGGGTGACCTAATAACTAAAGTTTACTTTAAAATAGAAAATATTTTAACATAAATATTGAAAGAAAAGGTATGTATTAGTCTCGCGCAGGACACAAAACAAAAGGTTGAATTAACAATAAAATAAAACAAGAAAAAGATAAAACAAACGAAAGTATTTCAGCATGGTGCTGTAACATAAAAAATGCAAATAATAAATAATAACAAATATTGCATAGTGTCATGTAGATTAGGATTTTTAAATTAATTTAATTAAACTCATGACTACCTTTTATGTATTCTTTTCAATTTCAAGTTTGTTTAATACACATCATCATTTCAGCCGAAAGACGTCCACTGCTGGACATAGGCCTCCCCCAAGTGTCGCCACATTGACTGGTCCCGTGCGACTCGCATCCAGCGAATCCCTGCAACCTTCAACAAGTCATCGGTCCACCTAGTGGGAGGCCTTCCAACGCAGCGTCTTCCAGTTCGCGGTCGCCACTCCAGAACTTTTCGGCCCCATCGGCCACTCGTTCTGCGAGCAATGTGCCCTGCCCACTGCCACTTAAGTTTGGCTATTCTTCGGGCTACGTCAGTTACCTTGGTTCTCTTGCGGATGTCCTCATTTCTGATGTGATCACGCAAGGAAACTCCGAGCATAGCCCTCTCCATTGCATTTGGGTGACTTTAAGTCTTCTGATGAGGCCCGTTGTGAGCGACCACGTCTCGGTCCCGTATGTAATCACTGGCAACACACACTGGTCATAGACTTTCGTCTTGAGACACTGCGGTAAGTTAGACGAGAAGATACCAAATACACATAGGAAAAACTATTGTACATTTAATTTTTTTTTTTTAAATTAATTTAAGAAACTTCACACAACTAGGTAACCGATTATGGGTAATACAAAAATAATCATTTTGTAGAATCACCGACTCTTTAAAACTCGTTTATGAAGTTTAAGCAGATCATAATAACATTGGAATTGATTCCCTGTATCATTATAAGTCATCGTTTCCATGAATTGCATATGATGATTTTATGGAAATTCCAAAAAGCTTGTCGTGGTACTTTTCCAAGTTAGCTATACAAATAAATAAAATTGAAGTGTCTGTTTGTAATATCAAATTAACAGCTTTTTACTGAATGCATATGACAATAAATATACAGCACTTAAAACAAAAACACAGACATGTCAATTTTTGTCTGTCTGTCTGTTTCTTCCGGCTATTCTCCGAACGGCTGGACCGATTTTGACAGGGCTTTTACTGGCAGATTGCTGATGTTAGAAGGTCTAACTTAGGCTACTTTTATTTTAAAAAAATAATAAGGGATCCGTGCAAAAAAAAATAAAACCCTTGAAATGATTAACGGGAATGGGAAGTAATATTTTTTTAAATAATAATTGCACACGAACGAAGGTCGCGAGCAACAGCTAGTATCGAATAACTTAAATAAAAGATTTAGGGACAAGCAGGCTAAACGAAAAGACATGTTACTTGGCGTTGGAACCCGTTATGCAAAAGATCGCCAAAAACTGTACCCGTACCGATACTCATGATTCATTCCGGTTTACATTGCACTCCAAACGAAATGCTTTTACATTTTATTTAGTTGACATTTTCTAGTTATTACCTATGCTTGAATTTTTAGGCTCGTATAAATTAAATTTTAAATAAAGAAAGAAAGAAAGAAAGAAAATACATTTATTTGACACATGCCACAAGTGCACACAGTATAAAAAAATAACAAATAAAAAACAAAAAAAATAAAAAACTAAAATCAAAAACAAAAATATATATGTATAGAATAGTGCGACACTGTGTGCCTCACGACTGCGCCAAATAGGCCCAGTTCAGCAAAATGCCGGACAACTAGTGCCCGACGCTGGTTTTCAACTGGACCTGAAATAGAAATTTCCTCTAGAAATTTAAATTTCCTCTTCTTATATAAGAACTAACTCATTGATGAACAATTTGAGCCTTTGCTTTGGATACTTGAAGAGTTCGTGGCTAAATAATAACAGCCGCTCGGGTTGATCTCCAGGTTAAGCTGCGCTTGTTTAGTTTGACCCGTGGATGGGTGACCACTTTGGGTGGGATGATGATGGGTTACATACCGAGTTTCCTCCGTGCCTCGGAAAGCAAGTTAAGCCGTTGGTCCCGGCTGTCATTTGTAGATCTTTGACATAGTTGGGAAAAGGCTAGGCAGATGATGATGATGCTGCTTTGGATACTTAAAGTTCTTTATCAGTCTTTGATAACCCTTCGCTTATATAAAGTTTTATGAATCAATTTAATTTTGTTGCCTGTTTTCCCATATGAATTACCGTGACGTGATAACGCTAAGTGTAACGAAGTGACTGTCAAAGTTGATGTGTGCGAAGGCCATACATTACATTAATGAAACAAGCGTAGCGCACTTCGATCACTAATAAAGAACATAGCGTACAACGAAAAGCTACCTGCAATGGTAAAAAGTTTTTTTGCGGTACAAAAGAACAATCGGACGCGTAAGAGGCTTTTGAACTTAAAAGACTTAGGGCGAGTTTCACCAATCAATCTGAACTCGATCAGCAAATCTAAACGGTATTCCAGAGCTATTAGTGTCAATATTGCATAACAAATTATGACACGCGCTTTTATTGGTGTATCTTTGGAGTAGATACAATACGAAGCTTCACCAATAAGGAGTAATTAATTCACGTAATTCCCTGCATGTGGTCGTTGTCCAACAATCTCGTTTCCTTAACTTAATCATTGTATAAATGACTCACTATGGCGAAGGTCGTCGGCCTGCCGTTGAAGCGGTGCCGCGGCAAATTGATGCTTCTTTAAGGAAGTTCCGAGAACCACCAGTTACAAAAAAGGCCCTCCCGACCACTGCCAGAATCACGATTTTAATCGCGCTAAAGTGTAATGGAGCCCCGCCATACTCTTTTGCATTTTCCATCGTAAATATTTTATGATACTCTTAAACTTATTTGAATTTTAAGTTTGGAACAAAAAATATTTTGGGTTTATATTTACATCACTACATAGTATAAAACAAAGTCGCTTTCTCTGTCCCTATGTCCCTTTGTATGCTTAAATCTTTGAAACTACGCAACGGATTTTGATGCGGTTTTTTTTAATAGATAGAGTGATTCAAGAGGAAGGTTTATATGTATATATTGCACCTGTGCGAAGCCGGGGCGGGTCGCTAGTAACATAATAAAAGATGAATATTTTACAATTTATAAGATGTAGGTACAAATTGTTTTTTTTATATTGCAACCTAACTGTATTTTACTGTTTGCTTACTTAACTCTGAAACATAAAATAAATAATTAAGTAAGCAGACAATTTTATAACGTGTTACCGTGGCAAAAAATAATACAAAGATTTCATAATTTTCAAGAAAATTAAATCCTCCACAAAGGATCAAAGGCACTTTTTTCCAATCGTAGGAATATAACGAACTTTGTACGCACGACGGCCAATAAGTCATACAAAACCAATTTATACGGATCTCTCATTGTATAGAAAATCTATACAAAGCGAGGCCAAGTCATACTGGAAATGTACAGCTTCATGTGTACGTAACTAATTATACGGATGTTAATACAGCGCTGTTCTATGACTTTATTAGCTCACGTAACTGCCTATGTCGTGAGGAAAGTTTTGACTATGAATGTGGATGGGTATAAGAGTAGAGGAAGACCAAAGAAACGATGGATAGACTGTGTAAAGGATGATATAGCAAGAAAGGAGGTGTATGTCTGGGGAGATGACGAGTAATAGAGAAGTATGGAAGAAGAAGACATGCTGCGCCGACCCCAAATGAATTGGGATAAGAGCAAGAGAATGAATGATGATGAACTGCCTATGTGCAACGTTTTGGATAAAACTGAAAACTGTTGATATCCTACAAACGAACCCTTTTATGAAATATCTACGAAACAAGATCTTTGAGGACACTGATGACTTGCTTTTGGAGAAGTTGATAGAGAACATGAAAAACATTTGATTGTTTTAATGTTGATAAACTGTTAGTTCAAATGTTTTTTCTCCTTTAATTGTAAATAAATAAAGAAAATAATAGTAAAGAATAAAAAAATGATGTAATTAATATTAAATGTTGATTTTTCGCATAAGGTGTCTGGTATCAAAACAAACAACGATGAATAAGTAGACAATTCTAGAAGAAGTAAACAATTATTTTTAATAAATAACAATCTAGGTTTAAATATATGTAAGCAATGTGAATAACATGTAGGCAAAGATCAATATGGCATAATTAAAGCGGCAATTACCACAATTGAAATGCAGCACGATTAAATTCAACACAAACGCATTCAAGGACGGCGGTGTACGAAAGCACAGTGCGCAACAATTGTGCCTGCACGGTCAAACTTATTGGCTATTCAAAGAGCCTAGATACACTGTCTATAAAATAGATTGGTCACACAACATAATTGCGTGGGTCAAGGCAGTTCTGTGAGATACATTTTGTAGTTCTTACTCCTTGTGACTCAGAATCGTTGGCATTCCTCCCTAATCAGCCATTTTACGTTCGAATGGTGAAGTCGTTCTCCTAAGTATCCTTTTAGAATGGTAAATGTGGTCATGTTTATTTCCTAGCATTGTTTATACTGTTATCTGGTCTGGAAAAGGATTTAAGTAGTTTAGTAGTCGGTGAGCTATGTAGAAATCAGTTCATCAAATATCGTTTTAACAAAAACATAGAAGAAACTCTAAAATTAAATAGAGGCATTCAAGGATTCTTCATTTAAAAACGAATTGTTAAGATTCTAAAATAGCATTACATCTCCGAAGCACCTTCTTCGTCTATTGACAAGTTACGCTAATCGCTACTGATCTTCGGGCCGCAAATCTTTCACCCCGGTAGGTAAATTCAAAAGTGTCTAAAACCATTCGTTCCGCTAGTGATTCGTAAAAACATAATTTGGAACACATAAGTTCCAAGCATTTAAACTGTTCATCATGTCTACTCTTTATAGCAGAACTTTTTATGTCATAATATTATTTTGCATAACAGCGGATAGCATAAACTTCATTTCGCAGAAAATCGTTTGGCAAACACTCATTTATTTATTCAAAACTCATAATTTTGTAAGTCAAAATCATCTTTAGGCATACATTTCATATACACAAGAATTAAAAAGTAGCAGAAAGTTCACAGTCAGAATCGTCTTTTGGCATTCATTAAAAGGCAGAAAATCAATCAATCAAAGCATCAATCATTATAAAACAGTTGATTGTGAACATATGTGCTTTTAATTTTCCTGTAAGAAGTATGCATACAAGCATACACCATGCATGCAGCAGGCAGGCATGGTTTCTGTCACGGCTCCGGCGCTGCGGGGCTCTGGCGGTCCTACGCGAGCTACTCGTCGCAGATGTGTTTAACGCTCACCACCGCAGCGGCGAGTGTTAGAAACCACCTGCTCCTCAGCTCGGAGCATCAAGGTTCTGCCAGATAGAGGGAACCCGTTCATCATAGTTTCCTCTGATATTCATATATATTTCAAGGCGATCTTTTGAATAATATCTGTAATTTACCGATTTGCAGTCTGGAATCCAACAGAAAGTAGCCATAAACATTGAGCCGCACTACATTATTTCATATTAATTTTATTTCTGAATTCAAGGCCAAGCAATTTTAATACAAGGATAATACAATATGTTGATTATCAGTAAATGGCGTAGATAGATAAATGACTGAAGTGTCTACGATTTGCAGTCCAATCATGAACTTGATGTCCATGATGAATATCAACAACAATGTTGATTCATGATTCATCGATCGGTGATCTTTTTATTATATGTTTTAAAATTGAACGTTTTTATGCCCCTCTACCTGACTTCGGCCAGTTAGGTTTCTCCTTTATCCTTTCCTTCATTGTACTAAGATTGTCTTCATGTAAAATCATTACTGGCTCTGGACACATTGTTATAAATTTAGAATTTAATAATAACACCTCTTTCATAACACCGGTATTCGAGTATCTGATCGTAATAACAGGTTCGTAACATGACAGACAACTAGTACTGTCGTTATTCATTGAGGTATGGCTAAGTGGGTCTCAGCTCACGCGTATCAACGCCCTTGCCGTTCCACTCTCCGTATTGAATGTCATTGTCTATTCAATTGTATCTATTGTATTTCAATCAGTAACTTTGTTACACGGATTATCGCTCAGGTAATCAGATTTTTAAGGATTCTTTTTTTTACCTGTTCTCGTTGGCAAGAGCACAAAAATGTTCGATTGTGTCAATAAGGCCAGTCATTGTCGGGTCAAGGCACCCGATTTAACGCTACTTTGTTAACATACTAACAGAGCCTGAGTCTGACAGCTTCCTTTATTTCTTCTGCCAAGTCACGTTCCAGACTAGCAAAACGAAAAAGATAAGGAAAGTCAAATCGAAACGCTGCAAAATATCTTAAGTTTTACTTTATTGTCATAATAATGATCCACTGTTCACAGCATTTTGTATTTCTTCACGGGCCAAGGTACGATAGGGACTCACTCACCAATCGCCACCTAACCTCACCAACCAATAATGTATGTGTAAAACCACTATAAGTCAAAAAGGAATATCATATTACAAGAACATAAATTGACTTTCTTCAACAACTTGCTTTAAATACAGCAGCCATTTTCAAGGATATCAGGTATCGGTTCTAGGGCTTCCTGGTGCTTACAGTTGCCTGTTTTGTGTAAACCTGTCTTATTGCTAAATTAATCGCTTTTCGTTTACTGTGAGACGATTTTGGGGAGTTTAATTGCAGTAAACTACTTCCTTATCCGATATCTTTGAATATGCCTGAGTCAGTATCAGAGTTCTAAGTAATATACATTCACTATATGTCACTCAAGTATCAACATGGCAAGGTCTCTCACCTTGGTTCGCCATAAGTTCCTTCCGTTCATTCTTACTTGTCCTATACGTCCAATGAATGGATGCTCAATCAATTATTTCTACGAATCTCTATTGAGAATTGTGGAGTTCCCCGTCACTTCCATTTTGTTTTTGTACCAGTATAATCAAACGTGAACTCTCAAATGCCCGCATATTTCTTCGTATTTCGTATTATACTCCTGATCAATGACGTACGCAAACTGCGCGTAAAGGTATGTATGAATCATAACCCCTTTTTATTCCTTTCCACCTGAGCTGGAAATTCCCACGATGTTATAGCTTCAGGCTTCGATTTCAAGTTCATAGTAAAGCTTATTTAATGACCGCAACATTTGTTTTTATTTAGATTTGTGGAATAGAATTTTTTTTTCGATTCAACGTAGCAATTTCGAGAATTACGGTCGTCATCCGCTAGAAATTTCCTTCGTAGCGTTCTTTGAATGCTTCAAAAATCTTCTATCTATATCAGTTGAGTGATTTGTGCCGTAAGGGTGTGACTTTAGTTACTTTGTGCGGGACATTGGCTAGTCGTAAAAGGCTTTCATTAAATCATGGTGGGTGGTCGAGGTAGATTGTCGGTGGAAAACGGTTTTGCAGTAAAATGTCCGATGCTTAGCTTAGTTGATGTTTTTACTGTATAACTGTATATGAATAATTAAATTGCAACGTAGAAAATGGCAAAATGACAACTCTTCACACTTTTTGATGGTTTCCATTGTTTCTCTATTTCGTAACATGACTCGTGATTCCAGACATTGTGGCATGCATTCTGTGAGACTTTGAAAATAAAATAGCTATGCATGAGTTTCATTTAAGTATCTATTGTTAGTTAACGCTTATTCAAGCATTTATTTGGCGCCGTCTGGTGCAAATCAAACTAAAATGTGGTTATGACGGACTAACAACTGGCCATAAATGTCGAATGCAGTATTGTTATAGGCATTACTTCATTTGAATATTGCTGTTTTTTCTTTGAGTTAGCTTGTTTTGGCAAGGGGTCAAGATCGTGCAATAAGAAAGGAGACGTTGCAGAAGCCAAGGATGTATAATTCAAAATATGAATCACCACCTTATAAGAACCCTTTGCCAACTGGCAAATAACCATTAAAAAAGAAAACGTTTCCATTCTTCCCTGGTGTAAGAATCATCAGATCATCACATGTAATGAGGAGGTTCGTGTCATTTAAAGATAAAACTCGCTTCAAATCGTACATTTTAGTTGTTTTAGTAAAAATTGCGTGAGTAGTGCAACGACGCAAATCTGTAGGGCGATCACGGTAGCGTGACGCCGCTCACGCACGGCGCGCACCGTCCCAGCCGCACGCTGCACGGTGCCCATAGGAATGCCACTTGCCTAGCGTCCAGTCCTCGGTACCGTTGGGTACATACAGTTTTGAACATTAAAATAAATGATTATTGATTACGCTTCCATTAGGTTAACTAGCTCTACGAGTTGATTTGTCCGTAGTATTGGTAAATAACCAGCTACGACTGTCTAAAAATATCTAGGCAGAAGGAATGACAAATATCGAAAGTAAGAGAATGAAAATAACCAAAAGCAGTTGAGAAATCAATAGAAGTTTAATGATTCATAATCAACACAGCATAGCTATAATATTTAGCATAACAAAAGTGAAGCGAGGCATAAAAGGCAAAGTAACTGAAAGTGACCTTTAGCCAATTGAATGTTTTAAAGTCAACACCTGACAGCGTATCACAGCTACAATATTTAGCATAACTAAAGTGAGGCGAGCCATAAAAGGCAACTAAAAGTGACCTTTAGCCAATTGAATGTTTCAAAATCAAAACCTGGCACTGCTACAATATTTAGGATAATAAAAGTGAAGGGGTCATAAAAGGAAATTTAAGGTAACGCATTCATCGTCCTTTAGCCAATTGAATGTCTTTAAAATCACACCTGGTACTGCTACAATATTTAGCATAATAAAAGTGAAGCGAGGCATAAAGGGCAATTGAAGGTAACCCATTCATTGTCCTTTAGCCAATTGAATGTTTTTAAAAGCAACACCTGAAACAGCCACAATATTTAGCACGTAAAGAACTCAACCGATTCACAAAAGGCAGATGAAAGTGACTCTTTCATTGGCTTTATATAGCCAATTGCATGTTTCACAATCAACACCTGGAACAGTGACAATATTTATTGCGTCAAAAGTCAAGCGAGTCACTAAAGGCAACTGAAGGTAACCCATTCATTAACCTTTAATAAATTAATTCGCCAACTGAGCTAATAAAAAACATTGCAAATAGTCATTATAAATCGAAGCATCGATCGTTTCGGCTGTTGTCTTGTATGGATCAGAATGTTGGGCCACAAAAGGGATGAATGAAAGGCATTTGCATGTGGCGGAGATGAGAATGCTAAGGGGAATGTGTGGTGTTACGCGAATGGATAAAATAAGAAATGAGTATATAAGAGGAAGTCTGAAAGTGGCGCCGGTGACTGAAAAGTTGTGTGGTAATCGTTTGTCGTGGTATGGGCATGTGATGCGGAGGAATGAGGAAAATGTTGTGAGGAAAGTTTTGAGCATGAATGTGGATGGGTATATGAGTAGAGGAAGACCAAAGAAACGATGGATGGACTGTATAAAGAATGATATGGCAAGAAAGGAGGTGTCTAATGAGATGACGAGTAATAGAGAAGTATGGAAGAAGAAGACATGCTGCGCCGACCCCAAATGAATTGGGATAAGGGCAAGAGAATGATGATGATGATCGTTTCGGCTAAAGCCATGCAACTAAAAAGTAAACATACTATCTAATTACACTTGATACTGAATACTGTGAATGTTTGCTTATCGCACAGAAGCGGCTGTAAGTAGACAGAGGGTAATTGCATATTAGGAGTGTCTGCATTAGCAGGTAAGGGAAGAAGAGCCGGGCGCGTAAATAGTAATTCTACTTCAATAGGTCCCTCAAAAGAGAGAATGCAGGCGAACTGAGCTCGTATTATACACTTGTCAACACGTCTCAGGGGCCATGACTAGCGAATGGAATGATAAAAATGGATTTTTGAAATTACTCCTCTTTTTCCTGCGGGGAAATATCGGTGTTTCTTAATTTCGAAATTAAGTTTTCCTAAGCCTCGATATCGTTAAGAAATTGACTTGAACGTGTGAAGTGGCATTCCTATTTACGCAGCCGAGGCGCAATTATATAGTTACTACTCTGAAATCTCAGGTTACAGCATCAACACTAGCACGTGGATGTCGTACATAGTGGGTGGATAATAGTTTCATTGTTGCTTACAGAATCTCTTTTGACGATTAAACTCGCATTACACTATATTCTTGTAATCATTTATTTAAATGGTTTCTCTAAAGACTTAATCCACACTATGAAAACAAATACTTAATATTTTCAGATTTCTTTTAAACTCGATGTGTTATATTTACTCATAACAGCCGGGTACCATTCTTTGGAAGAGCTGACGTATTGCTTTTTTCATTTATCTTGAGCAATATCGCTGTCGCATCGTTTATCCCCAAGATTGCTATAGGATTTGGAACTAATGCGCAAGGAAGAGCAATGTCAGCAACAAAGTACACGAAAGAGAACTGCAAAATGTCTTGAGATTTTATTGCTCTATTTGCTTGAAGATTTTTACTCTGCATTCCGCCGTTTTTAATCAGATCTTGCCAAAAAAACTTGAAAGGACCGTTGGTACCATTAAATTAAAAAGTATAAGAAAAAAAGTTAGCAATTCCAAGTAAAAAGAGGACAACGGCACATTGGTAGACGTAGGTCAAGATTTTAGTTTAGATTTTTTCGATCTTTGGTATACCGAACAGCGAAGACAGTACCAAACTTCTTTAATTAAATAGATCGTTTTACAATTTGAAAGCCAATTTAAACTTGACATTATGTAGGTATTCTATTCTGTTAACTTTTTAATTACTCGTAATTCATTCAGAATTGTATACGCTATGCAATTCTATTTAACCCAAATTATGACTACTACAAGAAGTCTTGTGCACTAAGCCTACATAGATACCACTGCTGTACATGCAGTTTTAGAAGAAGTTATTTAAAAAAAAACACTAATTCGTCATAAAATCTAGACATCTACGTAATCTAAGTTTTATTATCTTTCTCAAGCAAGTTTTATTATGCTTCAAGACTATTCATTATTAATTACTTACTGTAATCGTGGACGGTGTGAATGCCGCATACCACGAGTTTTATTGCTAACCAGGAATTTATTTACAACGTTGGTCGTAAGCGAGCTTTTGTTATACAAATGTAATGTAACAGTACCGCTGATAGATTCTGATTAACGTCGGAACATTGCACTCGGGCCTCGCTGAACTCCTGCTGCATATGGAAAATGGCGAAAGAGAAAAAATATTTTTAATTGATAAATAATTGGTACGTAATTTGGCACTAGGTACTTATTTAGAGTCATGTGTCGAAACATTCCTATTAGATAGTTTTGGATTTTCCAGTTGCACGTTATGTAGGTGCTATATGTAGAACCAAGATTGAACTTTTTGGACTTATACCCATTTTCCTCAGGCTCCCAATTTTTGGTATTTAAGAGATTCTGTTCTAAATGTCTACCAGAGCCGAGGCATAAAACCTCGGCGTGGGCAAAAACAATACCGCACATGCTATAAAGGTTCCAAGGCGAGTGCGCCTGCGCCGGTGTGAAGCGAAGCTTGTTGTCGAACTGACGGTGCGAAAGGCTCTTAAATAAGTTATGGCTAATTCCTTACTTCAGCCGGTGGCCGTGGAATGCAGCACAGCGCATTGTACTCACTTATCTTAACACTCGAACCTGACCTGCCACTAAATGCTAAGCCACTATTGGCTGGCACGCATGCGGCTTGGGAAGTTGGGAGCATTCCTTATCATTATAGGTCTGTTTTCTTGGAGGTTTTAACTTATCAGGCAGTTTGTTACATGTTGTGTTCATACTGCTACAAAGATGGAACATAGACAGTGCGTGAGAGGTCCAGTTTTGACTGCAGTAAAAGCGTAGACACAAGTTTTGTGTGGAACAAAACAGTTTTCCAGAACATTTTTCAAATTTTAAAGAAATCTGTACGAAAGAAAGGCCGTCTCGGGTCTACATAAGCGAGGTCGAAACGTGTCACATTATACATCGGAATATTCAAGATTTTCGTTTTAAACGGCGTGTTTTATAAATTGTTCCTTGTTAGGTACAGCTAGTTAACCAAACCGTAATAAGTTTTATCGCTGCGGATAACTAAAAATGTTGTTATTAATTAACAACATTTTTAGTTGGCCCTTGAATTTCCTTAGCTAGATTATAGTTATAATTATTAGGTATTGGTATCAATTACATATAATGGTGATCAAATAATACTATAGGTAGTAGTGAAGGGTCAATTTCTGTAAGAAGTAAGCCGGAGTACATATCTTTAATGTGATTATATTATTTGTCTATAGAATACTGACTGTGCCTTTTTTCAAAGGGAATCCGGTAGGAATCGAGTTGTATGGAACCTTTGCCACTGGTATCTAGAAGTACAGTAGGCTGCCTCGCTGGTCTAGTGGTCACAAGCGCTACTGCTGAGCATGAGGACACGGGTTAGATTCCCAGCACGCGTAGCATGACCACCTTAGGAACGGGTTTTGTCGACGGAGGAATCGACAAAATGGCAGATTTCTTTTGTTGATCTGTCGTTTAGTCGATTCTTTTGTCGATAAAACCCGTTTCTACGGTGGTCACGCTACGCGCGCTGGTCGAAGTTTTATTGGGTTTTTCCATCAAGAAATTCTTAGTAGCAGTCACGTAGTCTGGATTTGTGGGGTTGATGTCAATAGGCTCGCCTCCTATTACATGGGACTTAAACATAACTGGCGAAATATGAGTGTACTATTAAGCGCAGGCCACACCGCCAGCTAGCGAGCGAGCGAGCTTGGCGAGCCTCTTTTCATACTTCGTGTCGGCCCTTTCGGTAGTTCACGGTTTGAATCACAGTATGTCAAGAGGTGAAACGATGCCTCGCCCGGCTCGCTCGCTAGCTGGTGGTGTGGCCTGTGCTTAAGACACACCTCTGCCTAACCCTTCGGCGATAACAGGCGTGATGTTATGTACCCAGCAGTGGGTGGAATAAGGCTGCCAATGATGATGATGATGATGATGATAGTGATGAAATATAAACTTAAACTACTCTTCGGCCCAGAAAAATGTAGTAGACTTGAGGTTGTGGCTGATAATAGACTACCTACTCCTCATCCCGCAGTCTTGGGCCAACGTTTAGAGATATTTCCAATACGTAACTTGTCAAATCTTTACGAAAATCATCTATATAAGGTCTAACTATTCATACACGAAATATTTTAAGAGTAACTTTTGTAAATCGTAAAGTAGTAAAGTAAAGTAGTAAAGTAAAAAGTAGCAACGAAAAAAAAAAATCTATCTGAAAAAAAAAATATCTAAATTTATCTGAGTGTTTTTTTTTTACGAAATTATTATAATTCTAAAAATTTTTGAGACTTTTTGCATAAAATCTTTACTCCCATATTCTAACAATGACACGAGGTAAATACGACGTATTAAACTAGCGTAATGGATGTTCAAAAATAAGGAGCTAGTATTAATTTGTGGGTCAAGTAATTTTAAATTATTTATTTTTTATAAAAATATACTCAGATAAAAAAAAATCCCTTGAAATAGCTTCGTTATAGCCATTAGATTCCATGAAAATATTTCGTGTATGAATAGTTAGACCTTATATTCAACGGGTATCCCTGAGGGTCATACTCAAAGTTCTCGTAGTAAGGATTATTGAGCTCAGCAACAAAACTGTGATTAAGGTGTGCAAGGTTTGCAACTAGTTTCTTAGAGCGGAGCGGAGGGGGGAGGGGAGATAAATAAATAATAATAATAATAAGCGAGCCCTAACTACCGGTAGCTTGGACCCTGCTCCCGATACCGGCGGACCACTATTTTTTTATATTTTAAATGTTTTTTATATGGTTTTTGTTAAGAAATATTTAAAACTGTAATTAGTGTGTAGGAAAATAAATAAAGTAGATAATAATAAGTTTATTTCGTAATCAACAGGTTTTAACAGATACATTGTTGTACTTCTTTTAAGTATGGAAATATCTGTAACAGAAGATCTCCCTCTTCCATATTT
The DNA here is from genome assembly GCA_905163415.1 of Noctua fimbriata. NCBI lineage: Eukaryota > Metazoa > Arthropoda > Insecta > Lepidoptera > Noctuidae > Noctua > Noctua fimbriata. The sequence continues at coordinate 8,261,542 of LR990922.1, read as the reverse complement.
ATGTACAAACATTTTACAAAGCCTGTTATTAATTAAAAACAAAGTAATAAAAAAACAAAAACTTAGGCTAGAGAACTTAAAAAAAATTGTGTTTTTGTGTGTGAGTGTGTGAGTGTGGTTATGTATGTGTGTGTGTTTGTTTCTATGAAAGTGTGTTTGTGGAGATACCAAGATAAAATAATAAACATAAAATAATTTTAAAATTATCGTCTAGTAATGTGTTTAGTGTTTGTGTACTGTTGTAGTTTTAAACTAATTACCTATAATTTCTTGTAAATATTCATACTACTAAGAGGCCATAGAAAATCCTATAATACCTGTCATGGCTTCATTTTCGTCACACTAGAGACAACAATTGTGTACGTACAACAATTGTATCGTATCTTGAGATCTCTCACAGTTCATTTACAAACATATTGATTGACGGTTTGGCAGACAAAACTTACAGCCTTTTCTGTTCAGTTTCCATGAGATAGAAACATGTTTTGAATATATTTATTCCTATTTCCGCGCAGAAAACACATTCTAAAAGGCTATTCATCTCTGAGCTGGTCTATAGGGAGTTATTTTATGTCTATGGGTCCCATGATTCATTTATGACAGTCTCATTTCGCGTAACAATAGTTTTTTAACTAGTTACTAAAGAATTAGTCCCATTAATATTTGAAGAGGTAAGCAATCAGCACAATGAATTATTGCTGTCCTTTTGAACATGCTATAAATTCGAAATGTTGATGCTCTAGCAGTCAGTAAAGTGCTTTCGTTGAGCAAGGGATGAGAGCACAGTCACCAACGTAAGATGGTCCCCGAAACCAATTACAATTTCGTTCGTCCGTAAGGGTTTGCTGTATTTTGAGCGGTCACGGGTTACCTGGTCGTGTCAGTTGGATGAGCTTATGAATAGACCCAGTTCTTTGTCCAAGCCAGACTAATAAGAACACTCTCAACAGACTATTGTGTGAATTGTTACGCTTGGACAAGCGCGTAAAAACTTATTACCGGTTCTGTGTTCAACTGATTAATCGCAGAAAATCAAATTTCTTCGGACTCATGTGTCATTTGAGTCACTATGAATATGAGCGGCCATTGGCGTTTCAAGATTCAAGTGGTTAATGGAAGTCGTACATAATAAAGCGAATTTGATTCAATTGCTTCTATGAGGGAAAAATCCAGAACATTATATTATTTAGAATATAATTTCTTGCACATTTCACATTTGCTTTTATCACCGATACTGCAAGCATGCTTCAATTTCCTAAATCCTTTTATGTTAAAATCCAATATAGATCATAACTTTCTAAGTTGCTACATGGCACGCATCATTGGCCGAATCTATTTAACTTTTAGCCATTCACCTTTCATCTATTTAGTCCGTCTGGTCCATTGTGTCCTGCTTGTCGTATGTACTGTCTGTCTGTACATATGTGCCGGTCTATTGATTTAGTGAGGCCAACGACAGAGGGGCGTGATTCAAGCGTGACGCTAGGTATGGCAGCATATTCATTAGGGAATACTGGAATATTCAAGGGCATGTTTTATGAATGGGGGTAAGGCAAAGGGTGGCCGGTTAGTCATGTTCGTTGCAAAAAGTACAGTCTCGTACCCTTTCTAGAGTGTTAATAATGATGTATTTTACTGCGGCACCAGTAATTATTCAATGTCTGCGCTATTTAGCTTGACTCTTTGCTATGCTTTCTGTTATGTTTGTTACTATTGAACCAACCATTTTTGTTGAAATATTCTTTTCAAATGCGTGTTGTTCCGGATGAAGACCTAATTTTGATCCCCCGCTAATAAAGGAACAAGTCTTTTCTACCAGTGATTGATACAGTTTTAGGTGACCCCTAAAATGAACCAAGAACAAAATGAGGCTAAAACGAAACAAGAATCACAAAGGATATGATCAGATTTATAAATGAAAATTGGTGCACTTGTGTCAAATTCAGATTGACCTTAGGATTCCCAGAGAGGTTGATAGGTATTCAAAGTTCAAAGAACAATTGCTTTGAGAATAAACTTCATACCGTATTTTTAGTGTTTAGTAAAGAACGAGTGTTCATACCTACTGCTAGCCAGCTTCGCATAAAAACTGGTAACCTGCGGTTGACAAAGGCTAGGATGAAAAAGCTTTCACTTATCTTGATTTATATTAATGCTGTGGAATACATTTATAATGCAAGGTAAGCCGATTTGACTTGGTACTCACTGTGTGCTTATAACCTTTACTGACGTCTAAGCTTCTCCAACTTTAGATATTTCTTAAATACCCGTGCATTTAAAGTTTCAAAAAACTATCCTTCTGTAAAACTTCTCTCAAATGTTACTTCTCTGTGCAATTGGGTACAGAAATATTATCTACTTGTTCGAATCAGAATAGACTGCATGGATGAATGTTCCTATTCCTCAAGACTTTCGCAAGCTCAGTGGAGCAACTTTGTAGCATCATTAAAAATGTCTTAGATGATCCGAAGATATCGTTGCGTAATCAAACCAGATTGCCAGTTGAATTGATGCAGCTACTTTTTTGTCGTATTTGTGACCTTCTCAAAGACTTGTTATTTATAATTTGACTATGTTTGTTTTGAAAGTTCAACAGTCTTTTAAAATTATGTATATTCTCTTCCATTCGTCTTTACTGTATCGAATAAGATGTTTTTATCGTCGACTGCATACTGGAGTTTCCGTTTAGAGCCATTAGTGGCAAAAAGTTTACGATATAATGATATGACATGTGTATTTATTTTTTGTTAATGTTTTATACCGAACAGTGCGGCGCGGAAGTATGAATGATGTTTTGACGATAAGCTGCAGCCGAGTCTATATACATCACGTATTAATTATATCATCATTATTACCGTTTTAATGAACAATACACATCGGTCGAGAAATGAGAAGATTGATACGGTTTCACTTTCGTTGAGAACTTAATTAAACAGTCACCGAGATTTTAAAATGTCACTAACAGCACCTTGACGACACCTTCGTAAGTAACTCTTTGGGGACTTGGGAGTCGGATTGACACTTCAGCAAAAAAGGACCCCAGCCTCCCAGGAGCATTCCTTCTCAAGAGATAGAAAGTAAAGATAAGCCATTTAAAACATTAATAAACTTACCGGAGTGTTGTGTTTATTTTTCCACCCACTAATGTACAAAACCCGCATTTGCGTGGCCAGGATGCACGCAATCGTGCCGTTACACGGCTTGTTAAAGCACTGTCCAAAAATACATGGGATATCAGTCGGTTTTTATGCACTTATATCTTTAAACTTGCGGTGGAGCAAGTTTTTGTAATGCACATGTACCAAAGCGACACAGGCGACCCGGGTGGCGGCGCGCGGCGGACTGCTGCTCGGGCCATACTCGTTCGGTCGCGCGGCGTGGCTCGGAAGCGGCCGGCGACGCCGCGGGACGAGGGACCGTGAAAGAAGGGCCACAAACCGACTGCGTTTTTTGTCCCGTCTAAGATTAGCAACAAACAACGTCTGGCTGGGACCATTCAAAGGGGTTCAGATCGGGCGCAAGTGATGTGATGACACGCTGCTTTAGCACTGCACTATAACCGCCGCCGCCGAGCTCTTGCAGTGGAGAGTTTAGTAGCCGAGTTTTGGATAAAATTAGTGCGTATCTGATCTTGTTATATTTACACGAATACTGTGCCAGGTTTATAAGAGATGCTTACCAGATTTCGATCAGTTCAGGGTTATTTTATGATAACACACGTCTACTTTAGAAGACTTAGGGTTCTTGGAACTTTTGCGAATATGTATAGGTACATATATCCTGGATGTAGTGAGGGGTCAGCCGGGATGTAACATTGAGATACAAATTAATGTGAAGCCGAGAGGCCGGGTGTGTCAGACTTCCGGGATTGCCGGCATGGAAGCCACGACGTAATGTAATAGAAAACGTATTGCACAATTTCCTGATCGTTGGAATAGTACTAGACTGAATCTTATTGGAACTAGGTAAGTACCTAAGTAAATACATATAGATGCACTGCTTTGAAAGAATATTTTGTAACTGCAATTTCGCAAGTACGTAAGTACTACGTACGTAAGTCTATAAGGTACCTAGGTATTTATGACTACAGTTTACTGTTATCAAGTAATCATAGATACCTAATAGGTAGATATGTTCCTATATATAATTACGTAGGTAATTAAAACAAAGTATAAGCACAGGCACAGGTAGGTATAAGTAATTATACTAGGGTACTATCATGTAGGTAATGTACCAAAACGTAGGTAGGTACTGAATACGGATAATGTAATATAGGTGAAGGTATATTTTTGGAGAATTAAATACTTAGGTACCTAAATCAATTTTTCAATAAATTAAAAAGCTTAGGTAGGTACTAATGCTGACTCAAAGTGGAGACAAAAATATGCACGTTCCTTACCTGATCACCATCCGTTTCCCAAACTTTGTTGGAGTCCGCTTCCAGTCTGACAGGATGCAGCTGAGTATCAGTATAGGTATTACATGAAGCGACTGCCTATCTGACCTTCACAACCCAGTAACTAGGTAGGTCATATGATATCTCTTGGTAAGACTGGATGTCAGTCTTTCGGCTTCTCAATCCTCGAAACGACTTTCAAAGATCTATAAATGACAGCCGGAACCGTGCTTTGCGAGGCACCTAGGTTAAAAATGTTAAAATTACTATTTTTAATTATATTTTTATTTATTTATTTTTATAAATTCTTAATTTTCTAATATTATTTTTTAACATTTACCGCCGACTAGAGGAATTGTTCCAATTTGGACTTAGTATAATAGTATAGTTAGTATTCGTGGAAATAAGTAGGTACCTATTAGGTATAAATTTACAAAAACAGACAAAAATATATACCTATAAGGTATTATAGGTATATATTTTTGTCTGTTATATATATATATTTCGTGTATGAATAGTTAGACCTTATATACCTATACACCATCCTTAAGCCCGTCACAGACGTAGCTATAATACATATTAATATTAATCATATTACGACATATTTTCTATATAAATTTTCGAGTGACCGCACACGCAGCTATAATATTTATTTATATGACGTCACCAAAACATGGGTATATTTTGACAAAGGACGACCGCAGACCGAGTGAGGGCAAAATATATACTGTAGCATAGCTCCCGTGTTTGGTAGCTTGCTATACTATAATATATTTATATATCTCGATATATTATAGCCACGTCTGTGACGGGCTTTAAGTGATTTAAGGTAGGTAATCTATAAACTCTGACACTAATCGGTTAAAGTTTATCCCACTACTGTCACAGTACCTATTGTTGTAATACCTACCTTAATTGTTTTTTTTTTTAATAATATCACGATCACTTAAATCCATAGACAAATCGAGGTTTTTTTTTAAATCTTAAACTCGATATAATAATATTTATTACTTTTATTTACATTTTACCAAACTACAAATAGATCTAAAATAATAATAACAATTAAAACTAAAAGTAGGTAGGTACCTACATGATACAACGACGTAACGTCAAAGGCATCGCTGTCATCCGTGCACGTGACAAATAAAAATATATAATAAAATATTTACATGCTAAAAGGATGCAGCGTTAAAAATTGCGTCCGCATCACTGTCAACGGGTATGGTGGCCAGTAGGCTGGCAGCATTGCCACGTCGGAAGGCAATGCTGATTCATTGGCCAAAAATTATAGTCTTACTGAATTAATATTGGTAATGATTTATTAAAATTTGTCATATGATCTCCCAAATACGTAGGACAATAGAGTATCAGACTATTGTGTATCGCTCGCACGCAATGTGTTACGAGAATTGATACCACATGTCCGCGTTACGGAGTAGTCGGTGTCAGATATGCGGTGACCGCAACTGACTGGCGCTTCCTGCTGGTCCTATGGCTATGTAGGAATATTAGATACTAATATGTAAGTTACAACACATGGTTTTGTTCGTAGTCAGATCATAAATTCCTAGTTAAATAGATGTTTGTTTCGGAGGACTCCTAGAAAAACTCTGAAGTAATCAAGTTGTAGCTCCGCGCTTTCAGAGCATTACCTCTTATCTTGGCCAAAAACGAACGAGGAGTCATCTTGTCGTTATTGTCAGTCAAATCTTCGTTCTGGACCAATTTGAAGATTGAGCTGTAGAGTACGTCTAGCGTCATGGCCACCTCATTGTTGTTATTGTGTTTGTTTGTTTGTTTGTTTGTAAGAATAATAGCAGATGCCGTTCTGTACTTTCTGTCTATCCCCAGGGATATAAGGCGTGAATTTATGTAGGTAAACTATGAGATATCTCTTCTTATTTACCCATCTTGTCGAGATAAGCAACCAGTCTCGGTTATTATCGATAGTGCAATGGAAGGCAAGTAACCGATTAACTATCTCTGGAAGTCTGATGTACCTATTTGTAGATATTGTACTAATTACTTTCGTTTAACCATATTATATACTAATCCTGAGTTAGAAAAAACAATTTTTTAGCTTTTAAATTTTCCATATAATATTATGTTAGCATTTCAGATTTTTCTCCCCTATCTAGCAAAGAAACTTTTTCCGAAATCATGTTCATGGTTCCTTCGGCTACGTGGCACGACCTATCTTTACAAATAAATAAAATAGAAGGCTCTGTTTGTAATTTCAAAATAACCGCTTTTTACTGAATAATTACATAAGAAATATGGTAAATACGGTACTTATAACAAAAAATCGGTTGTACACTGTTTTATAGACAAAAGTTTTATAGAATTTCGTTTCATATAGATTTTTACTCATATTATCATTTCATAGAAAACTCAATACGCAGAATACTTAGTTCGAAAAAAATTAAATCGTAGATTTTTGTTACAAATAAAATTTACGTTTCGATATTCATATCATAGAATAACATATCAAATATTCTTTATACTCATATTGTGTTTAGTCAATATTAAACTTATTACCAAGGAAAACATTTTATCGAGTGACGGTTTCTAAATATTTCAATTCATACCTTTCACAAAATGCATACCCTCTTATAAAATAACAACACCGCGTTCACAAAAACAAAACATTATTATATAGACTAGAAACGGGATATTTACCATGTTTACTGTTTTTATTGAGTTCCCGATATTTCGGCGCTGTTGCAAGCACCATGATCACGGATAAACTGAAGTTATTGCGGGTGGATGACCATGACAGTTTAAAATCTTATAAAAACAATACAGGTACATAATAGTGACTTATTATACACGTGTACGTACTGTGTTTATTTTGCGGTTCATAATTGTTGGAGTGCCCTAATTTTATTACTGCGACCAATTTCGACGTAGCACACAGACGTGGTCACAGTTCTAACCTAACCTAACCTATTTGATCGGAGTAAACTGAACGTGGCAATGTCAAGGTAAATATCAAAATGTTGTAGTCGATGGGTATTTCTGTCTGCAAGGTTTAAAGTAACCTAACTGTCCTGTCCGGAGTCGGTGTCCCCCAAGTCCTGAGGGCACTTGCACTCGCTCTTGCATCCTAAGTTTTTCTTGCCACAATGCCTTTTTATGTTGATGTGGTGTATCCAAAGAAAATCAAAAAATAGGGATACGATAGACGCATTCGACTGTGTGTATATTTATTTATAAAATTATGGATAGCATCTACTTTTACATTTTCGTTGAAATAAAATACCATGAAAAAATACACAAAACAAACAATATTCGTTAAAAAATTATTCTACAGTTTGATAAGTTTGTTAAATAAAAAAATTTGATTATAAAATTCATTATATTTCTGTGAAATTTGTTTCATTCAAGTAAATAGTCGTTAAAACAATAATATTTTTTTTAAAAAAAAAACGTTGCCCCACACTAGGAATTTCTCCTGTATCGTGGGTGCGTCTACAAACATTTAAACTCACATACACAAACAGCAAACAGCCAGACCCGGAACAACTACCTGTAGAGCATACAAATATTTGATCCGTGCGGGAATCGAACCCGCAACACGCAGCACAGCAGTCAATCGCTCAGCCACTGCGCCAACTGTGCCGTCAAAAACGAAACGGCGAAACGAAATTCTATGAGATTTCTGTCTGTGAAATAAGGGGACACCCAAAAATCATTTTTTTTATTTTTTTTCTGTCTCTCTGTCGGTCTGTCGGGCTTTCGGCCTGTCTGTCCTGTCGGTCTGTATGTTCCGGATAACGTCCGAAACGCTGGACCGATTTGATAGGACTTTTACTGGCAGATAGCTGATGTTTTAAGGAGTAACTTAGACTTTGATTTTTGAAAAAGAATTTGATTTCCGTGCAAAAATATTAAACTCTTTGAATTTTTTTATTCATATATGGAGTCATATTTAATAATAATAATTTCACGCGAACGAAAGTCGCGGGCAACAGCTAGTTAAGTAATATGTACAGACCTGCACATCAAGCTACTACAATCTGTCAGATTTCTTTAATAGATTTTCAACTTTATCCCGAAAGCATAACGTTCTAGCTTGATTTAAAAAAAAAATATTTTGGGTAGCTTGATGTGCGGCGTCTGTACATTAGGTTAGAAGAGTTTTATGAAATTCTTAATAATAGGTAATATCAAATTCAGTAATTTCAATCAGTTGGAATAAAGCTTGGCAGATGTTGATGATTCAGTAGGTACTTGTTAGGTACGACCTTAATTTGGCCTCTAAACTGTGTGATACTACCACACAAACCAACTGAGCGGCCTTTTGCCACTTTTGCACCGGAACTTCGGAAGGGGCTTCAATAACCCGACTGGGTTGACTGGTAGAGAATGCCTTGTGGCATTAAGTCCGCCTATGTACCACTCTTGTACATGAAGTTTAAATAAATAAATAATAAACACTACACGATACAAAATAAAAATACAATATCATAAAAAATAAACAATACTGATATTTCAAGTTTCAAACAAACTGAAGATGATCGAGTTATCATAATAGCTGTGCTCTTAATTCAACGTGAATAAGAGAACTATTATTAAAACTCCAATCTTCATTTGTTTGTGAAAAGTGGCCTGTCACAAAATACAACATGACCGATGCACTTACAAGTAAACAGTCTTAAGATCGTTAAAGTCTTACGGCATTTCATACAAACTTGCAAGTGATTTTTTTTCGAAATGACTGAACCGATTTTAATGAAACTTCGTACGCATGATCAGGATACATAAGTTTTGACAAATAACTTTTCGAAATGTCTGATCTGTCGAAAAAGATGATTGGAAATTTGTTTCTATGGAAAATCTAAAATCGGTCTAATTTAGCTGTAACACTATTTTTCGAAAATGTACTCTGTCAAGTTTTTCGCTTAAGAAATTTATCATACAAACTTTTTGTAAGACGTTAAAGTTATTTTAGTACTATGAACTTTATCTAACCTTTTTATTGTTAGAAATAATATTAGCAAGCGTGTAGCAGTCGGAAAGAAAATCCTGTTCATTTAGACTACAATTCTATGTTCATTACGTTATTGGCGTGTTGTTTAAAAGTTGCAAAAACCCCGTTCAAGGAAAACGTTGAATTTTCAACCGCCCTCCCTACATAACAGGGTTTGTTTTCAATGACGAATTAAATTTTTAAATTAAGATCTCAATTAACGAACCGTAATTAAGTGTTAATGTTGTTCATCTGAAAAAAAAATATAATTTTCAAAACCCCCATCGCTACTAAGAACAATCAATAAAATGGCTGAGCCGGTTTTGATAAAACATGTCTAATTGTAATATACACATCATACCCTTTCATTTGATACCCCACTTGGGTATATTTGAAAAATAACTAGTAAATGGCTGTACCGATTTTTATAAAAACGTATCCAAGAAACTAGCTTTCAAATAAAAAAAACTGCATCCAAATCGGTTCACTCGTTTAAGAGCTACGGTGCCAGAGACAGACACACACACACATCGGGCAAACTTATAACACCCCTCTTTTTGCGTCGGAGATTAAAAATATAACAAACATTTTCGGTAGGTCATTTTTTTTTTGTCATAATTATCGGAATTAATATTTAATAAAATTGTATCTTCAGTCTGGGCTGTTGAACTGAATTGTGTTATTATGATTTCCACAGGTGTATCTTATCGATTCTAAATCATCTCTGACTTGGCTGGTCTTTGAAAATGAACCCTGTCCTGCAGATCATAAGATCATTATGATCTTAATTCACAATGCTGCTTGTATCGCGATAAACTCATAAAATCCCAAAGATTATCTTCATGTACCCATGGATTATAAATTATTCTCCATCTTGTCCCAGTTCTGTCCATTAATACCATGTTATACTCTAACTAAGTATGTCATCTTACTGGCGCGGGCGCAGGCTTGCTCTCCATCTCAATTATGTAAGTACAAGGTCAATAGAATGCGGAACTGTTCAATTATTTTCGACTTACTCCACCCATCCATTAAAACCATCTACTAGATGGGCTATTATTAGTTATAATACTGCGTTGGCTCGTGTAAGATGTTTTTGGAGCAATTAATTGTGTGTAGATCAGATATCGTTTAGGCTTGCTTATTGAAATGATTTTAAATATTAGTACAGTACATAACATCACGCCTGATCCATAATCCCCGAAGGGTTAGGCAGAGGTGTACGTGATAGTACCTACACCCACATTTCGCCAGCTATGTTTGTCATACAATGGAATGCGAGCTTGCCATAGCTTGAAAAGAGTAACCATGGAGTTTCTTGCCGGTTTTTCTCTATAGGTAACGACCAACCCGAACCGTGCACCTTTTTGTCGACGTTTTATAAGTGCCCCTCTAGGCCTATGTGAACTAAAATATATTGATTATGATTTTGATTTCATAAACCGGGCACAAATCCAGATTCCGTGGCTGCTACTGAGAAATAACTGATGGAAAACCCAATAACACTTTGTCCGACCCGGGAATCGAACTCAGGACCTCATGTTCAGCAGTCGCGCTTGATACCACTAGACCAATGAGGCAGTCGCAAGACAAGACAAGACTAGTCGTCAGACATTCGGGAAACAGGATCGATTGGCATCAAAAAAGTGTTTCTTGGACAATGGCCATTTTCTTGCTAACTGTATTTTTTTTTAAATCTATGAATGGGGATCAAAATTTTACAAAAATTTATGGATATCCTAAGACCGTTTTCGTGTAGCTGCAATGGTTAAGGTACTTCCACTTACTGCCCCGTAAAACGTATCCAACCTGTATAGCACTACAGCTTTTCGTGATTGTTAAAGGATATACATAATTTCCAACACGATAGCACAGCGGGTAACAAAACATATTCATATAAAAAACGAACATAGAAGCCCAGAGCCTCAATCAGCAAACAAAACTAGGAATCCACAATTTATGTTATTGTTCGTGGACCCGTATATGGAATATTATAATCTCCATGGACCATGGTACTTCGCCTGAATTATGGTGGCGTCTCCTATTTGTCGCCCGACTACCCACGTGGTCAAACACGATTACATCTGAAAGCCCAGGCTACTTGTTAGCAATATTATTACACGTAATTCTGTCAAGAGGCGCCTAGGCCGACACTGAAGGCTATTTTAAACACTAATAAATAACAAAAAAGAAAACTATATTACCATGCAACTAAGGGCTGTATCATACTAGCGGTTTGCGAACGGCTGCGGGGCGGGGCAGGCGCGCAGCGAATGCGTCGCGGACACGCTCCGGCTGCACAGCGAGGCCGTCGCGGACGCGTAGCAAATACGCAACGTTTTCGTCGCGTGTTTGTAGCGAGTTAACGACGTACAATACACTCGGTAACAAAATGGATTCCGACGAGGAAGCAATGCTGTTGGCTTTGTTACTTCGAAGACGCCGGAGACGAAAAAGAAAACATCGAAGGATTTGGGAAGGTCCATTATCCGCAACGAATTCGCTGCGCATGTGCGGCGTGTTCGTTGCTCGTCCATAACGTATACGTTGCACGCCCGCTCCGCTTTGAGGACGCTCGCAATCCGCTAGTATGATAAGGCCTTTAGTTTACGTTGGAACCCAACAGTTTCAAATTAGAATCTAGTAAACACGTAATAAATATTCATGTACAGTGTTATCGTTGGTATTAGTACATGTCATCTTAGTATTTATGGTTTAAAGTGTTGATTTATATGGCTGGTGAAGCAATTAATCATACCAACGGAACGTATGATTAGATTAAGCGTTTTAGTAACAGGTAACTGTTGTTTTTTACAGTGTGGTTGTTGCTTGTACGATGTAGGTATTCGATCCCCAGGTCGAATAAAATGATACTGGGTTTTTGCATTTTGAATTTTGAAGACATGATTCCCTGGAGTTGCACCCGGTTTATGGCCATAGGCTCGCTCTTAGGGTTGAATCTTATTTGGCAGCACAGAATCGCACTTTTCCATATTCCTTTCTTTTTCTGGCGCTCAGAGTCGTCATTTGCTAGAGCGAGAAACAGAGCGGGAAAAGGAGCATGGCAAAGGGTGATTGCATGCTGATAGATGAGATTCAACCCTTATAAATTATAGTACCTATATTGTGTGTATTTGTGTCATTTGCCACATAAAAATATTTTCTTTCTATCTTTGATACTTCTTATAACATGAGACTGAAACAACTAGCGAAATCTAGGCGTAATTTACAGCTCTGTCTATTAATGACAAAATAATATAGGTACATGTTATCCAACCAGATATTTCGATAGTTATTGACTACACAGTGACATTAGACCATTGATACACGCGTTAGATAACAAATAATAGTTTTGTCTGCAATTATTGCCATGTAGCTGTACCTACCTACCTATTGAAATAATTGAGAGCTCACGATCTGCCACTACGAGGAAGAACATTGATGGATTAGGTAAACTTCGTGGCGAGGTTATGCAGATTTGACACGGCTTATATCACGATAGGAAACATCCTTTGAAGGTGAGTACGCGATCTGTGGGACGGACATTGAATCTGAAACTTGGTGGATCTTTTATACCTCTTACTCTCCGATTCTAACCCGACTCATCGATCCCTGATTGTAACACTAGGAAGTGGCGAAGAGCGGGCGTTTTGGACTATCTTGACTGTACATTTTGACGTTCAAAAAGAAAGCCAAAAAGTCCTCACAATAGCTACGATTAGAGGATTAAGGCGATGGTACAGTTCCAGCCTGGAACTCATCGCCTCATAAAGCAGTAGTAATTCAATCTTACTTATTAATTTCGGAAAGAGAAACACTAAACAGGTCGTAAAGCTTATCTCTGTCCCCCACACTGAAGTAACATTCAAATAACTGCTGGTTGACCTCCTGGGAATTGAACCCAAGAATTCATGCTCAGTAGACCAACGAGCATTAGGTTCTGGGTTCGATTCCCGGGTCGGGGAAATTACTATTTTATTTTTCTATCAGGAATTTCACTTTCGAGTCTGGATTTGTGCCCGATTGATGGCAATGGCGGAAGCAGATCATCCGCTCCAGATGCAACTCTAATGCTGACCACTAGCCTCAGACATGAGGGACCGACCCAAGAGAGAGAGATGGCAATAGGCTCTCCCATATAACATAACTGGCGAAATGTTGGTGTAGGTACTATTAAGTACACCTCTGCCTAACCCTTCGGGGATTACAGGCGTGATGTTATGTATGTGTATAGACTAGCGAGAAATTCCTCCTCTCCTATTTATTTAGTTCTACTCAGGGCCAGACTTCAGAGTTCAGCTGATACATCTTTGTGTCAATAGTTAGTTTGAAATGCTTTTGGAGCAAAATGTATTCACTATTAGAACAACACTGGGTGCTGCTTCTACCAACCGTCGAAGTTTTAACCTTCATAGGATGGTCTTGACCCCAATTGACCGAGAGGTTCAAGCGAGAGCATAAATTCGCCAATTCTTAGACTGGAAATTGACCTTCCAAAGGTACAACAGTACTTATGACAAGGCTAATGTTCAAAAGGCTTCGATATTTTTGTAAATAATGAAACGATTGAAATACAGTGAATTGCCAATTATGCAGAAATTGCTTCATAATTATTTGAAGAATTGGATTGGCCTTCACCAAAAAGGGAGTGTCAGTCGTAGTGAATTACGCAATAGAACTGTTGGGTGTTCTAACATCGAATTCATTAGGAATTTATAGATCAGTACCTATTATGTTTTACTAGCTGATGCCGACGACTTTCGTCCGCATGATATTATTATTAAAAAAAATATTTCCCCGTTTTTGCAACATTTTTCAATGAAGCTCCGCTTCTGTTGGTCGTTGCATGACATTATATAGTCTTCCTCTATAAATGGGCTATCCAACACTAAAAGAATTTTCAATTCGAACCAGAAGTTCTTGAGATTAACGCGTTCAACCAAACAAACTCTTCAGCTTTATAATATTAAGTATAGATATAACTCACGTCTGCAATTCCCAAAGTGTATAGAACATCACATTTAGCTAGTCTGACCATTACACCTGGTTTGCTTGTGATACGAAAGAACCAAACAACCTCCCCAAAGTTGAAATCTTCAAAAGTCCATTAAAAATCCATAGTTCGTTAGCATATTGTCCTTTCTTTTTCGTGTGGTTATGTGGCCTAACCTGGTGTCAGAGTTTTTAAGCCGCCCATTGGCCTCTGACTTGGCTTTACAAACACTGTTTTAAGCTTTCACGGTTTATAACTAAACATATACTGTCACTTACGGGACTTATCGGGAGCTCAACATAATGAACAATCCCGAAGGAGACAGTATGACTTACTTGACTTGACTTAATGTCCTATGTCCCCTAGATGGGGCAGAGGGCGTCCACAGATGTTCTCCATCGCAATCGGTCTTGAGCTTCACGCTTCACCTCGCTCCACGTCATATCGATGCTCGCCGCTTCTGCCAGCACGGTGCGACGCCAGGTTTGACGGGGACGGCCACGCTTTCTTGTCCCTTGGGGATTCCAGTCCAAAGCTTGTTTGGGTATGTGGTCGGGGTCCCTTCGGAGCGTGTGGCCAATCCATCTCCACTTTCGACGCTTGATCTGGCGGTCGATCGGGTTCTCGTGGCATTTCTCCAACAGCTGTACGTTTGAGATGGTCTCGGGCCAGTAAATTCCAAGAATGCGACAAAGACAGCGGTTGACGAAGACTTGGATTTGGCGTGAGATGACCTTTGTGACCTTCCACGTTTCGCACCCGTACAGCAGCACAGATTTCATGTTGGACCCGAATATCTTAAGTTTAATCCTCGGGTCAGTTTCCGCGACTGCCAAACAGGTCTCAGCTGCGCGAAGATAGCTCGGGCTTTGGCGATCCGTGAAGCGATGTCCTCTTCACTGCCCCCAGAATCTGCCACAACGCTCTCGAGGTAAGTAAATTTCTGGACGCGTGCCACTGCCTCTGTGCCAATATAAGTTTGGCTTTATATGCCGTCGAGAAATATCTCTCAGGCATGCTACTTTCTTCACGATGTTTTCCTTCAAGGAAGTAAAACACAATGTAGGTAATTGAAATTCTTAATTACAATTGCACAATCAAATTAATCAATAGGTAAGTGTAAGTTTGCAAAACAATAAACTTGGCTGTAAATTAGTTATAGCCATAACAAATTTTTATTTTATTTGATACCTCACTAGATGGTATCAAAAGAAAGAAAAAATTCGCGCTCCACAATATGGCAACCCAAATCCGCCTATTTTCTTTGTTTTTTTATTTTAATGTAGCCAGTGACACTCGCGCTAGATGAATCTAACGACCAACTTATCCAAATCTGTTAATCCGTAAACATATAAACGGACACACATACCCACATAAATAAAGGTCAAACACAACCCTCCTTTTGGGCTTCGCCGCATTCGGATAAAAAATTAAATACCATGTTTATTAATCTGTCTACATGAATGACACAGTTACCTCGTTGCGGATTATCAACACGATTGAGAAGAATAGGCCCTCATCCGTGTGAGATCATCATGGTATCATCCGAAGGATGTTAGATGATAACACATTACACACGAACTACTGACGCCATTGAAGCCTTTTGAAGCTTTGCCGTCACGATTTTTGCATACTTCAATTATTCCCAAGAAGCCTTGAATGGTAGTCAAGTTTCTGTAATTATATCTTCTTTTTTATGTTTCCTATATAAATTCTATGAAGACACGAATAAGTGGAGGGCAGGTAGGTATTTTTTTGACTCATCACCTATTACTGGAGAAGTCGAGATGCGCTAATCTTTTATATCACCACACACATAGACAGAGTGCAAGCAAGTAAAGCGGAAAAGCCCTCAAAGACAATCGCTTCCATTTTGCTATTACAGGACCCATTTCCCATTGCCTAATACTATTAACCAATAGTAAAAGCACAGGAACCGCAGCAAAAGCACAGCTGAACTACAGATGTGCTTTTGCTGCTGCCAAGCTGCTAGTGTCGGCTTGTGCTAACCTCAAAGCTTCTAAATAGTAGGTAGGTATTAACTATGAAATTGCGGTTTTTTTCTCACATTTTGTTCTGTTTGTAACTTTGACGAATAGTTACACTTTTTCCTAATTCCATTTTTATTGGATTGATTGTTAAATTGCGTACCTTTTGGAGTTTTTAACAACCGTATTAGTATTTGCATATTACCTCATAGGGTAGTGTGTCAAAACACCTAATTCAATGTGCCGTCGGTTTTATTACTTCAAGTAGGTATATATTTGCCATAGACTGTGTTTTGAGAATTTAAGATACGTAGTGCAGCGCAGCTTTTTTCATTCTAACTATAGTTTGCAATTGCAGCATAACCGGTTCACGATACCAAAAAAAAAAAAAAAATTTGTTTGGAAATTTGGCTTTTCACGAAATCGTCCATACAAATCGGCAATTTCATACTTTAGCCCCTTATACTTTGACAATAGGATTCAACAATATTCTCATAATATTTCCATCCGGAATTCTCAGTAGCAGACACGGAGTCTGGATTCGTGCCCAGTTGACGACAATAGACTCACCCCCTATTACATGGTACTTAAACATAAATGGCGAAATGGATACTATATACTATTAGATACACCTCTGCCTAACTCTTCGGGGATTACAGGCCTGATGTTATAATGACGATGAATTTCGAAAATATGAAACAATGTGCGAACGTTGTAAGAACGAACAGAGTTTTGAAGTGTGCCATCATCCGCCAGATTCGTCACTATCCTAAGATAAAAAAAAGTTTACATTAACAAATGACGTAATCACGTAGATACCCATGTGTGAAAAACATTTATTCTGAGTCATATCAATCAACAAGATTGTGGTAAAACGGGCCTAGTTTACAACATTGTTAGTTTTATTAATAGGTAAAGCTTAGCGCTTGCGCAGCCGTGGCGTATCGCAGGACATCCTTACACGCAATGGAATCTACAATGTTACTTGATACTAATGTTTATTTAAGTAAATGGCTTCTAAGTTTACATTGTAGCGTTGTTTTATTTTTAGAATTACTGCACTTTAGTGCTAGAAAATCCACTGTATTTAGACTTGCTTTGCTAGTGAAAACTTTCTTTCGAATTTATTTGTTTAGATAGTATTAATATACTTTATTTTACACCAAAATTGGAAATATTGCTAACTATAGAATAAAATACAATTTAAAACATTTAACAGCAACAAACAACAACAAAAAACAACAAACAACAACAAACAACAACAACAACGAACAACAATTTATTTATTTATAGCGGTAACTTCCAGACAATCTTAGTTTAGGTTCCTATGGGGATGAAAAGGGCATGAGTTTGTGTGTGTATGTGTGTTTATTTATTTGTTTTATTTTAATGCCTCCACCGACTACAAACAATCATAGGATGTGCAGGCACGAGCACCAACACACAAATGCAATGACATACTCTATACGGGGTGGAAGGGACTCTGACGCGAAAATGGTTACCACGTATTCAGTACATGATTCTGAACCCCCCCGCCCCCCCCGAAATAGAAGTTTATTACCTACAAAAGTGCAATACTTTCACAGTCAAAATGTATGGAATAGCAGATATTTTTGATAACCGATGAAAATTTTCTACGTGGCCGGCTCAGAATGATGTACTGAATACCTGGTAACCGTTTTCGCGTCGGTGTCCCTTCCACCCCGTATGTATGAACGTTCGTATGTTGTAATTGGTACATCATCATCATCATCATCATCATTTCAGCCGAAAGACGTCCACTGCTGGACATAGGCCTCCCCCAAGTGTCGCCACATTGACCGGTCCCGTGCGACTCGCATCCAGCGGATCCCTGCAACCTTCACCAGGTCATCAATCCATAATGAATTACCTACGAACACCATCGTCCCGGAACACATAAAAGAAGGCGAACACAAGGCCTTGTTGTCTAATAACATCACATTTAACAATATTAGTTTTGACTGTTGTTTCCTCATTCATAAACGCTTCCTTAATTTTTCTAAATACTTATAAATAAACATAGGAACGATGGTGAATGAGAAATCTAAAAAAAATATTTGAATACCGTGACCGTCTTAGAAATACGTAAGAATTCGTGGGGCTCATCTCGTCACGATTCTTCTAATGTGTAATAATGGCGTCACGCACGATTGGTGAGCATACACAGTTCTAATAGGCCAACAGTTCGGTAATTATAATTACATTATAATGTAATCTAGCCTTTTAACCTGGCTTTACTGGAATTTTTTTTATTGCCTCCTGACACAGAATTGTTTAACAAACAATTTACAGTGATGAAATTCTTAAGCTCGTCGTCATTTAACTACATAAGTCAATAGAAAACATACTTACTTGACTATGCCGAATTCTGAAATAGTTTAGATACTATCAACTATGGGTTACCTTGTTGGTCGAGTGGTTGCAAGCTCGACTGCTGAGCATGAGGTCCTGGTTTCGATTCCCGGGTCGGGAATTTTTCTATCAGGAATTCCTCAGTAGCAGCTACGGAGTCTGGATTTGTGCAATAGGCTCGCCCCCTATTAAAAAAAAAACTGGCGATATGTGGGTGTACTATTAAGCCCACCTCTGCCTAACTGTTCAGGGATTACAGGCGTGATGTTATTATCTACAAAGGGAGTTTACTATAAGTTTATTTAATAGCGAAGGTAAGACGAAAAGTGTTTTGTATTTCCACCTGTATCCATCACTTTGAACGGGATTAACATAATCTTATCGGTAGCTCATAATTATTCCCATAAATTGTCTTTTACAGAATGCAGGAAAGTACCAGTGGCGAAGGTACCATACAACTCGATTCCTACCGGCTTCCCTATGAAAACGCGCAATCAGTATTCCATAGACAAATAATAAAATCAAAAGGAAAACGTGTGTCTCCGGATTACCTCTTAAAAAAATTAACCTTTCGCTACTGGAAGGTACATTTATGCTGTAAGGAATTTCTTTAGGAATAAACAGACCTTTGTGCGTATTTTTGTGGTCCTTTATTCATGTCTGTTTATCAGAAACTCTTGTTTACTCTTGTCGTGTTTGTTTTTAGGTGTCTTGTTTTATAACATAAACTGTTATATAAAAATATCAATAGAATTTCATTTTGTCCAGGCTCTTAATCATCATCTGCCTAATCTTTCCCAACCATGTTGAGGTCCGCTTCCAGTCTAACCTGATAAGGTTGAATACAAGAATTTTACATGCAGCGTCTGCCTATCTGACCTCCACAACCCAGTTAGTACTGGGTAATACGAAATCCCTTAGTAAGACGGGTTGGTGGTTGGTTTCACATAGTCCAGGCCCTCAATATCCTACGCCTACTAATATTATAAATGCGACAGTTTTTGAGGATGGATGGATGGATGTTTGTTACTCTTTCGCGCAAAAACTACTGCCCTGATTTGGATGACATTTGGCACACAGATAGTTTATAACCTGAATTAACACATAGGATACTTTTTATCCCGGTAGTACGATCCCGTGGGACAACTACCGAACTCCACGCGGGCGAAGCTGCGGGCATAAGTTAATAAGAAATAAATTGAACAGTCACACGAGGTGTCGTATCATTTGCTACCAAGCTTGGAACCTTCCCTGACACCCGTTCTACAAAATTAATAATCCCTGGCAGCCCTAAGCTTTTGTTAAAGGCATACAATTTTCGCCATTGGGCGCCGTCTTCAATATCCTCTATCATCAAGATTTTATTCCCGTGTCAGTTAAATATTGATTGCATAATCATATGGATTACAGGCGTTGATTATATGTCCAGTTAATTGTCTTCTATGATAGACAGTTCCTTGTAGATTGCTGTCCTATTAATGACAGTATTCTTATAATAAGAGGAAGCGGGCCGTTCGCTCTGATTTCCCGTGGGAATGTCTGCCCATGTACGAGATTTGCTCTCTTTGTAAGTATGTGCTGCCTCTATGGCGTTATGCGTACGATTTAAATTGCTAGGATATGCACAAGAACTCGTACTTTCTTAACTGTAAATATGTACGGATATGTAAATTAAGTTGTGTCCTAGTGTACATAGCATTGGAAATTCTATCTTCTTTACATAGTATAAAAAAAATACTCCCGCTCTTTGTACGGTTAGATCTTTTAAACTACTCAACGGATTTTAATGCAGTTTTCAGCAATAGATAGAGTGATTCAAGAGGAAGGTTTATATAAATAGGGTGACTGGTAATAAAACACGTGATTTTACTCATGATAACAATCAACTTTCCTAAAGAAAGATTTTTTTTTAATGCTCATTCACAATAACACAACCCACCTCGCTATTTTATTTTAAGGTCTAAAGTGGATTAACTTTCGGAGTTATAACATTTTGAAACCTAAAATACTGAGTTTTATATTCTTTGAGTTGACTACAAGAATTTATCGAGTTCCATAGACAAGTTTAGTTTTTATCTCACTGGTAGTTCTTGAACCACAGTGAACAACAACTTTCGCCTACAATACGGTATAACGCTTCAACTTACTAGAGCGTAGAAAATTACCACTAATGTCGTGTACAAATTGCAAATTTTATAA
This sequence comes from Noctua fimbriata, assembly GCA_905163415.1. Taxonomy (NCBI): domain Eukaryota; kingdom Metazoa; phylum Arthropoda; class Insecta; order Lepidoptera; family Noctuidae; genus Noctua; species Noctua fimbriata. The sequence continues at coordinate 8,240,621 of LR990922.1, read as the reverse complement.
CTGATTAATTATAGACTACAGTTAGGGACTTAAAGTGGCCGTTAATAAGTACCTACTTAGTTTGTTTTTTTTTTTATAGGTGTTTATAAATGGTCCAATGGTTAATTGAAACTGGTATCTATAGATATGCCTTGACATAGAAGCTAATTAGGTACTACACCCGTCATAATTCGGTAGGTTTGTAGGTACTGAGAACCAAGCTGAGAACAGAATCTAATGCAAATTCGGAAAAAAATGTCGTTAATATTACCGTACAACACCTACACTTAAATTGAGTTTACAGTAAAAAAAAATTCCAAGCATTCGCAGCCGGGTTCCGTTCACGGACAGTAGATAGATAGATGCCTACAATAGCTGTTACATAACACACAGAGCCGGGTGGAAGCGCCAGGCTAACTTTTATTTAATTATTATTTCATGAAAACGTCATTCAATGAGATTAAATGAACGTAGAGGGGTCGATACATACGTGTTACGGCCGTGAATCATATTTTAATCAACATACAACCTCATACTGACCAAAAATATAAAAAAAAAAACGTTAGAAAATTTGAATTTAGCGTGTTACTCTGGCGCTTCCACTTTGAAAACAAGATCTCATAAAATGACGCTTCTTATCCTTGAAGGATTAGGCAGAGGTGAAACATAAACACAACTGGAGAAATGTGAGGGTACCTGATAGTAAACAAAATAGTCACCAGTTATGTTTAAGTATCATATTATTTAAAGGAGTCCATCTGTTCAATGGATTACCGGAGGGCGATCACGTGAATACATTTAAAAATAATCTTAAGGAACATATTTATATACACATTATAACTTCTAATACTCTGGAGGAAATTGTATTGCACTGTTTTTAAAATTTATTACTTTGTATCTCATTATAAGCGGACTGTATGTTCTTATGAGAAATAAAATTCTTTAAACCGAAGTCCCATGTAATAAGATAGGGGCGACTCTATTGTCATCAACCATTAACAACACTATACCTTAGCAGAAGTACAGCTTAATAGAGCATCGGCCGTGTCAGAGATTCTCTCACCTGTGGAACAATCTCTTTCGGAATACCATTATGCCGCAATTTCGAAGTCTGGATCTCGTTAAAAATTGATTTACAATCGTTTCAAGTAGTTTGGTGTCAGTGCATGTGCCATGTAAAGAAATACATAATGTGTGTAAATAAATAAGTAGCTAGTTATTCTTGACACTAAAAAGTATCGCATTTGCTTCTGTTATCACTTTTTTTAAATCATCATCCGTCTAGTTTTTTCCTAACTGTGTCGCGGTCGGCTTCAAGTCTAACCGGATGCAGTGGATTTTTAGTTTTACGAAATACTGGGCCAAAATGCAACCGCATCTTGAAGATTATAAGTAGATTAACTTCATTTTGTGACATTAGATTACGCTGCAATATTGCATGTTTACGTAACCTCGAAACATAGGAAAAATGAAAAGTGGAATTTTTGTATTTTTTTTTACATTATCGTTCAATTTTCCCATCTGAGGGAGATTCCCTCAGAGGCGAATTATGGAATAACTCAAAATTAAAAGGGGACTTTCTGGATTTTTGTTACATTATGGTCCAGTTTTCCCCTTGAAAGAGGAATTCTCTCTGGTGGGAATAATGGAATAAACCAAATGTAAATAATAATGTAATCTAATATTATAAAGCTGAAGAGTTTGTTTGTTTGTTTGTTTGCTTGAACGCGCTAATCTCAGGAGCTACTGGTCCAAATTGAAAAATTATTTTAGTGTTTGATAGCCCATTTATCGAGGAAGGCTATAGGCTACATAACATCACGCTACGACCAATAGGAGCGAAGCATTTATGAAAAAGATTGCAAAAACGGGGAAAATCCAAACGCAGACGAAGTTGCGCGGGTCAGCTAGTAATAAATAAGCCTTTATTCAGACATTTAATGTTTACATTTAGTTTTAATCTTAATCTTACGGACACTGGCGAGGCGGTGACACTGACTGTCCGGTCTGTTTGCCCAACTTTGGCAAAGGCCACCTCCATTTCTCTCCACTCCGTTCTATTTTGCGTAGCCAATACTTACAGCTAAAATAATAAATTGTGTAAGTATCATCTAATGGCTATTTAAACTGATAATTGAAGTGGTGAACTCTAATATTATGACGTCGTGTTGGGTGTTCATATTAATAGTCAATCGAGATAGTCTGGTAACTACTGCCCAGCAAAAAACCGTCCAGTTAGACGCTAAAGGCAACGAACCTGTGAACGAGGCACAAAAACATTCTGGAGTTTGAAAAAAGTGTTTACTTAATAGAGTGTATACAAATGTGATTGTGATACATAGCCCCATGTATCAAACTGGATGCGGATTCTTGCTCGGCTCCTGAGGGCCTGTAGACCAAACGGTGGAAATAAAAAATAAAAACCCTTTTTTGGATGGTTACCAGGTTGATGGGTGGCCATCGCACCCTATTAGATTGGACTGGAACAATACTAATAATTTCTTACCGAAACACAGGCTTGATCATAAATGTATGTATGTTGTAAGTAGGTAGGTAGTATGGTCTGTAACAGACTTGACGAGGTATTGAACACGTGGATCATATTGTAGAGTGTATTCCTTCATCACTTATCCTTGTTTTGTCTACAAGGTCAAGTACGTCCTCGTTCTTACGATTGGATCGTCGAGCAGTTATCGCTGCTTATGATAATGTCGAGTGGTAATTGCATATACCAGTATCTAGTTCTACCTCGAATAATTTTGTTACACACACAGTAAGACTAACAAAAAGAACAAAATTAATTATAGCTTATTTGTGCGTTAAAAGTAATTCAATCATAACTTTTTTTTTCTAAATAATATGTTTACATCTTCTTTTTTAATAATGTTTTATGTCGCAAGAGTCGACTGTACCTGAAATACTGATGTAGGGATAATTGGTCGAGTCGCATTGCATCAAAAAAAAAAATGGCCCGAAGTATTTGAACCACTTGAAACTTTATTTTTTTTTACTGAACACTTACCGAGCAATTGCATTACATTAACACATCTAAGTAGTGTTATTCTATGAGCACATCTGCAGATGCGTTGCAACAGCATTCGTACAACACACGAAGAAAAGAACGGGTCCAAATGTTTTGCAATAGTGAGCGGCGGTGCATTGTCGTGGCTTCCTTCATATTTGATATTAATCGTAACGATTACCTCCAGCCTAGCTGTTACATTACAACAAAATAGTAGACAAGTTGCTTAGCGTGCTATGAAGCGAGATATGCTCGGAGATTATTTGAAAGAAAAAGTACCAGAATGTAATGTAATCCGGATCTTCTTCTTTATCGTGTGGTTAGTGCCTAACCTGGTGTCAGAGTTTTTATGCCGCCCATGGGCCTCTGACTTGGCTTTACATGCCGTCAAGAAATATCTCTCAGGCATGCTGGTTTCCTCACGATGTCTTTCTTCACCGAAGCAAGTGATAATTATACAATACGCACATGAATCCGAAATTTCAGAGAAGCGTGTCTTCGGTTTGAATTCGAGACCGAACACAATTAACACACTAGGCTATCATAACAGATTGAGTATTGACAAGTATGTAGGTATGTTATGCTGGAAAGGATATCATGGATATCACAAAAGTGGCTGGGATAGACTACTGAAGACCGTGAGAAAGGCTGAGTTCATTGATTGTTTGATTAGACAAGTTGAGTTACTTGCGAGAATGTTTTAAAAAGAGTAAATACTATTGTACAGCGTTCGTAGAAATAAGTTTCCAGGGAAAGATGTCCCTTTGTGTGACAGTCGACAATTGAAAGTGAGAAGGAAGTTTCATTGACTACTAATAAACAAAAGATTTTCTGGTGTGAATCACGAGTTTCTTTGCTTTCTCATTTTCATAGAATTCGTATCCATACTTCCCAAACAATCCACCTTTTGTGGGGATAAAGGACTTCGTGGGACACCGCGAACTAAGCTAGCTTAGCACATGGCTAAGACTGATATCTTCAGCTTTTCATAATCCAATTCAGAACGCGGAATACAGAGCTACTTAAAAAAAAAACCGACTAAGTGCGAGTCGGACTCGCACACACTGGATTCCGTAGAACTAAAAAATATTACAACAATACTTTTAACGCTCATTCATATGTAAATTTACACTCAACCGCAAAACTAAATTTGTTTTTCATAGTATGTTAATGAAAAACAAAGTTACTGCTGCAGTTTGACGAAAAAGACCCATATCTCAAAAACTAAAAATGTAATCTTATTCATACCAGTTTTAATTTAAAGGTTTTTATTACGTTCTACAAAGTTATATCATTTCAGAATTTTCCTCCTCTTACTTTAGAATTTAAAGGGGGGGCACAATTTGCGGCTTTAGAAGCAAATATCTCATCAACCATTGATTTAAGAAAAACCGTGTTTTAATAATCTAGATATCATTTTCGACTCACTTTTATTTATGGAAATATTTTTCCCTAGCCACCCCTATTTTATATTTTTTCATAATTTCACATCATTTTTGTGTATCGGTTCATAGAAGACTGCTACTCTCTTAATTGTGACTGTGTGGTGCCAACAGGCTCTGAGTAAAATGGCTGTGACATACGGACAAACAAACGGACCATTTGGCTACGGAATCCTAAAAATAAGTCGATATTAGCTTTATGAGCTACATTAGCTTAGCTCGTAGTGTGACCTGCGCTTACATCACATCGCTTGTTAGAACCAATTTGTGATACAACATCAAACAAAATTGGAGCTTACGACAACGGAACCAGACAATATGCGGTTAGACGTCAAACCTAATTGAATGAATGAGATTTATGACTTGTTTGTATAAATCTTGCTTTTGTCTTCTGATTTGTTTGACTATATCTACAGAAACTGATTTTGTATACAGGGCGGTATAAATTCAGTGAAATATTATAGACATCATTAACGCTGCAAACGGCATATTTACCATGTTTATTACCAATTTGTTTTGTCCTTGTGTATTTTAAGACCCATTCTTTCGGAAGCTCTACTGAGGTCATCAAGCTTTGTACTGAAGTCCTCTATGGTCTCAGCCATGACCATTATATCGTCTGTCTAAACGAAGGTGAGTGATGTACTCGCCATAAAACCAAGGTCAAGTTGAATGCCCATGTAACACCCATTCCTATCAAGATCGTAGACTCTACACTCGAAGTTGTAGACGATTATATCTACCTAGGACAAACGGTCCAGTTAGGTAAGTCAAACTTCGAGAAAGAGGTCAATCGTCGAATCCGACTTGGCTGGGCAGCTTCCGTGAACTTGCGCGCTATCTTCTCGTCCAACTTACCGCAGTGTCTCAAGACGAAAGTCTATGACCAGTGTTTGTTGCCAGTGATTACATACGGGACCGAGATGTAGTCGCTCACAGTGGTCCTCAGCAGAAGGCTTAAAGTCACCCAAAGAGCAGTGGAGAGGGTTATGGTCACAGTTTCCTTGCGTGATCGAATCAGAAATGAAGACATCCGCAAGAGAACCAAGCTTAACGGCGTAACCCGAAGAATTGCCAAACTTAAGGGCAGAAGGCAGAGCACATTGCTCGCAGAACGGATGGCCGATGAGGCCGAAAAGTTCTAGAGTGGCGACCCCGAACCGGTAGAGGTTGCATTGGGAGGCCTCCCACTAGGTGGACCGATGACTTGGTGAAGGTTCAAACACTGTTTTAAGCTTTCACGGTTTACAACTAAACTTGTACTGTCACTTACGGGATATCTTCCGTGATTGTTCATTGTTTTGAGCTCCCGATATTTCGGCGCTGTTGCAAGCGCCATGATCGCGGGTTGACTGGAGAATGCGGGTGGATGGAAAATAAATTGTTAAGAGCAGACAAATCTATCTACCCTCTTTCTTTGTCTTTTGCTACGCGGACTACTGGAACTCGACACTAAGTCACGGCAAAACATACTCACAGTATCACCAGGTTTTTTGGAGTCCTTATTGCGATGCCGGCTGCTACTTTTTAGCTTACTCAAAACTGGATTCCACGTACTTGACAATTTGAAGCCATCCTCCCGATTGAAATTTTTGTGTTTTCTTATTTCAATTGCTTCTCTTGTCAGCGCCGAAATATTGGGAGCTCAAAACAATGTACAATCTCGGAAGATATCCCGTAAATGACAGTACAAGTTTGGTGAAGGTTGCTGGGATCCGCTGGATGCTCGACGACGCTCGGGACCGGTCAATGTGGCGACACTTGGGGGCGACTTTTGGATCTCTGTCGGCTAAAATGATGATAACTATTTGTTTTGAGTTCCCGATCTTTCGGCGTTGTTACAAGCACCATTATCACGGATAAACTGAAGTTATTGAGGGTGGGTGTTTATGAGCAGACAAATCGATCTACCCTCCTCCGTCTTCTCCCCTTGTACGTTTCACGCGCTCGGTACCGTTACCACAGTCACTCACAACTCGATTCTATTAGTGACCATGTCAGTTTAAAAACTTATATTATAGACATATTTTTATCTCGAGAGATCTGATCTCACCTGAGAGACACTAATATGATTTTAATTGTCAGATCTTCACGTCATTATGACCTAAACCACACTCTTTTTCTACTCATCATTCACAACCATCTGCTGTTCTTTTGTACCTAAAGGAGCCAAATTGATAAAAGAAAGGAGGCAACTTCAAGACAAACAACAGAACTTTTCAGGGCAGTGGGTAGGTTACATACCACAAGACAAGCTACAAGCTGTGACAGGTTTGATTTAGTCTATTGACAATAGAATAAAAGAGATTCGTTATGTAGGCAACATGTTTCAAGAACATGGTACATTATATAAGTATGGTCCATCTGGAATTTCTCAGTAGCAGCCACGGAGTTTGGATTTTTGTCCGGTTTGTGATGGCAATAGGCTCAGTCCCTATTACATGGGAGGCGAAATCTGGGTGGAACAGATCTGCCTAACCCTTTGAGGATAACAAGCGTGAAGCTATGTTATGTTGTATGTATTCCGCAATATCCGTTAAAACACGCATCACCGATCACGATACATTATGTTCGAACATAAAACAACATAAAGTACCAGAGACGCAGATCTATATAGATGTTACAGCTAATTATTACAGCCATTTGAATAATATTTCCATATAAACATGTGATTCGTAATTCTGTAGTAACACGTAACGAAATTGTCATCATTCTCTTCCTAATTGCATATTTTTATAATTGGTTTTTCATGAATTACTTAGTAGCAGTCTGAAGCCTGGATTTGTGCCCGGTTGATGCCAATAGGCTCGCCAGCGATTACATATTACTGGAAAGTAGGTGTAAGTTTTTCACCCGCCTGCGCACCTGACTCGCGCTAAGGTTTCGTTACAAACTATGACTACCCCGAGTCTGGTTGCGAACGGACATATGAAGAGTTAACCTACGAAGGTTTCCGTATTAGGGTTGAATACGAATACTTTTTTGTATAAGTACGTTTATGCATAATAACGGAATTTATAACTTACAAATCTGTCTAATGGCGCAATTACACTTGGTCGTTCGCCCGTATTCGGGAAGACTACTCGAATTCGGGCACCCGATGCATTTATTACACTACAACTATATAGTTTGAATGAAATCGAAACATGAAACCGAAAAAGATTGTCCGAAGATCCGTACTCGATCCTGTCCATTTACACTTGGTCGTGTGTACGAATTCCATAAGCAACGCATTCGGGCTAACGACCAACTGTAAACACGCCATTACACTTGGTCATTTTTCCGAATACCAGAGGCAACAGAATTCGGGCAAACGACCAAGTGTAATTGCGCTATCACCCTTCGAGGAACGGGCGTAAACTTATTGTAATATTGCGTAACATTGTCAATGCTAATTTCCTAATTGCGTATTAAATTGAACAAATATTTGCAATTTTGAAATTCGTTTCGAAACTATATGTCTGGTTTGAAATTTCTGTATATTGTTATGATAGCTAAGAATAGTGTTATTTACTCAGATAGCTTATGTTTAAATATTAACATTACGAAAGACCTTTATCTTCGTTAATAATAAATTACGATGTTTGCACATCTGATTTAAATTAGGGTCTGTCGTAATAGCTACACACGGCGACACCTGAAGCTATACATTTCCAGTATAACAAGGCTTCGCTATGTATAGGTTTGCCGTCCAATAAGAGATCCGCATAAACTGGTTTTGTATAGCTTGATTGGTTGTCGTGCGTAGGTCCCTAGTTCAATTATTTTTACAGGATGAGTTTATTTTCCAACTTTGTATGATGTTCTCTATCGGCGTTGTTATAGACATATCGAACGACCTCAAAAAAACTGTCGTAACCTCGTTAATATTTGAATGTGTTTGGTCGTAACATAAAAAAGCAGTTTTTGATATACGCATTTAAAGCTTTTTGTGTGCTCACAGATGCTTTCCGTAAAATACATAGTCGCTTGTGCCCTTCAGTGACTAATTTTCGCAGTACACTTATGGCGATTTTTTTTTTCAATTATGGAGCAAGGATAACTAAAGTTGAGTGGGGTATTATCTAAAGACCTTATATTTAAACTAGTACTGTCACTTACGGGATATCTTCCGTGATTGTTCATTGTTTTGAGCTCCCGATATTTCGGCGCTGTTGCAAGCGCCATGATCGCGGAAATATCGGGAGCTCAAAACAATGAACAATCACGGAAGATATCCCGTAAGTAACAGTACAACTTTAGTTGTAAACCGTGAAAGCTTAAAACAGACTTTATATTTTTGTGTTATTACAGTTTTTTAGAGGACATGCGATGTGTTATTAAAAAATTCGTTCACCGTTTTGACAAGTTTCCAACAAGCTTTATACAAACAACAGTCTTTAAAACTTGTGTTAACGATAAAAAAACCCACACCATAATAATACACCAGATAACATATTTTATACCTAAATGTAAACACGTTACAACAATAACATTACGAGTATCTCCAGTATTTCATCAAAAAATGTTGTGCAAAACTAAACCAAAAGCGTTCAATGTCAGCTACAAGAACCTTACCATCACAATGATGTGAAAAAGTGTACGACTGTAACTGACACACTTAAACATTACCAAGTATTTGATAATGATGAGGTTTCCTTACATAACTGATTAACCTCAAATATCTGGCAGTCACGGTTGAATCAGACCTTAGCTACAATGGTGCGTCTATTGTTTACGGCGCACACACATTGTTTCATTCACACTTTTTATTGTTAGTACAGTCAGTGCCGAAAGTGTTAGCAGTTCAGTTTATTCAATGAAAATTATTTAATGGAAAACATGCGACTGTTGAGTAGGAGGTCCTGGGTTCGATTCCCAGGTCGGGTGAAGTGTTATTGGGTTTTACCATCAGGAATTTCTCAGGTACTGAGAAATGAATGAATGTGGATGTACTATTATTCACATCTATGCCTAACCCTCCAGGGAATAAAGGCGTGATGTCATGTACATGTCCTGAATACTACTGGAAAGGCTGAAAAGCAATTTAGATGGATACATGTTAGAGTGACATGCCACTTATTTTAAACTAGCTTTTGCCTGCGACTTTAGAATTTGACTATCAATTCTGGTTGAACTCTACTTGTAATAATACTCGTATAATTCAATCATGATTCGAAAGACACGTGGCGCCAACTATTTTCATAAGAACGTAATTGTTGTTTTCCTCGGGAACAGTACTTTTTTTCGGGATGAAAGGTTACCCTATGTCCGTTTCTGTACACCTGACAACGTATATGCAAAATTTCAGGATGATCGGTTTGGTGGTTTCGGCATGAAAAGGTAACAAACCAACAAACAAACTTACTTTCGCATTTATAATATTAGTATGGATTTACAATTATAAACCTACTATTTGCATGCCAATGTGACCGTGAAATATGGAGAACCTTATTATAAAAGAACATCTACCCATGTTTGCAAAGAAATAAATGATTCTATTTGATTTCATTTGAGTGACAGTTGAGTTGACTATCGAATCGTTGCTGGCCGTACAAAAACTGATCAGAAGTGTGTACCAAGTTATAGGTATCGCATAGTCCAATATAACTAAAGTACTAACCTACCTATTCACAGTTTTCATGTTTACTTTTATTATGGGTTTGGTTTGACCTCAAACTATGTATTTTACAATATTTGTGTTCATATTTATAATATTTAGGTAGATCGTCGTTACAGGTAGTCAATGGCCCGAAAGTCTGTCAACCAGTCTTACCGATAACGTCGTAATACGATACCGTTAGTAACCTCCACAACCCAGTACCAGATAGGCAGTCGCTCCATGTAAAATACTGGTATTGCGCTGCTTCCGGTTAGAATGGAAGCCAACTCCAACGTAGTTGGGAAAAGGCGAGGATGTTGGGAAATGGTGAGGAAGATACAGTCCTAAAGTTATTATACTTTAAATAATTTTACCTTTCAGAGTTCAGCGCCTGTAGTTTTTGTCCTGTTTATTAATATCTCTGTCTAGACATTTGCTATTAAAACTTGACATAAACCCCGCCTGTATCGGACTTTAAGGAGTTCCGGACTTTCGCTGGTGCATACGCATTAGCATAATCAGGCTATAATGTCCCACTGCTGGGAGCACAGGCCTCCTCTCTATGAGAGGGAGTGGACTGTAATCCACTACGCGGGCCCAGTGCGGGTTGGTAGATGTCACATGTCTTTAATTTTTTTATTTTAGGACATGTTTACTCACTATGTTTATCTTCACCGTTGTGCTGGTAAAACAAATTACACAAAGAAATGCGCCTGCGTGGGTTCAACTACAATTCGTAAGCTGGGACAGTTACCGCAGCTCTGCATTACTTTTGTTTGTGACTGTACACCAATCCCGCATTAGGTCACTGTCTGACCGTCTGGTGGGACAATATGTGCTAATTGTCTAAATCGGTAAGATGTAACGTGACTCGCAACGGCTTGGGGACAATTTGTTGTTGCATCAAAATTGACCGCGGCGAAAGTGTATGTACACACGCAGCACGCGAGTGTCGTGCTTTGCGCGTTGTGACAGAGCAATTAGACCTTGTTATGTGACTTATGAGGTTATGACGTGTTGCTGACCGATGGATGACGAGTTCACAATGTTACGTCGTGTTTCAGTTAGCAATTACGTCGGCGACTGTCATTTGTAGAAGTGGAATACGAATTATTTAAGTCTCCATAGGTCTTCGGACGCCTATGCATATTCTCGATCTTCCAAGATTTCGTATTCAGTATGTCCTAACTACTTTTTCATGGTCATCGGCCGATCCAGGCAGGGCGCTCCACCGTACTGCGTTCTCTCCTCAAATACTGGTCTGCTCCAACGGCCTATGGTCCACGCCAGTCCAGTGCTACTTTAGCAGATCAGTTTCCAGTGCAATTCTTCTCGCCCATATTAATAAAAAATATCAGCCCTCAACCATGAATTAACGTATGGTCATTCATAATAAGTTTGTGTTATCACTAATCTATCAGAAAAGCCCACTGACCAAGACTGTTTCACTTATAATTACTGCGACACGTAGGTACCTACTCGTACAAGTGCTACCTACCTAACTATTTATTTTTGCAATAAGGGACATCCTTGTCCCCGTTTACCACGGATTATGATAAAATTGTGTGATTTATGCATGGAATCACAGTAATTTAGTACTATTAATTCATGACTCACGATGAGTGGACCATTAAATGGTAGACTGCGGCCTCTAAGACGGAGGTACTTATTTATTATAATTTCATTTCAACGTAAAGTTCCATATGACAGTAATTATTGACAAAACCTTGATTTAAACGATGACTACTTAAAATTTTATTATTCTTTGTTGTCGGTACGTTCACGACGTTCCATCATCATTTACTGATTTTATGCCTGTACAACATAAATCTCTCAATAACCGAATAGCCTTGCATGTTGCAGACGAATCGAGAACTACAGTTTGTATTTGGAGAACGCTACTCGACGCACCCATACCTTTCATGTAATCCGGCTAATAAAATGGCTCCTCTTTAACTTTAATCTTCGAATTTTTATATTTTCTTTTCTTTTTGTTTCCAATTCATCATCATCATCATTTCAGCCGAAAGACGTCCACTGCTGGACATAGGCCTCCCCCAAGTGTCGCCACATTGACCGGTCCCGTGCGACTCGCATCCAGCGGATCCCTGCAACCTTCACCAGGTCATCGGTCCACCTAGTGGGAGGCCTTCCAACGCAGCGTCTTCCGGTTCGCGGTCGCCACTCCAGAACTTTTCGGCCCCATCGGCCATCCGAATGTGCCCTGCCCACTGCCACTTCAGTTTGGCTATTCTTCGGGCTACGTCGGTTACCTTGGTTCTCTTGCGGATGTCCTCATTTCTGATTCGATCACGCAAGGAAACTCCGAGCATAGCCCTCTCCATTGCCCTTTGGGTGACTTTAAGCCTTCTGATAAGGCCCATTGTGAGCGACCACGTTTCGGTCCCGTATGTAATCACTGGCAACACATACTGGTCATAGACCTTCGTCTTGAGACACTGCGGTAAGTTGGACGAGAAGATACCCCGCAACTTCCCGAACGCTGCACAGCCGAGTCGGATTCGACGATTGACCTCTTTCTCGAAGTTAGACCTACCTAACTGGATCGTTTGTCCAAGGTAGACATAATCGTCTACAACTTCGAGTGTAGAGTCTCCGATCTTGATAGGAGTGGGTGTTACATGGGTATTCAACATGATTTTGGTTTTGTCCATGTTCATTTTAAGACCCACTTTTTCGGAAGCTCTACTAAGGTCATCGAGCATTGTACTGAGGTCCTCCATGGTATCAGCCATGACCACTATATCGTCGGCAAACCGAAGGTGAGAGATGTACTCGCCATTGACGTTGATGCCTAGCCCTCTCCAGTCCAGAACCTTGAAGATATCCTCCAGTGCAGCGGTGAACAGTTTCGGAGATATGACGTCTCCCTGTCTTACACCTCGCTGCAGAAGGATAGGTTCTGAGATCTGGTCCTGAAGTCGGACTGACATGGTGGCGTTTTTGTACAAACACTTCAACACCTCGATGTACCGATAGTCGATTTGGCACCGTTGGAGAGACTGCAGTACAGCCCAAGTCTCGATCGAATCGAAGGCTTTCTCGTAGTCCACAAACGCCAAGCAGAGAGGCAGGTTATACTCTTCGGTCTTCTGTATGACCTGCCGCAGCGTATGTATGTGGTCTACGGTGCTAAAGCCTTTTCGGAATCCGGCTTGTTCGGGAGGCTGAAAATCGTCAAACCTGCGCGCGAGACGATTCGTGATGACTCTTGAGAACAACTTGTAGACATGGCTTAGAAGAGAGATGGGCCTATAGTTCTTCAGCCGGGCATTGTCGCCCTTTTTGCAGAGTACCACCACACCCCTGCACCATGCCTGCGGCGTTTTCCCCTCGAGTATGACAGAATCAAACAGCTTCTGAAGGGCCTTAAGTACCGGTTTTCCACCCGCCTTCAGGAGTTCGGCCGTAATTCCGTCATCACCCGGTGCCTTGTTGTTTTTAAGCTGTTTAAGAGCCATCCTAATCTCGTACAGGCTGACATCCGGAATGTCTTCGGTATAGTGTCGGGTCAGTCTAGCTCTTGGGTCGTTAGCTAGAGTTGCAACAGGATTTCTTGTTGAAGTGTACAACTGCCCATAGAAACTCTCGATCTCCCTCAGCAGCTCCGGTTTGGCGGATACGATCCTGCCATCGTCGCTCTTCAGGATTTCAAGGATTTCTTTGACGGAAGAATCGACAAAATGACAGATTATGTCGACACAATGACAGATTTTTTTGCACTATCTGTGATTTTGTCGATTTCTCCGTCAAAGAAATCCTTGTCTACGGTGGTCATGCTACGGGGGCTGTTTTAATCTTATTCCAGTGTGGAAAAGAGATAGCGCTAGACACCCTGTATAGCGATGTCGCTTTCCCACACCGGAATGACAATAAAACAATACTGTTTTAAGACGTCATGGTAACCCCACTGATCGGGAGTTGCAAGTATCCTTATGCAAATTGATTATCCATTTTCGTACCTACTGTTATTAATGTGAACGTATCTCCATCAGTCTGGTACATTTATGGAATGGACGTACAGTTCATTACATGCCACCATGTAGCCTCTGAAACGATTTTGAAGAAAGGTTCAATGGAACTTGACGAAGCAAACAGATAGGGCTAAAAGTAGCTCTGAACCTTAAACGAGTTTAGACCAACTAACACATTCGGTATTTTTAATTAGGTTAATTAGTTTACGGTTCACAAATAACACACCAACATTTATTTGTATGTGTCAAGGAAATCGCAATCTGCAAGCGGAAAGTAATTAAGGTAAGTGAATGCAATCATTAATAAATGAAATCCAAATATTTGGGATTTTTATTTGTTTTAATGATGAAATTGAATTCAATTTGCAATGATTATGGCGTAGGTAGGTACTCGCTTGAAACGCATGCAGCGCTTTTTACCTTACCGTCAAGAACGGTGGTTTAGGCATGACTTTAGCTAATATATTATTATTATCATAGTCTACTTGCTACCATGACGTGAAGTTGACTATACAGACGCCAGCACACCAAGCTACCCGAAACTGTCAAATTGAAAAATGACAGATTGTATCAGCTTGATGAGCTGACGTCTTAACTTCAGCGCAAACGCTAGTTTCCATACAAAATCTTAAACGACTATTTAATTTATGCTTGCAACCATAATTCGCAATGCAATTTAGATAAAAAGTCAATTTATTTGGGTCATCGATTCTTACAGTGTGTTCGCAAAATTGAGATTGCCCAATAACTCTATGTTGAGTTAATAATATGTGAGCAATATAACATGGCGTGAACCACCTGAGTAGATAATACATCAAAGACCAAGCGCTTTACAGGGTGGAACAGAAGTTTTTTTTTTTAAATTACCTATGAAAATATACAAGATTAGTTTTAGTATATACGAAACCTGAAACACGTGTCTAGTATTTTTATGTAAAAAATTTATGTACAAAATTTCAAAACTGTATCATGAAAAATCACAAAGTTATAAGCTTGTTCTGTTACCTGGTTGTCCGCATAAGAACGTGGTCACCACGCAGTACGTCGCGCACGCGCCTCCAGCGTCGTCTTGAGCTCACTGATAATAATAATTTGGTAGTAGGTACCTAAATTATTGCGATAGGTACTTAATGTCGCTCGTTGCCAACTTGTAACTTTTTTTAAATATTTTTGTGACAAAATATAACATGGTTTAAAAATTATTGGAATCGATTCAGTAAGTAACTGAATCGATTCCAATAATTTTTAAACAAACTTCTGAACAAACTTTATTCAGGTTTCGCATATACTAAAAATAATGTTTTATATGTGTGAGCTATAAATGCTGAACAAGTGAATACGTGGTAATCGTTTGTGCGTCGATGTTCCTTCCACTCTGTATAAATAATTCCAGTACTTTATTTTTTGTCTCGCCTATTGTCCCACTGCTGGGCAAAAGACTCCCTCTGTGCGGTTTTCTCCGCGGAATCTGTCACAAATGCTTCTAAGCCGACAGTATATAGTATGAGGTGAGTGTAAATGGGGTGTTGTTCCACAAAGGATGGGACGCATGACCCTGCCTTTCCTGTTATTTGACATCACAGGAGCTGATGGACGCTACTGAAAGTGCCAAAATCATCGCCAAATTTAGTTTATCATCGATACGCCAAAAGGCCTTATTTGGACCACTGGTCATTTGTTTTGTCCAGCCCGCTTTCTGCGGGGTCTGCTGGGCAAAGAACGAAGTATAGCTGTCTCATATTTGTTCGGTGCGATCAAAAAAGCACACTCCCCGTGTTTGTGCCCAGCGAGTAGACATCTTCCCTCAGCTCATGAGGATACAACCCAGCTGACGTGTTTACCAGCTCACCTAGAACGCGCGACTGTGCCATCTTGTCGACAATACTCTCACGTAGAGATACAGCATAACGCGGAAGAGAGGGGACAACCGGCTCAGTAATAAACAGAACTCGTACCGTGTCTCTGTTGCTAAATCTCCTCTGGCCGTAACAGCCGCATCAGCCGTGTAGAGTAATTTGATCTTTGAGGTCAGTCCGTGCAGATTTATTTGCATGTTTTTACGTGCTTCTAACTGAAAGGCGCCTCTATCACACGTTCATATTGATGATAACGTTTTTTAAAAATATTGACGATTTGTTCTACAAGTTTTTAAAGTCTAAGGGACCTCGCGAACTACGTGGATACGACTAGTTTTGTTCAATATATCGGTCGGTCATGCGACAAGTCGTGCTTGTGGTCGCGTAGTGTGCCAAGTTCCTATTCAGTCCCAATATTAATATGATTTAGAAAAAAACGAAAATTTTATCAGGTTAGGGTAAATTAGGAACAGTCACATGTCAGAGTAACTAAAAACTCGGTAAATTAATGTAAGTAGTAAGTTTGTCGATGAAGATTACATTCTCATTGAACCTTACATTAACTTTAACAGGCACATTGCCCTTTTAACATAATGTAAATTATGAAAAGCAAATTAGACAGCGTCGACCAACTGACATTTCTAGTCTCAAAGTGTCACATTTATTCAAAAAAATCTAGAGCCAAATTATTGGTATTTGTATAGAAGTTTTTGAAAGCCTGTATCTTATTACAAATGATGAGCAGAAAGTTCAGACAAGTTCTTGATATAACATTAGGTATGTAGGTATGTTTTAATTTAAAGAAACTGTTGCAAAACAAAAGTGGTTGCAATCAAGTAATTATATAAGTACGAGTAATAATATAATTATGTCTCAAGTTTAGTTTGATTAATTAAATAAGTAAGTTCAACACCTGATACAGAAACCATTCAAATAAGTCCGCATTTGTTTTGTTCGCAGTTTCTCTGGATACAGTTCATCCTTTCATTAGAAAAGGTTGGGGTACAGCTAAGAGTTTCATTATGACAACTGCCGCAAAACCACTTGTGGACAATAGCATTGTAGGCACAATAGAAACCAGTGTTGACTCACTGGTCGGCAAGATGACATTCAAAATGACAGAAATACGCGACCGACATCTAAATAAGGAAATCCCTTATCTTGAGAAACAGTTAAAAGACCTTAAAAGGAGAACAGAAGAAAAAAAACCAATTTAAAAGCCTCTTACCAGAATATAATTTACTTTATATTATACGTACATTGTAGGTGCTGCAAAATCCGTAAAAAGTTTTGGATCTATAGCATGGAAGTACTTAAAAGTTGAAGCGGTACCGCCTCTGACAGTAAGTTTCTTTAGTGGACCGGCTGGTAAAAAATTGGAGCAGTTGGCTGGAAAGATATCAAACGGTTTCATTAACGCTTTGGATGGCAGAATAAAAGAAATAGATGCTGAAGCAGAAAGAGAAAGGCAAGAAAAACTAGCCTTGATAATGGCACTTGAAAAAAAGAAGAAAGCTGAAGAAGACGCGAGAGAAGCCGCTCGTCAAAAAGAAATAGCAAAGAAGGCTCTTGAAGCTATTAAAAAACTCGCTGCCGCAGCTGAAGCAAAGCAAGCTGAGGAGGCAGCTAAGAAACCTAAAGCTAAAGCTCCTTCGAAAGCTAAAGCAACTAAGGCTAGGAAGCGGCCGTCACCAAAAAAATCTAAGCGGACGTAGTTCTTAATCTAGTGAGTCAGAAA
The DNA here is from genome assembly GCA_905163415.1 of Noctua fimbriata. NCBI lineage: Eukaryota > Metazoa > Arthropoda > Insecta > Lepidoptera > Noctuidae > Noctua > Noctua fimbriata. Next base: position 8,223,008 of record LR990922.1, on the reverse strand, counting down.
AATAAAGAAATAAATAATTAAAAAACGTAACAACGTACTTCGCTGTTCTAGTGCTACCGCTTCATCCGAGCAAGCATTGGTCCTGGATGCGATTCCCAGGTCGGACTAAGTGTTATGGGGTTTGTCCACTAGGATTTTTTCTGTAGCACCCAGGATCCTGGAATTGTGCCCATTATGATGATCGACAAAATTTCAGAGTGACTAAAATACAATAGCCTAATAAATATGAATTACCTTCAATGTACACAACTATGATCTGGTGGATGTCTATTTTTTTTTTTGGATAATGAAAGCGAATATGTGCAAATAGCATATTTTGTAGGTACCTAAGTAAAATCTTGAAATATGATCTATTCAAAATTTCAAGATTTTACTCACTATCAATGATAATGACGATAAACTTTTAAAGAAAAGATTTTATTTTTATTTATATGACCTACCCCGTAATGAGGGCTATCGTTTTTGAGCTCACCAGATGGCGCCATTATCGAGTAAGGTCCTGTCAATAATTCTATTATATACTAAGTACCAATAACTTCATAAATGTTTATTTTATTACGTACATAGTGTAAATTTTAGTCACATCATCATCTGCCTAGCCTTTTCCCAACTATATTGGGGTCGGCTTCCACTCTAACCGGATGCAGTCAACTGCATCCACACCAAAAAAAAAAAAAAACAAAAAAATCAGATACATGTTTACAAAATTCTCCCTAAAATTTGCATTCATGAAACATTTAAAAATCATTTTACTCCCAAGACCTACTAACAGATAAGATTATAAGTTGCTACTTAAAATCTTCATCATCATCATCATCATCATCATTTCAGCCGAAAGACGTCCACTGCTGGACATAGGCCTCCCCAAGGGGGGTTTTGCCATAATCGCCACGCTTGGCAGGCGGGTTGGCGATCGCAGTATGTTTGTTATAAAAAAAAAAAAAAAAAAATCACAGAGAACGCTGCTGCCCATTCAGTAAAATCTTCAAATCATAATTAATCAGGAATGGCTCGATCTAGACCACAATCGTGAAAATTAGTAAAAATAGTAACAAAAAGCACGCAACGCGCGAACACTATGATATCTGACATCCTTACTCTTACTCTGCTACACGAACGCCTCTAGCGGCGATTTCATGCGCGATAGCCCCCATTGCTTTGCTACTTTTGACAACTCAGTAAATTTTATTTTCTACGAAACAGGTCCGTAAACTTTATTGACCATATTATTTTATTATCCTTCCACTGCAAAAAAACCAAGATAGAGAAGGAAGCGCCGCTAAGTAATTTTCGATTGGTAGTCGGAGCACGCACACACGGCGACACATCAAGCTATACATTTCCAATATATAATGGCTTTCTATAGATTTTCCGTACAATGAGAGATCCGCATAAACTAGTTTGGTATAGCTTGATTGGTCGACGTGCGTACTCTACCCCGTTTGCATAAGCGGAAAGAGTTCGTTTTAAAACTAATTTTAAAGGCGCTCCCTCACATTGTACATTGCCTATAATGTAACACAGTTTAGTTTCGAGCTTTACCCACATCTGTGAGTGAGGAGAACCGTGTACGCACGGCGGCCAATCAAGCTATGCTAAACCAAATTAAGCTGATCTCTCATCGTGCGGGAAGCTCATACAAAGCGAAGTCAGGTTATACTGGATATGTAGAGCTTGATGTGACGCCGTGTGTACAACCTGTAATGATACAATTTGTAACAACGACTAGTTTGGATAGATAATTAATCGAGCCTTGATTGTTATAAGGAGTGGTTCTTCATTACATCATTTCGAATAGTATTAACACATAGAAATTTTTCATCGGAAAGAAAAAAAGTATTGCAGTTTTGTAGGGAACAGCTGTTTTTTAGGGTTCCATTCTTGCCGACTAAGATAACTTTGTTATCTTTCTGTCAAGACCCCTTTTCTCAGTAAGGCGTGGATGTATCAAGCTGAAATTAATATCAAATACTCAGGTCGGCTACCACTGTCAAACATGATCAAAATATATGACCGTTTATGTCGCATGTTTTGCGATTTCACAAGGGAATCAAAACCTATAGGGTACTTCCCGTTGACCTACAATCATGTTTGGCAAGAAGCAATGTCTGACGGCACATGTAAAGGAAAAAGTCAGAAAACCGTAAATATGTAGTATAATGACAAAATACCTACTAGTTTATACGGAACCCTCGGTGCGCGAGTTCTACTTGCACTTGGCTTGTTTTTTTTTCATTATGTTCAGGGTTCTAAATGATGAATACGTGGTAATCGTTTGTGCGTCGATGTCCCTTCCACCTTGTATTACAGGCGAAAGCTCCAGTGATCGCCTTCACTCGTTCAATCATTTTGTCCAGATTTATTGTTGGTGCAAGTAGAGATTTGTTTGAGCTAAAAGGACTCTGTATCTGTTATAATAGTCTATCTATTTCTGTGGTAATAATAATTGTAAAGAAGCCAGTAACTAAAACTGTGTTGAAAATGAAAAGGTGGAAATTAACTAACGGCAACTTCATTTAGCTATTGCAGCATAGATTTAAAAAAAAAAACTATATTTTTGACATACAAATGTATTTTATTAACACTTTTTGACAGATATTAACAGAAGTCACGCATTATTGACTCATAGAAATTAGAAAAACAGGCTTGAATCTCGAATAAACATTTTGAAATAAGCCTGAGCTTGTCAAAGAATAATACTTAGCCTTTACATTATCAAATAAACCTCTAAAATGTCTAGTATGAATGTAGGAAGATTGGCGAATATCATCCGTAAGTATTTTCCTTTCAGTAGTTTAGTGCAGCTACGCATTCATAACTACTAGATAAACCAATGTTATCCACAGGTGGCCGATGTATGATGATGATGCATGAATTGACTGAGATATACAGACCAGCCATATCCAGACCCAGGGAGAAACTGATGGAAGTGATCAAAGGTTATTTCGTTTGTTTTGTATGTAAGGTTCGTTTTCCACCAAGCAGCCTTCCTTCATGAATCCAGCCAGCCTTGAGCACCGAACTGATTTCAATAAAGGTGATGGCTGTGGTCGTCCTTATCGTGTGTAGGCCATGATATTATAAAGAAGATACGCTACGTTCATACTGAGCGGCGTTCAAATGTCGTTGCGTTGTTACGACTGCGATAGATAATACGGAACGTATGATGCAGAAGGAGATAGCTATTGCGCTTTGAATACTTAAATTACGACAATTGTCTGAATTTTTCTGCAACAGTTTGCGCGTGCTAGTGCGATATCTACCTTTTATTATTTATAATATCATTTTATGTAGGTATACCACTATCATATCTTACGCTTCCGGTCAAGTTGAACTAAATATCGTTTATAAGGAAATATCAGGTTAATTGTAGTAACCTCATTTTCTCCACAGTGGGCAAAGGTCTTCCTTTCTCTTTTCCATACAAATTTCTTTTGCTAGTGCCGGCTAGTTTTAAGCCGGTAGAAGTCAAGCTCGTCCCACCATCTATGCCATGATCTGCCGTGATGCAGCATTCAGCAGATGCTGAGAGGGTCCCATTATACGTTAGATGACATCCCTGCTACATTTAAATACTTATGACTTCTTCTAATCTTTATAATACATTATTTAGAAAAAGCAGAAGCCGCGACCAAGTCCGAGCTAGCAAAGAAACTGCGAGTTCTTAAAGCATATTACACCGTTGAAATGTCACCAATACGAGGGGGTGAATTGGAGGTACCTTACCAACTTTAGTAGCTACTTATTTTTTTTAAATAGTTCATTAGTAGTTTAGTCAATTCCCTGGAAAAAATAAGTCATATAGTACGCTACTCAAAAACAATCTGTTAAAAAAATAAGTTCATAAACAAAAAAAAAACCAGACCACTGAAAAATCACGCTCTAAAAAGTTTGAAACAAGTAAATGTTCTTCCTACTAATAATTTAATATTTATCGTCTATTAAATAAATAACTTACACGTTATATATTTTAATGTATTTAATATACATATATTCATAGCGATGTTCAGAGGATAGTCGTGCTCGTATGCCAGTTTGCCCTAAAGTTTATGATCCCTTTTTTAGAGTAGGTGGAATACGACCATGGCTAGCCTCTTTTTTTATTACATGACTTTATGTTCTCTAGAGGGCGCCATATCAAATTTAAAGTGACGTCACATATCCTATAACCAGCGGACGATCAAGACGATTCCAACGATACCTCATTTGTCAAATTATGATAACCAGTTTAGAAGTTATAAGGGAACAGATGAACATACATACATACCAGTCAAAATCATAACTCTCCTTTTTGCTTCGCCATAGTCGGGTAAAAACTGAAATCACCAATCAGCAGCCATCCGGGACCGCCATTTAAATATTGGTGCTGAGCTATTCTTGCTTACTTTTCGTAGTGTTGTGGTTGTGGGCGATTTTTCTAGTGGTCAAACACATTATCACAAGTCACCTCCTGTGCCAGGTTGATAGGGTTTAGGGTTGACCTTATTGCCATTAACTGGGCACAAATCCCATTGGGAAAATTGATATCACTTGTCCAAACTACAAAACTAAACTGCAAAAACAACCAGGCTAAACATAAAACTGTAGTATGATTTACTCAGTATCTAACCACAAGTTTTGGGCACAGCCATTTGATTTGGGTACTTTCCAAATTTAGTCTGACTAACACAATGCCAACTGCACTTGATTCGGTGGAACACAGAGAACAAAGGCTCGTTCCTGATGACCAAACTTCACAATATTCCACACTTAGAATACGCATAATCACCGCATAGCTGTCTTGATTATTCTTCTAAATTACGGCGCACAATGAAACGATTATCATTTCAGACCGGAATTACAGAATAGACAGAACCGCAGAACGGCAGAATCCATCTGTTTCACTCGACTTTGACGATAGTGATCCTCAACCTGACGCGCTTTTGGACGGCCCGTGTTAAAAGACACAAGAAACAAAATAGCTAGAGATGGTATGCTGTTCTAAAGCGATTCCGAGATATTTCGAATAAATATCAAGTATGTAGAAGAACGCTAGAAATCAAAATGGCGATGCTGTAACTGTACCAGTTACTCCATTACGCGACTTCCATTGCAAAAAAAGTTCAAACCTCTTTGCTGCTTAGTATCTCGAATATCTAAATAGTTTTTATGGATTGACCACAAACATGCTATTCCTGTTTTCAAAGAACATTGTCACCTCGTGTTCTGATATCCAAAGTGCGTCATATCTCCCAGGAAAGGAACAAAGAGGCATTAACAAACCTACACAACGACCTAACGAACACTAGTGAATGGCTTGTAGTCATGTTCTGCACGGTATCTTCCGAACATTACCCTATGGTTCTTATATTATGCCATTATCACACAAACAACGTACTTACATAAGTTAGATATTCTATAGAGCTATACCTAGCACCTATATAATGTACCTGCCATCTAACAGCTGACAGCTGAAAGTATTGAGCTTTTCCATTAGGAATTTCTCAATAACAGCAGTTTCGTTTGCACCCGGTTATTGACAATAAGCTCACTTCCTGTAGGGGACCTCTACATGGGACTCGGACATTTCTGCCGAAATTACTGTTTTCGCAAGTAGGTAAGAAATAAAATCAGGACTCTGAACACAACTGGTTATCGACCATTAACCCCACACCGGAATTCATTTATTCTAGTTTAGGTTTATGTACTCCTAGGTAAACTGGTTTCACCAGGTGTGTGTACAAATCTGTATTTTTGCGAATTGGTGTAAACGGATTCCACTGGTTCCTAGATAACACTCTTGGTCTTGGAAGAATAAATAAAATTATCTACAATACTCGAATCCCACCATACCATCATAGATAGATATCCTATATAGTTTGTAAGGTTTACACCGTGCGTCTATACGCACCTAAAAGTTTCAGCACTGGTAGTTCTAGAATCATGTAGTACCTAAAGACACTCTCGCCGGGACATTCCGAAGCAGGGCGAATGCGAGTGTATACAGCTAAAAGAGGAACTTCGGGACTAGACGAGCACTCCTATGTACACTCCTGCTCTCGCCCTGCCTCGGAGTGTTTCGGCCAGAGTGTACAGCCACCATAACAGATTTTTTGATGGATTTTGCTTCTCGCTTCTCCTTTTTCCTGTAGAGGTTTTTTAGATCCTCAATACAGTATACGGCCCTACCTAAATTATCTTTTGTTGCAGAAAATTTCGACTGACATAAATTTCATAAAAGATTTCTTGAAAAACAATTGCTACATGTACATGACGGTGAGGCAAGCCTGGCTCCTGTTCCTGGTCGGGTTGGAAATTTTCTTGTGGTTCTTCCTTGGAGAAACTATTGGAAAGGGCCATATTGTTGGCTACAAAGTATAGAAGACATATAACCGACTTCTAAAAATTTGGCGCTTACCTTTTTTTTTTCATGTACCTGTGCAAAAAGATTGTCAACCACACGTCCTTAGTAGAAATTTGACACCTGGCTCTAGTCCTTTTATTAATCCAAGGTGTTATCACTGACATGTACTACTACTAATGCCAGCTTAATTCAAAGACGTCACTTTCAAAAACTATCAATTACAAGGTTTCAATTTTGTTAAACTTTGAGATATACCTAGATGGTCACTTGATCAGTAAAGTTACCTACCTAAAGGTAAACGCACCCTTATCGGAGCCGAAAGAAGCGAAGAAGCCGAAAGAATCGAATCTTAGAATTACTTATATGAAATCCTACGTAACCTCGAACATTTATCCGCGCCGAATCGGACGAATAAATAATGTTATACGTATGACAGAACGTTTATTCGGCGCGGTCGATTCTTTCGGCGCGGACAAGTGTGCGTTTACCTTAAAGCACCTTACCCAAATTATTAATCCATTAATTATTATGTGACGACTCTGAATGGGGCAGTAAAACTTTTTTTTTTTTTTTTACCTGTCTTTGTCAAATTCACGTAATTTAACTACGGAATTTTAAAAACTTTGGCAAAATTACATTGTGAAAAAATTACAATTACAACAACCCAACTTTGATACTTAGATGAGATCATAAACAAATAAAATGATTTTTTTTTATCAACGTTGCTGTTTTTATTGTAGCCGTTAAAATATCACGCTTTGTTAGACATTGAGAATGAGTTTCCGTTATACAATACTTGATTATATTTTCATTAAAATTACAGCCAGACTGAAAATCGAAAATTTTCTATAGTCGCCTAGCTACACTCAACAACACTGCTGTGTTACAATTAAATCCCTATACTTCCATAGTAGTAAAATCAACCGCACTTCAGCGGTAACAAAACCGTGATCCCACCACCGATTAAGCAGACAGCCGAATTCTATTGGAACTCCGTAAGTAGGTACCTTTTCCGCTAGGACTGCAGCTCAAGGTCAATGTTTTAACATTCACGTCAAGTCTACCTGCCTATTAGCCAGTGGTACGATAAACACAGATGGTAGTTAGTAGTGCTAGCTGAGGCTGATTGGTAGTTAAATATGACCACACCTTTCTGATACGCATGCTGCATATCATGCTGTAAACTCAGTTTTTTTTTCCCAGCCTGCCGAGGCTACCCATCGGTACTCGAGAATATTGTAATTTGAGTTAACGCTTGGTGAACAGAAATGCGCCTGCCGCCGACCTTCTACTAACCTTCTATTGCCTGCAACACCAATATTAAATAAATAGATACGTGCCTATGTTAATTAATCGGTTTCTACAAGACTCAAAGACAAGCATCGCCAATATCGGTAATAAATCTACGAGGTTCAAATGGGACTCGCCGGGTCACTACTACAGGTTGCAAGAAAGCAGATGTGTCAGGATAGTCACAGGGCTAAAGAAACGCTGGCGGGACGTTCTTACCGGATTGGCCGGAGAAGGTGGAACATAGAAAGGAACGGAAGAATATGGAGGAGACTTTTGCGCAGCAATGGGACAACCAAAACAGATTTACAAAAAATATATATAATTATTGCCTTGCCTGCCACGAAGAAATCAATCTAATCAGACAGACGAACTGGGTGCACGCACACTCATCACAGAATTTCAACAACGTTACTTACTCATAGTCACACACGCACGACACAGATTTTGAGTACTTTGTTCAAACAAGTATTCAAATCTTCAGATTTGTCTGATCAGGGGGCTTACTATGACGTCATAAAGTAGGAGTAATTCCAGTGTGGGAAAGAGATGGCGCTAGACGACCTGTATAGCTCTGTCTCTTTTCCACACTGGAATTACTCTTTGGTAGGCCAACTGTACCTATTAAGGGCGCGAGGTCCTTAAGTACTGCATTTACGCATAATCGCTTTTATGCGCGTTTGCTTGAAATGCAGCGTTACTGCGGGAGAGCCCCCAGATGACATCGGCGCAAGCGGCGGCAGCGCACGCGGCGTTGATTGCGGCCAGCCAGTTCCTTTATCACCTACTTTATTCACGAAAAGGCAGCGTTTGAAACATATCGATACCCGTGACGGAGCACGCAGTGTCGCACGCGGCGTTCAACTCGCTGCGGCGCGGCGGTGCACGCAGCTTTGCGGCCAGCGAGTTCTTTTAATACTTTGTACACGGAGAAGCGGCTTGTGAAACGTACCGATACCCGCGGCGTCGCACGCGCCGCTTCACGCCCCGCGTCTTCGTAAACAACATCATAGGTACGTGATTTTTTTATAGAAAACACGCCTAGGACAACACACTAACAACGCATCGGCGTACAGTGTTAAAACCTGCGGCCCCGCGCTATGCGACGGGGTGCGGTGCAATGGGAGAATCGCCTTATGCGCGAGTCGCTGCATGCGCCTCCTAGCCGCTCGGTAAACGGATAAAAACGCACAGCGCGCAGTCGAGCCGTGCGCCGCCGCGAAACGCCACACCGCACGCAACGCAATGCGTCTCCGTAAATTACTCAAGATGCTCAAGTTATTCATAGCGTAAGGTTGCGATTGCTTGACCATCTAAATGACAGCCAAACGAGTTGATATTATTGGCTTTGAAGAAACGACTTGGTCTTCTAACATGTCGCCTTTCAAAAATATAACAATAGTCCAGTCATATTCGGGGTTTAAACTCGGAATGAGAGATATCTGTAAACTCGTATGGGGTACGTACTGGTGTTCTAAAAGTTGTCTCAAGTCTCGTAAATTTTCGGGTCTGCGTCGTAAGTTAATCAAGGTCAAACGTCACAAAAATCAGTTGTTCGCTATTATCTCGGTTTCTATAGCTCCAATGATGTTAACATTTATTTAAAATTGTAGAGCATAAAATTTTCGACAAATTTTGTTTTACAAGTGCCTAGACTGGAAGCAAGCCAGCGATCAGCAAGCTCAAGAAATATCTTGAGCTTGCTGGTAGTTCCAGCTCAATTGAGCTGGTCCAACCAACTAGGTACCTACCCTATATACAAAGTCATTAAAAGTCAAACTCATGCTTCTAAAGTGAATAATAAAGCTTTCGAAAAACAAATTAACTTCCAACGATCTGTAAATGTACTAAGTTTGGTTAAAATGAATTACCGAAAAATTATTTATTAGTATTATAGCTGTAAATTTCATATTTTGAGAATGCTCATTTTTTTGGAGCTTTTTTACTACCCTTCTAAAATCAAGACTGGTACTGTAAACTGGACCTAGCCCAGTAAGGTTAAATTTAAAAGCTATGGCTGTGCAGCAATATAGCTTAATAAATTGAAAAAGTAATGTAGGTAAATTATGTACTACAATCTGATTTGTTATCCAAAATTACAATTACATATCTATATTATATCTTATCTATCTTCCTAACTAACATTAATTGCGTGAATGGTGTACAACATACCTAAACGTTCTCCTCGGGTTTAAGTATTAATTATTGTCCGTTTTGTATTTATTGCATTGGCCAATCATTGAATCAGAATAGTTAAAATACCTAATCAAACCACTACGTACGTTCACAGCTTACTACAAGAGCATCCGTGGTATAAGTTGGTCACGTAAATAGTTTCGGCGGTGCTATCGTGCTGTATTTATATATTTAACTAACTAAAATTATTTTTGTAGTATTTATTGGAGTTGTTTCAGTTTTTTCTCCAAGTGGAGCATAAGTGGAGCTTTTAAAAGCTAGCGCAGTGATGTAACTTTCCGTTGTCATACAAAGAAAAATTAAAAAGTTACTTTTGACAAATCGTACGTCATTCGTTCAAAATGGCGGTGAAGGTGCAATGCGGTGTTTCCGCGGAAACGAAAAATATGGAATTATAATTTAAATGCAATCAAATCCAATAAAAAAAATGACAGTGATTGTGTATTGGTAGTACTCGCATAGAATAATAAATTATCTTCATCCTTACAAATTCTACGAAATTGTTTTGTTGGTGTTATATCGTGATGTTGCGGCGAGTCAACTTTTACTCAATATGTTTCGCGTTTGGTCTCAGTGTCCTTCTAATTCTTGCTGGAAGTCGATATGCAGATAACACATATTATCGTCCGTCCACTGAAAGCCGGAGAAATGTAAGGAACTTTTTAAAAGTTGAATATGGAGAGGAAACCTACACGGTGCATATACCCACACTCCAGTATGATGGTTCACCAGATATCAAGAAGTTAATGGAAAAAACGCGATCAAAAGTCAAATATGAACTCTCTAAGTACAACTTTTCAGAATCTGGTGCTCACGCATTGGAAGAATTAGTGATTGAATCAGGGGGCCGGCCCCTGCAGAGTTTAATTATATCAACATGGAGATCAGGAACCACATTTCTTGGAGAAGTATTAAATGCACTCCCAGGTACTTATTATCATTATGAACCATTACTTAAGTATGGAATTATACAAATAAGGGGGCCACCTGAGGCAGATCAAGCCTTGAGCACAATCAGGGCTATGTTGAAATGTAATTATGAAGGCTTAGAAGATTACTTTAAGTATGGAAGTAAGCATTTGAATCAGTTTAGCCATAACACCAGACTTTGGGACCATTGTAAATATAAGAAAGACCTGTGTTATGATGCTGAGTTCACATCACGGTTATGTAAGCTCTTTCCTTTCCACACCATGAAGGTTGTACGTCTAAGGTTGCGGCTCGTCCAGGAAATACTGGATGACAAAGAGTGAGTTAATTGCATTAATATTGTTGCCTAATATTTTACAAGCATTAACTTGTTGCAAGACAAACATAAATTAATCATACTAGATTTTCTTCTCATACTAGATTTTATTCTGAACACCACCAGTACACAATATTATGGTATATTGGTAGGGTTTACAAAATAAGCTGTATAAAATTTAAATTACATATATAAGTTGTGAATATAAAAATATTTGTTGAAATTCAAACTATAATGCAAAAAATAATATAACTAAGAAATACCAATTTGTTTACTTATATTGATATTGGAGGTCCATCAAAACGAGTTTCACAACTTTTATAATTTGGAGTAATTTTTTGTTTTTTAAATTAAAAAATTGGAGTTATTATCAAAGTACATGTTTTCAATTTAAGGCTAAATGTAAAGGTGATACTGTTAATCCGTGACCCACGTGGTGTGATGCAGTCCAGGCAGCACCGGAACTTTTGCCAGCCTGCTCCGGATTGCTGGGAGCCATCACTTGTTTGTGCCGACATGATTAGCGACTATGTGGCAGCAGGTCGCATACAGCAGCAATATCCTGATAGACTCATGTAAGTGATTATTTAATTATCCTTTATTTTAAAAGAGAAACCTTAAATTCACTTGTGGACGGGCAACAAGCAGCATAATCTGCTGGGTGAGAGAATATCTAGAGAAGTATAAAATTTTCCTCAAGAATTCTGAATAATTACTGATAATTAGCATTAAGGCAGCATTTTTGAGAATTCTAGATCTAAAATGGGTTAAACAGTTAATGTTTTTTTGCTAAAGGGAAATTCCAACAGTCTTGCTTTATAAAAATTCTCAGTTAATAGTTATTGAGTAGCATACAAAAGTATTTTAAATCAATCAAGGCATTCTTTTTCTGTGACCATTTATTAGAAACAGTTATCTTGAAACATACTTAAGATGTAATTGTTGATGTTTTATTTAACATTAAGTCTTACCAACATCATCATCAAACACTGTTTTAAGCTTTCACGGTTTACAACTAAACTTGTACTGTCACTTACGGGATATTTTCCGTGATTGTACAATGAACAATCACGGAAGATATTGTCCCAATTCATTTTGGGTCAGCGCAGCATGCCTTCTTCCATACTTCTCTATTACTCATCATCTTGTCCGATGTCTCCTTTCGAGCCATATCATCCTTCACACAATCCATCCATCATTTCTTACCAACAAGGAACCTGAAAATTCTTACTGAAAAAAAAAAGAATGTGCAACTCATTGATTTAGTTCCACATATAATAATATGAATTTTATCAGCAAGACAGATGTTGTGAGGAATATTGTACATTATTAAGGAAAAAACTAACATAAAACAAGTTTGATAACAAGGTAGAAACTGCTTATTGTTTTAGAAAACATATATTTACCCATATATTGAAGGAAATATAGCATGATACACACATTGCATCATTTACTTTAAATTTTTATTCAAAACATGTGTGCAAAAGTTAACATGCCCCATTGTAACCTTAGTTCCATCAGTTTGTATAAATAACATGTTCATTTATACAGAATGTTTTGTATCATCAGGGTTTGAGTGAAACAATGGCTGTTTAACTTGTACATGGGTTGACATCTGTTAAGATAGAGTCTCATCTGTCATTCTCCCTTTTATATGAGATTCGATGTCAATGAGGGATAGATTTCTTTTTGCTTTAAATATGGAATTTGTCATTTAGATATTCCTTTATAAATTCTTATCTCTATAATCCTTACTTGTATTATAAATACGAAAGCGAGTTTGTTTGTTTGTCACACGTTAACAGCTGGATAGATTTCTATTAAATTTTGCACATTCAGGTGGTATCAGCAACTCCACTGCCAAAGCGCGTTTTCCCTACCAAGACTAGGGTTAGTCCATAAGATTTTGGCCGAATACTATGCAGGCTAAAAGTATTGCACATCATGTAAATATGGCAAATCTAATAAATTTTTATGTTTACAGGGTATTGCGGTATGAAGAATTAGCACTGAAGCCTAATATTACTACTCATCAAATTCTAAAGTTCCTAAGGCTTAGTGCCACACAATCAATTGATGAGTTCCTGCAATCACACACAAATACGGAGGTGGCCGGTGTCAGTTCCACCTTCCGAGTTTCTCGAGATGTGCCTTTCAGATGGAAGAATGCACTGGACTTCAACTATGTGGATGAGATACAGGTATGCTAATGCTACTACTGCTCCAATATTTCCATACACATTTCTGAAAGTGACTCAAGTATTAAACATGAATATTACAGAGCAGATGAGATTATAAGTTAATTTTGCTGCTATACTTGTCGAAAGCTTCAGAAGTTTTTTAAAACATAAATTGCTTTTTACAGTGAAAAAATGTCTTCCAATGAAAAACTAAGCCCATGTTCATGAAGCCATGGACGACATCTAGAACTGGAAAATATCAGTTAGGTCCAAATGAAAAAATATACATGTTATAAAACTTATTATATTTTAGCAAGAAAACAATATACTAGTGTCTCACTTTTGGCTAAACTTTTTCTAAGGCCTGACCCAGACCTGGCCAAGCGCAGTTTACCCTGCTATACAAATATCAATACTCCATCTCTTGAAATAACGTCGAAAACTAATTACACTCACCGCAAACCTCTGACCGCATTGATGATTTCTTTCTGTGATTAATAAAGTTTGTTTATTTGGAATTGGTTTTCAAACGGCGCAAGGTTGCCAGTGTTAATTGCATTGCGCTGCGCTTCTCTAGGTCTGCGTTTACCATAGACACTTTCTTCCTGTGGTAATATGAGAAAGTGAGTAGTTTTGTGTGTAGATTTATTTATGTCTACTGATATAGTTGTAATGTGTTGTAATGTGAGTGTGCTATGAGGTACCCCTCTGCCTAAACCTTCGGGGATCTCATATCATGGCCTTAAACGGTGTAAAGAATTCTAGATTGTTCCATGGGTGTAGTGTATTATTGTTGTATTGTAATGTAGATATCTTAATAAGTTTTTAAGTGATAATCAGTTATGCTTTTCAAACTTAATTCAAATATTAGGTTCCGCTCCTCTTCAATTCTATACTAGAAAAAAATAAAAGAAAGAATAAAGTTTATTTGACGTCAGTTCATAAAATAAATAGAATAAAAAAGATACAAAATAAAAGAGGAATTAAAAAAAAAAAATCAAATATGTGCTGTGTGCCTCACGGCTGCGCCAAAAAGGTCCATTTCAGCATTCATGCCAGACAGGTGATGCTGTCTGACAGAACTAAATCTAAATCAAACAGACAGAAGTCGACTTTTGTCTGTTTGATCTAGTTTTTTTGTCACCGACTTCTGAAGCTAAAGTTATTTTTCACTTTTTTGTTTTTAAAGTTAATTTTATTTTTTGCAAAAAGTTTTTTAGTTTTTCCATTTTTAGTTGTTGTTTTTTGTTGTGTTGTGTTCTATGCATTTATTTTACATTTTTGACAATACACAACATTTCATGGTAATAGGCTTACCCCCATTAAATGAATATGCAACTACTACTAACTTTGATAGAAAATGTGGGCGTACACTGAATATACTGAAAACATCTGCGTAACCCTTTCGGTTGTACAGGCGTGATGTTATCTTGTGTGATTGCGTAAGCAATGCATATTTATGCGATAGCAGCAATCGCGGTTGATTTGCTGTAAGTTTTCGAAGAGTTTCGTTGTCTGTCTCCGAAACTCATCATCAGATCTATATGAAATTTAAATGGTACAATTTTGCAAATCCGTCTATGTATATATGACGGAATTATGTACATAAAAAAACACAAAAAAAAAAAACAACAAAAAAAAAAAAATTAAACATCAGAATTACCAAAAACCTCCCCCTTTTTGAAGTATGTTAAAAACGATTGCATTTAGCGGAGATGAGAATGTTGAGATGGATGTGAGGGAGTGACAAGAATGGATAAATTAAGGAATACTGAGTATATTAGAGGAAGTTTGAAAGAGGCGCCTTTTACAGAAAAATGAAAGGCAGTCGTTTGTCTTGGTATGGACATGTCATAAGGAGGGATATAAACTATCTCAATTTATCTAAAGCATGGCCAACTCTTCTGTCCCCGGTAATTAACTACATTTGCACTCGTGTAATTGATATCATCGTTGATAATGCGTGATTTGCGTCGTTTTGTGACATTTGCGTTAGTTCTGTATTTTGTTTTTGATACTGTTTGTAATTGAAAAAGTACATTAAGCAATCGGATTACTGTGACTGTATTTTTGTTCAGTAACCGGTTCAACTTTGAATGCCATCCTTCTAGAATTAGGTAGTGTAATAGGGAACGCATACACAACATTAGTTTTAGTATATGCGAAACCTGAAACACGTGTCTAGTATTTTTATGTAAAGAATCTATGTACAAAATTTCAAAACTGTATCATGAAAAATCACAAAGTTATAAGCTTGTTCTGTTACCTGGTTGTCCGCACAAAAGCGTGGTCACAAAGCAGCGCTTCCGCGCGCGCGCCTCCAGCTTCGTCTTGAGCTCATTGATAATAATAATTTGGCAGTAGGTACCTAAATGATTGCGATAGGTACAATATCGCTCGGTGTCCAACTTGTAATTTAAAAAAAAAATTGAGACAAAACATAACATGGTTTAAAAATAATTAGAATCGATTCAGTTACTTATTCTGAACAAACTATATTCAGGTTTCGCATACACTAAAAATAATGTTGTATATGTATTTTACAAATACCTACGATACCACTGGACCAGTAGTGCAGAAGGGAAAAAAAAATACCCATGACACTACCAGTAGTGCGGCTCACGCTTATACGCGCGCTAACGCTTGTGCTAGTCACGCGTGAAATAATAAGTTATTACAATACGTTCTAATTTATATGATGGTGACAATCGTTCGGTGTGTGAACCGAAAGTGAGTTGCCTTCCCTTCCCAGAACGCGACACCGCCGTCCGGTCGCCGTTGTGCGCCACGTTGCGCCGACTCAGCTTACATTCTTAACGCCAGGCTGATGCAATAGCTATGTGGAGTTAGGTCACTACCGATGGTTTGCGTAATTCATGGATAATTGATAGGTGCTTAACACGCGCTTCCAAAATTGAGCTTATATGCGCCGAAAATACGCTAATCTGAAACCGCCCTGACTATAAAAAAGCTCATACGCCGTCTACACATTCGTAAGTCGGGCTGATCAAAAACAGTAATGCTATCTCTTCTTAGCCTCACTTGATGAAACCGAACTGATATCTACACTATATCGGTGAGGTAAAAACAAAAACTGAGTAGGTCAAATGTTGCATACATTCCAGTTTGCTATATATCTGATCTTTAAGCTATTGCTCAAACTGGTTTGAGAGTTTAATCAACCTAGTATTTCTCGGTTCTGTTTGATAATCTTGTCTACGTTCGCTTTCAAGTCTGAGTATCAGACAACCATTGCTGGTAACAAGTTTTCTCACGGACGGCTAAATCGAAATTATACTATCATTCTCATAATGAAATTCGCATAATTTGAAATCCCCGACATTTATGATTTTCTCAAAATATAAGCGCTATGGTTCTTTGGTCGCAAACATAGCATTTACTGACGGAAATTTTTTTTGCTCGGCAATTTATTGGTACTTAACTACTGTGTCAAAGGTCATGTTATAAGATATTAGGAAGATTCTATCAAAGATATGACTTTATTAATTGCTCATCTGGTTTGATATTCCGTCTAATTTATTATGGTTTCACCACTGAGCTGCAAGCTGACGTTAAATAAAAAAGTTTGCCTCACGAAGCAAATATTTTTGCTTCGTGGGCGTTTCAAAGTATACATAAAAAGAACCACATGTTATTGTCTACGCGAATCCATTCTACACGCGCTGCGAGGTAAACAACCTCACAGCGAGATGAAATGTTTACTAATCAATCGTCGTATAATGTTTCAGATGGCGTGCAAAGAAGCTATGCTGTTGTGGGGTTACAAGATGGCGCACAACGAGACCCACATGAAAAGCAAAGATTTTAACCCCATAGAGGATTACACAATCTCACAGTGAACATACCATCCTTCTAACTACTACATTCACTATAATAATGGAACATTTCACTTCGACTTTTACATAATATACACGTGAGGAGTAAATAGATTCATATCTTGTAAGTATGAGTTTTGTTGCTATACATTTTTTTTTCTATTTTTAATCAAAAATACTCAATTGATTATGTATGAGGTGCAGACAACCAGTATATGCCTGCTCTGAATGTTTTCGACGAACCTTTTGGTGGGACTGTGCCGGGAGTGGGTCAGCTCCAACACTGTATCTTCGATGATCAATGGCGATTTGACTGTCCCTACATTCGTATAGACTGTCGAACTTGGGATAAATCTTTTATTAATCCAATAAGTCTTACAAATACATAATAGAATATCTTCTGGCTATGAGCTGTTACACTGCAGTGAATCCACCAAAAAATACTCAATTTTTACCAAAACTAAAATAACGCTTTCTTTTTTACTTTTCAGAAAGTGTTCCATTACTTTTGCTCCAGAAAAAAGAATTGGCTGTTTCCTAATATTTAGAGTGGCGTTGCTATTGCAAGACTTAAGGTATTTATTTGTGGCCTAGTTGTTGGCTTTTCTCATTATTTCTACAAGCCCAAAAGCTGAATTGTATTATAAAGAATGTAAACAAATTATTTTAAATTATTTCGAGATTGATAAATAGAATTAAATTATACTATCAACACATATGTAAAACTGTGTATGCACTGCTGTGTATGATGTTTAGGGTGTAAAAAAATCCTTAAGTACGCCAATTCTACGCGTAGTGACAAACTAATCCGTTTGATTGCGGACGATAAAGAACTATAATCGCTGACCTTAAGGGTCTTTTTACATCCGCAGGGTGACGCTGAGGGTACGACATTTATCCAAACCATGTGTGCTGGTATAGGACGCTTATATTTGTCATTGACTATGCAGACGCTCACTCGTCATTACAGTACATCACACCACTGAATTGGGAATTTAAAACCGTAAAACCGTACATTTTCTGAACGTCTACTTTCATTAATGCTATAAAAGTGTGCTTGAAAATAGCTGTTTTACGTTAGTTTTAGACCGCATAATAAATTAAATTTGTAAGAATGTCGTATCGTTAACTCTACCAAGAAAGTATAAATATATTATTTATTGTAATATCATTATTAATTAAACATCGAATCTCGTGAATAGCATGCAATATAGGATATTATTAATTTATTTACTAATGTAAGACCGATGCTAGTTGATTTTCTTACTGTTTATTTATATTTAAGACTGACCATGTTTCTATCGATCCTAATCTTCCATACATTTTACACGACTAAAGTTTGCGCTTTTACATTATATTCCAATGGGAAAAAGTACTTGGTAGTTATAATAAATTAGTGAACTCTGGTTGTGTATAGCACTGCGGGTGTGTCGTTATATCAAAATGTAAAAGATGGACCATAATGATGTAGGGGTCAAAATTGTTTGAACGAGTTCAGTGTTCTACTCATCGATGAATAAGGTTATGTTCAAGCAATTTTACTCCTTATACGCATTTAATTATTAAGCTTAGGCAACTTCGCACTCACGGAATTGACCGATTGTTGATGCTTCCATTATAGACACGTATAGTTTAGATATGCATTATTTTTTACCAAGTATTAACGTGTAAGGGTTCAAACAGTGCTCTTCTATTTAGTCTGTAGTCGAAAGCCCTCTTAGAATTAACAGTCTACCTAGATGTAACTACTTTCGGTAGGACATGGCAGGCGTTTTCGCAAAGCAATCTAGGGTTGTGGGGTTTGTGGGCGCATCTTTAAGAATATATACGTTTGGTTTTTTGGTGGGCTAATACCGAAAAGAGGTCATAATCAATTTGATTAACAAACGACCTCTTTTCTTATTTTGCAAGATACTCATAAGAATATAAATCCTCATGAATTCATGATGCCCATCAGTTACACAGTTTGGGTGCTCTCTAATGCTAAATATTCATATAATTACAAAAACCAAGCAGGATATTTGAAATTGCTAATTATTATTGTTATTTGTATGAGCGTTACCAAAGTGAATATCATCTTACAGCAGTTTTTCATTGAACTTATGTATACTCATATATTTGATTGCTTTATGCAGTGCAATGTTATGGCATGTCAATAGTGTCCGCTTTGACTCGCTGCAAGTAGTGGTTAGGTACACTGTGGTATAGTGGGGCTGCTTTAAATATTTATACATCAATATTCTATTTGTGCAAAGGTTTACGCTTTTCAGTTTGAAAATGACTAATATTGAGAGTAGAATCGTCCATTACCAAATGTAACTGAAATAATACTCGGGAAGTCATCATGGCCCCTAAAAATTAAATGTTATCAAGTAAATGACAAACTACGTAATTTATACTGAACCTCTTTCATGAATCTAAATAAAATTTATGTCAAATAATGGTTACATAATTTATATTAGGCACTAAATAAACCTAATGAATAGTTGTATGAGTAGCGATGAGATTGAGGATCCGAGGCTTTCAGGCACTAAGCCTATTGTGATACAGATATTAGACTTGGTGGTGCTCAACACACCACCCCTACACAAATTAATAAGTACATACATAAGATTAAGCAAATCGCGTGTGATATTGCCCGATACCGCGTTACATGTAGTGTTGTAAACAATATGGCACAAAGTTAGTAAGTGAACGTAATCTCCGTCCATGAGATATAATACGATCCACGATTTGAACGGCCCCTCAACCAGCCGTCGAGTTCCTCAAGTGAATTATACGTAACGAATGTCAAACTTACCACAGATACAATAAAATGACAGGCTGATTTTTTATATGAGACTTCGGGGTGTAAACCTAAGTTACAAGAAAATATTCTGTAAACCTAAGTTACAAGAAAATATTCATTAACTCTGTTTATAAGAGAATAAACCAGATTTTTCCAGGAATTGTACCTGGTCTGAACACTGTTACTGAAATAAATGAATATTTGCCCTGATGTCCCATTACAGAAGCACATACTGCTCATATTATGATTTCTATACTAAAAACGTAATTTCATTAAGGTCTAGTCATTTGCTTTTAGAAAATATATTGGGGAGAAGAATTTTGGGATTTGAATGCTTTTTTTTTATTACAAAATGGGGTTGCTCTTGACCTCGATCACGCCTGATGAAATTAAAAAGTGAAATTATCATGCTCACAGTTGTTATATTAAATGATCGAAAAACATTGCCTACAAGCGTATACGTCATTTGCGAGGTACTTAGTGACCCATGTAGAGTTGTATCCTAGATGTTCAACTGGGGCGGTAGGTACTATTCTAGCAGGCATCGTAGGGAACAAAACTTATATGACGAGTGCTTATGCTCATATAAAACAATAAAGAGACGAAGCTCTCTTTGTGACTTTCAGTTACTGTGGACCATTTACATGCGACATTTAGTATTTCTGTAGGTATAAATAAGTACGCTAATAATAACTCAAACAAATGGAACTATTAATGTAGTGAGAATTCATTAAGTGCACTTGATTATAAAGTAGTAACAATTAGGATTAAAATATTTGATTAAATCAACAACAAAACAACGTTGTATTTGGATGTATTCAGTTTTATTACAAGTTTCTCTTAAGTTTTGTTGTTGCAGCTGTCGTTTGAATTGCATTGAATAAAGGCTCGTTTACAAAGAGAATGTTTCTAGCTTCAAAGACGTGGCTATCGAAAAAAAACATGTAACTAATAGTAATACTGTACGTTTGTCGCACGTGGAAAGTTGAATATATATAATCGTAGGCAAATTTAGTGTTTTTTGCTTGAATAATCGCATGAGTGCAATAATTATTGCTGACGAGTACCAGTCGCGGGATTGGCATGCACATTCTAGTCACAAAACGGACGGAAGCTCTCTCGGTGTAAATGGGCCTTTATGCTTGAAACCGACACATGCAATTCTGTGTAACGAAAATGTTTTATGAATTTTTCTTGCAATACGTATTACTTTTTTTTTCGAATTTAAGCTATAGCTTTAGTAGGTATGTATTTTAATAAAAGTAACTTGTTTACGTATTATAATTTTGACCTTGTCTCTCTAAACTAGTTAGTTTTACAATAATCACTGGTGAACATGAGTGTATGCAGGTGATCTACCATGACGTCTTGAAGCAGGAGTAATTCTAGCTTAGGAAAGAGATAGCACTAGACGACCTGTATAGCTCTGTCTCTTTCCCACACTGGTATTACTCCTGTTTTATGACGTCATAGGAATCCCCCAGGTACAACTATTCACTGTTACATTTATGAACGCCAGGACTAAGGAACGAAGCTTATAAACTACCTAATGTCAATAAAATGCCATCAATTATTAATTAAGATAACATGCTTCCTGATAGATTGGACAATATAAAATATTCATTTATGCCTTAACGAAATACTGGTAGTGATATAGGTAAGGTTTATTATTGAATTGCATGTTAGTTATATTATAAATAATAATGATTTATAAAATAAACGTTCTGGTGGCTGGCTGGACCCAGTGTAGATTTTTTATCATATCATTACCATATCATAAGATATATACACTTATTGTAAAATGTTTATTCATTACAAGTTTACTTTTCAAACATTATATTATTGATGCTGTTTCTATTGGATCGTGTGATATTTCGGTTGTATTTAGTTCGTTTGGGTGTATCGAATCAATTGTTTTGATTGGTTGTAGATTCTTATATTTTTTTTAGGGCACAAGTTTAGGTGCATGCGTTTATAGCGTTGTACTGGGTGTGGAATTGTAATAAAATAGACGATTTTTGTAAGGATGCTAGCGAATTTATATCAACGCATAATAAAGGAATTCTATTTAGATTCAGAATTCCTAATAATTATATCGACTTTTTTTATATCGTGCGGTTAATAAATTATGCAAGCAATAATAAAAATAAACTGCATTAATTGGCCCTTACTTAAGAGTGAAAGTGGTAGAATTTAAGGGTAGCCTTATTAGAATAAGAGTTACGATTGAATGACTAAGAATGTTGAAGTTTTAATCTATAGATTGTAATAGCACAGCCGGCGTTATAATTGCAAACATTGTATTATCTTTTTATTTGAAGTTAATAAAGTTACAATAAATATTTTGGTTTTATTTTATGTACCTATTAAGAAGGAGTTACACTTTACATTAACCAACATTTCTATAAATATATCAGTGAGCTTTCCACTAAAATTCGCGCGGATGCATGGAGAGACTGAATTACCTTAGAAACGCGTCGCACGCGCCCGCGCCATTAAGCACTGCTAATAGGTACTGTCTCTTAATACAGACACGCAAGCGCGAACCAGCGCGAGTTTTAGCGCAACAAACTAGATGAATTATTGATGTAATACAAGTACAATTCTTCAAAGTCTTGATCCTCACGACATGGGACGTCAAAACCAATATTTCTCTCTTTCATTGCTAAACATGATAGAGCATACTGCTTAAGGTGGTGTTCCATCACTGGTGTAATGTCAGGTTCTTCAAAAATGACACCTGTAAAGAAAATATTATGCATTATTAAATATTATAACGTCGACGATGGGAAAATGCTGTAAGGAACATTGGAACGTAGGGATTTGCAACGTTCAGTACAGCTGCGAAAGTTGAAAATCACTTGGTGAAAATTGAATTCTAAGGGGGATCCGTCATCAAATTTCCTAAATAATGTTCTGTTAGATTCAGAACACTTACCGAGGGCTGTTAGCACAAGCAGAACTTCGATAAATGTGAAAATCAAGACGCCAACTATGTTCAACGTTAGGAGATGGCTGTGCCTGGATTGTTCGTCACTGTAATTTATCATTAAAATTAGAGACCAGAAGATACATCAATATTTACTGGGGAAAGGGATATACCTCTGCCTGACCCTTTCGGAAATACAGACATCGCTGTTTATTTGCAACAATCACTGTCATATTTTTGTCTGTTAAATCAGCAGTGATAGCCTAGTGGTGTGACCGTTGGACTGCCAAGTCATAGGTGTCGAGCTCGGACCCAAGACACACACCTCTGATTCTTTAGATTCATGTGCGTAATGTATTGTATAATTATCACTTGCTTCGGTGAAGGGAAACATCATGGGGAAACCAAACTATAACCATGAGAGATACATTCTCGACGGCTGTAATGCACAAGTCAGAGGTCCATAGGCGGCATAAAAACTGACACCAGGCTAGGCACTAACCTCACGAAAAAGAAATAACTGAAAGAATTCTTTTGCAAATCGCGCAATCGAAGTAAGGTTTGCTGTAAGAAAACCCAAGCTCGCCGTTGTTCATAAGCTATGTGGTAAACTGTTACCATGTATCACGTATTCAGTACATAATTCCGAGCCCACCCACATTGTAATTTTTCATCGAATATTTAAAAAAAAAATCACATTGCACTTTTGTAGGAAACAGACGATTTTTTTTTCTCGTCGGTGTCCCTTTCACCTTGTATATTGCAATTTGTGTGTATATTTGTTAATTTTGCGTGAAATAAGAATAAGAACTGTCATATTCTAAGAACCAGCCTAGATGCCAAGCTTTGTTGACGACAGAGAGCCTGATATTCGAACGAAGTGGTCGCAAGAGCTATGACTGCAGAGCGTGAGGTAATGGTTTCGATTCCTTTTTAATTGTAGCTAAACTAAGAGTTATAAATTAACGGAAATGTACCTTGTAACTATAGCTAGTGGCATTTTTGCTTAACTTTAAGTATCAATTATTTGAGTAAGTAATACTGTTCTTGCTAAAATAGCAGAGACTTTTGAGACTTCTGACATTGACAGTAATTAAAGTCAGTTGCCGATATAACAAAGTAATCTTAAAAACTTTTCACACTCTTCAAAGGAGTTTCTACTTAGTTGGTTTTTCGCCAGTTTTTCTTGCAGATAACAGCTGTTGAGCCTGTTGCCTTTATACGAGCATACATTCAGACTGGGCTATAACAGAAAACTCCTGAAAATGTCCTGATACTACGAGCTAAATACTCTGCTTAACATGGGAATCGAACCCACGCATAGCAGTCACATCCGCGACCACTGATTGAACGATTAAAGTTTTAGGCGTGATACACGCAAATGATCAGATCGGCCTGATTCAGCACAAGCCGGGTGGCAAAACCGATTGTATAGGTATATTTTGCCGCCCGATTGTGCCGAATTCAGACCAACATAAATATGAGTGTTGCCCCTTAGGTACTAATGCAATCCTATTACATGAAATAAGAAAATATTCCTAACCGTGGTATTGCTTATATGCCTATCTAAATACAAATACCTAATGATAAATTGTATTGTTTAACAGTCATTATGGCATTACTAATTTTGTTTGATCAGTTGTCTCTCAACCAGCTTATCGGGCTTTATTTTGCTGCCCTAAGACTGCACATTAACGTGAACGTCAATAACATTGTTATCGGCAGAACTTCGAGCAGGCTGTATACTGTATAACTACTCAATTTATTATTAGACGGGTTTTGTAGTCGCGGCCAGTCGTTGCGCGGGCGTGGTGAGACCGGGCGAATCGACGACGCTCAATTCGATTCGAAATTCGAACGCGGGTGCGCGCGCGTTCCACTTCGCCTTTGTTTACAAACAAGCTGCGTTCCAAAAAACTTGTGATATTTTGACATTTGCGTTAAAGGTAGGTTGTTTGGTTTACTTTTAAAGTTGCTGATTTAAATAGATTCACTGAATAATGTGTCACTGATTGTTTCTACCTATTGTATCATACGCCTGTTTCGAATGTTAATGCTAAAAAGTAAAGACGATCTTAAATGATTTCAAACGTTGTGTACACAACACGGTGGGTGTGCCTATGTATGATGCATGATTTGTTCACACATCTGTTGCGAGACAGCGTCGTTTCTAGCGCTATAAAATGTATTTACTTGTGGTATTAATAGCCGACATTATCATAAGTAACTACAGTGTTGATGCAGCTAACTACCTTCGGTGATCGTTAATCAGTTATTCTTATTAGCAATACCGGTCTAGTTGTACATATAAACATGTTTCTTTTTATTTAAAAACCAAGTTCTGAACTGCGTATTTGTGTCTTGTTTACGGTCATTGGACTGTTTTGAAGCTGGATTTTCAATGTCATTGATTTTTAATGAGTTTGAAAAGTTGAAATCTTAAAATAAAAGTAGTTCCTAAATAAAAGTTCAATAAGCTGCTAGTGATTATTTAGTGCTTTTGATCATCAGTTGTTATAATAATAACTTAGTGTATCAAGAGGTTACCTATTTATCATTTTGAAAACTAGTTAAAAGAAATAACTTCTGAATTAAGTACAAGTACTATAATTTAAGTACAAGTACTTTAAATTAAGTACAGGTACTATACTGTTTTAAAAAGCAACGTACCGCCATTTTCATGTCGGTTAAAAAACGAAAATAATGAGGTTATGGTTAGTTGTCACAAAGATATACTAGAACAAAAGTTTTAACGGTTCATTGACTTGATGCAAAAAGGGTTATTCTGGTGTCCACAATCAGGAATGTGATACCTAATGATACGACAATACAACGTCAACTCCCTGTATTGACGTATCACTAATCACTTTTTTTTTTATTGATATAATGTAGTAGGTGGATACCCCATACTCTTATATGGTTTCAGTTGTGGAATACACCGACGCACAAATGGTTACCACTTATTCAGTACTTACATCATTCGGAACCCAGAAATTCTTCATCGGTAATTAAAAAAAAACTGTTGCCTACTAAAGTATATTAAGTACCTACACGGTCAAAATGTATGAAAGGGCATTTTTTTAAATTAGCGATGGAAAATATCGATTTGAGAGGGCACACAATGATGTACCTACCTACTGAATACGAATACGTTGTAACACTGGTAACCGTTTGTGTGTCGGTGTCCTTTCTACCCTGTATAGCTCAAGTAAGTACGTGATAATTTCCTGGTAGGTAGGTAGAATGAATACAAAAGCTGAATAATAAACAAAAAAAAAGAGTAAAAAAATAATGCGTGGCTTAGGTATGTTGTAAATAGAACTTTGACCAGTGCGTTGACACTTGACTGATCTGTATAGTACTGAATGTTAACTTATAATTTTTGCGTTTATTGATAAGGTATCTTTAGCTGAAGATCAAGGACGAGAATAACAAGTTAGAAGACTGCTTGTCTATATCAAATGAGTATTCAGGCATAACTCATAAATTTATTGTATTAGGTATCATTAATTATTTTAAACCGTCATTCAAGAAGGAAGAACAAGTCGTCAAATAGCAAAATTAGTAGCAACTAAAATTTTGACAAACTCAGATACTAACTGCAAAAGTACCTACCTAACCTACCAACATACAGACGTTTTTAAACTAAACTATATTTATCTCAACCACGTTGTTCATTTGTACTAGTTTCAAAAATAGATTCAAAGTACAACGTCCTATATAAATGCACTCAGATACTGCGATACGAATAAATGGCGAGCCCGCGAAATTTAAACGTCACTCATCATTCTCTTGCTCTTATCCCAATTCATTTGGGGTCGGCGCAGCATGTCTTATTCTTCCATACTTCTCTATTGCTCGTCATCTCATCAGACACCTTCTTGCCATATCATTCTATACACAGTCCATCCATAGTTTCTTTGGTCTTCCTCTACTCATATACCCATCCAAATTCATACTCAAAACTTTCCTCACAACATTTTCCTCATTCCTCCGCATCACATATACCACGACAACCGAATTACCACACAACTTTTCAGTCACCGGCGCCACTTTCAGACTTCCTCTTATATACTCATTTCTTATTTTATCCATTCGCGTAACACCACACATTCCCCTTAGCATTCTCATCTCCGCCACATGCAAATGCCTTTCATTCATCCCTTTTGTGGCCCAACATTCTGATCCATACAAGACAACAGGTCTGACCATTGTTTTATAAATCTTCCCCTTAATTTTAAGGGGAATGCGGGAGTCGCAGATTGTTCCCGTGACCTGCCGCCATTTCATCCATCCCGTGTTAATTCTGTGCTTTACACTACCATCTATAGCGCTTTGCACGAGTGAACCGAAATTTAAACGTCATTGTTGTGTTGAATACCGTAACCAAAAAGTAACAATAATAAATTATAACTATAGGCACAGGTAGATGGTACCTTATATAGAAAAATGTAGGGCATTGACACTACCTTAGTAAGTCAGCAAATAGTAAAACTACAAAAGTTTAAAACTGAGATTAATTTTACTCTTATTTATTTAGGCCTGTCTGTTATGCCTATGAGGAAATGATATGACAAAAAGCGTGCGGTAGATTTTATTATACCGGAAGAATTAAAGTATTTTAACAGACACGTCGATCTTTTGGCCTTGGCGTTCGGAACCGCCATTTGACTTTGACATCAAATTCGACCGATTTTGTTTGGATTGGGGCTGCAACCGTCCACAACCATTTTTAGCAGAAACTTCACACTGGTTAGTATGGGAAAAAAATTAATAAAAAATTGGGTGTTGACCATATGCAGCTGGGCCGTTTATTTATATTATCTACTAGTGTCCAGTTCACATTTTGAATCATACAGAGAACGTTACAAACATACAGCGCCATCTATACCGTTATTTATCCAAAACACTATGATGAGCGGATCAATAACATAGACAGCAAGTGTTATAGACATGTGATGCCATCTACAATCTTCGTGTGTAACAATCTGTACCAGCGCCATTCCCGGAGTTATCTACACTACATCTACAGAGCACATAAACCGAAATCGCTTTATAAGCAGAGCTATCTTCGACCAAATTGTCATTGCAAGTACTCCAGAACCGGTTCCTACGAAAAGTCACGGGAGCCCCTTGGTACGTCCGAAATGATTGTCTTCACATAGACCTTAAAATGCCCACCATTCTCCAGTTCATGAAGCGCCTTTCCAAGCGTTTCTTCTACTCTGCTGTAAAGTACCGCAACCCCCTGATCGCATCGACTGCCCGATACGAACCCTCTAAAATTACTAAGATTCCCCGACCAAGGCACACCCTCGTCACTCCCGATGAGGCTATAACCCTCCTCCAAGAGAGCAGTAGGGAAACTAGTGCTAGTTTTCCTTAAGAAACCCAGACGCAAGCAGCCGTCTTTCCGTCCTCGCCGTCGAAGCCCGTCGCACCACCGCATTTCATGCCCTCCCCGACCCTTGCTCGAGCCAGCCCACGCTGCTGAGCCAGTAGTAATAAAACAGCCCCTAAATAATCTACATCAGATCCAGCCTGTCCCTTTTGCTGCCCTCCCCCAGCGAGGCCGAGGGTCGTACCCCGCAGGGGGTGCCCTTAGCGTGTAGTCGCTTAGTTTTTAAGTTTTTTGCCCTGGCTGGAGGCCTTACACTCAAGGCACCCACATGATAGTCCGGTTGAGCAGACGACAACGTCCTAGGTTGATCTGCGAGATGCAATTTCGAAAAAAAAAGAACAAATTGTCATTCACTAGCTAGAGGTATCAAAGCTCGGTACCCACGCAGCCAGCTCTGATTCTAAGTAAATCTAGTTCCTGCTTCGATAGCCTAGCCTAGTCTTCAGGAACTAGACAGCTAGGGGAGCGATGAAAGGCGATAGCCCGCAGTCCCTTTCATCCCTCCACTTAGGGACCACCTGTTAGATAGATTATTGTAATTGTTGTAAGAATGTTGCCAATGAAAATATCACCAAGTCAATGGGGCTTTAATTTCACCAAAAGGAACCCTACACCGTTCCATTAGAAAGTAAACCTTAAATACATAAGCGCATGGTCGAAATAGAGCCGGATAATTAGTGAATGGAACGGCTTGCGGACTCGTAGCGCGAATACAATAGGTAATCGCATTCCTTAGATATGGATTTAAGTTGCTTACAAGTAATTAGTGTGTACGTGAAGACTACTTATAAAAACTTATAAGTAGTGACGTGAAGACATTGCAACTGTATTGAATGTGTTTGTGCGAAGCGAATACTAATGTAAACAAAAGAGGAAATGTCGTCCGCAGAAGAAAACACCATTCTCTTTTACATGAAGCAAAAGGAACAACACAAGAGAGTGGCACACAAGAGAGCAACAAACAAGAAGAACAAACAGAACAGAAGGTCACTAGCGCACATTTCTCCAAAGAACAAACTGGTCGTCAAGTGTTATTGGCAACGGCACATATGTTACATCAAGGGACGGCGAAACACGTGTACTTCGGGCATTGATTGACTAATATAGATAGATAGATAATCGAACTTTTGAGATTCAAGAAAAACAAGCACCAACGGTGTAGTCTCACGGATGGGAGAAGGAAACCTGATTCCTATAAAACATGTAGTTCACCTGAAACCTGTCGGTTGCATCGCAATAAGATAGATTGGAAGTTATTCAAGAAGACTTATGTTTTGAAAACACCGTCTGCAAGATTGCTTTCCAAAAACATTACGATGAACTGGCCAGAACTCCAAACATTACTATTGGCTGACCCTACGTATAACATACCGGGCAAAATTAATATATTTCTCGGTGCAGACACCTTTAGCGAAATATAGAAGTTTGTTTAGTAAGATGTTCTGAAGGCAAAGTGGCACAGAAAACAAGTTTGGGATGGATACTTTCAGGTCAAAGGGAAGACAAATCAATAACAACACTACATGTGACAAGTATGGTATAAGCAGACAATGATTTATTAAGAAAGTTCTGGGAACTCGAAACAGGTTTATACAAGAAAAGAAAACTACTTACAAAAGAAGAAGAGATGTGTGAAGAGATTTACAAAAATATAACTAAAAGAGTGAATGGAAAATACACAGTGCACTTACTATTGCGGAAAGGAATATCTGAGACTCTGAAATTGTGCGGAGACACGAAAGAACAAGCTGTTTATAAATTTAAACAGGCGGAGAAGAAATTACAAAGGTCTCAGAGTTTAAAGTCAGATTATTCTAAGGTAGTTCATGAGTACATGAAAATAGGTCGTCAGTTGAAAAAGTCAGATCCAAAAGATAAATATAATAATAAATAAGTTTATCTTTTAATAATAAATCAGTTTATCTTTCTCATCACGCTGTAATACCTGAAGACAAGGACACAACGAAGTTTCGAGTAGTATAGTATATAGTAGTTACCATGCATCTGCGAAGGGTTCTAACGGTCATTCTTTGAAGGACAGCGACACTATGATAATTGGGCCTGTATTGCAACCTGATCTACGAAGCTTAATTATCACATGGAGAACACATAGAATATGACGTGTAGTAGGATACATAATTAAGATGTATAGAATGATAAATATCTCATAGTCTGGCGAGAAAACCATGAAGAAAAACTGGAAAGTTTCAACTTGATGACTGTAACCTTTGGTACAGCTGCAGCACCGTATTTAGCTGTATGAACGTTACAACAACTCACCGATGATGAAGCATTTGAGTACCCTAATACACTAGCAGTCTTCAGGAACTAGACAGCTAGGGGAGGGATGAAAGGCGATAGCCCCGCAGTCCCTTTGATCCCTCCACTTAGGGACCACCTGTTAGATAGATTATTGTAATTGTTGTAAGAATGTTGCCAACAAAAATATCACCAAGTCAATGGGGCTTTAAATTCAGCAAAAGCAACTCTAAACCGCTCCATTAAAAAGTGAACCTTAAGTACATAAACAACTAGGTATAATTAATATTAGGAATTCTTTTTTTTTGTTATATTTCTATGGATAGACATAGGTACCTTCGTAAGTTAATTTTCACCAGTTCATAAAATGTTACCCAGTATAAAAATATTCAGAATCGATCTTTCTGACTTGTGCCTTTTGTGTGCACTTGCCACAGAGTACTTATATTATACATACATACTCGAATATGGCATTTGCAAAAGTTTTTATTTAGTGCGGGACATTGTTGACATTTAAATAAAAACCTTGCGTTTTTATTTACACACTTTCACAGACTAATTAGCTTCGCAAGTTGCAGAATTTCCCTAATGAGAGCATTTAACTATAGCCTTTTAATTATGATAGATTCGTGATAAAAGTCTTTACCTACTCAGTAAATAAGTATCTTCCTGATACCGGTAAATTAGTCGACATCGGGTTATTTGCAAACAGGAAAAATAGTAGGTATCGACTTACCTACGTATCAAGAAGCAAATCTGTTGTACGTATTAATTAATTATATCTCTGTCTTTATTAAGTAATCATTACTTGGGCGACCGAGCTCTGCTCCGGTGAAACAACTAATTTTCCCAGATATGAGACCTAGCTAGATCGATTTTTCGCCCCCGTTAACTCCTATATTGCAATTTTCATCGAAATTGTTAGAGCCGTTTTCGAGAACGTGATTACAAATAAATATGATGTAATATAATATGCAGAGACACATCTAATAGTGTATCCACATTTCGCCAGTTATGTTTAAGTCCCATGTAGTGTAGTACCCCGGGCGAGCCTATTGCCATCAACTGGGCGCACCGGGCGTTGTTAATGACAACCTTGATGAAATCTAGCAAGGACTAAAACAATACCTAGATAATTATCTAGATTTTAACCTAGAACATTGTGTAATGAGCTAATAATCATTATGTTGTTCTAGCTAGATTGAACTGTGAAAATAATTATTTTGTTCTGCGAAGATTTTCTTATATAAGTTTGATGAGAGATTATTATTGAGCCGAAGTAAGTAGGCAGGTATAGTATTAGGAAGAACTAGATACTTAGGTATTTGGAAATAATTATTCTCAAACTAGTTTTCTTTATTGGCGTACTCACCTATGGCCTATCCATAATTGAATGATAAATGTTTGAATGACGCATTTAAAACAACAACAAAAAGGCCACTGATAGGTTTTAGAGAAAAACCGGCCAAGTGCACGTCGGACTCGCACACAAAGGGTTCCGTAGCACCAAACAATATAACAACAATACTTTTAACGCACGCAACAGTAGTCTATAAATGAAAGATCACTCAGCGATATGGAGATTCCAAGCACAGCACGCTGAGCCTTTTTTTTATAATACAAAATAGTATGACGGCCCGCGGGGTAAAACACTTAAAATAAAATGAAAACTAAGTACCTTAACTTTTGTTAACTGAACCAGTTAATTTAGAAATCTAAATAATAAATTAAATATAAAGACTTGACATGGAAAGGCTTGATTAAACGAAAAATTCACGATTCGTTCTTTTATTGTCTATTAATTGTTGTCGTTGTGGGTACCAGCACAACTTTGATAGCTTAAATCTCGAAAACGTGACGCTTTACTTGTTGGTATTGAAATTTTGATATCAGTTATCGACTGATACAGGTTTTATGCGTGGCTGATCAAATCAAAGTTGTGCTGAAGATGCCAGCCATCAGTGAATGAATTTTGTCTTGTACAAAACTTGTCAAGTAATGATACCAGCTATCGATTAATATAGGTTTTAAGCGTTACCGCAACTTAAAAAGAAAAATGGCGGAAGTTAGGCCGGCCATTTAATTCAAACCCCGAATTAGCAGAAACCGGATAAATTCCATACTTTTCTATTTGCCACGGAACGCTAACAATAATGTAGTCACTACAAACGAGTTCGATTTTTATTGATACAGTTGGAATTTATTACTGCTGATATTTTTAGAATTTTCAACTAAATGCGACCAATTTAATTCAAATGTTAGTAGGTAACTTACTAAAAGTAGAAATAAAACGTAATATTATCATGAAAAATAGGCTAAAAAAGAAAACAGACACCTAGGTTCTCCTATTAGAATGGTACCTAGTTTATAGAAAAAAAGAAAACATGTTAAGTTAAAGTTGGGTAACTTACCCAGATCAATCGTAACAAAACATCACGCCTATGATCCATGAAAAGTTAGTCAGAGGTGTACTTGCAGTACCTACCTACATTCTACAATACCTACATTGACATTTCGCCAGTATACGCGCTTTAGATGTGGAGTTACGGATACCAGCCGGATGTATGTACATTATAAAAATTTGAAGTCAAATTTCTTTAATAGATTTTCAACTTTATCGCTAAAGCATTAGATTCAGGGTTAACGGACCGGGGGCTGCCTTCAAGCGGCTCCTGCCCAACCTGGGGGGCCCAAACGCCTCCTGCCGGAGGCTCTACGCGGGGGTCGTGCGGTCCATGGCCCTTTACGGGGCCCCGGTGTGGGCGCGTTCTCTGAGGCGGCAAGCCGCCCGCTACCTGAACGCGCCCCAAAAGGGGATAGCCCTAAGGCTAGTCCGAGGGTACCGCACGATCTCCGGTGAGGCGGCGAGCCTCCTTGCCGGATTGCCGCCATGGGATCTGGAGGCGATAGTCCTCGCGCGCCTTCACGAATGGCGCCCGGAGGCACTACGTCTGGGGGAAACTCCGCTGCCGCGGCAAATCGCCGCTCAGCGGACAGACCTCCGGCGCGATCTCATGGTGACATGGAGAGAGCGACTGTCGCAACCCCGTGCAGGTCACGCCACCATAGTGGCGATAAGTCCCCTCTTTGAGGAGTGGCTAGAGAGGCGCCACGGCGCCCTCACCTTCCGCCTGACGCAGGTCCTTACCGGACACGGTTGTTTCGGGAGGTTCCTGCACCGAATCGGGCGGGAGGAAACGCCCGGGTGTTTCCATTGTGAGGATCGTCCGGAGGACACGGTGCAGCACACTGTGGAGGCCTGCCCCGCTTGGGCGGAGCAGCGCCGTGTCCTCGTAGAGGCGATTGGCGGCGGCGATCTCTCGCGCCCGGCCCTGGTTCAAGCCATGGTCCGTATCGAGAGGGAATGGGAAGTCGTCAACTCCTTCTGCGAAGCAGTCATGAGGCGGGACGTGAGAGGGAAAGAGCCTCACGTCCCAGCCGCCGCGGGAGACGCCCTGGGCGTCGAGGGTCACGTGGTGGCCCGGACAGACTCTTTCGAACTGTCCCGGCTGCGGTACAGTTCGAAAGAGATACCGCAGCCCTGGAACACAAAGGGCAAAGAAGGAACATGGATGGGTTTTAGTCAGTACAAGTCTGACACTCCCCTCCGCTCCGCCCAGAGCGGGGGGATTTCCCACCCTAAAAAAAAAAAAAAAGACTCCGGGTATACTACTGAGAAATACCTGATGGAAAAGCCCAATACCACTTCGACCAACCTGGGAATCGAACTCACGAGGTCATGCTCAGTAGCAGCGCTTGCTACCACTGGACCATCGAGGCAGTTTAAAATGAACTTTGGTGCTGGTAATGATCGACAATAACTTAATTTATTTATTATTCACAAAATCCACAGCTCTTTGAAATTTTAGCTTAAAATATATAAACTAATCTAACAGCCAACTACGGATTTACAATTTAATAGCTATACAATACATTGCTAAGTGTATAGCGTGGATGAGTGTGTAGGAGTGTGCCTGAGGAAAGCCCCATTCCACCGCAGTCGGGTAAAAAACGTCCTACTTATTAAGTACCCGAGCTCTTTATGCGGAGTACTCTTCACAGCGGTTTTTAAAGGCTTACAAAGGGATCGATGGACGGTTTGTTGTGGTTAATTTGTTTGTTCAGTTTGTAGGAAGCGAAACTGTTTTGAACTTAGTTGAAAGCTCTGCGGTTCCGCAACCACTGCCAGTGACTATGCTCCGTTTTTTAATTCCTTGGTGTTCAACCAGTATTTTTTGTCTAATTACTTAGCTAACGTGTTTTAGCGCGGAGGAGCTCGTGGCTAAATAATAACAGCCGCTCGGATCGATCTTTAGGTTAAGCTGTGCTTGCCTAGGTTGGTCTGTGGATAGGTGACCACCTAATACATACCGAGTTTCCTCCGTGCCTCGGAAAGCACGTTAAGCCGTTGGTCCCGGGTGTCATTCAGATCTTTGACAGTCGTTAGGTAGTCAGTGGCCCAAAAAGTCTGACATCCAGTCTTACCAAGGAGTATCTATTACCCAGTACTAACTGGGTTGTGGAGGTCAGATAGGCAGTCGCTCCATGTATAATACTGGTATTCAGTTGCATCCGGTTAGATTGGAAGCCGACCCCAACATAGTTGGGAAAAGGCTAGGCAGATGATACTTAGCTAACGCGTAAGAAGAAAGGAGGTGTCAGACGAGATGACGAGTAATAGAGAAGTATGGAAGAATAAGACATGCTGCGCCGACCCCAAAAAATTAATTGGGAAATGATGATCTTAGATAACTAACGTGTTTCAAGACTAGACGGCCTACTCAGCAGTGTAATATAAAAAACATCGTTTTTAGCTCTCTTAAATATTATGTAACAACATACTGGAAGTTTAATGACCTAACCCAAACTCTGCTCCTCGTATTTTTATTCGATTTATAAATATCTGCCGCGCTGCCGCTGTAGCGGAAGACGAGTAACGTAGATAATATTATAAACAAAAAATAAAAGCATGAAAACACAGTGATTGGCGCACTTGTGCTCTTGAGATTTAAATTAATGCTGTTGCTCTGACACATCTCGGAACTTAATAAACTAGACTCGATTACGGTACAGTACACTCGAGTAACACAAGCTTGCGAGTACTCGATACTACGCATACAATTTCATATCGATACTTTACTAATAGGTAGATACCCGAGTTGGGTATCAATTGATTTGCTGCGGTTGACTGTCCCTACAAAGGTAAGGAATGTGGTTTAGAGTTTCTTGGGTATTTTGTTCCGTTCCGTGGTCGTAGCATTCTATTGAAAGATAATTAGGTTGGTACTTACTTTGATATCTTATTATCCAGTAAGGTTATATACAGCAGCATCTTTATTTATTTATTTAAGCCGGGAAAAGGCTAGGAAGATGCTGATTTGATGATATTTGCATTTGCATACTTAGGTAATAGGTAGCTACCCAACATCTACACACCTAATGATGCAGGAGAGCTGACAAGGGGCGATTCTCTTTGATCAGAGATTTTCTCTCGAACCGATGAGGATTTCTATACACGAAAAAGGGTGTAGCTGTGTAGCGTGCAGATAAACTTATTACTGACTTAGGACAGCAGCAGCTTACACTAAGCGAGATATGACACCAACCAACTAGTGCCGTACCTCCATTGGAGCCCAAAAGCTTGGCTTGCTCTTGATGCTGACGACGCTTTATAATTTCAATGATTCTGGGCTATGGGCTTGCCCTATGACCCTATGGCTTGGGACGCTTGCCCTAGGTTACCGTAACCCTTAGGCACTCCCCTGCACTGCATCTGCATGTGATGTGATCTGGATTCTAACATAAAATTGCACACATTCCCACATGGCTGACATCGCATTTTGCATTAGGCGCGGTTTGACCTTAAGGTCCCACGCCACAAACAGTTGGGTATTGAATTGTCACTAAGTACTAAAATGTTATTTTATAGATACGTTTAATGCGTCGAACTTTACAATTCGATAGATTCTACTTACTGGTTTTGCTAAATTGTTATGTAAATAAATTGGTTCAAGGCAAATCCACCACGTTGTATTGATTCAATAATGGATTGATAGAACATAGATGCCATGGTTTGGATGAGGATTTCGTACATAATATAGAGAAATTCATAGAGCAGACCAGCAGATTAAAATGTTGTTTAAATGTATCGGGAATGCGAGCAGTAGTATTTAGATTTCACTAATTACAAATCTAATCAATATGAAGGTTTATCGGAAAATTACTATTTTCTTTCTTTTAGTTTAGTTCCAGCGATTTGCCACTAAATGGGTAGTACCTACATACCTAATAATTGTCGCGCTAAGGCACGCATTTTGATGAGATAATTACCTAACCCATTCGTTCCACCTACCGAAAATCTAACACCTGAACCTTAGTTGCCATGGCTGACCTGGAAGTCTTTAAATAGACTCCGGACCCAGGTTAGTCGCAGCAAGGAAAACCTGCTCAGGTGGAGATTCATTAATGACTCTGCCCTGCAGTGTAAAGTGATGTTGTTTTACAAACGATGGGGCACTTAATATCGTGTCCTGCGTGTCCTGTTGTTTATTCACCACAGGAACTGATGGACGCTAGCGTAAGCGCCGAACTAGTAGCTCAATTCTGTGCTGACACATTTTAGATTGCCGTCGACACGCTAAGCAGAAGATTACCTAACCTAACTTAACTAAAATGTTTTTCGATTTTTCCTTTTTGCTTCTCTCATTATGACTGCCTCCATTTAGTACTTTTGGACAATTAACTTCGAATAAAATCATCAAATGGCTCATGCATCAGTTACTGTTAAGCTATTAGTCTGCATCATTCCACAGTTGGGAAAGGCCCCCATGATAAGGCTGCGTCTCCACCAGAGATGAGCGAGGATGCGAAGCAAGGGATGTGTGTGAAAGTAACCAATCACATAGCTAGAATAGCTGTGAAAGAAAATAAGCGATATTATTGGTTAGTTTAGCTCTGTAGTAGTAGCTATGATGGAAACGCAGCCCTCATCTGACTTTCAGTCCTTTCGATCCAGAGCGAATGTGGACCACTCGTCTTTGGTTTTGTCCAGCTCATCCCACCGTCTTTTACTGGAAAAAATAGGGGTCATCGCTCATTTATCGCGGGTGACATGTTGGCAACGTCATAATGTCGCCCGTAATTACTTCACCTTGGACGCTTTATCACAGAGTTATCATTATGCACTTACGCAGGTTAACAAGGCCCAGAAATGTAGCCGTCACAATTTATTTATAAATTATTTACTTTAATGTAGTCACCTGGGTCATTGGGGGCTCTTATCTATCACTTGGGCTGTACAAACACGCATGGCTAGGGTTTCCATCCGTCCGGTCTTTGATCAGCCACAACAGAAGTGGTTTTTTAGGAAATAAAAAAGTTAAATGAGTGCTGAAAGACGAAATAATAAAACGTAAAATATCCGGACTTTTTGTCAAAACTTTTCAAATTTCGAAATGGTAACCCTACCGACGACTCAGTTTCCGACAGAAGATTACATGCAATTATTGAAGGCTGAAGAAGAAACCGGGTTTCGGGACCTAACAACAGTTACTTAGCTCTTATCTGTCTTTCGTTACCGAAGCCTTAAAGTTTTGCTATGTTTTTGTGACTTATATGTTTGTTACTCGATCACTCGGTAACGGCTGAACTGATTTAGAAGAAATCTGGCACACAAGCATACCGTACTTAAAAAAAAAAAATATGACGAAGATGCAAGCACAGTAACCGCAGGCAACAGTTAGTAAGCAATTAGTAAGGCATCACTCTAGTACAACTACTGAATGCTAGATGATTTGATTGTGAACCCTAACTATCTGTAAATACTGTGTACACCCAAACCATTGCTTTTCTTTTGGCTTTTTTTACTTTTAAACAACATAATGGAACGCATTGACCACAAAGATTTTCCATAGACAGAAAAGTCAGGTAGGTGGAGGTACCTACATAAAAATATGTTAATGTCATCAGTCGTTAGTGGGTCGAGTTTATGAAACGAGTTTGTTAAAGATAGTAGGTACCATAAGTATGAGCACCGCTGCGTTCGTATAACGTAGGTAGTGTAGTAAAGTTGTTTGGGTGTTTTTTGTTTTTCTCTGGACTGTGAAGTGTTTCTGAAAGATTCCAGACAAGTGATCGAAAGTTATAGATTGTCTTCCTTATTGTGTGAAAGTTGTGATAACTTTTTTCATGCCTGTTTACCAAGAGCAGTGTTTGTGTTCTCTGCTACCTTTATTACCTAAGTCAGTATAAACAGTTTTATTGGATTGATTCAGCTGTTCACAGTAAATTGTTCTTGGGAACCGTTTAAGATAGCTAACCGTATAAGATTTAAGATTTAGCGCTCTGAGGGAAAAACACGGTCAAATGATAGTGAACCGAAGTTACTGGTCATCAGAAGTCCATCCGTGTGCATTCCGCGCTGTTATCGAAGGGTGAGTTTATGACCCTTCGATAACTACCGTCAAGTGCACTGTTCGCTTGTTGGCAAATAAAAGTAGTAGACAAGAGGCCTCTCTTGTCTTTACCTAGTCGGCTACATAGCTCCCTGTCGACATGCTTGTGGTCATCAGTGTAGCTTAAGAAGCCGACTCCACCGACTGCACCCAGGACCACTCAGTCATGGACCGATGTCTCACAGTAGTGGCCCCAGGATCAATCCTTGTGGAACTCCGCACGATATTTTTCACCCCTTTTCATTCCGGCTCGAGTAGTGACGGCACTTTACGTCACGTAATTCCCGATGACATTCACCAAAACCCACTCTAACCAAAAACCATTTTTTATCCTCCCATAAAGTTCTAAATAAAACAATATTAGTAATTTGACACCACAAAATAAAATATAATATAATAACCTAATTGGAAAGTAATTGAACCTACGTTCACGGAAAACAATGCAAATGAATGCAATTAATTCAACTGCAAAACTAACACAAATTAGTGCGGTATTGTGTAATGCAATACTTGGGTTTCCCGTTTCATAGAAGCAGTTAATTTTTATAGCCATAATCATTAAAGTAATAAAAGCCAGGAAAATGTTGACTGTCTTCGAAATTTCGAATGAATCAATCATCTGTTTTGTACTGTATTTCAGACTAGCTTTTGCCCTTGGCTTCGCTCGCGTTATGATCGGAAATTATCCCACGGAATCGTTTTAAATAAAGTCTGTGACCTGTGACACTCGTAGATAATGTAGCTTTCCATTAGTGTGAGAATTGTTGGGATCGAATCAGTACTTCCAAAAATTACTCCCTATATTAAATCTTACAAACTTAACCTCTTTACGATAGATGGAGGACTTGTTTTGAATCCTTTATTGGCTCTTCTCTCGTTCTTTTTAAAACCGAGGGTTTCCTCACTGCATGTCCCATACTACTGGTTCTTCATTCGCGTCTGTATATCTACGGTTACCGTCTTTAACGAACGCTATGCCTATTTTGGGTGCTGAATGAACTCAGATGAATACAGGCATACCCCAAGAAAGAGAGAGCAGCGGTGGCCCAGTGGTGGCGGCCCCGACTTACGAGCAGTAAGTCGTGGATTCGAACCCAGCTAGGCGCACTACTTTGTGTTATTATTTCATCACCACTGCTCTCAAAACGGTGAAGGAAAACATCGTGAGGAAACCGACATGTCCTAGAACCAAATATTCGAAGACATGTGACATCTACCAGCCTGCACTGGGCCCGCGTGGTGGATTATAGCCCATCCCCTCTTGTAGAGAGGAGACCTGTGTCCCAGCAGTGGGAACGATAGGCTGATTATACTTATACCCCAAGACGCAGACAGGCAAGCAGGTAGTCAATCAAAGCTCTAATAAGTTCAGTACCAAATACAGATATAGGTACTCATAGAATCTTCATACTGTGATGAGTATATTGATAACAACATTG
The DNA here is from genome assembly GCA_905163415.1 of Noctua fimbriata. NCBI lineage: Eukaryota > Metazoa > Arthropoda > Insecta > Lepidoptera > Noctuidae > Noctua > Noctua fimbriata. Next base: position 8,182,648 of record LR990922.1, on the reverse strand, counting down.
TATGTTATCTCGCTGATAAATATTATGCGTGTGATACATCTGACGCAATTTTATAACTTGACTGCAGTATCAGCTTGATTGTATCATGATCGGAGTAAATATTTAGGCATGTGCTTCTTATCTTGTACAATATGACAGGCATTATTAGCTTGGTAATTAGTCTTAATTACCTCTTCTATAATAGTCGGTTAATTGCTGATAAACACGTCGTTAGGTTTTAAACTTTTAACTGTAAAAATGTATCAAACTAGGATAAATAATAATGATTAGTTATCACGCAAGATACTGTTATCACGCGAAGTGACGTCGAAATCAACGCATATCTGTGGAGAAGGAAAGTTTTACAAAATGTCTACTTTTGTAATTTAGTATTGTTTACTGTAGAGCGCTAGGCGCACTAGTATTCTGTTTAGTGTAATTAACTAAAAACATTAAATATCAAAAATAAACAAAAGTAATAATACAAAAAACATTTTAAGAATAACTGCGTAAGTTTAATGAGGATTAAATTAAAAAGAAATACTAAGATACTTTAGTGTTGTGTTAAACAGTGTTCGAGTGCTAGCCTAAGTATATTTTAGTCAAGTTTGGTGTGAACAAACTTCTTTACACGTTTTAAGTCAAAATTACGCAGTAAATAAAAATAACCACAAAAAAATACATCAAGGAATGTAGTCTTTACATTCAATATTTTTTATATAAATCGATTACCTACCTATGTTCTATTTCCGTACCTCCGACTGGTTTAAAAAAATCTTGTTGGCTTTGTACTTACAAGGACAAAAGACTATAAACCGATAAAATCACACGGTATAACTTGAATCTGAGCGAAAAAACGCGACGTTTTTCTGCCGCTCTAATTCTTCTCTTTATCAGCCTTGTTTCACCCACTACTAAGTACTTATAATCTTCTCTCCTTTGTTGATATTCTTCCCTGGTCTGTCCAAATCTGAACCAGGTCTTATCCGCTATCTTCTGAATGTCATCTGGCTGTTGGTCTTCTAACACTTTTTATACCGTCTCTCGGTAACCTTCATATTTTTGGTGGTTCAGTGAGGGCTTTACTCCACCTGCCATCACTTAACTAGTCTTAAGGGCATTACATTGCTCGATGACCTTGATGATTTTCTCCCTGTACTGGTTTTTGTTGACTTGCCCCGCACATTTCGCAAAATTTCGGTTTTTATTTATTATTTAAAAATATTAAAAGAAATAACAGAAAAAAAAACAATACAGATTGTTAAGTATATCATTACGTATTTGTTGTTACAAAATTCATGCCGATCTATTCAGCCGTTACAAAGATAATTTACAATTAAGGTTGAAAAAGGACCTATTTTCTACGATTAACCAAAAAAAAATTGAGAAGGTTTATTAAAATTTTAAACAATACAATTTATTTGTGATGAACTTAACTATAACATACTTTTTTTTACACGGAAAACGCACGAAGGGATTCATCAACAAATTTCTTTGAACATACGCTGTTTTTGGGATTTGAGCCATGTAATGCCCTTAAACATAGCTCATGGAATAAGCATCCAAGTTACTGTGAACAGTTCAAAAACCAATAAAGCAACATTATTTAGCACAGAGATTAGATAGCAGTTAGGTGTTCACATAAAACATCTGTGCTATGATGTAATTATTTGATAAACACTTTGTTAGTACTCTTATCGCGAAGTTTGTTGATGTTTTGGATTCGCACTCGCTCTATTTACTTGAAATAGCTGCGATAACGATCGCTGCGGAATAGTTAGTTACCGACATGAAATGTTACATAGTTCAACTGAGAGACTTGTTCCGGACAGCATTGAAAGTGATTCGACGGAAAAGAAAAGTTAAGAAGATCAAGGAAGGCAAAAAGGTAAAGTGCTTGAGCTTATATCAGACGCTTTGTTCGAATGAATGGTTCACTTGAGTGAATGTTCGTTTTTGTTCGTTCACACGACACTGACAAAGTTATGAAATAAAGGTGGAAGCGCCAGGGTCGCTCGAAATTCAAATTTTCTTACGTTGCATTGTTTGCAATTTGCAGGTCAGTGTCGGGTTGTAGGTATGTTGATTAAAATTTGATTTGCGACCGTAACAAATATGGCTTTACAGAGTTTTAATCATTTAAATTATCGATACAACCCTGTAAGTTCATTTTTATTCCCATTGAAACATTTCGATCATTTGGTAGGCAGTAAATATTATCAAGTTTCGGAATTCAAAATCGTTGGATCTTATGATTTTATTTTTAACTCTTGTCACCGTCGGCGTTCCAGCTTTATTAGAACCAAATGGCTTGGCACGCGACGATGGCAAGAGACCGGACGGCATGTCTTTGTTTCCATGGAAGATGGGTAGGCCTTTAGTGTGGGATGCAACTTGTGTCGATACTCTTGCGCCATCCCATCTTCCTAGCTCATCGTGCTGTGCTGGGGCTGCGGCTGCGGCTGCAGAGAACCTCAAGCGGCGTAAATATAGTAACCTTATTGGTAACTATATTTTCGAGCCGTTTGGGGTTGAAACTCTAGGTCCGTGGGGTCCGAGTGCTCACAGCTTTTTCAAGGACATTTCTAAACGTTTAGTTGACTCTTCCCGTGACCCAAGGGCTGGCTTTTACCTTGGCCAAAGGCTTAGCGTTGCCATACAACGTGGCAACGCCGCCAGTCTTTTGGGTACATTACCAGTTGACTACGTTGAGGAGGAGTTTTTTGACGCCATTTTTTAAGTTTATTTTTAAGTTAGTTAGTTAATATTGGTTATTTTAATTTATTAATGTATATAATATTTACTTTTGATTTAACTTTTGTTAGACGTTGAACTTCAAATGAAAGACAAAAATGAACATATAGTGAAGCGACTGAAATCTGCTTTACAATGAAAAAGTTTTGTCCTGGTATTTGTGCGATATAAAAAGTACTCTAAGAACCTTTAGTTGAGTTGAGCATCTCCTCCTTTTGAACGTCGGTTAAAAACTGAAGGTCGCTTCAGCAACTGATAAACAGCACGACCTTGACTATCGCTGAAAGCGATAACACCTAGCCCATGTGTCTGCCTTAAGCAACCGTCTAAAGATAGGAATTTGCGACATTTCACCACAAAAAGGGATTTTCTACGCTCTACTAAGCACCGAAAGTTGAAATTCAAACACCGCGCTTTAGTTTAGGCATTGATGTTGGGGCCGCTCAAGTATGGTGAGTTCCCAGTATTTCCCAGCGAGTCACACCCGATCGTGTCACAGTGTGACTTGTTGGGATTGTTTTTCCCGTCGAGGCACACACTGGTCACAGTGTGACTCGTTGCAACCTTTTTTAACTGCTGAATTGTAATTAAAAAGACAAATCAGTTAGCTTGGAGAGCCAAAACATTTAATTGAAACATTTTACTAGCTGAGCTTCGTATGAATTTAATTTTAGATGACTGAACCGGAATAATAAAATTGCAATGTGCAACAGTGTGACTTGTTGGGAACCCTCCTTGAAAAAAACTTTACAACGAGTCATAATGTGACCCGTGTGTGACTCGCTGGGACGAAACGAGCACAGGTATAAGTTTTAAGCACTGCCAGCCTTTACAATCAATATTAGCATGTATTGGTCACTAAAAAGAGAACGTATCGAGTCTACTGAGTCGGATTTAAAATATGCTTAGATAAGCGGTCACCGGTTTCGTAATGATTAGGTAACAACAAAACACAAAACGTATCCTATTCATTTGTTGGAGGTTTGATCAGAGCCCGACTGAAATGCCATCTTTACATGATAATACTAAGCAGAACTGTGGATCCCTACATACGACTGACTATTGAATGAACGAAATACAAAGTATTCTTAGTGATACGCAGCTTATAACTCACACAGGCCAGAATGAGTGTGCCACGCAGTCTCATTGCGGTTGATTGCACATGTCGCTTTCCTCGTGATGTTTTCCTTCTCCGCTTTGAGAGCAGTGGTGATGAAATAAATTAAACAAAGTAAAACCTGGGCAGAACGGAAAAAAAAATGTTGCGACAACTGTGAAGGGATGGGTAGAAAGATGAGGATGAGGTGCCTGGCTGTGTTCGAACTCACACGACCTATCTATGCCACATAGGTTAGTCGGGCCGTTATCAATGTGCCACTACTGATCAACTACTATTTTAATAAAGTGTGTCATATCCGAATGACCGTCAAGCAAGCACCCCACCATAAGCATTTGCAGATGTAAAAAACTGTACGATTACTATGTACTTTTCGTGTCCGGGTATTTAAGAGCGAATTCGGGCTGGCCAGTCATATAAGGGCGCACGCAAGGAAAACTCAAAGCATTTATTTCAATAAGACCATCAAAGGCACTTTTGAATGTCAAATAACACAAAAAAAGCGAAGCTACAGTCACAGTCACAAGGCATAATAACTTGAGAAAGTACTGTAGTTGCACATTCCAAAGCGTAGATCTCTATGGAGAAGAATGGGCAAGAAACTCCATGGACACTCTTTTAAATCAAAATATTCTTACAAAATCTTGGTTACATCGTTCATGTTGAGCTTATACATATATGTGAGAACGATGTAGAAAGACGTGCAAATTCAGAGCGTCCAGAGTAAAAGATAAAAACAACAATGAAAAGATAAAGCAATTAGAATAAACCGTGGCAGCTAAGAGATGACCAGTCCCAAAGAGTCGCTGCAGAAAGGGTCGCTGTTACCGAAATCGTTTCGTTGTATGGGAACCTCTGATAAATATAAAAATTACAGTCATCATACCGCTAACTTCGAAACCCCAGGCTGCTGTGAAATTCACACGTCGCCGTAGTTACAGTAATGATACGTGTAACTGACTAATTAACTATAGTTATAATTATTCTTCTTTCAGACGGAACAGCAGACCACAATGTCGATGATCTTGGATGCCATCGATCTTGAGCGGGAGTACTCCCCCAGCAGGTGGTCTCCGAGGTTCCCCACGGCGTTAGAAGTGCTTCAGAATCACGTCAAGCTTGTCACAGCAGGTAAGGAAGAGCAGGGTGCTTATTGCTTGCAACGTGGAACTCCCTGTAGAAAATGTTAACAGGTATAAACATGCTATAACTATTTTTCGATGAGAAATTAGAGGGTTAAGTCCTACCGACCCCTATCGTAAGTATTACGGTGGCAGCCTGGCAGGAATGCCGTTGCCATGTCGTTTACGTTACAGGTCACATAGTAGCCCATGCCTACCATGACATACATACAGGGTGTAAGGGACAGCCCTCCACAAACTGACAGGGTGCATTCAGCTCCTTATTTTGAATCATATTCCACCGGAATTTTTTTGCGGACTTTTTTTTTTAGTTTATTTTCAGTTACTATTCCTTTATTTTAATGTAAAATTACATTGCCTGTACGTAGCACTCCATTTATATAAATAATACGGCTAAAATCAAAAATCCAGCAATGGATGTTGAATTAATCTAACGAACGACGCGTGAAATCAGCTTTTCACTTTCTGCCTAACTACACAGTTCATCGAACTCGTCGTCGCTCTTGCCGTTGGCTACGTGCTTTGTGCCACGGTAACGATACATTGCGTTTGAGGAAATAAAACAAATCAATTTTTTTGGATTCCCATAACATTCCTGAAATATATTCTTGTACCGGTCATCTTAGTATGATCTACTGAATTCACCCCATCAGTTTGTTGAGGGCTGTCTCTTACACCCTGTATATAGTACGAGGCCCAACAGATTTTTGTTGCACCCCAACAGATTTTTCAGATGTTTGTTTTATACTCTTACATATATGTAATGGACTTAATTCAAGTTTCATGTCGGGGAACCCAGTTAAATATCGTTTCTTTTTTTAATGTGATCCTTATTAATGATATTTTAATTTGTTACAGCAAGCGACGAAGCTACGAACAACATCCCACACAAATTGGAGATCGAGTATGGATCGACACCTGGACAGAAACTCGACATTCTTGGAACAGATTTACCAAATGGTAAGTATTCATATTTTGGTTGTTTCAATACAAAACATACTCTAACAGTCCTGGGGGTGGATATACCGTGTTTTAATTATTGTGGATTTTTCGCTTAGAATTTCAGGCGAGATATTGACAGAGCATTTAGCTTAGTCTATAAATAAAGAATATGTTACAGCACCACTATCATAAACAGAATGTAATGCATACAAATAAACTATATGTACTATATTTTACTAAAACATTCAGTGAACAGGTTTTTTTTTCTGTTTTTTTGTTTTGGGTTTTTTGTCTAAACAGATATGTCAACCCCATCGTACCTTATTATTAACACTTAAACTTTACTAACCAGTTAAACAATTATTTAAAACACTTGGGGTAAAGATAGAAGTCACGTTGAAGCACTGTTATTAAATGACTTAACTTTTTGGCACGTTCAAAAGTTGTTTGGGATACAATTGATTGTATTAATTCTACGCTAAGATTCTGTCAAAAGTAATAAGAATTATTTTTGTTTTCCCAATATTTGATACTACAAAGCGCACTCAGATCGACAATCAAGCTAACTGTCATATTGTTTGACCATGACATTATATTTATATGCTAAATACTCACTTTTTAAAAATAAAGGGGGAATACTAAAATCAGACTCTATTACATGGATTGGGGAACTTCTGATATATCCACCTCTAATTCTCAGGGCTAGATTCTGTAACTTGTCTAACTTGGAGACATGACATTTTGCGCTACAATCATACATAAAACACCCATAGTCAATTCGACTTCGAATTAGTGAAACAGTGAACAGGTGAAAACGGGTTTTTTTTTCATTACTTTCATCAATTTGAGATTAAAGTAGAGAATATGTATGTAATTGAAAAACAACAGATAATAGGGGCGTTTCAAGGTAGCTATACCTAGGGCCCTCATACGTATCGATACAAGTTGATTGTATGAGTAGCTATGACAGGGAAGATAAAACCAGCATCGTTTTAAAGAGTTAGTAATGCCTGTTAGTAGCACATATAAAAAACCGGCCAAGTGCGAGTCGAATTCGCGCATGAATGGTTCGGTACTTTTAGTTGTTATAGCGGCAACAGAAATACACATTCTGTGAAAATTTAAACTGTCTACCTATTACGGATCATGAGATACAGCCTGCTGACTGACAGTCGGACGGACGGACAGCGGAGGCTTAGTAATAGGGTCCCGTTGGTTACCCTCCGAGTATGGAACCCTAAAAAATATGTTTACGCACATTTGTTCAGTTAAATTTGCTGGTAGCACTTGTGGCCAAATTACTTCCTACTGACCTTAAGTCTTTAAGAAACTTATTTTGAAATTATTATATGTATACAACATTAGTTTTAGTATATGCGAAACCTGATACACGTATCTAGTATTTTTATGTAAAGAATCTATATACAAAATTTCAAAACTGTATCATGATAAATCACAAAGTTATTAGCTTGTTCTGTTACCGGGTTGTCCGCGTAAAAACGTAATCACCACGCAGCGCGCCCGCGCACGCGCCTCCTACGTCGTCTTGAGCTCATTAATAATAATAATTTGGCAGTAGGTACCTAAATTATTGCGATAGGTACTTAAAGTCGCTCGGTGTCCAACTTTTAACTTTTTTTAATATTTTTGGGAAAAAATATAACATGGTTTAAAAATTATTGGAATCGATTCAGTTACTTATTTTGAACAAACTATATTCAGGTTTTGCATATACTGCAAATAATGTTGTGTCTATTCATCCAAAAATAACATAACAGGTACTTCTATTTTTAAAATATGATGACGTGCTCAGTTTTGTTTTAAATCGGTCAATGACTTTTTAATCAACCCATCTACTTTTGAACTGGCAACAACCTTCGTACACTTCCGAGTGTTGAAATAAAGTAACAAGTAAATAAACAATTAACAAAGTAAACTAAGTAAATAAATAGTTTGATTACACTGGACAAGGCCGCTTCACTACGGCCTCCTTTTATTTTACGTTAGTAACAAATAATATTTTATTTATTTATATAAACTGAGTGCCTCGTTTGTCTCGTGGGGTCGTGGCTGCGATTCCCGGGTCGGGCAAAGTGTTATTGAGTTTTTCATCAGGAATTTCTCAGTAGCGGCTACGGAATCTGGATTTGTCATTTTGTATGCACGTCATGTCCCTGTGACAAATAAATATTTGGTTTTTCTTTCTTTCTATTTGTGCCCGGTTGAGGGCAATAGGCTCATCCCCTATAACACGGGACTTAAACAAAACTGGCGAAATGTGGGGGTACTATTAGGTGCACCTCAGCCTAACCCTTCGGGGATTACAGGCGTGATGTTATGTTATATATATAAATAAAAAAGATCACACACACATTGCCTGAATTCACCTGTAAGTTACATTAAGTCATTCATTATCATATCTGATTGCCAACAAAATTACAGAATCACCATTAAATTACGATGAAAGCCACGTAGCATACAGAGTTAATTTTGTTTTAATTAACAAACATACATTGGTATAAAATTAATGTTTATGGAGTAAATATTAATTAGCACTCATAATTATTAATCATGTTGGATCGTACGTAGAGGCGAAAATACATTTTCCAATAGGTCATTTCAAAAGTTTATTGAAAATTTTTAAGTAATGTCTACCCCAGTTTTCTCTTGTCTGTAGTAATTTACTACCTAAGCAATTTGCATGTTGATGTCATCACATTTAGGTATTTTTCAATACAGGGTGTAAACGGACCCTTCACGAAGTCGCCAACCAAGCATTCTGTACATCAAACTAAGTAAGTTTATGCAAAAATTATTGATGGGAAACGACTTTTTTTTTGGGTGAAATATCACGTTTTACGGTAGGACTCGATGGAAAGAATTCAAAGCATTGTGCTGATGAATGGATTGAATGGTCGTGGTGTTTAAAGTAAAATCTCACATTAAAAACGTATATTTAAAAATAATACTTGTGAAAATGTTGGATCTTTGACCCCCAAGATCTCCGTGACTAGAAGGCTCCCAGGTATAGTCTAGAGCAAAAAAAATATCGCAAAGACGAGGAGAACAAGTACTTTTCGGCTTTGTTAAGGGTCTATTTACACCCTTTATTATTTCTCAACAAATGCAGACAGAGCGCATAAGTGCTTATTCGTTGGTATATGTTAGTTGCACAATACCTAAGATATTATTTACGGGTGTCAGCTAAAAGACTAGCTACATTTTAGAAAAAAACAGACATAACAGAATGCCAAAAGGTTACCAAAAAAAAAAGAAATCTGTATCGATATGATTTACCTGTACATTCAAAATTCATTTCGTTCAAGAAGGTTCCAATCGTTAAACGTTACCCATAAAAACAAATAAAAAAAAAACAACACGGCGGTTGTATTACCTTATAAGGTTTCAGTAGTAAAGGGTTTGTGGCACGTTATAAAACCCGTTGCTATAGGTGCAACAGATGTGCTCACATTACGAGCAAAACCATAAAAATAAACAATAAGAATACCGTCAGACGTAAGTATCTTGTCTCCCAATGTGGATTACTACGAATTCCAATGTAGGATCTTATTCATCCCAAATAAATTGAGCAGAGACGTATAAATCTGTGTGAATGTAAATGAGATGAAGGGAAGGTTTTTATGTAATTTCTTGACTAATTTTATTTCTAACTTAGTATTTGAATATTATGTTACAATTTAATAACAGCAGGTTAGTTTTAAAGATGCGGATGAAATTCGTAGGTAGGAGTAGTAAGAAAAAAAAAATTAAAAAGAAAACAAAAACCTAACCTAACCTTCGGGGATTACAGGCGTGATGTTATGTTATGTAAGTTAATGGCTTAGGTATGCCAAACGTGCATGGTCTTTCACATGATCTGACCAAGACAAAGTCTGGGCTTTAAGATAGTCTGTGACCTCTCAGCTTGTTTTGTGTTTTATCTCGGAGTAGACAGATATCAAACACTGAGCCCATCCAAGCCTCCTTACAGGAAAAAAGGTAGCTTCTCCAATCCAGAGGGTCTATTTCCACACACAACTGCTGTCTTTATTTTTCAAACGGTACGCTGATAAAGGAACCACTAACCACTCACACCTCTTTGCGAGAACCTCGCATTTTTATCAGCGAACAACCTACGTAGTGCAAGAAAACAAAAAGAAAATACCATTATACAAGGTGTAACAAGACCCTTAACGAAGCCTTCAACCAAGCATTCTGTACATCAAACCAAGTAACTTTACGCAAAAATTGATGCTGGGAAACGACTTTTTTTTTGGGTCAAAATACACGTTTTACCGTAGGACATGTAACGCACTCAAAACATTGTGCTGATGGATGCATTGAATAGTACGGCGATCGTGGAGGTGTGTAAAGTAAAAATCTTACATTAAAAACATGTATTTAATAAAACTTGTGATAAAGTTGGAACTTTGACCCCCAATATCTCAGTATCTAGAAGGTTCCCAGGTTTGGTCTAGAACAATAAAAATGATCGCAAAGACGGGGAGAACAAGTGCCTTTTGGCTTCGTTAAAGGTCTTGTAACACCCTTCATTTCAAACAATTTGATAAATGGTTGCCTCATTTTGTCCGCATAATTTCACCACATTTTTACTGACAGTTACGTACAAATTAACGGCACATTTTAATTACGTGCAATTAAGTGTAATAGTGAATGAAATTAGAATTAATTGATGGATGCAGAGTCATTGACAATCCTATTAGTGTGAAATGCGAATGATAATGGTATGTTGCAGTTTTGTGTTAATTGAATAATAATTATGCAAATGTATTTTGATACGATACAATTACTTCAAAACTTGCTGATAGCATTGATTGAGTAATTATTGAATTCATTTCTGACATAACATAATATCACGCCTGTAATCCCTGAACGGTTAGGCAGAGGTGTATCTAATAGTACATCCACATTCCGCCAGTTATGTTTAAGTTCCATGTAATAGGGTGCGAGCCTATTGCCATTAACCGGGCGCAATTCCAGACACCGTGGCTGCTACTGATAAATTCCTATTGCTGAAAATTGCATTAATATCTGTTGCGCAGTTTAAAATTATCTAAGCGTACAAACAGCGGGAGTGACTTCGTTTTATATTATGTAAAAATGAGCCGTGCGTTTGTTCTGGGGACATGACAATAATCACTTGAATGGCAGTTAAACTGGTCATGACCAGAATTTGATATTATTTGTATCAATGGTATTCCATTATTATCATACCCTTTTAATCATCTGTCTTGCCTTTTCCCAACTAGTTAGGGATGGCTTGCGGTGTGTTGTTATCTCATCATGCATAGCAAGCTGTATACATTTGAATGTTAAGCAGATATGAACCTAGACCATGTCTTTACAAACCTAGGTCATACTATAGGTTCGACACTGGTGTTGGTTTCTTTAATAAACCCATATTAATTTCTCCCCCAGACGCACCTATCCTCGTCTATATTCACGGCGGTTACTGGCAGGAGCTATCGCGGGAGATATCGAGATACCCAGCAGGACCCCTCCACAAGTACAGAGTGAAGACCATCGTCGTCGGCTACGACCTCTGTCCGACCGCCACCCTCGCAGACATCGTCAGTCAAATACAAAACGCCGCGAGATTCGTGTTCGAGTACGCAGAAAAAATGGCCTCCAAGTAAGATAACCCTTCACTTAGATAAATCATTGTGATGTAATGAACCGAAAACAGATAAGCGTGGACAAGAATATACATTTTGTTGAGAGAATGAAATATTCAGTTCGAATGGACAAGAATAAACAATTCAATAATTTAGTGAATGATCAATTGAATATTCGCTGGCGTGCTTTGAAGACTCCTATAACTGTATACTTGTAACTGGATAGATATGTGCCTACCAGAGAGGCATGGTCAAAATGAGCGTTAGACCAACAGAAATGAAATATCATATCATATCTCAAGTCATAGCTCTCAATTAGTACCTACTTCAGTTTATATAAACTATTGCAATAAGTACCAAAATCGCCGGAGAAATTGCAAAATTTTCAATTGGCTCTTTCTCTGGTTTTAAATGTTAAGTAGCTTCTTTTCCCATAAATATACCAAATCGATGGGTTCATTTCTAAGTCCTAATGAATATGTCATTAGAAAATATTAACTCTATCTTTGAAATTTCCAGGGGCGTGTACTTCGCGGGTCACTCGGCAGGTGCGCACCTCGTCGCCAAGCTCCTCTCCAACGCAGACTTCTTCGAGAACACGCCAGGATCGTCCCGCCTTCAGGGAGCATTCCTTGTCTCAGGGGTGTACGACCTCAGGGAGATCGTCCACACTTCCGTGAACGACGCAGTACAGCTACCCAACGAGTGGGCAGTGCCTCTATCGCCCCAGTTTGACGACTTCACACACCTGCAAGGAAGGAGAATACGTCTTTACATTTTAGCTGGACAACATGACAGTCCCACCTTCAAGAAACAATCCAGGGAGTTCTACGAAATCTTACACAACACCTGCTTAATGCAGAACATGTATTTAGAGATCAAAGACGGCATGGATCACTTCGACATCGTCGAATGTTTCGCGAATGATGACAACTATCTCAAGAATCTGTTGATTCACGACATTCGTAAGCATTTGATGTAAATTGCTTTATTATTATGATAGATTTGATAGTGCAGATGTGCCCACACCTAGGTTAACTATTTGTATTGTTGAAAATGCATTTTTTTGTGATTTAAAAATACCAAATCAAATGAATACTATTGTAGCAACGCAATTGTCTACAAATTGGGAACAAATATTTGTAATTATTCAATTACTGAACGAATTTCAGTTCGACGAGAAAGTGTTTAAATAAGCTTCATGCTAAATTTAAGGACTTAATTATCCTTATGATGAAATTGACAGCTAATCAAAACGTCCTAAATAAATTAAACACGCTTTTTGAAATAATAAAATTATTAATTAGTGTATTACTTACAATAAATATAATATGGATTCTAAAACAGAATGATGCAATTTTACATGCCGACATATTTTCTTATTTTTAAGTCATAAAACTGTTGTATGTTTAGTTTAAGTTTAATAATAAATATCTTTATGGTCGTATCTTCTACGATGACGTACGTACATATATTGTATGTTGATATCAAGGTATGTTATTCGTCTTAGATAGTCTATATATGAGAAATGAGTATTTCTCGAACGAACATATAATAAAATAATATCTATGTTTTATAACTAGTCGCTAAAAATAATTTTCAAAGTAATATTAAGTACGTTTGTAAAGCTGAGAGTACACTATGTTTGTACTACAAAATGTTTCGCGTATCTCCTGTGTGTCACAATAACGCAGATAGGTGTAGTACTATTGAATCGTGAATATAGTGAACACCCACCTTTAGAACTCGACCATTCGTTTCGAAACCTTACCCGTAATCGTAATGATTATATTAATCAAAATAATTAGTTGTTAAGTGTTTTAGCAATGTCATTAGACTTGTTACTGAGTAGTTTGTAAGTAGGGTAATATGCTCATTTAAAAAACAATAAAAGATATTTTTTTATAATTTTTTTGCGGTTTTCTTATAATTCTTTCATCTTCAAGGGCGTCGCAGATGCGTCATCCCAGAAACATGGCTAAGGCCCGAAACTCCATCAAAGCGTTGATGTGCGAAGCGGAGAGCAGAGGAAATGCGTAAGAGCTAAGGAGTATCCACCGCAGCAGTGCGGAGATGAGCAAAGCGGCTCTCATAGCAGTCCGCACTCCGCTCGCAGCACGCCGCTCTCGTCTCTTCTAGTCTCCGCTGTGCGCTTGGCCGCCGAGTGCGGAGGTTGTCCTAACAAAATACGAAACATCTCTCAGCTCAACAGTTTCCACTAAAACTAAACGGAGACGAGAAGTGTAAGTAACGGAATTCTATTGGTGGTTTCCAACACATCTCCTCACCTCTCTTCAGTGGAGTCCGGCCCATAAGAAATGAGTGATGTATCGGATCTGCCTCTGCAGTCTGCAACTACATTATTCTTCTACCCTTAGCCCAAGTTATTCATGGTCGGAGAAGCAGGTTTTCTTCTTCCATATTTATCTATTAATCGCCATCTCAGTACTCAGTGTAGTCACGACCTTTCTAGCTGCATATCTTGTGCATGTGAAAATCATAAGCTTGCATTGCTCACGAAAAGCTCTAATACTGTGTTGGATTTCCTAAATGAAAATAGAAATTCCAACGCGATTACATTTAAGCATTCAATAAGATTTCGTTTAGTGTTAGTGAAAACGCACATTAGCTACATAAAAACGGCTGTCTGTTGTCCTTATGCGAGTAATTTTTTTTTAAACGTTGCTCGCCTCTAGGAATTTCTCACACAAACAGCCAGACCCGGAACAACAACCCGTATGTCATACAAAAATTAGTTCCGTGTCAATCAAACCCGCGACGCGCGGTGTAGCAGCCAATTGCTTAGCCTCTGTACCAGCCGTGCAGTCATGCCTCGTTTATGGTCCTACCGGAGCGCGCATGATCTGCACCTACTCGACCTTGGAATTTCAGCACCGCGTCGCCAAATAACCGAATTAGGCAATATCAAAAACATACACAGATGTATATCAGGGATTCAATTCGCCTTTCAAACATCGTTATGAGCAATAAACAACCCCTGTAGATAAAATATAATAATGTCAATGTTGACTACCAGTATCAAATCGAATTTCAACTTTTTCTTTTGGGATTTATTTTATCAACAAGTCGTGAGCCGAATGACATTTTCTAAAGGATGAACTTCCATAAAAGCTTTCATTCTCTCTTCCATGAAAGGAACTTCCCCAAACGTCGCACGGCGTATCTATTGCGCCACTATACGTCCGCACGCTGATCAATCTGAGTTTCCACCCTGTTTGACTAATCCTCTGACCACGATGGCAATTCGAAGTCCACTTATAAAACGTGCATTGTGCCTGGCCTCGATTAATGTCGAAGGGTATCACAATACAAATCAGAATTTCGTTCAGATGTCTTTCTCAAAACTCACTGCTTGCGTCCAAGAGACTTATAGAGATGGACCAAATCCGGCTACACGTCCCTGGACTAACGCTTATCGCCGAGATCTGTCACCCGAGTCACGGTAACGCAGTGTAAGAATACTATCCACCAAGGGGAGCACCCATTAGCAGATGAATTTTCAAAAATCCTTCCTTTGTCAGCCTGGTGAGCTTTGTTTTAATATATTATGGAACTCTTGTGCAAATTATCATGCTTTTAGATCCATCAGTAGATTTGGTTCGTTGTATGTCAGTGAATTCAAGATTTTTATTGAGTGGCTAGATAACTCCAAACCTTGTAGGTATTCTTTGCCCATAGCATATTATGATCTTTTAACATATTTTTTTTATATTTAATTTTGAACATTAAGCTCGTATTTAAATAGAGCCTTATTTTGTTATATTTTTTAATTTTACTTATTTTATCCCGGCTTGTTTCAAACAATATTTTAAGCAAGACATCTTATAATTAATATTTTTGACGTTGTGATTAAATTGCGTTTGATTTACAACTTCACTTTATTCAAAATTAGTCAGCAGCTCAAAATAAAAATAAAATATTACTTAATTTTACCTTGAGCACCTTGAGCGAATCATTAAAGTTAAATCTATATTTATTAAAGGTCGAATACCTTTAACAAAAAGAATAAAAAAAACTCCTCAAGAGAGATGAGGTAGACAACAATATTTACATTTATAAATTAAAATAACTTAACAATAAACTTAAATAAAGGGTTTAAACGTCTAAGGTTCGATTCCCAGGTCGAACAAATTGTGTTGTTGTGTTTTTTTCATCAGGAATTTCTCAGTAGTAGGCCGGAATCTGATATTTTATATCCGGTTGAAAGCTTCCCTTAACATAGGAGTTAAACATAACTGGTGAAATGTGGACGTAGGTACTCCGACGCCTCTGCCTAACCCTTAGTAAATTACAGGCGTGATGTTATGTGATTCTTTTACTTTATCGTGTGGTTAGTGCCTAACCTGGTGTCAGAGTTTTTATGCCGCCCATGGGCCTCTGACTTGACTTTACATACCGTCGAAAAATATCTTTCAGGCATGCTGATTTCCTCACGATGTTTTCCTTCACCGAAGCAAGTAACAATAATACAGTACGCACATGAATCCGAAAAATCAGATGTGTGTATCTTGGGTTCGAACTTGAGACCTGTGACTTGACAGTCCAAGGGTCACAACACTAGGCTATCACTGCTTATTGTGTTATGTGATATAAACATAAAACTTATAAAGAGAGCTATTCGGTTCAATAAGTCCACGACGAAAGCTTTCCATTTTTAATTACCAACAATAACTGGAAATCTCGTTCCAATTACATTAAAAAAATGTTTGACATTTAAAATGTCAGCCGGCTACAAAGTTCGTTCTCACTTCGTTAAGTGCGCTTGATGTTCCTTACATCTTATTTACGCCGCGACGGAAATTCCGCCGAGCCTAACTCAAGGGACGAAACGACCGCTCCTTGACGAGTGAATTAATTCCTCTACAAGCCGTTTGTTCCTTTTGATCTTAAAGTTTAATTGAAACGCACCGTACATTCCGGAGTAGTGACTTAGTTATGTTTGACACTTTATTGTTATGCTAATTGAGGGTTGGGTGGAAAGAGACCAGGGAAAGACTAACTTAAGACCTATAACCTACCCAAGACACGCACCTCTGATTTATCCGATTCATGTGCGTATTGTATAATTATCATTTGATTTTTTGAAAGAAAACATCGTGAAGAAACCAGCATGCCTGAGAGATATTCCTCGACGGAATGTAAAGCCGAGTCAGAGGTCTATGGGAGGCATAAAAACTCTGACACCATGTTAGGCACTAACCACACGATAAAGAAAGAAGACCACAGCGGTGGGCTGTTTTGATCGTCCAGTCTTTGGGGCTATCTTTTCAGGAAGCCTCAAAAATAGCCCAGGACTGTCATATCTTGGCTTGGTGAGCCAATACAGAAATCAACTTTCACGATAATGAGCACTTAGGGACCGAGTATCAGATTAGTTGGAAGATGCCGTAGTGGTGGTAAGATCGGCTAGTATAGCCAGTCAGCAAGCTTTGTAGTGTGGTGAACTGCCCAGCACAGTACGGATGAGACGATCTTGGGTAGCTGCATATACCTTCATGAAGCAAAAATTAACTTTAATGTACATAGAAGCACCAGGGTAGAAATTCAATTTTCGCAAATGTAATACGTATGTATTTACAGAATTATCATCAATACAATCCTCTAAGTTAATTTAATTCCATTGAATGACTATTTCATGAAGAAGTAAGTGTTACGGTAGCGAATCGTATTTTTTTCAACATACAGCCTGACATTGACCTGCAATTGGCGCTTTCACCTAAATTAATTTTACAGAAACGGGTTTACCCTGGCGTTAAATACGTATGACATATTGACCTTTGATAACTGGTGAGGTGACAAATTTACAAAACCTAACCTTGCCCAAAACTTAATGTGCGATATTTACGGCCAGTTATAAATACTGTAACTTCCAAACACTCAAAAGCTCGAGGTACTTAGGTACGGAGTACTTATTCAAAGAAGTATGTCGAGCAAAGTTTTCAAACTTTCATTTTCTGCGCCCTGTAGTCAAACAAAATAAGAAGTGACAAGATTTTAAAAGTTAAAAGGTCTTAATGGAAATAAATCTGTTGGGATATAAATAGCAAAGTGAGAGAAATCTCTTTTCTAGATTCGTCATTTATTAGAATAAGAACCTAGTTTTATGTAACTTTGTAGCGTTGTTTGATTATAATATTGTCCAACTATATTTTGTATGACTTTCCAGATTTAAGACTAAGACTTCTTATTGTCATAATTAAACTGAAGTTTCGAATTTCTCACTTTTCCATTAGAAGAAGATTTAGGTACGGCATTTTACAATACGCTTTTACTACAGATCTGGTCTCTAACCAAAAATGTTGATCAAACAGTACTATTATTATTAGGCGACCTTTCACTTATATCCAATAACTAAGAGAAACACAAAAGACTTACGTGCAAATGGAGGGGCCCAGCTCCCTTCATTGTTGATCGTCTGCGCAAAAAGTTTGGTATTCCGTATTCCGACCATAGACACGATCCTACAAAGGCTACCTAAACCTCCTTACTTTGGTCAAATAATATTTAGCGGCCAGTAAAAACAAAAATTGGAGTAAAAAGAAATTTATCTAATCTTCACAGCTGATTAGTGGGTTGGGTTACCTTTCTTGGTTTCTAAAGGGTGAAAGTAACTTATTAAGTAGGTACTACCGAGCACACTGACGGTCGACGACGGTCAACCTTGTTACTCAGGGCGTAAGGGTGAAAACTGGTCGACAGTGAGTGAGCGCGGCAGTACATCCCACGCGCTCTAAATGAATGAAGAAATGAGTGACATAGTTATTCCCAAATGAGATAGGCATAGGTCACCCATTTCTTTACGTGGGTGTTATAGGCAACTGAAGGATCAATAAATTAATAAAAGGGTGCGGAAAAATATTGAATTTTCGCTCTACGGGTCTGTACAAGGGTCAACTACTAAACTGATATTTACATGCTATCGGATAGCAAATAAGTAAATCTTACCAACAAATGGTCACCGCCGCCTGTGAAAATCTTTTATAACAGAGAAATCACAAATGTGTTGCCTTCCCAGAGACAACGATGAAATTAATGTCTCATCTATACTAATATTATAAAGCTGAAGAGTTTGTTTGTTTGTTTGTTTGTTTGCTTGAACGCGCTAATCTCAGGAACAACTGGTTCGATTTGAAAAATTCTTTTAGAATTGGATAGCCCATTTATCGAGGAAGGTTATAGGCTAAAATTTCACGCGGACGAAAGTCGCGGGCAACAGCTAGTAAATATTATAAAATTGAAGAGTTTGATTGGTTGAACGCGCTAATCTCAGGAACTACTAGTTCGAATTGCAAAATTGTTTTAGTGTGGATAGCCCATTTATCGAGGAAGGCTTATAGGCTGTATGGCGTCCATTGATATTAACTATAACTATTATTGATATTGACCATTGGAACCAGAGTGATCTAGGGTACAACAGTATGTAAGTGCACCTCATTACTTAGATCAGTTTAGCATGACCTTCTCTTTGCAGACCGCACTAATTCTATAGTGACATGTTGTTATCCCTCAAGGAAGAAAACACTGAAGAGCCACATTAGTGTGCTGTGGAAGAATTATGATTTTTCTCTGCCATTGTGCTAAACCTCAGTAATGGTAAAAATTTCACTTAGATCACTCTGGTTCCAACATCGCAATATAACATCACGCTACGATCAATAGGACCGGAACATCAATGAAAATTTTTGCAAAAACGGGGCAAATAGTATTTTTATAATCATTTCACGCGGTTGAACGTCGCGGGCAACAGCTGGTGTTCCATATGTTCTGCATCGGCATCCACCATACCCACAATCCGGAACACAAAAACACTGTTTGACAGCAGAAAGTAGGAATAGGTGTGTACGTACGTAGCACAGCCTCGTGCTAATCTCCTTCACACGCACAAAGAGCAATCATCTTCAACGAAATATCATGCAAGGGTATATTAATTAGGTGCTAAAGGCAAAGTAGAAAGAACAGTGGAACATTCTTTACCGTCTCTGTTTGTCAAAAGAATCCCGAAAAAAAAAGTGTTTCCCTGTAATTAAACTCATAAAGGTACACTCAGGTAGGTAGGTACTAGATAGCCATGTAGCTGTTCCATCAAAACGAAATGAACCCGTCCGACGACTTACCTTCGTTTCATTTTGTCTCGAGCAAAGCTTTTAACACGGGAGCTGATTTAAAAACACAAATATTTACGAAATTATCTCAGCTGTGTACAGAGTTTAGAAATAAATTACTTATTTGGGACTTCTGGGAAAATTGTGACGTCTATCAAACGATGTAATGATTAGAAGACGTGCTTTGATGAGGTAGGTAATACCTTTCATAGTACGAGACAGCTTTATAATCACGAATTCTCATTGCTTTGTCTTTCTGTATTTGCTACTAACATATTAAATGACTTCTCTGCTCGTCACGTTTATTATTCATCATTTTAATTTGCTACATCTATCTATTGGCATACTTGTAGCATTATTGTGTAATAGTTGCTGCTTTTTTGACATCAATCGTAACTTTCGAAGCTGCCATTCAAAGCCACTTTTAATTTAAAACATCGCCAGCTGTTCATGAGTAGGTCTAGGTATTTACTGCTTCTACTTACTTATAATAATTTCCCACGAGAAAGCAAAGTTTGTGGGAACAATTTAGTCATCCACGTGTAAGTAAAAAACGATGAAGGAAACTTTTCACACACATCAGTGACTTCAAATACTTTATTCCAGGAAATGTGAACCTTAATGTAATGAAATAAAAAACAATTTCGTAAAAAATTAAACCTTCATAACTAAATCAGAAGTAATCAGCAACGATAACAGACCAACAAGGAACAAAGAAGTGGACCAACGATGTGCAAACAGGACCTACATAATAACATTATACAGTTAGAAGTCGAGGGCCGTAACTTTGGGCCTTATTTGTAGCCTTGTGGCCCATTGTCGTAACATATTTATTTATTTAGTACAGCACAAGCCATTAATACTAAATTAAGGAGCTCGTGGCTAAATAATAACTGCCGCTCAGTTCGATCCTTAGGTTGAGCCGAGGCTGGTCCGTGGATGCTTGTCTAGCCTTTTCCTAACTATCTTGGGGTCGGCTTCCTATCTTTCTACCTTACCGGATTCAGTTGAGTATCAGTATTTTACTTGGAACGACTGCCTGTCAAACCTCCATAACCCAGTTAGTAATGGTAATTAATACGATACCACTTGCCAAACTTGGTTGTCAAACTTTTGGGCCACTGACTACCTGTAAAGATGTAACAAATAAAGCATTAAATTAAGTAAATACATTCTGACACTGCTACTGTGACATTTCTCAGAAGCTGAACTTTTCTTATAAGAGTACCTAGATATGGTAATAAATATGTTAGTATACGTGCAAATCTGGTTGGGGAATAAACTTTATACACACCGAGAGGTGTCGAGAATATCACGGCTTATCTCGTCCGTGCCCCCGGCATAAGGAATGCTTTGTAGTTGGTTTTTGCTTGGATTTTTAGTTTATTGGGAATTTGGGACCGACCGACGCGACAACGATGTCTTGATAAAGGTATGGCGATCGGTTTGAATACGGGAAGTTCAAAACTGGGGGCCTAAAATGGCCGCTAAAACAGAATCATAAAAGGATAATCTGACGACACGGTTGGCGCAGTGTCTGAGCGATTGACTGCTGCGCTTCGTGTCGCGGGTTCGATTCCCGCACGGAACAAATATTTGTATGGCCTACAGGTAGTTATTCCGGGTCTGGCTGTTTGTGTATGTGTATTTAAATGTTTGTAAACGCACCCACTATACAGGAGAAATTACTAGTTTGGAGCAACGGTTAAAAAAAAAAAGAAAAACAAAATTAATCGTGTTAAAATTCTTAAAATGGTCACAGATGAAGATTAATAATATTATGAATAGTCACTTTGTGACCATTTTACGAATTGCAACGTAATTCATATTTATTTAATTACAACGGTTTTAATTACAGTACCTAACTAAAATTACAAAAATAAAACAGACAATTATAACACTATTATTTTGTATATTTTAATATTTGTTATAATTGTCTTAGCAAAATTAAGTAAAGCAAAATTTAAAGCAATATCATTCATTATTAGCAATATCGTTATGATTCTACTAAAGCAACTGAATGATGATGGTGATGGCTCTCTATCTAGTATTTGCCTCCCATTTCACGTCTCTTTCCCATTTTCATTGTTATTTCTAAAAAAATACAAAGTTTAAAAAAAATACTGTTAACCAATATTCATTGCTTTCTCTTCAAGTATGTATCCATACTTACGTATATGTAAACATAGCCTGTATAGTCGTAGGGAGGTTGGCGATAAGGTATAAGCATACTAGAGTAAGCTCACATTCAGACATGAGATTTCAATAGACACAAGATTGCTGATATTTATTTAGGAATCACAGAGAGTGGCTCTCACGAAAGCCTTCAATTTATTCTGCCAGAAAATGTAGTAAGTATAATAATACAGTAATTCTATAAATAGCTTAAGCTAATCACAACACTAGTTTCAAAACGGGCTTTTAAATATCCGGTCATGTCATAAATGACGAGCAAAATCCCATCCTGTCCTAGGCGGAAGCCAAGTAACCAGCAACCAAGAGTGACCTCAATGTAAACGACTTTGGCTATGTTTACATCTGATATACAAAAATGTTATGGTACTAGGACTACATCGCGTCGGGGATAGTGCAAATCCGCGAATCTACCATACGTAAAGTGCGCGTATCTGCACTACGTGTAGCTTTACATGGGAAGGTTATAAGTTTTTTTTTTCTTGTTTCAACGTATTTTGACCTCATTTTTACATGAATAGTATCAATTCATGTGTTCTAAGTATTGTTAACAGTAGAAATCTATTAAATTCATTAATTTAGTCGCTATGAAAATACTGAAATACTGATATTCAGCTGCGGATGCAGTTAGACTGGAAGCCGACCCCAATATAGTTGGGAAAAGGCTAGGCAGATGAGATGATGATGAGTCGCTATGCGTAATTGAAATTGGCTACATTTGTCAAATACGCGGAATTATCCAATGTTAGTTCCGCGGATTTGCACTACCTCCGACGATTAGGACTTTTAAGTACCGACGTATATGATGTTGACTTGTAAAATGGATATTGAATGTTGTTGATTCTTACCACTCCTGTAAATAAGTATAATTATTATTTTTAGACCTTATGTATCACTAGCTTATGCTCACGGCTTCGGCCACGTGGAGTTTGGTTATCCCACAGGATCGTACCACCGGGATATAAAGTATCCTATGTGTTATTCCAGGTCATAAACTATCAGTGTGCCATGTAAATCCGTTAAGTAGTTTTTGCGTAAAAGGGTAACAAACATTCATCCATCGATCCATCCCCACAAACTTTCTCATTTATAATAGTAGCAAGATAAGATTGTATACGTCATATTTCATCCGTCCCACACTTCAGCGATCTCGAATGTATGAGTACATTAGGCATTGGCCAAACATTTGAGTACACTTCTTGAACAGAATCACGATGCGGTGTAATCAAACCACTTGAGCGGAAAATTATATCTTCACTTGTAAAACATGTTAATCTAAAGTTGATGGATTATGCATGAAATGAATTGGTACCTGCCTACCTAGTTTAGTTTTTTCTACGTCTAAAAGTGTACGGTTGGCTGCACTAATTGGCTATCTAATTTTTTTAGGTATTTGTTTGTTTGAGGCTCATCCAATTAGTGAAGGTTTTATTTTGAAGAATTTTTACTTGTTTAGATTCTAACTAATATTATAAATAATATGAATGTGGGTTTGTTTGTTACGCTTTAACTTTGAAAAATAATCGTATTGCGATGAAATTGGGTATACAGGTAGACCAAGAGCTAAGTCAGGACGTAGGATAGTTTTAATCCCCGCATTATGAGCCTGGGCGCGGGCGAAGCTACGGGTATAAACTAGTTGTAATTAAATAACATAACATCACGCCTGTAATTCCCGAAGAGTAAGGCAGAGGCGTACCTAATAGTACACCCCCATTTCACCAGTTATATATAAGTCCCATGTAATAGGGGGCCAGCCTTTTACCATCAACCGGACACAAATCCTGACTCCGTGGCTGATACTGTGAAATCACTGATGGAAAAACCCAATAATACTTTGCCCGACTTTGGAATCAAATCCCGGACCTCTTACTCAACAATCGCGCTTGCGACCACTAGACCAACGACGCAGTCACTAAATATAAGTATAAAAAAAAGAATAAAAGTGCCTACACAGCTATGATAATTACTAAAGTCGTAAAACAAATATCTTACATATCTTGTAATGGCCCCTAACAAAAAGCAATCGTGTTACTGCGTAAATAAGCACATCACAACGGAGAAGTAAGAAATAGCTACTAATGTATCTACTAATGATTTATGATGCTGAATTTGCACTTTTCTCCGAGTTTGTCTATGTATCATTTATTTGCAGAATGTTTGGAAAATTTTCGACAAACACATAGTAATATAGGTACTTAGGTACTTACGAAGAGGAAAAGTATAAGTTGTAGTCTTGCATTTTTTTCTTTGATATAAGATGGTGGTCCAAAATGATTATGTGCCTCACCAAATATTCGAGAATAAATGAGCTGCACAAACATGCGCGTAATTTTAGCGGGTTCACACCATAAGACTAAAATTATTCTATACTAGACGTTGGTTCGCAGTAATCTGGAATACTGTCACAGGTATTGTCACCTCAATGTAACGTTCACTAGCAACCCGCCCTTACTTCGCACAGCGCCACCTATCGGGTCCAAAACTATATCTAATGTGGCCTATATTTTAAGTTAAGCATCTAGCAGTAGTGTGATGAAAACTGCGTTCAAATCCACGCAATAGTGTTTGCGTGATGCGTGTACAAACATACAGACAGAAAGACAGACAAAAATTAAAAAAAAACTATTGTTTTGGCTTCTGTTGCTCTAATAAATACTAAAATACCCCCATACATTATTTTTTCAATGTCTTCAATGTACAGACATCGGCCTGTTACAATTTTATTATGTGTCTGTTACGGCTAATAGCCGAAGTGCGGCTACACCTAGTTTTAGACGACTAAATCTAGGTGCGGCCGGTTAAACTTGATGTATCTTACTTATCTTCGGTTAGAACATGCAACCAATTTGGATGTTGCGCTCGCTCGGCTCACGCACGTTTTGTCACAGTTCTAACCTAACCTAACCTAATCCATTTGGTCGGTGTGCAATAACAAGGATACACAACTTGTACTGGCCGCACCTAGGTTTAGCCGGCTAGATCTAGGTGTAGCCGCAATTCAGCTTTTAGCCAAATATTTTTATAAAAAAAAATAATAACCTAAAACCCTAAAACCAGAACCTAGACCCCCCCCCCAAAACCTAGTTTTATGGGCATGCTGTGGTCTCCTATAATTGAAGGAACACACCTAAAAGAACATTTGTAATACTGTGTCCTATATTGTCTGTGTGTATTCTTTGTTGGAGATCCAAATAAATAAATAAATATCGATAAACAACGGATTGAGCGAGTCCAAAGGAGGTTTTAGTATCATTTATCTTTACAGAACCAAACACAAATCTTATAAGGACCATTTTCACCACTTTAAAGTGGAAGCGCCAGGGTAGCCCGCGAAATTATTATTTTTTACGTTTTCTGCAATTTTCCGGATTTTCCCAACTATGTTCGGGTCGGCTTGCAGTCTAACCGGATCCAGCTGAATACCAGTATTTTACATGGAGCGACTGCCTATCTGACCTCCATAAAACAGTTAGTCCTGGGTAATACGATACCTCTTGGTAAGACTGGTTGTCAGACTTTTGTTCCACTGACTACTTGTAACGACTGTCAAAGATCTACAAATACAATGAAACTCGTTGGCAATCATAAACAAATAAATCGCGTTAAGCCTATTTTTTTTAATAGCTTTTAGCCTAATTAGTAATTTCCCTATATCGTAAACGACCAATTTATCATATTGTCTATTTTAAACTAAAAATATAAACAATTAACAAAGCCACGGTACACACACACGGAGAGGACAATCTGCATCAGTTTGTCATGTTACAAAGTATAAATAAAGCCAACCCGCATGTGTTTTGTGTTGTAAATCAACAATGGAGTTATTGTACTCAGAAACTCAAACTCAAACTCAAAGCATTCATTTGAATTAGACCATCACAGGCAATTTTGAATGTCAAAACGAGTAAGTACCAAGAATTACTAAACCAAACAAATAAAAGCTTGACTAAACAGGCTTTAAAACTATCGCATAAGCCTAAGTCCTTGGGCATTCCAAATACCAGCAAATAAACATAATTAATTCCAAGTTATCCGCCAAAACTAGAAACTGCGTACAAAGTTACTGTGCAAGTTAGCGTTGGGCGGGCTTTGGGCGGGCGGCAGAGAGTCGCGAACCGCCGCCCAGGCCACACCGCGCCCGCACCATGTGATCCAACCATGCGATCGTACAAAGTCCAACTAACTAAAACAATATAATATTACTGAAATAATATAAGCAACAATAACACCTTGTTCTTAAAACGTGAGGCTGCGAAGCAATACCACTCTTAATCTCTTTAAAAATAAAGTTTAAAGTAGTTTTAAAGTTTAAACACCAGTATTATAACGTGTTAGTAAATGTCGATATAGTTATTGTTGTGCTTTTTGTCTACTTTAAAGGTAAGTTTGTCTTTATTAAGTTCTAACTTTTAATAACTTTAAACACATATTTTTGTAGTCACCGATTTGTTTCTGACTTAAGTTGAGAATTAATTTTAAGCGCGAAAACTTAAGGATACTTTAAAACATTGTTTTTTTAAGTATTCACATATATTTTAAAACGTTCAAATCAAATCAAATCAAATCATCTTTATTGTGGACTATAGGTATACATCATAAATACAGGTCTTAAATAATTAAAATAAGTTCAGCTATGTCCCGCCGTTGAGGCATACAATAATAAAATACAAATCAGAAGTTAAAACACAATTAGTCATATTAATCTCGATACATTATTAAAATATTCCAAATTATAAATACATACAAATTCAATTTTAAGTCATATTAGTCATAATTCATTATTACAAAAAAGAGAAAAGACACAAGCAATTTAAATGGTGTTCAAATACAATTCACAATATTATCATACGTATGTGGGAGAAAATGATACTTATTTTTCCTTTCTAGTCATTGGAATACAATATTTTTGTCACACAAGTAATCTTTGACATCATAATAACATTTGTCTATTAACAATGAATGTAGTTTCTTTTTAAACTGGAGGATTGGTAATTGTTTAATGTCATCAGGCAATTTAATATAGATTAATGATGTCATGCATAAAAAACTTTTATTTAATAGTGCCGTTTTGCCATAAGGTATTTGTACCTCTAACCTTTTTTTATCCCTTAATTTTCGATAATAGCTTTTGACAGCAGTGTTATAGTAGCTTAGATTTGATTTTACAAAAATATTTGATTCGTAAATGTATAGGGAAGGCAATGTAAGAATTTTTAGATTTTTAAAGTAAGGTTGACAGCTAATTGTACTATTTATTTGGCACATTGCTCTAATAATTAATAATATTATAATATATATTATAATTAATTGTTGTTTTTGAACTATTCACGAATATTTTAAAACATTGTTTTTGAACTATTCACGAATATTTTAAACCTGCAATAACGTTATTAAAATAAATAAAACGATACTGAGCAATTTATAAACAGTAAAATAAACCACATTATTAATTTTAGAAATTTCCAAAAACCTTGAACTAACCTGGTAGTAATGGTCTGCTAGTACTACTTGAAAAGCAATTACTTTAAGCCTTTGGGTTAGTTACTAAATCACCATAAATTGCACGGAAACCTCATAAAACTTTAAATCTAATCATTGAAATTAATAATATTCATCGAATTCACATGAAAAAGATAGTAAATACTTATTTACAAAGTTTATGATTTAAAACTGATTTAATTAAGTTCTTGTAAAGTCGAGTACAATAACACAATAAGGTGGAACGAAGTTTATAGTGGTCGGATTTACATGGGACTATTTTCATTGAGTTCCTAGAGCTTTCTTTTTTTTTTTAATTTCCTTTGTATTTTTTTTTTTCGTTTATGAATCTCGGCTATAGTATTATTTACGAACATATTGATGTGCATAGTATTTTACCAAAAAAGATAAAAAGTCAATTTGTTAGGAACCAATTGAAATCTATATCGTCGGTTTTGTTTCCAATTTGTTAAGAATCGGTGTAGTATGTCTTAAACTCTTCCATTATTTCTCACCGTGTCATCTTTCACCCAGTCCATCCAACGCTTCTTTGCTCTTCCCCGAATTGTAGCCCTATATCACACATAATCAAAACATTCCATATATGTTCCTCATTCCTCCGCATCACATGCCCGAATGCACGTACCATGGCAATGACGGTTCCACACTACTTCTCCGTAAACAGCCTATTTTGGAAGAAATTCTCGGCCTGTCCTAAAATAAATAACATAACATCATGCCTTCTTTATTCTCTTCATGAATTCACAGAGGTGCGTACAGTCACCAGCACAATATGTGTATACTCAGCCACTTTTAATCGTGGTTTTCTCTTACTGTGTTTATTGTAATTTTAAGTTGTAGCGAACATTCAATTCATACATCAATACATGTTTTGAGTGCGTTACATTGAGTCCTACCGTAAAACGTGATTTTACAACCCAAAAAAAAAGTCGTTTCCCGTCAATAATGTTTGCTTAGTTACTTAGTTTGATGTACAGAATGCTTGGTTGCCGGCTTCGTGAAGGGTCTGTCTACACCTTATATAGCATTTTGGAACCATCATTGGAGCATTCATTATTCTACGACGATACCCGTTTTGATTTTTTACTAAATTTAAACTCAGCTAAGTAATAGTGCTCATGACTGTACTCACAATGACGTCACCAAAGTCGATGAAATAACATATTATAAGAAAAAATAAAGACACATGGGGGTTGATTGGAATTTCATTAAAGACAAGATAAATTATAGGATTTAATAAAAATGGGTCTGTCCATAAATAAACAGTATTTGGATGTTTCTGTGTTTGGTATAGAAACATTATTAAATACCTGTGCGACAACAGTTTTTAGTTAACAAGGCAGTTCTAGTACCTAATTCTTATGTTCAAAATATATTTTTTTGGTCTCTAAGAATGTTGGAAGGAATTTGGTCACTTCTACCAACTTCGGAATAACACAAGAAAAAAAATACAACACTTCACTGTGAGCAGCCTAGCCTTGTAAATTACCTTCTTCAAAATAGTTCCCACCTGCCTACGCAATAAGTAACTTTACCAAATACTTCAATTTGACCATGTTCCATTATAACGATTATTACCGAGTACTTTGGCGTGTTTTACCCATGGTTCTACCTTATTAACTTGTTATACATACAAGGTGTAAACAGACCCTTCACGAAGCCGTCAACCAAGCAATTTGTACGTCAAACTAAGTAACTTTACGCAAAGTTATTGCTGGAAAACGTCTTTTTTTTAGGGGTGCAAAATCACGTTTTACGGTAGGACTCAATGCAAGCCACTCAAAACACTGTGCTGATGGATGGATGCATTGAATAGTACGGGGGACGTGATAACTTGTATTTTAAAAAAGTATAAAAAAGTTGTAACTTTGACCCCCAATATCTCCGTAACTAGAAGGTTCCCAGGTATGGTCTAGAACACAAAAACTGATCGCAGAGACGGACAGAATATTCAAAATATTTAATATTTAAAATATTAAATATCTCTCTTATTCAGGAAAAAATCTATCCAAGTGCGTGTCAGAACACACATTTTAAAGGGTTCCGTTGCGTGTTGTCGGGTTGAAAAATTAAATATTAAATTCCAAAAAAAAAGTTACGAAAAAAAAGTGCTGAAAATTAACGGTTTTTGGATTTTTTGCCTTACCCTTATATATTTTGGCATAAAAACCCTTAAATATTTATTTAGAATAGGTTGTTTTTTACAGCTCCAAGAGACCATAGACTTAAGAATTTATATTTTTTTTACCTTAAAACAAAAAAAAAAACCGCTTGAAACAAATCACGTCATCAAAAGAAATACCTAATTCTAGTCCGAAGCCTTGGTTTTGATACATTTGAATTAAATGATGTCAAGGCTCATGTAACATCCAGTTGGCCCCGCCATCGCAAAGAAACGGTCAAATTTATTACCGTGGAATCTTTACGTGAAAGTTTTAATCGCTATAATTTCGGAGATTAACTCAGTTAGTATAGAGAAGCACTAAAAACATAACATAACATCACGCCTGTAATCCCCGAAGGGTTAGGCAAAGGTGTACCTAACAGTACAGCCACATTTCGCCAGTTATGTTTAAATCCCATGTAGGGGGCCAGCCTATTGCCTAGAATATGCTACTAAGAAATTTTTGATGGAAAAATCCAATAAAACTCTGCCCAAACTGGGAATCGAACCCAGCACCTCATCCTCAGCAGTCGCGCTTGCGACCACTAGACCAACGAGGCAGTCAAATAAATGAGGCAGTCAGTCACTAATTATAAACACTGGCCAATTGAGGTATCCTCGACGAAACCCAAACACAGAAGTGAGTGTATAACATCTGTGCAGGATAAGCCCCACCTCCTTTCCTGCCTATCCTTCACAACCATCTGCACCTTTTAGGATAAAAATGAGAGAACTGTGCAGGTGGCTACATGTTA
Source organism: Noctua fimbriata (assembly GCA_905163415.1). NCBI lineage: Eukaryota > Metazoa > Arthropoda > Insecta > Lepidoptera > Noctuidae > Noctua > Noctua fimbriata. Next base: position 8,152,341 of record LR990922.1, on the reverse strand, counting down.
ATCGGAAAAAAACTGAGTGAATTTGAAACGCAAAGAACAAAATTAACACTTACACTCCCACGAAGCACACATAATTCTGATGAATCAAAAAGGTGGGTCGGGGAGTACAAAAAGTTTTGTTTACAGCAGAATTACTCATCTGTGTAACGTGTGGGTAAATTCTTGAAAGACTACCAGTTCTGGTTATAGATGACCTTGCCGCTTCTACAACATTAGTTTTAGTATATGCGAAACCTGATACACGTGTCTAGTATTTTTATGTAAAGAATCTTTGTACAAAATTTCAAAACTGTATCATGAAAAATCACAAAGTTATAAGCTTGTTCTGTTACCTAGTTGTCCGCACAAAAACGCGGTCACCACGCAGCGCGCGCCTCCAGCGTCGTCTTGAGCTCATTGATAATAATAATTTGGCAGTAGATACCTAAATTATTGCGATAGGTACTCAAAGTCGCTCGGTATCCAACTTTTAAGTTTTCTTAATATTTTTGGGAAAAAATATAACATGGTTTACAAATTATTGGAATCGATTCAGTTGCTTATTCTGAACAAACTATATTCACGTTTCGCATATACTAAAAATAATGTTGTATACTTCAGATACAATTTAAGACCATCATCATATTTCTGTCCTTATCCCAATTATTTAGGGTCGGCGCAGTATGTCTTCTTCTTCTTCCATATTTCTATTCCACATTTCTAGTTGTTGTCACCTCATGAATTCGCTTGCTACCCATATCGTCTTTCATGCAGTTCAACTATCGTTTATTTGGTGTTATGCTACTCTACCATCATACCTCCGGATCACAAGTCACCATTGCAACCGATTGCCACACAACTTTTCAGCCACCGGTAGTGGTACACAAATTTATGGCCGAGATCTACAATCGATACCTAGCATGTGCGTTGACAGGGACATATCTATCTAATGTTCCTGTCTCTCTTGCACTTGTAGTTTGACAGATATGCGACGGTAACACGAATAACGCTTACCCAAAGCACTTTTTTTTTGTGTGAATGGCATCTCGCAGTTCAACCTAGGAGGTTGCCGTCTGATTATCCTTGAGTATAAGCCAGGACCCAAAGCACGTGCTACTAACTAACATTTATAGATCTTCCAGAATCAACTGGGAAAATAATATTACTTTTCTAGCGTCGTTAATTCATATAATTTAATTGAGATAGATGATACTAATATTCTGCTTATTTACCAACAAAACGTCAGGCATAGAGTTATGTGCAGTCACGTAAACTATAAATTACTTCCATAATATAAACAATTCGCGCCACCATATTTCATTCATCATTAATCAAAGAAATAGGAAGACTTTCATAAAAATAAGGCTCTATTTTTATCCAACGGATGCCATTCACAATTTGCGTCAACATAAATCAATGTCTTCATAATGAAATATAGCAACGGTATTATAATTATATGGATGCAATGTGAGTCCCGCCCTCTTAGGCTAAGCGGCCATTTTTTATGATATCTCATTAGACTGATTGCTGACGCTTGGCTTTCAGGGTTTTCAGAACGTGTCAGATAAAAAACATTCCCTAATGATTTACCTTTCATTTACTTTTGATAGACTTTTTTATAGAAAGTGACTTCGTCTGTGTGCATTTGGAATTTCAATATCAGGGGGGTTAACCATGACGTATTAAAGCAGGAGTAATTCCAGTGCGGGAAAGGGACAGAGCTATACAAGTCGTCTAACGCCATCTGTTTCCCACACTGGAATTACTCCTGCTTTAAGATGTCATGGTAGGCCACCTGAATGGAAAGCAGCGTATGTCTTTCTCTAGGTCAGCAGTTTTATTAAATAAAAAATCGCATTTGTTAGATTTCGCCCGCGGCTTCGCTAACGTAAAAATCGGTCTACCTAATCGGTCACGGGAACAGACTATCAAGATAAAAAGTCTGACTAAATATCTTATGACCTAATCCAGGTTCATGGTCCACCTCAGTGCCAAATTTCTTTAAAATCCGTTTTGGCGTTGAGATGTGAAAAATTAACAGAAAAGCAGCCTAGGTATACAGAGTATTACAGAGTTAGGTTCTTTCGCATTTATAATATTAGTCAATAAAATAGTAGAATTGATTATTTCGGTTGTTAATTTTTTGGATCATTGATTCTCTCATTTGTAAAATGCATAACGCCGTATTTCCTGGAATAAAAAATAAAAATAAAAATTGGAAAATTCTTAACTCCATAACACCTTCGCCTGCAGCTCGGGTGTTAATTCTGCCCCGAATGCAATAACAACTTTTCCTCACTTGTACCAAAATGTACTATTTTCGTTTCTCGTTGTTCATCACTGATTTAACCTGTAAAGTTTTTTGGATGGTCCTAAATACTGAAACAAGTATAGCTTCTAGCTAGATATGTGTTTAGAAACTAGTTATGTATCTTTTATGAGATTTATTAGAGTCCTAAGCAAACAAAATCCAATTTGTTACCCTAGAAAACCACAGCGTTCCGCTTTTCTTTACCGAAACTGGCCACCTTTACTTGATTACGAAAGGTAAACCCATATTAACTATCTCAAAAAAAAACTGACCTTTCAGTACAGCCACGCTGGGCAAAATCGACAACTCAAAAAAGTCGATATTCGAGTCTGACTGGCGTATCTTTTCAATTTAAACCGACATGCTCTTAAACTTTGGCAGCACCATTACGTCCTAAATACATGAGAGTCGCAACGTGTCCCACTTGCTTGTCAAAATGTAATTGGGAATCGTAATGTTGGGATTCGAATTTCGAAACCAAATCAAGTTGTGGAATCGAATTAGCTCGGATTCGCAGGGTGGGTCGAATTTAGGATTTGTCTATTTTTATGTTTGTCGATACTGTTGAGTATAGTGACACTAGAACCTTTTAGCTCTCGAAAGACAAAGGGGCGCTATTGCTGAACATTTCTGAATGAAATTGGTTTGTGATTTATGTCATGTAACTAATAAGTACTAAGTATGCCTCGTAGGTCTAGTGGTCGCACGCGCGACTGCTGAGCCGGAGGTTCTGGTTTCGATTCCCAGGTCAGACAAAATTATATTGGAATTTTCCATCATGGGCGTTGGGGGTGTTTAACTATTTGGTGTTAATACAAGATGGCGATTTTTGTTCCGATTTTACTCACACGCCAAAAGATCCTTGTACAGCTATACTTAGAAAATGTAATTTTTTTGGCGATACTGCGAGATAAGTCAAGGATGGTCAGGGTATTTCATTGCGTCGAAGACATGATTGTTGTGAACTCATCTGGGCTATAATGGCTATTAAATGTTAAACAAAAATACAAAAATCCTTTTTGTTATTCTAAGGGCCGGACTCCAGCGAAGCGGAGGCGGACGTGAAGAGAGAAAAAGTGTTAACCACCAATAGAAATTCGTTATTTATGAAGACTTCTCGTCTCCGCTTAGCTTTAGTGGAAACGATTGAGCAGAGAGGAGAGGAACTAGATGTCTTGCAATTGTTTAGCTCAGCGGAGACATGTTGAGACGTGAGCGGAGTGCGGTGAGCGGTGTACTGTGATCGGTGGCGCCGTGCCGCTTTACAAATCTCCTCGTCTCCGCTTTGCTGATCTCCGCGCAGCTTCCGTGGAAACACCCTAGCTTTTGCATATCTCCTCTCCTCTCCGCTTTGCACATCTCCGCACAGTTTCGGTGGAAACACCCGAACTTTTACGCATCTCCTCTCCTCTACGCTTCACACATATCGGCTCGTCTCCGCTTTGGTGGAGTCCCGACCTAATGCGTAGGTACTACAGGTTACTAAATAGAGGCCGACTAGTAATTTCTCAGTGTCCGCGGTCTCTTATGTATACATATTCAGGCAAAAGAACTTATAAATTCACTGGAAAAAGAATTTATTTATATTTTGTGAATTATAGAGAGAAAACCGCTCTTTTTCTGATACTTAATAACTTTATTGGTAGTTATGTGTGTGAGCCGTTTGGGGTTGAAACACTAAGGCTGAGTGCCCCACCTGGAATATCGAGATATCGCTAAGCGGTTGGTCGACTTTTCCCGTGACCAGAAGGCTGCCCTTTTTTTGGCCAAAGAATTAGCATTGCCATTCAACGTGGCAATATTGTAAGCCTTCTGGGCACTTTTCCTATTGACAACGATGTGGACGAATTTTTGAAACCATGTTATTTTTTTCCCATTTTGGTACTTGTACTCACATTTTTTCTTATTATTTTAGATTAATTTTAGTTCGTTAATAATGTACATACTGAAATCAAATAATTCTCAGCCTTGATTAAAATTGAGACTTATTAGCACCGTAATTTAAACAAACTACCCTTTAATCCAACATCCAATTTTCCATGCAAAATCTACACTCACTACGCTTGATAAAACTCAAATAAACCGAGTGTACTTAATGACGTCATAAATAATTTGAAGTAGCTATATAGCAGTTCATTAAACGTGAAAATTACCTGTAACTGTAAAAGGCGCATCAGACGAATGCCGACATTGCCGACGCCTCCGTGAACGTCCATCAGCGTAAATGAGATGAGCTCATGGAATCTTCCGGAATTCATGCAGCAGTCATTAGTGATGGCTGAACGTTAATGACCGCCTGCTAATTGATCCTACTTTTTTTACTAGCCTCTCTTCAGTTATTGATTATTTATGTTTATGAACTCAGGTATGCTTGAACGGTTTTTAATTCATCTGTGCAGCTAACAGGAATAACGGCTAGTAATGATTTTTAAACTGCAGAGAATTTTTATTCGTTTTAATTTGACTTGCTACGAATGTAATTTCGTAGCCTCGTAGCGAGCGTAGTCGCGTAGCAGGTGTTATCGCGTAGTACAGTGTTCCGCAAAGTGTTCCCGATTTTCTAGGAGTACCTTGAACACAGGTCATCATCATCATCATTTCAGCCGAAAGACGTCCACTGCTGGACAAAGGCCTCCCCCAAGTGTCACCACATTGACCGGTCCCGTGCGACTCGCATCCAGCGGATCCTCGGTCCACCTAGTGGGAGGCCTTCCAACGCAGCGTCTTCCAGTTCGCGGTCGCCACTCCAAAACTTTTCGGCCCCATCGGCCATCCGTTCTGCGAGCAATGTGCCCTGCCCACTGCCACTTCAGTTTGGCTATTCTTCGGGCTACGTCGGTTACCTTGGTTCTCTTGCGGATGTCCTCATTTCTGATTTTATCACGCAAAGAAACTCCGAGCATAGCCCTCTCCATTGCCCTACACAGGTACCCGGAAACAAAATACAGTAACCATCATTATTAACCGGGTTTTCATTTATAATGTTTCTTGAATGGGAATAAAAGTTTGTTCGGAACAACTTTAAAGCATTTCGCAGAAGACTTTGAATTACATATTTTTAATTCATAAAGGGAAAATTACCATTCAACAAGAAACAACAAACGTAACATAAAGTACAAATAAGCCAAACTTAATAAAACAAAAGACAGACCAAAAACCGCGCAGGCTGGTCAAATAATCGTACTGCCACAGATTGACCGAAGTACTCAGACCTTTTTCTTTCCAACGATAACTTTCCTCGACTCTTGACTACTTAAGCTGTAAGTACCTAAGCACTGTTACAAACGTTCCCCCTCCAAACTTTAGTGTGTCTGGAATTTGCATAATTCCAGTAATTTAACGTTTTATTAAAAGATTTTTCTCGTGACTTTTAAACTTTAACGAACCTTTCATAAAACTTTGTGTCCCATTCAAGAGCCTTTTAGTGCAATGGTAATTAAATTGAATAAGTTAATCAACACGTTTGCTTCTCGTAATCTATACTTATATTGTAAAGAGGTAAAATTTGTTTGTAAGTTTGTATGTAGGTGGTAATCTTCGAAACTACTGATCCGGTTCCGAAAATTCTTTCGCTAACGGGAAGCTACATTATCCCCGAGTGTTATACATCTTTATTTTTAGTATATGCGAAACCTGAATATAGTTTGTTCAGAATAAGTAACTGAATCGATTCCAATAATTTTTAAACCATGTTATATTTTTTCCCAAAAATATTTAAAAAAGTTACAAGTTGGATACCGAACGACTTTGAGTACCTATCGCAATAATTTAGGTATCTACTGCCAAATTATTATTATCGATGAGCTCAAGACGACGCTAAAGTCGCGCGCTGCGTGGTGACCACGTTTTTAAGCGGACAACTAGGTAACAGAACAAGCTTATAACTTTGTGATTTTTCATGAAACAGTTTTGAAATTTTGTACATAAATTCTTTACATAAAAATACTAGACACGTGTATCAGGTTTCGCATATACTAAAACTAATGTTGTAGACTGTAGTCTACAACATTAGTTTTAGTATATGCGAAACCTGTTGTTCTTGAAACTAATGTTGTAGACTACAGTCTACAACATTAGTTTTAGTATATGCGAAACCTGATACACGTGTCTAGTATTTTACTTTTTTCGGACTAGCTCCCGACTTCGCTCGTTTTAAATGTATTTAAAACGAGCGAAGTCGGGAGCTAGTCCGAAAAAAGTAAAATACTAGTGCCGAAGTCACGACCTACGACACGTCAGCCAGGGCTGTATTAAGTACCTATTACATTACATATGTATCGTAGCTACATATTCATACTTGTATTACGTTACGATACAACCGTTACGCGTCTCATTGCCAGCCTTTGACTTTGCTCTAAATATAGCATGGGATCCAAAAATATATGAGTGGAAACATTTACTTGTATGTAATTTTATTGCTTTATTAGATGAAGAGGGATGAATTAAAGTGGAAGGAGCGAAAGTAAGGGATGAATGAAAATGAAAAGGGTGCAAATGAGCAGAGATGAAACGCATTTGATTTGAGAAGTAAGGAATTTAAATGTCGTTGAATGGAGAAAGAGATTGGCCAAAGAAACAATATATGGAATTGTAAAGATTGACTCATTAGAAGTGAAAAAGATGTGAATGTAAACATGACTATTGCCTGCGAAGAATTGGAGATAATATATTTTGATCAGACCCTAAGTAACACAAAACCAGGACTGATGACTATTTAGTCAAGCGACTATAATAATTTGGCACTTAACCTACTCACGGTCTGACGGCGGACAAACGATGCGTTTGCTAATGAACACAAAGCAAGGCTCACGGCTCGTTAGGCAAGCAAGACTAACCAAAATGTTCGTATACACAGCCATCTACCCATTTAGATATACAATGTGTAAACTGACCCTTCACGAAGCCGTCAAACAAGCATTCTGCACATCAAACTAAGTAAAAAAAGGACTTTGTTTTTGGTGTGAAACATTACGTTTTTCGGTAGGACTTAGTGTAATGCACTCAAAACATTGTGCTGATGGAAGCATTGAGTAGTACAAAGGTCATTAATCAATAAAGTAAACTTAGGACATCAAAAACTTGTGAAAAAGTTGGAACTTTGACCTCCAATATCTCCGTTACTAGAAGGTTCCGAGGTTAGACCATAAACAAAAAAATATCGCAATGACGGGAAGAACAAATACCCTTCAGCATTGTTAAGAGTATTGTAATTTTTTACCTAGATATACACGGTGTATTAACGCGCAAACCGTTGTCATTAATTCAGCACATGAACCTAGGCCCCCAGTGTCAAAATGTAACGTCGGTTTTTTTTAAAATAAATAACTGTTCTATTTTTGAACCTTGGGGGTTTAGAATCATGTGCTGATTTCATAGTACAGTTTGCACGGCGATGTCCCTTACAACCTGAATTCTATGAAACAATGAGAAAAATCCAAAAAAACGCAAAAAAAATTTTTGACTGTGAATCTAAGCAAGTCAGAACTTCCACTGCTCCTGAATAATGTAGATTGCCCCTTAAAGTTACCTTAAATTAGCATTTAATCTTACTATCTATAAACTTTACTTAGCACATGCTATGACAAAAGACTGCATCAAAATATCCATCCATACTTTATCTACAGTACAGCAATCGGCTCATAATCGCCTCTTATAACAACCAAGACATGTCAGCAAGGCGAGGAAAACCCTCCTAAACGCCTTGGGCATAAAAGACAATACCCACTCCTGTATCCCGGCAAATTGCGCCATCTTTATGAAACCATTAACGTAACATCAGTCAAAGCTTTTATGTTTTGCTCCATACAAGTTTTTTGTGTCATAACGATGCTTATTACTCGTATTCTTTGGGAGTGTTCGATAAAAGGATATCTAAAGGTTTTTGTTATTTTATTTGTAACTAGTTTTTGCCCGCGGCTTCGCTCGCGTTAATTTAGAATTTGACAATCATATCGGGGTTGTACTCTGCTTGTAATAATATAATTCAATCTCGATACGAAAGACACGTGGCGCCATCTATTATCACAAGAACGTTTTTGTTGTTTTCCTTGGAAACAGTACTTTTTTTCGGGATGAAGGGTACCTTATGTCCGTTTCTGTACACCTGACAACATATATGCAAAATTTCAGGATGATCGTTTCAGTGGTTTAGGCGTGAAAAGGCAACAAATAAACAAACGAACTTACTTTTTACTGCATTACTGACTGCATTTATAATATTAGTAAGGATAAGGATAGTGAGGATTGGTTAAACATTAGAAAGAAAATTATATTCTTCTCTTTTTTGTGGGTTTACTATCTACCTATGCACTATCTATGTGTTGTTTGGAAGTCAGTGGCGCCGGTGAATGAAAATTTTTGTGGTAATCGGTTGACTTGTTAAGGGCATGTGATGCGGAGGAATGAGGAAAATATCGTGAGGAAAGTTTTGAGTATGAATGTAGATCAGACCCTTGAAAGGAGGTGTCTGATGACATGACGAGTACCTAATAGAGAAGTATAGAAGAAGAAGACACACTGCACCGACCCCAAATAAATTAGAATAAGAGCAGGAGAATGATGATGACACACACACACCACCACACACACCAACACACCCACCACCCAAAACCCACCTATACACCTCAACTTACCCTTCGGGAAAATACAGGTGTGATGTAATTTTCTGTTCGTTTTCTTTATTTTCTGTTTTTCTGGAGACTTCTCATTTACTATACTTAGTTTCTAAGCTTCCCTTAAAAGCTACTCGTAGATTAATTCGAAATTCACTCCTCGTTTTAACATCAAGATATGAATTCTGAATGTAACCAGCTTTTGAGCTTTTGATGTTACTCAAGGAATTTGCATTACAGAACGTCTAAAAATATATGTTCCTCTGTATAATTAGAAAGTTTCATTTAAAAAGGTTATATTGTAATTACTTGCATTCCGTCCTTAAGCGTCCCGCCGACGTGAATTTGGCACACTGTTCACACGTCAACCCTTGGATCCCACGCATAGCAGAATTCCTATGAAAAGTGTTCATAAAAAGTTCTACTATGATAATAGCACTTCGGGGAACTATTCTGAACACAAATAACATACATTTAACCTTTAACGGGATCCGTAGAGTTGTAGAGGACGCCACATTTCCCAGTTGCGTTTAAAATCCGATGCGGCAGACATTAGTAGGGTTATTTACGATAACTATCTGTTGCTTTTACCCACATGCAACGGCTAACACACGTATGTCTATCGATTTTCTATTATTGTTACAGGGACATTTTATAACGTACCTTTGTTTAACGTATCTTAATTGTTTGATTCATCATCATCATTTCAGCCGAAAGACGTCCACTGCTGGACATAGGCCTCCCTCAAGTGTCGCCACATTGGCCGGTCCCGTGCGACTCGCATCCAGCGGATCCCTGCAACCTTCACCAGGTCATCGGTCCACCAAGTGGGAGGCCTTCCAACGCAACGTCTGCCGGTTCGCGGTCACCACTCCAGAACTTTTCGGCCCCATCGGCCATTCGTTCTGCGAGCAATGTGCCCCCTGCCACTTAAGTTCTTAATCGTTTCGTTCGTTAATTCTTTGATTTATATGACTTTATTTTTAGAAACTGTTTAGGTGCCGAAAATCAAATCTTTAGCTAATTTGGTACGTTTCTTTATGTAGGTATATCTGAAGAAATAAACGAGAAGTTATAATAAAAAAATGATTTTCCTATAAAACATTTGACGTCCGAGGAGGGTGGGGTCGTTTCAATTGATTTCAGTAATTTTTATTGTTATTTCTTTAGCCATTAACAGACCCTTTGTGCGATATAGAACACGAAACCCGTAAAACGCGAAGCTTTAAAGAAAAGGGAAGGAGGGAGAACATTTCCGCGTGCTTGGACTTATACATACTATAATTATGACTAGTTATACTCTTTGCTATGATGAAAAGACGCCTACGTATTGGCAGGACAACTGTAAGTACTAAATAAATTACACAATCTTGGTAATAGAATCGAACTCGTGACACGTAAGTAATGTGTTGAAACCCGCCGCTGAGTCAATGTCCAAACTGGTGGCGTCAAAGCTTCATATTTATTCCAAAATCTAGGTGGTAAGACACATAACTCCTGTGTTGGTAAGGGGTAGACTACTTGGAGATGAAGGGTACACACTCATTTCGACAGTTGTAATTTATCCAGCTAATCATTTCGAGATTATTCGAACGGCGATTGATTAGATAAGCTCACGAGCAGTAAAAAACACCTGCTGTAACATTTGTATAGCTAGACTTTTTCCAGAACTTTCAGTTTAGAAGTCTAAATACATAAAACACTCATTATGATAATCACTTTCATTTTACCAACAAACAACAGACTTATAAGTACATTATCTAGAACTTGATCTAAGATGGAATACTACAGAATATGGATAGCTAAGTTATTAACATAAACCGTAAACATGGGATGACCTTGCCCCAATTTAACGCGACGATAACCGTATTCTAATGAAAACAGTTTGCTTCCTTAGGGTCGAAACATACATAATATTTACCTACTTTTCGTTAGAAAAGTTTTTAATGAATCATTTCAGCTACGACTATGAACGGCAGTTAATCAAAACTAACGTGAGAGATCCCTGATCAAAATGTAGGTAATCAACAGCAGCTGTTTCGATATTTAACTAGAGTACTTGATCTCTATGTTATGGAGAGGACTATGCTCGGAGTTTCTTTGTGTGATAAAATCAGAAATGAGGACATCCGCAAGAGAACCAAGGTAACCGACGTAGCCCGAAGAATAGCCAAACTGAAGTGGCAGTGGGCAGGGCACATTGCTCGCAGAACGGATGGCCGATGGGGCCGAAAAGTTCTGGAGTGGCGACCGCGAACCGGAAGACGCTGCGTTGGAAGGCCTCCCACTAGGTGGACCGATGACCTGGTGAAGGCTGCAGGGATCTGCTGGATGCGACTCGCACGGGACCGGTCAATGTGGCGACACTTGGGGGAGGCCTATGTCCAGCAGTGGACGTCTTTCGGCTGAAATGATGATGATGATGACTTGGTCTCTTAATAAAAATGTTTATCATGTTTCTAGTACCATTCTACTAACTAGATAGGGTTACTAAAATATTTATTTTTTACTCTATGGCCCGCTTACACCACAAATCACACGTGCGTGATACATTTCTAAAACATAATTCTGTATCTGTCATCTCTAAACGCTTGACATTTGTGGTGCCACCGAGCCTAAACGAGCGTGGCTCTTGTGGCGTTGAACGATATTGTATCTTGGCTTTATTTCCGGCTATCGGGCTAAAGAACCATGCTGCCATATATGTAGTTCTTCGTTACCTACGACGTGGTCAAAATTGACCACACAACTTATTAGATAATTCATAGTGAAATTCTCACAAACACTACTGTGAGAACACTTTTCAATTTCCGGTTCCTGAAACTAAAAACAACACTGTATATAGGGCGACTGGTAATTAGTGACCGATAATTAAACACGTGATTGTACTCATGATAACAAACAACTTTTCCAAAGAAATATTTTTTTTTATAATACACTTTTATCACAATAACACAACAGCGGAGCATTACGGAGTGGGCTTGCGAGCCGCGTGGGTGTTCTGCTTACCCACCGTTGCACGGCACGGTAGTAATCGGACAGAACGGCATCATGCGGCTAACAGCTGATAGGTCAAAGGCGGGCGCGCGCGAATTTCATTCGGCCCGCTGTGTGATAAAAGTGAATGAGTATAAAAAAAATGTTTCTTTGGGAAAAGTTGTTTGTTATCATGAGTTTCGGTCACTAATTACCAGTCACCCTATACATAATTAGCTAACACGCGCGCGTTACCTGCTGTTAAATTTTTGAATGAATCATCAGCAGTCAATTGCATAACTCAACATGCTTTTAATTTTGACACATCGATGGTTTTCTTTCCAGCAACCGTGTATTAAATGAGTGTCATTATATGACTCGCCACCTACGCTATAATTGTTCTCAACTCTGACTACATACATGACATCTCACAATTTACGGAGGACCCTAATTCGGCATTCATTTGTCCCAGTCACCAGCAGCCGTGGCTTGATTACGCTGAAGTTGGTCCCACCTGAACATGCCATAACGTGTTTTACGGCTTAAATTTATTGTTATTAAAGTCTTACAGTAGTTTTACCGCTTGGCTGGGGTAAGAAGAGATTATGATGGTAATTTTAAAATTACTTGGGGTCTAGTAAGTTGTCAGTCTATTTTACCTTTTAAAATATCGCCAGATATATCAACTATGTCCAGCCAGTGGACTGTGACAATGATCAAGAAACGGGCGTAAATATGGCGCATCGCGTTGGACTTATACAGGGTGGAAGGGACTTCGACGCTCAAACGGTGACTTCGTATTCAGTACATCATTCCGAACCCCCCTACATAGACATTTTTCATCGGTTTTTATGTAGAATATGGTGTGTCACTTATACCATTGCGGGTTGCCTTCTAAAGCTCAATATCTTCTTTAAATAGTATAAGACAAAGTCGCTCCCGCTGTTTGTACGCTTAGATCTTTTAAACTACGCAACGGATTTTAATGCAGTTTTCAGCAATAGATAGACTGATTCAAGAGGATCTTTTATGAACATTGCACCTATGAGAAGCCGGGGCAGGTCGCTAGTAATCAATAAACCAAATATTTTTCTACTTCAACTAAAAGATGAGATCGAAAACCATGGAAACACATGAAATGAAAAGTATTTTCAAGTGTTGTGTGTATTACGGAATCTTACCTTCAGTGTCTCTGACTAACAATAACGGCACCCTATCCATTCCAGTGAGTGACACAAAAGATAACTAGAAGTAAGATGAGCATTCGGAGACCTAAAATCTACCTCATTTTTACAAAAAGCCAAAAAAGTGCAAGATTAATTTTGTTTTACCTAGTTTCAACGCTTATACTTTATTTATAATCACAACAGTGAAGAAATACAGGGTGTAAACGGACCCTTTGCGAAGCTGTCAACCAAGCATTATGCATATCAAACTAAGTAACTTTACGCAAAAATTATTGCTGGGAAACGACTTTTTTTTTTGAGATGAAAAGTCACGTTTTATGGTAGGATTCAATAAAACGCACTCAAAATATTGTGCTCATGGAGGTATTTGAAGTAAAAATCGTACGTTAAAAACATATATTTAAAAAAAACTCGTGAAAAAGTTGGAACTTTGACCCCCAATATCTCCGTAGCTAGAAGGTTCCTAGGTATGGCGTAGAACAAAAACAATGATCGTAATGACGGGGTGAATAAGTGACTTTATGCTTTGTTAAGGGTCTTGTTACTCCCTTTAAAGATAGAAAGCTTAACTATTTAACTTAATTTTTAATCTATTTCTAGAAAAATTGCAAATAAATGGATATGACTAAAATATCAGTAAATCTGAACAAAACCGTCAATGGAAACAATATCTACCCATTTTCCACGACTGACTTGTATACGATAAGGGGTGAATACAATCTTTGATTCATATTATGCTTTTACTTTAGCGAACTGAATTCAGACTTTAAAAGTTAGCCATTTATTTTCTTTTAATAAGTATTTATTTAATCCCACTTAGGACTTTAACATGGATTATCTTTTAATAACAAACCATATACATTCTTACAAACAATATCCAAAGCTTAGCCGAAATAATGAAAGATACTAAAAACCAATTTTTGAACCGCACCTGTGCCAGTATTTTTCAAAGTATAAGTTCTTAGGGATTATAAAATTCTCCGAAATGCTCGAGAGTAGTCGAGACAAAGAAAAATCATATGATTCAATTATTAAATTAAGTCTGTCCAAGACTAATTACATAAGGCGATACGAGACTCTTACGATAGCTTCTTCGATTTTACTCTGATCTGAGGATTTCAATTAATCGCACTGATTGCTAATTTAATTTTCATTGTCTAATTGAATTAGGTTAGTTCTTACTTACACGTTCAGTTCTTAAGTTTTATAAATCTAGGCAAAGCTTATTTTAGTGAAATTTATTTTACCATAGCATTGTAAGGTAGGAATAAAGGTTTTCCATGCTGATTTTATTATTGCCAAACTAACTCTCTCTGCCTGTTTATATAAGACTATATATCGTCGGGGATAGTGCAAATTCGCGGAACTAGCATTGGATAATTCCGCGTATCTGACAAATGTAACCAATTTCAATTACGCATTGTCGTACCGACTAAATTATTGACTTTAATAGATTTCTACTGTTAATAATACATATAACACTTGTATTGTTACTATTCACGTAAAAATGAGATCAAAAATCGTTGAAATAAAAAATATAAAAACTTATAAACTTCCCCTGTAAACCTACTCGTAGTGCAGATACGCGCACTTTACGTATGGTAGATTCGCAGATTTGCACTATCCCCGACGATATGTCTATCAGCTGTTACTTTTTCACGAATAACGGCTGAAGGGATTTCGATGAAATTTCGAACACAGATAAACCATGACCTGGGTTAGAAATACTTCACTTTTATTCCGGTTGTAGTACCCGTGGTATAATTTCCGAAATCAACGCAGGCGCAGCCACGATCAAAAACTAGTACCTACATACATAAACAAAAGTTTTTTGCAAATTACAATAGTAACTTATATTTTACTACAACAATTCACACATTATTCTTTTACGGAATGCATAATGAACACTCCGACCGTCGTTAAAAACAACCACTTAAAACAAAGAACGTTTGGTGTAAACAAGATAGGTTTACACTTTTACAGGTAATAAAACTGCAATATGACGTAACACCTACTCACAGTACACCACTAGCTTCAGTACGTCGTAGTCGACGACTTTTACGGCTGAATGATAAGACGCTAATAAATTGTTGATTCGGTACATACTGTTCACGTTTTATATCAGACCATACGGCATGAAAGACAATAATTGATAGACGTGCCGCATGCATACCAGACGTTTTTATAATGAACTACATAAATTACATAGGTATATTTCATACTTACTTACATAAACTCAACATGCATTTTCTCTCGAGGGTGTGAAGAAACTCAGAACGACATCTATTACGATCCCTACATACTCCTTGTGATGTACTGTTTTTTCTAATAAAATGAATAAAATAAAATAAAAATAGCCTTTATTTTACCCTGACCTTAATACATAAACAAGTACAAGTAATACTACTACTACTACTTAATACACTAACTTAAAACTAATTAGCTACCAGGTCAGGCTGTCTCCGACATAGGCCTCCTTTATTTCCCTCCACTTATTCCTGTCCAGAGCAGTTCTTCGCCAACCCTTTGGCAGACCATCCTCCCCCCTTTTCACCTGTCTTCCTCTACGTCTTTTTCCATTTATTGGATACCATTCTGTGACTTTTTTGGTCCATTTTTCCGTCTTGGCGTATTTTTCCTATCTCTTCTATTCAATGGTAAAGTAGCCTTAGCCGTAGCGAGAGGCAATGGGAAGCCGCCACCTCCTTCTGCGAAGCAGTCATGCTAGTGAAGGAGGTGGCGGGACGTGAGAGGGAAAGAGCCTCACGTCCCAGCCGCCGAAGGAGACGCCCTGGGCGTCGGGGGTCACGTGGTGGCCCCCGGCCACCGTAGGCGCTGGCCTGTGGACGGCGAGTTATGGGCTTGCTCGCCGTCCGGCCGTCTTATGACGACAGGCCGTGTCGACGGCGCGTTCGTGTTCCACGCGCGCCTCAAAGAGATGTCAGCAACCACGTAGGGGTCCGATGCCTGCCAGGACTGCGGGACTGTTCGAAAGAGATACCGCGGCCCTGGAACACAAAGGGCAAAGAAGGAACATGGATGAGTTTTAGTCAGTACAAGTCTGACGCTCCCTTCCGCTCCGCCGGGAGGGGGGGGGGGGTCATTTGATGATTCTCCATCATAAAAAAAAGCAGCCTTCTTCACGTTAATTTTAGATACAACTTCAACACAGTTATTAAAAAAAAACTAAAAAACACGACTGCGGCAAAAAAAAAACTGAAAAGCACAAAACAAAGGAAGCAGGTGGGACCCATTCCATATTTTAATCATTTCATATATTCAAATGGGTCCCGCCTGCTTCCAATAGACCTTGATTTTTGGTTTGCAGTTTCTTTTGTCGCCATATTGATTTTTTATTACTGTCATGTCTTACTCGCAAGATTAAGACAAATCGATTGACGTAATAATCATCAAAATCAGCCTACTCGTTTCGTCGCTAGAGCGCCCAACAGGTACAAACATACATACATAGGCTGATAAACACATTACCCTTCTTAGCGTCGTACAGTCGTGTAAAAAGGTAGACAGCCTATTTTTATCAGGTTTTAGGTTATCTCTCTCTTATTTCTCTTCAGATACTTAAAGGTTAGTTTCGCGGTTTATCCATGAATACGTAACAGACAAATAGACAGCCTCTCTCGCATGAATATTATATCAGACTCGGCATGGATGGCATTTAATTAAATATCTACTATATCTAGTATCGTACGAGATATATTGATTCGTCAATTCTTAAGAAATAGGGAGCATTGGCCCACCTGCAATACAGTCGATAGCTAGCTAGTTATATATTATGCGGGAATATTTCATTTAATTCACCGTTGTGCACATATTCACACACGCCGTATTCTATTCGAGTTCAATAAGACCGCTCTGTCATTGTTTGGTCGTCGATGTAAAGAATATTTCCGAATGATGCCTTTTATTATATGGCCTTTTGATAGCTGTCGTGGTGGTATTCTAGCAAGAATGTACGAACCTACAATTCGTATATAGAAAACTGCTAGCTGTTGCCCGCGACTTCGTTCGCATATAAATTTTGATGAGTACGCGTGAGAAAAGAAAAGTCTAAAAAGATATCCTATCTCCTTGTCAAATTTCATTACGATCGGATTAGCTTTTTAGTAGTGGAAAGGTAAGAAACAAATAAACAGATTTACTTTCGCATTTATAATATTAAGTATGGAAGTATGGATATATTGGATAAGTCATTTTAACCACAAATACAGCAGTGCAGTAATAACAGAAAAATAAATGAAAAACTAACTTTTGAAAGCTCACGCAGTTTACCCTGCGTGATGGAAACCCAGCTCGAAACAGAAACTAAATTAAAAAAAAAAAGATGAGGAATACTGGTCGAAAGAACATTTTTTGGTTTAGAAAAACCCTGCGTTATAAAAACCTGGGGAATGAAATATCATATCATATAGTTTTCTATAGAAGCTCTATACAACATACATGACATCACGCCTGTAATCACAGAAGCGTTAGGTAGAGGTGTACCTAATAGTACACCCACTTTTTCCAGCGAAGTGTTTTGCCATCAACCGGGCACAATTCCAGTCTTCGTGACTGCTACTGAGTAATTCCTGATGGAAAAACCCATAATCACTATGTTCGACTTGAGAATCGAACCCAGGACCTCATGCTCAGCAGTCGCGTCTTCAAGAATAACGTTAACGTTATTTTCAACAGTCGTTTTTACAAATTATACAAAGACTAACAACATTGTAATGGAGGTAATCGAAGAGATTATAGTACGATACCGTAGTCTAAATATAAATAATATTTTAAGTATAAATATATACCTACCAACAGAATTGTGGCGTAGCTGAATGAAATAAAACACTAAAGAAAATGCACCATTGAACGGAGTGCCTATAAGGAGATAAGAGCTCAGATATTGCTGAGCCAAGATATTGTTTTAAAGGGCAGCTTGGAGTACGGTCCACCACAAATAGGCTAGATTGTACGATGAGATTTTCCACCAACTGAATTAGGAGTAGATTGCGCCTAACTGCATTTGTTGAAATGATGCCATGCCCGATGTCGCTGGCCTATTTATATTTCTACCTGAGCAACGTTTTTATACAGCTCGGATATTAAATAAATATTGGTATTCAATGTAGAAGGCGTGGCGTTTATTGATGCTTCAATTGGAACAGTGGAGGAAAATAAATGTATTTAAGTTTTTTTTTTTTCATTTCTGATTGCATTGTTTTGATTCAAAATACGGTAAAAGTATTTGAGCATAAGTAGTTTGAACTGAGACTCCGGAAGATGCATTTTTCAGATTCTGTTGGTCAAACGAAAGACAGTCGTTAATAATAAGTCGATTACTAAGGAGTTGTTATAATAAAAACCATACAATTGTAATTTTCAATTGAATGGTTTTAATTTATGACAGTTCAACATTATCGAAACAACAGAGAATCAATTTAAAATTAAATAAAAAATAGAATTCTCTAGTTTTACACGCAACCATAGACAAAGATCGCCCTATAAACCAAACAATGAAAGCGGCCAGTTGTTTTAGAACAAAACATGTCACACTATGAACGTTGCCAGTTGCGACCACAAAAACGATGTGTAAAATAAAAAGGCGCCGGTAGCCATCGGTAAAAGGTTATCGACTGAACATGTCGTACCATTCAATAATAGATTAAACAGCGGTAGTCCCTCACTTCCATTACACATTTTGTGTTACAACATAAAGCTATTTTCGATGTCCCACTGGCACAGTTTGTGTCAGTGTTTAGCAAAATTATTTGTGGACGGGGTCGGGTCGAGCCTCGATGAGACCTGATAGATATCCTATCCAATCAAAGGCTTTTATATGAATATTCTCAATTTTGCCACTGGATCTACGCTGTGATTGGTTACTTTAATTAAGGAGTTGCTCGACAGCGGTGATTTTAAAAATCATTTAATTGATTCTTACTTACGTTTGATATCTTATTTAGTCGATTGTTTACAGAGTTGGGGTTTTGGGGGATAGCTTTCAAATCAATTGTTATTGATTAACCGACGTATTAAATTAGTCTTAATTGATTAATTTGACTGAGTATATAACAATATTTACAAAATTGTATTTGCAGTCTCTATTTATAGGAACGATTGAACTATAAAGAGCCTTCTCTAATATCGCCTTTTCCTCGCCCTCCACTATAGCCTTCTCAAAAATAGTATCTATTAACAAGTCTGTTCGTAGCTAAATCTTAGGCACATCGGCGCATGCTTACAATGAGGTGGATAAATTTTCATGCATGGCGAAGCACACGTTTGATCATAATATCGTATCAATCGAATCTAAATATCTACAAGTTTATATCAGTAACTAAACTGATACCTAGGATGTCTACAATAGCCGAGAGTACTTCTTGAAGCGTTCACATGAGTGCGTCAGTTTCTTGGTAAAATATCTTTTGAATGGATCCTTGGTAACAATTTTTGTGTTCAGTTTTTTTTTTAAATGCATGTCCAACCATTGAATAGGTTTTTTTTAATTCTTTAATTTTGGAACGGAAATAACTGTCTGAAAAAGACAAGTCATTAGAGAAAAGTAAGATTCTTGTGTGAAAAGGAAAACCGTTTCCAAAATTGGGCCGCGATTATTGTTATTGACCCTGTGCGGTCAAATGTGTAATGTAAATGAGTCCTAACTAGCGTAGCATGGCAAGTGTGAAACTCTCGTACAGTAGTCGATCGATAGTGTACAGGGGCATTAAATTTTTACAGTTCACCGAACCGCTGCCCATCAGCGCCCGAGTTTTATTGATTTGCTGTTAGATGCCTCGTCAATGAACTGTTTTATTTTATTTAGATGATTAGGTATCTTCTGTTAATGGATTTTCTTGTCAATGCTTCTTTTATTTCGATTTGCATCATTTATAATTCAAACTTTTATTAAAGCATAATAGACATGGTAAATACACCGTTATAAGTGCTAATGACAGAGTTAGTGACATTGCAAGTTTAAAAATTTAAATAGAGAATAAATCCTTGTTATTGGTAATATTCTTCAAAAAGGTCAGGTACAGGAAGCAAATGGAATATATAAGGGTCGTAGCAGCGGGCGTTCTGTTATGTAGTTTCTGGAACTTTGTTATTAATCGTGTTGATTTATTGTTTAATATTCTGCTGATTTGACTAGGAAGTTATAATTCAGATCCAAAAATATCTATTTTTTGCATGTTTGTAGCAATATATAAGTAACTACTGAATATAGTTTGTTCAGAATAAGTAACTGAATCGATTCCAATAATTTTTAAACCATGTTATATTTTTTCAAAAAAATATTTAAAAAGTTAAAAGTTGGACACCGAGCGACTTTAAGTACCTATCGCAATAATTTCGGTACCTACTGCCAAATTATTATTATCAATGAGCTCAAGACGACGCTGGAGGCGCGCGCTGCGCAGTGACCACGTTTTTGCGAGGACAACTAGCTAACAGAACAAGCTTATAACTTTGCGATTTTTCATGATACAGTTTTGAAATTTTCTACATAGATTCTTTACATAAAAATACTAGACACGTGTTTCAGGTTTCGCATATACTACAACTAAAGTTGTATATCTGAATTAACCAACAACTCAAACAGTACACAAGTACTTATTACATGACAGATTCCGAGCTCACTCATCCAGTTAGGTTGTTTACTCACCAACTAGTTTCGCCCACCGGATGTCAAATACCCACTTCACGACATTAACCTAAAGCTTTCCACTGGAGCGGAGAGCTGCGTAAACAACCAATAGCTTACAGTTTAACGTTGAAGCTAAGCGGATATTTGAAGTAAATCTACTTTTTGTTCGAAATATCTCCTCCTGTCTGTTTGCGCGGAAACTAGGCCTTAGGCCTGATTTATTTTAGTCAGGGACAGTGGCGAGTACCGAGAACCTTCGCAGTGGCTGTTGACTGGCTTCTGTCCGATTGGTTTACACCACTGTCCTTATCCACTTTAATTTGTAATTTGGGAATTTGTACCAGGGAGTCAAGAAGCGGCTGCGGTGATAGCACCATCTAGGCGGGCTATATCCGCAGTCGTCTCCTTGAGGTATCGGCCCATATGACATGATGTCGGTGGGGCCATCGCCCCACCGACATCATGTCTAACTTACCACGTCCCATCTAATGTCAAACTTACCACGTCCCATCGGACGTGGTAAGTTTGTCCCTGCTCACTGTACTTATCAACTTAACGCTAAACACTTGACCAATGTAAATCGGGCCTTAGACGGAGGTCAAGCGAACGCAATTTCTGTGTACTTGTGTGCCATCTATGTGGCTACTGTAAGGATTTCGGGAAGGCTAGTGCAATTACTACTTATGTCCGTTTTCCCTCACATTAAGTGGCTCCTCAATGATAGTCTAAATAAAGGCGTTACTTTAACGTATTGTGAGAATTGAAATTGCAATAGTGCAAGGTGTTGCGGGTAAAAAATGTACGACGTTTTCGGGGAAAAACAGTTTACCTAAGTGCTGTGCGAAATCGTGCAATCACAAATGGTCCGCTGGCTAGACCAATCTAGAAAGACTATAAAAAGAAACACGCTAGCCAGAGGAGCAAACAGTAATATAAGTCATTATCAAGAGATCACTATGCCCGTTTCGCTCCTAAAATAGGATATTATAAGTTCCAGTCTTATGTAGCAAATGGCAGTTTTAATTCAGTATAAATCCCAATAAAAACCTTCTCCTGGAGTCCCCAGCGAACCGCTACGGAAATAGGCATAGAGTTGTTGCCGTCCTGGAACCAGAGGAGTTTCGACTAGCAGCAAAGGCATATCACACAGTCCACTCGCTGTACATGCTCGAAGCAAACTTCCAATGTTTTTGTCACATTCTAAATCCAAAAAGTTTTTCTGAGTCCACCGATTTCACCGGCTTACCTGCGTACGTACGTTCGTACTAGGAGAGCATCACAAACAGTGGTTGTGGTCCGAAGTCCCAAACAGTGTTTTTGTAATTAATAACTTTTAATCTGATTAATCACTATGTAAACATAAACAAGTATCCTATTAACTTTTTGGAGGCAGCTAGCTGTATGCTGTCCTATGTCACTGTCAAGCCTGTGTTCATGCGACCCTAGTACATTGTTTCATAAATTATACAAAAACCTTCTTACATATTTACATTTTATGAAAAAACCTCTTATTGAAAGGGGTTTTGTTCTGAAGACAGTAGATATAAACCATAAGATTAAAATAAACAAATTTTTCATCGGTTATTAAAAAAAAACAGCTGTTTTCTACAAAAGTGCAATACCTACAGCTACACGGTCAAAATGTATGAAACAGCTGTTTATTTTTAATTTGGGAATAAAAAATTCTATGTGGTCCCGAGCTCAGAATTATCTACTGAATACGTGGTAACCGTTTTCGCGTCGGTGTCCCTTCCACCTCGTATTCTGCATTTTTGCTTCTTCCTCGTTGGTCTAGAGGTCGCAAGCAGCGACTGTTGAGCTGAGGGGCAAAGTGTTATTGTGTATATCCAATAAGAATTTATCAGTATCAGCTACGGAGTCTGAATATATACCCGGTTTATGGCAATAGGGTCGCTCCCTGTTACCGTACGGTGCATTGGCGAAATGTGGGACTGCCTGTACTATTGCCTACGTAGGCGCACTTCAGCCTAATCCTTTGGGGATTTCAGGTGTGATGTTACGTTAATTTTGACATTAAAACGCAGATTTTCGAAGACTATTAATAGCTGGTCCTGAGAAAATCAATAAAATATTAATTTAATAAGCTGATTTCAATCTTGAATCTCTTGGGGCTACTTGCTTGGAAACGTTACTTAAATATGGCGACGTTCAATTTAATTTAGCGACGAATTCCCGCTCCTCCGCGGTTATTTGTCAGGTGGTCAACAAACCGAATTTACTCTATTATGATCATTTTGGAGACAACACGAATGTTCAATTGGTAACATTACCTACCCTACTAATATTCCTCCTAATCAATGTTTGTATTCAACTATCAAACATTTTTTTTTTTTAATATTTAATAGTGCCACGCATAAATAAAGAAAAGCAAAAAGTTGCAAACAATATCCGTATGTCAGACATAACCTACCTAATCTACTTTAATATCTACGCTATGACATGATAAACATGATATTTGCAGTTACCATTTTCTGTTACTTTGCTTACAAAAACCTAACATTTTTTAAATAATCCGCAGCTAATTAAAATACAAATAACCCTGTCTTAGCTGGTCTCACAGTCGTGTTGTACGAATGTTTTACAAAACAACAAACTTGTGTTTTCTCGAGACTTGACGGCGACACGACGAAGCTCTTTAATAACTCCTAGTGCTTCCAAGACAGGTAAAGATGGCAAATAACATAGGTAATACTGTCACTGTTATTTAACTTTGTTAAACACCTTATTTCAACGCGACTAAAGGTCACTGTATTGCAAAATAACAATACAATACAAACGTATTTTTGCACGGAGGCCCTATTTACGCGCGCTCGTGTGCGCAGTTTAAAATTAAGAATACTCGTTTCACATATAACAGTTTCATAGTTTTGAGAGTTTATTAATATCTTTAATTGGATTATACTGATTGTTCTGCTTGCAAACAATTTAACTAAAATGCTATAGGATAATTTGTGTTTTCGATTCAATAATAATCGACGTACGTTGCGTTTACACCGCACGATCGTCACTTATTTTATTTTTTTATTTTTTTGATTTCTTAAAGTCTTTGGTCAATTAAGCTATTTCTTACTTAGGTGTACAAGGTGTACGACGTTCGTCGTTTGTTTTAATAGGTGTCCAAATGAAATTTTGAACAGTGGACTAGGTTATTCCTATTGTAGTAGTGTTGGTCCACCTAACTATGACTTCACCTACCATTAACACTAGAAACGGAATATTTACCATGTTTACTGTTTGTTTTGAGTTCCCGATCCGTGGTGTTCCGTGTTCCGTGATGTTAGTGACCATGACAGTTTAAAAACTTATATGACTTCACCAGTATGAACGTTATAATCTGGATCTCTTGAAAGTTCGAGTGAATCGGTTTCTTCTAGGCAACCGTGCTCCACCCTAGGCCGCATAATCGCTTCACATGGCGACTTGTGACCAAACGCAAGCATATTTCGTGTAAAAAAACTGTGACCTCTGAGTTTGAATCGGTGTTTTTTTAAAAACACCGACCCTCATCTAATTTTGAAGCATGATAATTATAAAAGCACCTTAACAACCAATTTAGGTACAACAAAATTTATCATGCTTGGTTTTCATCAGCACGCTGCGTGGGTATAATATTTCAGTCCAAGTAAATCTATACTATAATATTATAAAGCTGAAGAGTTTGTTTGTTTGGTTGAACGCGCTAATCTCAGGAACTACTGGTTCGATTTGTAATATTCGTTTAGTGTTGGATAGCCTATTTATCGAGGAAGGTTATAAAATTTCACGCGGACGAAGATCGCGGGCAACAGCTAGTTGATAAATAAAACGAAATAATGAATTTAATTATATTTATTTTTTATAAGTAACGTAGTAGTTTTTTATAATAACACTTTTACAAGGCAATTTTTCACGAACTGGATGAGGTCGGTGTCTCCTACCAGACTACTCCGAGAAGAAACAGCCGATAATAGCTAGTGGCCTGTATTATTCAAATAGCAGAAGGTACAGCAAAACATAACACTCCAATTCATAGACACAGGTGTGACGTCACAACGCTTCACTAAAGACGTTAATCATAGACAAGTCACCGCCGTCAACTAGGTCGCGAGCATATTGTACTGAATACAAAGCAGTCCAAAGCCGCCATAATGGATGGCAGGATCAATCCCACAGATACTAATGACTTGATAAGCAGATAAATAATTACTCTAATTAACACTCTGACGGAAATTGTTATTTATTGCCTTCTGTTTATTTAATTTGTAGCTTTTGGTACACGGGCCACGCGTCTATGGTAACAAAACCAGTAGGGCTGGCCTCTTATTCTATTGAAACTGCGTGCTATGATAGGCCAGAAGTCAACATTTTACCTATGTGCGGTCGGCTTTACTTTCCGACTACAATGTTATTTACACGATCTCTTTCCAAGATAAAAAAAAAAAACTGAAAAAAACATCAAGTATTTCCAGAACGCCGTAAATATGAGACTTTTAAATTTAGAACCGTCACATCTAGTTTGGTTGCTAGAAAGTCTATTCAATTCGGATCAGACTTCGACGGTCGGAACGAAGTCGAACAACGAACTTATTTATTCACGAAGTCAGTTGTAACTCTTGTATATTTTCTAACTATACGTAGTACGTTCCTGGCTCGTGGAGCTCGTGGCTAAATAATAACAGCCGCTCGGGTCGATCTTTAGGTTAAGCCGTACTTGCCTAGGTTGGTCTGTGGATGGGTGACCGCCCATTACATACCGAGTTTCCTCCGTGCCTCGGAAAGCACTTTAAGCCGTTGGTCCCGGCTGTCATTTGTAGATCTTTGACAGTCGTTAGGTAGTCAGTGGCTCAAAAGTCTGACAACCAGTCTTACCAAGGGGTATCGTATTACCCAGTACTAACTGGGTTGTGGAGGTCAGATAGGCAGTAGCTCCATGTAAAATACTGGTATTCATCTGCATCCGGTTAGACTGGAAGCCGACCCCAATACAGTTGGAAAAAGGCTAGGCAGATGATGACATAGTACGTTCCTATTCTTACAAATAACTAGGTATCCAGTGATTCATAGAACTAAAAGAAACGTGATAGAAAGCATATTAGTGATAACGATGTAGATATCGACTGACTCGCAAAATGTTCAGCTTTTTGTGACTCTGTCTAACCATTTCTTTACATTTCAAAATCGTTTAACTGCTTTACAGAAAAAATGTAAAAATATTGAGACCTCAGTAATAACATAAACTTAGAAAACAGTTAATGCGTTATCTGAAAAACCATTTAGATGTAGCAAGCAATATTACACCTGGCAACTTTTCGAATGTAGCTAAATAAAAGGGGACTACCCAAGACCGGTCACTTTCATCTGAAACGTAATTCAGGGTTGATGACCCGCAACATACCCCTTTCGCGGGCGAGGTAACAAAACCGACCAGGAAAACATTCTCAGTGGTTTCCATTGCACAATCGCACATCTGCGCTGTATCCTTTTTCAATAAAATACATGACATGGGTTGTTTCGCTTCGCGCTCTTATGAGTTTTCCTTTACGAGAATACTTGCAGTTGATTGCGCCTACAAAGTCAGGAATTTCCAGGTAAAATGAGATTTAACTCTCAAACTCTCAAAAGCATTTATTAAAATTAAACCATCACAGGCACTTTCGAATGTCAATAAACAAAAAAGAAGCAAAGCTACAGTCACAGTCACAAGGGATAATAACTTGAGAAAGTACTGTAGTTGCACATTCCAAAGCGTAGATCTATATGGAGAGGAATGGGCAAGAAACTCCATGGACACAAAGGAGGATAGGCAAAAATGTATGGAAGCTGGTACCCGAAAACCAATGGCAACCAATAAAAATAATTTATATCCTGTTTGTATCTCTGAACGAACTGAGACTTACCCCCTTAACAACCAGTAGTTGTTAAGGGGGAAAGTTCCACATAACACCTTTAAAACTGAACATATATTATTTTTATTGGATTAGTTATAAGTTTTCGGGTACCAAAACGCCCATCCACCTTTTATGAAAAACGTTCTTGGATAGCTTATTCCATCTAATTTCATAGACAATCTACGTAATTCAGTTCTGTAAAGGAGGGTTACGTCCCAGATTTACGCAACAACAATTACTTACCTACTTGTAACATTTCCAAATCCCCTGTCAAGTGTTATGATTGGCTTTTATTATTTATATATCAATCAATCAAAACAGCTGTCATCTGATGATCAAAGGGAGAGCCTTTAAGAAAACGAGGGAGGTAACGCGGCTTAGCTACTACAGTCGAACCAAAATGACGCTTATTACGTTCACGTCAGGGTCTCAGGCAGGGTAAACCTAATCTCCAGTCATATTAGAAACTTTTTTGCATGACAGTCTGGTTAAGAAAGTACTCTTTTAGAATAAAGTATTAAGGAGCTCGTGGCTGAATAATAACAATCGCTCGGATCAATCTTCAGGTAAAGCCGTGCTTACCTAGGTTGGGATTAGGTGGATGGGTGACTACCCATACCGAGTTTTTTCCGTGCCCCGAAAAGCACGTTAAGCCGTTGGTCCCGGCTGTCATTTGTAGATCTTTGGCAGTCGTTACAGGTGGCCCGAAAGTATGACAACCAGTCTTACCAAGGGGTTTCGTATTATTCAGTACTAACTGTGTTGTGGAGGCCAGACAGGGAGTCGCTCTATGTAAAATACTGGTATTCAGCTGTATCAGGTTAGACTGGAAGCCGACCACAACATAGTTAGGAAAAGGCTAGGCAGATGATGATGGTGACTGGCCCGATGGTCTAGTAGTCGCAAGACTTACCTACCAGCACAGGCAGGATGGATTCGATTTACAGGGTCGGGCAAAGTGTTTTTGATTCTTTAAATCAGGAACTTCTTAGTGGTAGCCCGAACTTGATCCCGGCTCGCAGCCTAAACTAAAAAGTAAATTGTGTGTGTATCTGTACTTATAGACCGGAAACCTCTGTTTAAACCCTCAAGAATTGCAGAGGTTTATTCCTTGGAGCTTTGAAGACGCTTATTGTTAGTGACCTATGAATGGATATTGAACTGTTTCCAATAAAGCCGTAGATAATGTTATTTCAAGAACTCTGTGGCAAATTTAAAATAGAATGAAACACTGAAAGTCGGCTTTAATATTTAATAATATTTGGGCAATAATTGAATATGCACATTTCATATTGACTGACCCGGCCGGCCAATTATTGAACATTGACATTTCAATTATTAAATTAAATAGCCTTACATAGTTATTTGTATATGCAAGTAGGTTTAATGGAATTAAAAAAAAATGATCTCTGAGAGTAAAATTATAATACTTGACGTATGTATAACTTTCAAGTAGAGAAAAGTGGAAGATTTGAGGAGAAATAGCAGCACAACACAGTTATTTAGATGATCGTGTATTGTTGAATTATACTTATATATTACGGGACCGGCCAATGTGGCGACACTTGGGGGAGGCCTATGTCCAGCAGTGGACGTCTTTCGGCTGAAATGATGATGTTGATTACTAGCTCATGACCGCGGCTACGCCCGCATCTCCACGCGGGAATAAGCTAGTAGCTTCGGTAATTATCCCACGGGATCGTACTACCGGGATAAAAAGTATTCTATGTGTTAATCCAGGTTATAAACTATCTGTGTGCCAAATTTCATCCAAATCCGGTCAGTAGTTTTTGCGTGAAAGAGTAACAAACGTCCATCTATCCATCTTCAAAACTTTCGCATTTGTAATATATTAAGTGGGATGATGGGACATAGAATAGAATTGTTGTGTCTTTCAATCTAATCAGATTTTCTAAAAAAAAAAAATACAACAGAACTATTTTCTCGAACTCGAGTTCTTTTCATATTGGCAACTAAATACATAAAGCCATATCGAATTTTCGAAGATAATATTATCATATTTTATCCAATTGTCCACTGTCCTAGCTATCGGTGACCTACGACCTACATTTACGATATCCCGAAGCTTTACGAACAATATCATTTCTGATACGAACCTTAGGCGCAACGCTTACTAATGGAACAATATTAATATTTTGTCATATTTTATACTATTTTTGATACATTTCTAAGTTATTATGGCTTTTAAGTTGTAATAAGTAACTGAATCGATTCCAATAATTTTTAAACCATGTTATAAGTTTTCCCAAAAGTATTTTAAAAAGTCTACAAGTTGGACACCGAGCGACACTAAGTACCTATCGCAATCATTTAGGTACCTACTGCCATATTATTATTATCAATGAGCTCAAGACGACGCTGGAGGGACGCGCGCCGGCGCGCCGCGTGGTGACCACGTTTGTTGCGGGCAACTAGGTAACAGAACAAGCTTATAACTTTGTGATTTTTCATGATACAGTTTTAAAATTTTGTACATAGATTCTTTACATAAAAATACTAGACACGTGTTTCAGGTTTCGCGTATACTAAAACTAATGTTGTAGAACAACAACTGTGCAAAATTGCATCATAATCGGTTCAGGAGTTTATGAGTCTCTAGGGTACGAACGACCAGACATTGATTTTTATATATACAAGGTGGAAGGGACACTGACGCTAAAACAGTTACCATATATGCATGTAGTTACATCATTCTGTAGCTGTTTTTTTTTTGATAACCTACGTAACATTTCTATGACTTACCCCCCCCCCCCCCAGGTTCAGTATGATGTCCTGAATACGTGGCACCATTCCAGCCTCTACAGATTTTGTAAATTTGTTTGAATTTCACAGGCTCCCGTTTGAGCATTGGTGGTGTAAGGTGTACTTACGAGTTCTACGTCATGGGTTCGAAATCAAGCAGGCGCGTTTGTGTTGTCTATTTCATTACCGTTGCTCTCAAAACTGAGAAGGAAACAAAAAAAAACATGTGACATATGCCTTGAACACACCCACCACAACATAAAACATAATGTGGGATGTTCATTCCCAAAAAGAACCCTAGTTTTTTCAAGCTGGTCCGCCAATGGGCGTTGAGCCTTACAGCAAATGGTCTTGATTGAATAATGTTGGGGTAAGTCGATTTTAAACACTATTGAGTTACGTTGCCTAAAAGGATTCCGGTCGAGCGACCTTTATGAGGCACTGAAGGGGTATATCACGCCAAGTAATTACTTGGAAGGCGTTACATCGGTCCTCGGGTTCAGAGGGTCGTATCGTATGATAGCGGTTTGTCTAGGTTCTCTTACATTACCAAATATTGATTTGTCTACCCCATATAATCTCCCTTTTGCCTCAGATTTCTCTATCCTGTATATCCTTTTTTTTTTTTGTTTTTAAACTTGCCCCACACTAGGAATTTGTGAGTGCGTTTACAAACATTTAAACTCACATACACAAACAGCCAGACCCGGAACCCCCCCGACCCTACCTGTAGATCATACAAATATTTGTTCCGTGCGGGGATCGAGCCCGCGACACGGAGCACAGCAGCCAATCGCTCAGCCACTGCGCCAACCGTGCCGTCAAATATTTTTGGTTGTATTCAAATCAATTAGGTACTTAGCTAACATTTCCTGAATTATAACTCTAACCGTTTCAAATATTCTTTATTGCCACACAAAAGACCAAATTACACAAAAGAAAAAAATACAATCGGATGAACGTTTTCTGAAAGGGATTAGGAAAATCGAGGGATTACAGATTCTATTGAAAAAAGAGAAAAAAAAAGGAATTAATCCTTTGAGACGATTCAATAGATTATGATAAGTAACAAGAATTACGAATTCCACAATGAAGTTGGCGGCAGAACGCAAAACGATGAGATTTCCCTAAATTCCACCAAATTCCCTTAAAATTAACTTTATCCGTCGAACAAGGTTCCAACGCATTCTCAACATTCGCGATTCACGCATTTCTATCATTCGCGACGTAATCAAAGGTAGTTGGAAAGTTGGGATGAGTTAAATGCGAACATGCTTAGCAAATACCGTGAATTCTGTCTATCTTTAAATAGATATTCATTAATCTGGCCTAAGATTAACTTTGGAGCTTCAAGCTTTTTAGATTTAGCCGTCGAGAAAACGAATCTGCAAAAGTCATGCCTGAAACATTACTAAAGATTAATAAACTAGAAAGTAATTGAACTCAAGAACAATACCAACAAAAGTAAGAAACTATCATTTTCACTCTTCAAATGCGAATCCTCTTTCAATATCATGGATATTTCATAAATCCCCGATTTCGCTAGAATAATGTCTAGTTGCATATTCCAATTTATTTCTGAGATAAAAAGGCATAATATATTGCTAGAAAATTGCACGGTAAGCCGAAACAATTACTATCTATCAAGTAAATCTCTACTCTTTACGAATTTAATCTTTATGCTGTAGCCCATTGAACTCTTGGTCGTTGATATTTAGATAACATCAAAATGAATGTATCATTCTCCAAACATGTGTTTGTTTGTACACTGATTGCCTATTTCTGGCTTTGGGTGTACAGTCATGAGCACTAACATGTATAAACTTATCCGATTTGAACATTAAAAACAACGAACGAACGAACGATTTGAAACAATTTTATCGTTAATAAATATCGATTGTATCTTTAGGTTAAGGATAATATAATAGTTTGAGTTTTAAAAGTACATTACATGCATACTAGTACATTTAATGCAGTAGGCGAAAGTAATTTTACAAAGCTACTTACTGTACATATTAATCGATGCTCGTGGCTTTACTTTATCCGACCTAACGCCAGAAATAGACACACAAACACATACCCGCAATCAGTTCATAAAGACATCTAGATAAAAACGAAAAACACCAAAGGGTACGATGATTGATGACTATACGCCAACACAAGTGTGAGTTGTGACGGCTTGATGCCACAACGTACTTCTACGTAGATTGAACGGAAATCGTTTTTAGTATAATCTCGGATTTCCATCACAATATCCAGCAAAACCCTCACGTGCTTTTGTGACTTGTGACCCAAATCCGGAACCGAAATGCGTAGTAGGTAGACGTAAAATATTCCAATAATAACAAAAACGGAGCCTATTAATGGTCCAGTTCAGCAAAATTGACAGGCCGTAAAAATATTATTTTTTTTTGACTAAAGTTATTAAAGAATTGCAATTATTTTTAGTGAAACATAATATTGAGTATATATATATTATAACTACATATTTTTTAAAGTTCATAAAACTCACTCTTGTTGCGTAAATCAGGCGTTGAAAGAGGTCTCTCGCGCCCAACGCGAATCCAGCTTTATTGCGGCGCTGTGGAGCGTTGCGTTATAATTAATTATTTCACATGTAACATTTGTATACATGTATTTCCCGGCAGACGCTGTTGTTATGTTATGCCTGCCGCAGGCATAACATAACACCATCGTGTTTCCCGAAGGCTAGATTAAGTAACACACATTTCACTAGATTTTATACGTTTAGTATAATCAGCCTATAATGTTACAGAGGAGGCCTGTGTTCCAGCAGTGCTGTTGGAACACAGGCCTCCTCTGTATAAGAAAGAGTGTCGAGAGTCATTTTGATACTTGTACATATTTTTATTATTATATTAGTGAGTGGAAGAGAGACATATTTATACTTGTACATATTTGTATTATTATTTTAGATCTATTTGTAGTCTGTAAATAATGTAGTATACTGAATTCAAATAAACAGTATGTCTGACTTATTTTAAGAACTAAGTAATTCTAATGATAGTTACAGTTTCATTTAATGATTCTAATTATTTTCAAGTGGAGACACATTTAATAAAGCAAGACCCTCTATATTTATTAGGGCTTTAGAACTTTACGCAGAAATGTTTGCTGTATAAGGTTCACCGAATTATTTTGCTGAACTACAAGTTTTAAAAGGTCCAACATTGTCTGATGTAATTACGCCATTACTTACAATAATAAACTTTAAGTTAATGTTAAGTAAAGCTATTAAATGTAGAAGTTCATTACCGTGTCCGGTTTTGCTTACCCACGGGTTTGCAGGATTTACTGGCTAATTACGGCTCTAGGAGCAACACATAAGTAATTTTAATGTTAAGAGGTAATGATGCAGAAAATTTGTTACATATTTTATAAATACATAGGCACTGCACTGCATACATGTCCCACACCCTTGAAATAATTTAAATCTACTCTTCCAGTTCAATACTCGTTCTGAATCGAACTGACGACTTATATGCGGTCATTCGAAACAAAATGTCGTCGTTAATAACAAGACTGCGGGACAGTGACAACAGTATTCTTAGGACAGTGGCGGAGAACGTCTACTCTCCTATTCTGAGACGTTTTGTGGGGGTGATGAATTTGTGACGTACTTTCCATCCGCTTGTGCGTCGTCCTCATGAAGCGAACTCAAATAATTAGTTTTAAACTTTGAGGTAATATTTTACTAACATTAATTATAAGTAATTTACTAACACAGTGGATCTTATGTTGTCCGAAATAAAGAATTTATTATTAATACTTGGTGAACGAAGAGGTTACTCCGTAAAACGAGTTCAAATAGTTTTTTTTTTGTCATTAAGAGCGTTTCAAGTGATTTTTTTTTTAAATGACAGAACCGATTTTAATGAAACTTTGTACTCACAAGCATACATAAGTCTAAAAACTTGACAGAGAACTTTTTGAAATGTGTTTAAAAAAAAAAGATAATTTGAAATTTCTGTTTCTATGGAAAATCTAAAATCGGACTAATTTCACTCATTATACCGTATTCACTACACACACATACACACACAACACACACACACGCAACACAATTATTATTTATTTTTCGAAAATGTTCTCAGACAAGTTTTTAGACTTATGTATCCTGCGAAGTTTCAATAAAATCGGTTCAGTCATTTCGTAAAAAAATCACTTTAAAGTTTGTATGAAATGCCGTAAGACGTTAACGCTCTAAAAACTACATCGTTTTTGTGACTCAAACCTGTGTGGCAGTAATTTACTAAAGCCCAATGTATCACATTCCCAGCCACAGAAACGGCGTAAATGTTGGAGATATCCTCGCTTCGCAAACGAATTCATTTACACTGGACGCTGCTACGTTTGATATAATCCTTCAGTCGGATGAGCTGATTTTAATTTCCGGCAACCACACAGTCCACTTTTTTAAATATTGAAGTGCACAATTTTAGAAAACGAAAAATGTATTAAGGAAAGTTTCTACAACAAATACAAAAATAAAAAATGCCTTTTTTTGTCATGCGGGTAGGCATTTTCTATTATAGGTGTTAATGACTTGGCCCGCGTTCCCGTAAGCAATTTTTTGTACCAAACGCAATAGTATAAGAAAATTAGCTTAAAATTGGTCGATCAGAAAAAATAACCCCTGTAGTTTTAAAAGTTGGTACAGTTGTTTCTCGAGGTGTCCTGATAAACATAGTAAAAGTCCTCGAAAGAAGCTTAAGTTCTTAAGTTATAAGCTTATAGGTATTTATTTTAAGACAATCAGAGACAACGATAATACGTAGTTTCTTTAATACCAATTATCACTTCTCGCCTTTTTTCTCAAAAATGCATAAATAACTCATGATTTAAAA
This sequence comes from Noctua fimbriata, assembly GCA_905163415.1. Lineage (NCBI taxonomy): Eukaryota > Metazoa > Arthropoda > Insecta > Lepidoptera > Noctuidae > Noctua > Noctua fimbriata. The sequence goes on along the minus strand of LR990922.1, from coordinate 8,118,110 downwards.
AATACAAAAATCGGGTAAAAACTGACTGAATGTGGTTTTACATCTGGGGTTAGAAAAGTTAAAAACAAATAGCCAACAAACAACATTGAGTTTGATTGTTGTTTGACAGTAGTACAGAATCAAATATAGCACAAACTTTAAGTTGAAGCTAAGTAAATGAAACTTTGGCAGAAACAATGCCTCGAACCGCGCGACCGCGGCACTTGCCTCGGGAAGCCACAAGCCAAGCCTTTGAGGGGTAATAATAATGTTTTAGTTGTTCTCTGTTTTTAACATGGCCGTTTCATTATCAAAAAGTCAGTTGAAATAAACTTTTTCAACGTAGTCTCTCTTGGACTCCTTGTAAGTTTTCAGATACTGAATTTACATTCAAATACTCAAATGTGTATTATTTTAGGTCTGACTGTAATGTAATCAGCCTATAATGTTCCCACTGCTGGGACACACGGCCTCCTCTCTATGGGAGGGAGCGTGCTATAATCCAACACACAGGCCCAATGCGGTTTGATAGATGTCACATGTCTTCGAATTTTTGGTTCCAAGGCATGCCGGTTTCTTCACGATGTTTACCTTCACCGTTTTGAGAGCAGTGGTGATGAAATCAACCACACAAAGTAATGCCTGCCTGGGTTTGAACCCACGACTTACTGCTCGTAAGTCGGTCCACCGCTGCTCCTTTGTTCATTCTACTTAAAAAAGTAGTGGATACTTGATGGTTCACAACTCATAACTTAATTTTTTTTTGGTTGGACAAAAAAAAATCAATATGATTTGCTTTTCAGATGTTAAACGCCAAAATCTTGACATTTAAATCTTCAAAGTAACCACGATATACATTTTGTAGAAGCATTTAAGTACCTTGAGTATCACCGCACAGAAGCCCGACTTAAGCAAAGCCCCCAGTCTAACTTAAGTTGGCAACTTAATAAATAGCCTCGAACGGAGCTAAGCTTCAGACACACATGATTAATCAAAAGTTCAACTTTAACCATTCTAGACGTAATTTAATGGTTCGTAGCATAAACTCATTGTGCCACACGTCGAATTGAGCATAAAAGTGAGAAAGTTTCTGTTTTAAGACTTTGACGTACAGTTGTGGAAATTGAGAATTCGTCAGCCGAGCTGTTTCGTTTTGTAATTGGTCCAACTTTTTGTTGCGTTTGTGTTCAATTTTAGGCATTAATTTGATAGTTAATAGGAATAATTTTATGTAAACACTTAGTTTGTCATGAATCTTAATCAAACTGAAGACCTGTGTAAATGTAAAGTAAACAGGTCGATTTTAAAATTAAAAATACTCCTTTCACGTAACGTTTTAAGAATTTATTTATGTCTATGGATGATACTGACTATGCTTGTTTGCAATCAATTTAATTAAAATGCTAAAGCATATCTAATAATAGAATGAGAGCAGCGGTGGCCCAATGGTGGCGGCTCCGACTTACGAACAGTAAGTCGTGGGTTCGAACCCAAGCAGGCGCGTTACTTAGTGTAATTTATTTCATCACCATTGCTCTCAAAAACGGTGAAGGAAAACATCGTGAGGAAACCGGCATGTCCAAAAACCAAAAATTCGAAGACATGTGACATTTACCAATCCGCACTGGGCCCGCGTGGTGGATTATAACCCATTCCCTCTCATAGAGAGGAGGCCGTGTGTCACAGCCGTGGGAACATAGGCTGATTATGCTAAAGCATAATAGTATATTCAATTCAAAAATCGATGAAAAATACGTTATGTTTACCGCCCGCTCGTAATGAAGTTCTAATAAAGTTGGCTCTCCCTGCAACTAATTTCCTGGTACTTATGTCTTTTATTTCTTTTAAACTCTTTGACAATCATACTCCTTCCGAATGTAACCCGACACAGAAAGTACTTGACCAACTCTCTATTCTTGGTTTCCCCGCTCTTGTGAACTATAAGTCAAAAAGGCTTTTATCGGTTTTTACTCGCGTAAAGTAGAAAGCCTAACCCCGTGTCCTAACTGAAAGCGATCGTCGCGTTCATTTATAAGAATCATGACGTACGAACGCGACTTAATTGATAGCGTTTTTACGTCATATTCGTATTGAACACTGGTAATAGATGTAACTGACCAAGGATTGAGGTCAGTGGCATGTTTTAGAGGTACCGAGGGCTGATTGACTAAGAGAACCATAGAAATATATTAAAAAACTGACCAAGTGCGGGTTGGACTCGCACACTGAGGGTTCCGTACAAACTTGTAGGCCTTTTGGTATTAAACTACATATTTACAGATTTTTTCTTTTACATGTGCTGTAAGACATTGCTTGCCTCATTTCATGATTCTAGGTCAACAGAAAGGTCATAAGTTTAGCGTTTAATGGTTTTATATGTGCAATGATGCTCGCGGCTAAATAATAACAGCCGCTCGGGTCGATCTTTAGGTTAAGCCGTGCTTGCCTAGGTTGGTCTGTGGATGGGTGACCACTCATTACATACCAAGTTTCCTCCGTGCGTCGGAAAGCACGTTAAGCTGTTGGTCCCGGGTGTCATTTGTAGATCTTTGACAGTCGTTAGGTAGTCAGGGGCCCAAAGTCTGACAACCAGTCTTATCAAGGGGTATCGTAGTACTAACTGGGCTGTGGAGGTCAGATAGGCAGTCGCTCCATGTAAAATACTGGTATTCAGCTGCACCCGTTTAGACTGGAAGCCGACCCCAATATAGTAAGGAAAAGAATAATTATTAACTCATAAATTCAATTCTGTATTAACTTACATAACTTAAGAAAATTTATCACAATAAACAGCCAGTGTCCTTCCTCCTCTCCCCTACTTATTTATGCTGTGCCCGACTGGGTCCATACTTGTGACTAATATGTATATTTTCCTACCAACTACATACATTATGGTACGCAATAAAGAATTGAGAATATATGTTTTGCTATGAGCAATACTTACCCAAAATTATTTAGAGATTGTAAGATTTATTTTCCGAAAACAAAAAAATAGTTTATTCCATATTGTATTCTAGACAAATTATTTGTAAATAAAACAGCACTGAAAGGGATTTCAGTGCTTGTAACGTAATAAACCCTTCATAATACAATAATTATGCTTCAACGGCCTTTCAAAATCGGTTCAGCATGACTGATATATTCGTACCTGTAAATTACATTATCCCTTTCGGCTTTTCTGAAAAAGGTTGAGAAAATGCGAGAAGACACGAGAAAACGAGTGGTGATTTCGTAATTATCCGCCATACTAAATACCCTTATTAGTAGAAACTAGAAAGGCAGTCGTAATGAAAGACATTCGTTTGTCGACATAAAGCAATAGGTATTCACCAATGATATTATAAAGAAAGATACGCTACGTTCATACTGAGCGGCGTTCAAATATCGTTGCGTTGTTACGACTGCGATAGATAATATGGAACGTATGATACAGAAAGAGATAGCTATTGCGCTTGAAGTACTTAAATTACGACAATTGTCTGAATTTGTCCGCAACAATTTGCACGCTCTAGTGCGATATCTACCTCTTTTTATGTATAATATCATTGGCATTCACGGATAAGAAGGCAAAATTACCTGTCCAGCATAGAATAAATGGAATTAACTACCATTTCAAAAAGAGAATTATCGTTAGACCTTCATTTTTTAACGTAATTCTGTTTTTTTATGCATAAACTACTAATTCTGTTTAAAAATAAAATTATTTAAATTAATGACTGAATGAATAAGATCATCTTATCGTAACAAATATTAAAAAGAGAAGGCCCGAATTTTGTGAAGGATAGTCTCTCCCTCTCTCTTACTCTGGAACTATTTGCACCTATTTGAAAAAATCTTTCGAAGGTAAGTACATTATTTGTGATGGTTAAAGGCTATATATTAAAAACCCAATAACACTTTGCCCGACCGTTTTTTTTTTTTTTTTTTTTATCGATCCCAGGACCTCACGCTCAGCAGTCGCGCTTGCGACCACTGCTCTCAAAACTGTTTAGGAAAACATCGTGAGGAAACCAACATGTCCCAGAACCAGAAAAAATCAAAGACATGTGACACAAGTCGAACTGGGCCCACGTGGTGGATTATGGCCGATCTACCATAAGAACAGGCATGTGTCCCAGTTGTGGGAACATTACAGGCTTATAATTCTGATGCAGATCTTCAATTGACAATAAATATGTATTACCCGGCGCCTAGGAAGCCTTAGAAGGTGTGGGTGTTGAGGGACCAAACTATTTGCATACAAACAAACCGATTTAATTTATTTTGATTGGAGATTGCAATTAAGTTCCTACGCTTTCATCGTCGAGATTTGGCAGGGATCAAGGAGTTCAATCATTCAAACATCACCATATATGCAGTTTGCGCTTAATCTTAATTAAGCATTTAAAGACGCGACGAAAAATATTTGGTGATAGACAAAATCAACTCTATCCACAAGAAAATAAATGACTTTTCCAGATTCAGATTAATTATAATATAACTTTAAGTTAAACGGCTTACAAAAATAGCAATCATCATAAAAACTAATATTAATAAAAGTTATAATCTTGCACCAGACTGAGTCTTATCTTTCAACACTGAGAGTTCAACTTCACTGATCATGCTGCAGACTTTTAAACGAACTTCTGCAATCTTTTCTGGCGGGAAATTACAAGCAATGTCGGCCATACTCGAGAAAAAGTTATGAATAGGGGATTGCCCTGCTGGACTAGTAGCTTTAGTAACCAACTGTTGTAAAATGACATTCCGTTCTTCCCTATCCTTCTTCAGTTCTTCTATGATGGAGTCTATCTTTCGTTTCATAGCTCTTTTTGGCGGTGGGGCTACACTTTGGTCTTGAACGGGTAAAAGCTGTTGTGCAACCAATCCTGGATTGGCATCATATGTAGCAGCTACCAGGCTTGGAGGATACGCAGCAGGTTGCTCTGAACTGCTCCTTGCTGAAGTTCCGATCATGAATGGTGACTCTGACAACGGCACCTCTTCGGATGAATCATATTCTTCTTTCACGCACTCGAAAGTTATCTCAATAGGTTCATTCACAGCATTTTCCAGATTACTGGTGTTTGAAGTTTCATCCATCCCATCATCATATGAATCTGATAAGAAGTTCAGCCTCTCGTCGTCGTACTTGGAATATGAAGAGCCGCCTCCCGTTATCTTTTTCTTTTTGTTTTTTATGTAATTGTCTCGTATATTGCGCCATTTCGATTTGCATTCTTCAGCTGTAACAAACAATCTTTCAATACGTTTCAAGTAACAGTGAATAAAATTACACAGAAATAAATTGTAGGTTTCTTAAATCGTCTTGCTCGCAGGATGATGTTATCGGGCAAAGATGTCATTATTTTCGGCTACCAACATATTCATATTATACATTAGCATTACGTTAAAGAAATTAATGTTATTTTCATCAAGAGAATGAGCAAACTCACTCACAAAGAACAAGACAATACTGTAAGAAAATAAAAATGCCATCGGAGCGGAGCTTTAGTTGCATTGCGTTTAAACTACCTATACTACATCGTAAAATAACCGGTTTACCAAACAAAACATAAAACATGCAGTGTTTAAGGTGTAGCGGGTTACCGGGGGTGGGTCAGTGTCAGGCTGTATGATAAAAAAAATATGATTCACGACCGTAACACGTATGTAGTTACAGAATTACTTATTTCATATTAGTTCATTTCCCATTCATTATCCCATTCAATGACTATTTCGTGAAAAATTCATTCAATGGGATTATGAACTTAGAGGGTTGTTGTATTGATGGTTTTAATGATTATAACTGTGTAAAGCCATATTTGTTACTGTCACCTTTAATTGCAAAAAACGTGAGAAAATTTGAATTTGGCGGGCTCCCCTGACGCTCCCACCTTAAGGCCGTAAGAATCAGCAACCATGTTCGTATGTACAGTCCGTCCAAAGATAGTCTGGAAGATATCGCTATCAGCGATAAGACCGCCATTGTAAACATAGGATTAGTAATATTGTAAAAATATTAATAACTAGCTGTTGCCCACGACCTTCGTCCGCATGAAATTTTATTTTAGCCTATAACCTTCCTCGATAAATGGGCTATCCAACACTAAAATATTTTTTCAAATCGAACCAGTAGTTCCTGAGATTAGCGCGTTCAACCAAACAAACAAACTATTCAGCTATATACCTACTATTAAAGTATAGATTAATTATAAATATTGTAAAACAGTTGTGCTTCAATTTTGGTGTAGGTACAATAAAGTATATTGTATATGACTCATTGTTAGTAGTACAGTAATATCTAGTGAACATCTGCAGTTCTGTACGGTGCAAGCGCCATAAAATACCTACGGTCTACTTACAACAATACAAGTAACGTTGACAAAGTAGTTTGAATAGCCGAGAAAATAAAAACACCTCGGAACTGAGAGAACTGACCCACCTGCCGCGGCCGTACTACAGAACATGTTTATGTTTCTATGCACGCACGAGAGGTAGGTACGCGTCTCGTCAAACGTTTCGCTCTACGCTATCTCTGTTCCCCCATGAACACTCGATTGTGATTGGCTGCTGCAGTCACACGTTCATAACAACATTGATATCGGACTATATTACTACTAGCCACGTTATTAGTAACAATCATACAAAATATAAACATAAGGTAAACAACAGTTATTAAGTTACATAGGTAAGAGAAATTACTCACGTGATTTATTTAATGCCTCTCCGATTGCGATCCAACAGTTGCCTTTCTTTATCATGCTCTTATAGTTCTTTAACTTATTGCGGTATAAAACTGGGTATTTCTTAACATTTTCGATTAAATCGTCGTCAAACATACTCATTTTAAGGTTAAATGAGATGGGACGCGCTACGTTGCGCGAAGGTTACGGCGACGCGGCGGTATGCGGCATGGCGGCGGGCGGCGGGCGCGGCGGCATGTGCGGCGGCCGTGACGCCCCGCGCCCCGCCGCAGTCGCCCCCTCGCCCTCACCGCAGACAGACGCTTGATGTGAGCGGCGTCTATCGCACAGAGCAGCAGCCGACCGATATGCGTCCTATAGAACTATACTACACAACATTTTCGCATCGCTTGAGCATTATGATTTGCGCGCCGCACTTCGCATTGCGCAGCGGTAGACGGAAAGATTTTTTACGTTTGCTAATTCTAAACTGTACGACAATTTATTAACACATAACATCTCCCTTATATTCTCGGAACGGGCAGAGATCATGGCATAACAAATTATACAACACTGGCGAAATTTTTGTACATTTTACCGTATAATACACCTCTACTTCGCCAGTTTTGTTTGGGCCTCATGTAATAAAGGTCAGTTTTTACAAAACTAAAAGCACGACAGTATACGGGATTGCAACTTACTAGAACTGTTTGTACCTACCTACTTACTTACTTAGTACTTAATAGGTAATGCTTAATACGTAAAGAAGGCTACAAAAGAATGGTTGGTAATTCCTGGAGCACCAAAGATGGAGTAGAACATGACATGACATCACATCACGGCTGAAAAAATCGCCTGAATACTGCCCGACCTGGATATCGAACCCAGGACTTCATGCTCAGTCGGCAAGCTTGTGACCACTAGAACAACGACAACTCTTATCCAAATCAGTATGGTGGGCTCACAAATCAATATTTGATGGCACATAGTGTTGCCCCATGAGCGTACCCACGGTGGGGCAAGGTGGGGCTCCTGCCCCACACTGGTCTCTGACCCGAAGCTAAGAATTTTTAGTATGACAAAATTAAATATTCATTTAGGTACTTTTAAATATTTCACATTAAAAAAAATTGGTTAAGGTCAACAATGACAAGAAAACCGTCTTGTCGGCCTCTGTATGTTGAGTGTGCATAGAAAGAGGATTCTGGAAGCACAACATACATTTGAAAACAAAAATTTTAGCTAGATTTAGACAAAACCCTCGCAGGTTATTATTGAAATAAGGTGTAGTGCAGTCAATAAAACGTAGGTCAGTAAATAAAAAACGTTTTTAATTTCCTACTACTTAGTTTATTTACTTCTGCCCCACCCCTAAAAAATGCTGGGTACGCCCATGTGTTAACCGCTTTCAGTTCTCTATAAAACAAAAAAAATATCGATATAAAAAGAACGCATTATATTCTGAGAAACAAACCCACTTTACCCGAAAGTTTACCTGATTCACGTATTTCGTTAAAGGGCAACATAAAAGATCGATTCACCGAAATATTTAGTAGGCGTCATCAAAACGTATTTATTCATTGTTCATTTTCGATGAAAAAAATATTAAAGATTCTTCGTAATACATTCACAAGTATGAATAAAACTAGTGTTCTACTTACCAAATTGATTCGTAAACTTGTGAATAATAGTGTAATGGGTTACGTTATTACGAGCCATTACAGTTTTGTGAGTCACTTATATCGCAGAACCGATGCCCTAGCACGAGCGCGCGGTGGAGGTAATCGTAACGTAAGTACGTTGATTTTAAAATTAAAAATACTTGTTTCACATATTTTAAGACTTTATTCATGTCGTTGAATGATCCTAATTGTACTTGTTGTAAACAATTTAACTAAAATGCTAGATAATTGTATTTTCAATTCACAAAAAGACGTTTTTGCGGTACGGTTGCGCCGTGCACTCTTACTAGGGCCTCCGGTAGTAAGCTAATTACTTGGAAAAACTAACGAAACTAAAACTTTATTTACAATGCACAAACACGAATGTTAGTGCCAGGTGGCACCACTCAATTGTTTACTAATTTTTACTCATGCGCTCATTCAAACTTTCAACTTTTATGAAACACCTACTAAATCCAAAACAATAATACATAAAAAACTATATTTTGTCCATTTGAACTTTTCGAATACGTAAATATCGATGTTTAATTTAATGTTTTTTTTTTCAAATATGTAGTATCGTAAAGGCGTGTATTCGAGGTACATTTAGGTACGTTTTATACATGTTGGTGTAAACGGACCCTTCACGAAGCCGTCAACCAAGCATTTTGTACATCAAACTAAGTAACACTGCGCAAAAAATATTTCTGGGTAATGTTGTTTTTTTAGATGTCCATAATGACGTTTTAAGAACTGAAACTTTCTTGAAACAACCTAAGAATAATGTAGCTGAAAAAATGTTGATGTATTTTGTGAAACAATTCGGTCCCGTAGATATACTTGATGCTACGAAAGATCAAAGAGTAATCCTCAGGCTAAGGGAATTTTAGAAAAGTAATTAAAGACCACACAGAATATTTTTGCAATGAACAAATGAACACATTGTAGGAATTGGATTTCGAGGTCTTTACAATGTTACAATATCAGCTTGGTCGTTTTTTAATGTTCTTCTTTTTCGTTTGGTTAGCGCCTAACCTGGTGTCAGTTTTTATGGCGCCAATGGGCCTCTGACTTGACCCATGCCGTCGAGAAATATCTCTCAGGCATGCTGGTTTGGTTTCCTCACGACATTTTCCTTCACCGAAGCAAGTGATATTTTTATGATACACACATGAATCCGAAAAATCAGAGGAGTGTGTGTTGGGTTCGGACTTGAGACCTATGACTTGGCAGTCCGACGGTCACACCACTAGGCTATCACTGCTTGTTTTTTAATGAAAATATCGTTAAACCTAACCCGATCTTCCAATACAATCATTATTTCATATTCCATCTTCTAAGCGGTTACCATTTTTCATCGAGATTCACATAGTTTCTTGCCATTTCGTCTAGAAAAAGACATTTCGTTGTCAATCATCCACAGATGCATTTTATGAAATGAAAGTTCAAATATCACGCAGGCTTAGCTCCTCGGGGTAAGTAATAAACTTTTACGACTCTTAAAATTTCCAAATCATCTATTTTTATGACTATTCCAGAAGTCATTTGCGGTTGAGTCGCAGGAGTACCTACCCAGCGAAGAGTGAAAATTATATGAATTTAGGTACGCTGAAGGAGAATTATGTTAATCTACTTTAACTATACGTAGTTAATAATACTTTAAATATACTTCAAGCGGATTCAATCGATAACAATGCCACAAAAGTTGTGACAATTGACTATTTTCATGTAGACACTTTTATCCAAAATCTGTGAATGCCGATCGAAACTCGAAAATTTACGGATAGTCTATTAACCATTTAAACGCTAAAGCATAAACGCACGCGCATGCCTTCCACGCCAAGCCAAAATTTCACCTACCATTTTGTCAAATATTTGTGTGTTTCGACGTACAGGACAGGCGCTTGCTTGTCACGTATATATGACAATCTGAAATTCAAAAGATTAAGACTGTGTTCTTGCAGCTAAAACGGTTAAGGTATCCTCCTAGCTGCCCCATCTAAAAATTCCAACCTGTATAAAAATATGAAATTCAAATTCAAGTACTTATGTTCATGACACATAGGTAAAAGTAAGTACATAGTGTTATCAATAACGTAGGTAACACTCACTAATTACTATGTGCTGCCTTGCAAGGCTTACAAATAGTTTTTATGAGTATACAAAATTACTGTTATTACAGCTAACTAAAGAGCAACGGTAGCCCAGTGGTGGCGGTCCCGACTTACGAGCAGTAATTCAGAACCCAAGCAGGCGCATTACTTTGTGTAATTTATTTTCATCACCACTGCTCTCAAAACGGTGAAGGAAAACATCATGAGGAAAACGGCATGTCCTAGAACCAAAAATTCAAAGACATGTGACATCTACCAACCCGCACTGGGCCCGCGTGGTGGATTATAGCCCATTCCCTCTCATAGAAAGGAGGCCTGTGTCCCAGCAGTGGGAACATTATAGGCTGATGCTAATGCTTAAGTAATATTAAATCTTTAATAAAATATACATAAAACATTCCAAGCAATCAGTTTGTTTACTTAAGTAAATGATATGCTTACGTTTTAACCGCGTGACGCCAAGCTCCTGAACGAAGATTAGTCGGGGCTCAAGAACAGATTAAAGTCAACAAAACAGTTGTAATCTCTGCGGGTTTACTTAAGGTATTTTAAGGTTTGGTAACTTTTACAATTAACGTTACCTTAGTTACTTTGCTGGGTTGAAAACCTCATTTATGTTTCAGTTTAGAAATGCGAGAATATGAATTAGGTAATCTTTGTTTGATAAAATTGAATAATTAGAAAAATCCCATATGTCCCATATCTTCCCGTGGGTGTCGTAAGAGGCGACTAAGGGACTTACCAGAGAATGGGCAGCAGCGTTCCCTGTGCTTTATAACAACCATACTGCGATCGCCAACCCGCCTGCCAAGCGTGGCGATTATGGCAAAACCCCCCTTCTTGGGGGAGGTCTATGTCCAGCAGTGGACGTCTTTCGGCTGAAATGATGATGATGATGAATTAGAAAAAGCTGCCGAATAATACGGACAATGGGCATATAAAAAGAATATACTAATATGTAATCTCCGAAGGATTAGGCAGAGGTGTACCTAATAGTACAGATCAAGCTACCCGAAACTGTCAAATTTTCCTAATCAACCTTGAATCTAATGCTATAACGATAAAGTTGAAAATCTATTAAATAAATTTGAAAGATTGTAATTGTTTGATGTGCTGGCGTCTGTACATCCAAATTTCGCCAGTTATGTTTTATAGTCCTATGTAATAGGAAGCAAGCCTATTACGATCAACCAGGCACAAACCCAGACTCCGTGGCTGCTACTGGGAAATTTCTGATAGGAAAACCCAATAACACTTTGCCCGACCCGGGAATCGAACCCAGGACCTCATGCTCAGCAGTCGCGCTTCTGACTCTCGACCAACGACAATGAAAAACAAAATAAATAAAATAACACCGACCTATTAATCGGTGACGTTATTCAAAAAGGTCAGTGCTCAGTGGCGCTGTACCGAAGTAGGTACTCACAACCGGTGTGCGTGTATAACCATTGACCAGATATATTTATGTGGGCTAAGCAAAAGAAGCTGATTCAGTCTATCCCCATGGAAAAAATGGCGTAAATATTTATGTATCTAACTCATTTTAAATCCATACTCAGGCTATTTCATAATTATCCCTTATAGTCGCACACCGAAAACGCAGCCTGTATAAATCGAAATAAATAACAGAAAGAAGAATAAATAAACAAATTCGGAACTTTAACTTTAAGTTCAAGAAGCCTATTTATAAGTCGCTATTCAATAAAGTTTGTGAGTAAAGTTTTTACATCCAATCCCCCAAACTTTGCGATTTCGGTACTCATCTGACTTTTCACAAGACACACCCTTTCCATTCATATATAAGTAAGTTCATGAAGCATCCATGTATTACAACATTCGATAAAACTTTCCTACTTAGACACGAATTTCTTTTGAATCCTGCTGTTTATGTATAGAATCAGGCTTTTCAATTCATCTTAATTGAAAGTTCATGCAGGAAAGATCATCATCATCTGCCTAGCTTATTTCCCAACTATGTCAGGGTCGGCTTCCAGCCTAACCGGATGCAGCTGAATACCCGTATTTTACATGGAGCGACTGCCTATCTGACCTCTACAACCCAGTTAGTACTAGGAAATACGACTTTTTGGGCCACTGACGACTGTCAAAGATCTACAAATGACAGCCGGGCGGGGCCAACGGCTTAACGTGCTTTCCGAGGCACGGAGAAAACTCGGTAAGTAATGGGTGGCCACTGGTCACCCATCCAGAGGCCAACCTAGGCAAGCACAGCTTAACCTAAAGATCGATCCGAGCGGCTGTTATTATTTAACCACGAGCTCCTCGTGAATAAATAAGTAAAGTTGAAGTCCATGCAGGAAGCAAATGCGAAATTATGTACCAGGTACTCTATTTCTACACAGGTGATGTCATTGCTAAAGACGGTTTTATTTGTCTAATCCATACTAATATCATTAATGTGAATCATGAGAGAGATGATGATTGATTGTTTTATTTTTTATTTTGTGTGATTCTTGTGTGTGTTCATTTATGTGTGTGTGGTTGTATGTGTTAATGTGAATCCCGCTTTATATTCCGGTAGTAGGTACATTAGAATAATTTCCTACCAACACAGTGAACAGTGGCAATTGGTGACCAAAAATTACAAAAAGAAAAGTATCGCTAACCGATAGTTAATAGGTCGCTTCTGTTCAATATTCTTTCGTTAACATCCTAAAATGTCGGGACTGCGTTAATTGCGAACATTTCTGCCATCCATTAATAACCTTTATTGCTCTTTAATACCGACGCCAACTGTCTGCCTGACGGAAACGGATGTAAATAACGTAGGGTGACTCGTGTCTTCCTAAGTTTCTCGTTTACTGTTTAGGTACACAAAACACTATCGTGTTGGCCCAAACAGGATATTTAGCCTCTTCCAGCTTAAATAAAATAATAATAGCCTTTATTTTACTATGACCTTCTTAATATACAACATTAGTTTTAGTATATGCGAAACCTGATACACGAAAAATACTAGACGTATTTTTATGTAAAGAATCTATGTATAAAATTTCAAAACTATATCATGAGAAATCACAAAGTTATAAGCTTGTTCTGTTACCTAGTTGTCCGCACAAAAACGCAGTCACCACGCAGCGCGCGCCTCCAGCGTCGTCTTGAGCTCATATAAGGCAGTAGGTACCTAAATTATTGCACTAGACACTCAAAGTCGCTCGGTATCCAACTTTTAACTAATAAAAAACATAACATGGTTTTAAAATTATTGGAATCGATTTAGTTACTTATTCTGAACAAACTATATTCAGGTTTCGCATATACTAAAAATAATGTTGTATAAACAAGTAATAACATAAACTTAAAACTAATCAGCTACCAGGTCAGGCTGTCTTGCGACATAGGCCTGCTCTATTTCCCTCCACTTATTCCTGTCCAGAGCAGTTCTTCGCCAACCTTTTGCAGATCATCCTCCCCCCTTTTCACCTGTCTTCATCTACGTCTTTTTTCATTTCTTGGGTACCATTCTTCCGTCTTGGCTCTCATCATATGACCTGTCCATTTCCATTTTAGTGTTCTGGTTTTAACTCTAACGTCTGCGACATCCAGCTTAGGGCCTGACAAATACTATTTCGAATGACGTGCTTTATACATATACATGTAAATTAAGCTTCAACCTCATTGCCGGTGGAGGAAACCATAAAGAAAACTAAGCTAAGCTATATTGGTCTGATTTGGCTTTACATGCCGACGAGTAATAGGTATCTCTCAGGCGTGCTGGTTTCCTCACGATGTTTTTCTTCATCGAAGCAAGTGATAATTGTACAATACGCACATGAATCCGAAAAATCAGAGGTGCGTGTCTTGGGTACGAACTGAAGACCTATGACTTGGCAGTCCGACGGTCACACCACTAGGCTATTACTGCTTCTAGCAAGTGTGTTGATTAGTGTGCTCGTTCCCTATCATTGTACAAGATCAGCCTTCAGCTCCAGGTATATAGGGTGTAAGACCCTTCACATAGCCGTCAATCAAGCATTCTGTACATCAAACAAGTAACTTTACGCAAAAATTATTGCTGGGAATCGACTTTTTTTTGTTGAGGTTAAAAATCACGTTTTACGGTAGCAAGATTCTGCTCGATGGCAAGCACTCAAAGCATTGTGCTGATGGATGGATTGAATAGTACGGGGGTCGTGGAGGTGTGTAAAAATCTTACATTAAAAACACGTATTTAAAAAAAAACTTGTGAAAAAGTTGGAACTTTGACCAATATCTCCGTAACTAAAAGGTTCCCAGGTATGGTCTAAAACAAAAAAATGTTCGCAAAGACGGGGAGAACAAGTGCCATTCGGCTATGTTAAGGGTCTATTTACACCCTTTATAAGTACCAACTATTCATACTCGAAATATTTTCAGAGAATCATCTAACGGCTATAACGAAGCCATTTCAAGGGATTTTTTTTTAAATATATTTTTATAAAAAACAAAATAATTTAAAATGACTTGACCTACAAAATAAATACTGGCTCCTTATTTTTCAACATCCAATACGCTAGTTTACTACGTCATATTTACCTACTTTCGTTGTTAGAATAGGGAGTAACGGTTTTATGCAAAAAGTCTATAGACATTTTAGAATAATAATAATTTTTTAAAAACAAAAACCCTCAGATTATTTTTATTTTTTTTTCGTTGCTATGCCGACTTTACGACTTATAGAATATTTCATGTATGAAAAGATAGACCTTATATTTGCCGTATCGCGGCCCACAACCCACTACCCAGGTCCTAGTAGTATTACTTTGTTCAAGTTCAAATTTCTTCATCGACACGTAATATTCCTCCCTCTTTAGACTTTCATGTTTATGCCTTGCTGAAAGTTCAGTTGAAATATTTATTTTATCTTGCTGAAAGTTCAGTTGAAATATTTATTTTCTGACAAATTGATCGCTACCTATTTTAACACTGTCTAGAGTACGATGTTGACTAATATATTGGGAACCGACCCGAGGGCTTTTTACTTTCTAAGTAAAATAAACAACCTAGATAAATGAATTAAAGGAAACTGAAAGTGAAAAAACTTTGTGCGTGGGTTGATATTCGTTACCTTTGGTAAACATTTAGGGCATTAAATAAAATATTAACAGTTTCAGTAAATAAAGTAAACTTTACACAATTTAACGAAGCAACCTAAAAGTTAGAAATCGCGTCGCGCAAGATAAATAAACGTGAATTGATTTTCTCTTAGCGGAGCTGTTTGCCGAAACCTTATTAATGTTGAGAGGTTTGCACACAACTCCGCCATGTGCCGTATTATCTCGAGAACGCGACCAAAAGATATGCAAATCACCTCTGTTTAACGGTGCTATGCCCCTTACTCACTCTATCAACAGAAGCACCTAATCTTTGAATATTCTCAACTATTCAGACGCAAATCAGCTGACATTAGAATTTTAATTAACAAATGCAGACGAACGACGCCATCGTCGACGCGAGTAGTTTACTTGAACCAATTAACTGAGATTTAATTTACATCTCAGTTCTTACTCGCGCTCGCAATACATAATATCTTACAAACATAACGTTGTCTTGTTACAGATGCGGCACTACATCGTCCCCACGCTGCTGCTTGCGATAGTGGCGCTCTCCTCGAGCAATGTTCTTCCAATGTCCGAAAATGACTTCAACAAAGAACAACTCAGCTTTGATAGCCAACATAATGACAATACGTTTAGTGATAGATATCAAACAAGGAATGTTCTTGATGAAATATACAAAATGTACATCGCACACGAGAATAAACCAGGATCTCTGAATAAAATACAATTACTCAAATATGCAGATGGTGACAATAATCAAAATGATGATATTTTCAATATTATAAGTAAAGATGACAACTACAATGGAGAAGGTTTTCGGAAAGAACAATGGCATAACTATCCGAGGCAATTGGATCGCCTCCATCAGTTGTATGAACATAATACGGACAAAAGGAATTTCGATCCCGACCCCAATAAAGAATACACTGAAGAAATTGCACCTGATAATCAAGAAATAAATGATAAAACCAACGAAATCTACTTAGACAGCAATCCTGCTACGAATAATGTCTACGATGCAGTGATATCTGCGACGAACCCCTTATTAATACTAAAAATGCGTTTAGCAAGCTTGAATAAAGACATTGACAATGCTAATGAACAATACGCTAATCTTATAAATTCTGGACTAGAATCTAATAATCTGAGAGAGGATGAAAAGAATGAATTCATGAATGAAAACCCCGAAGTGAACGTCATAAAAGTTAAACGGGAAGGCGTAGTTAGTACGCAAAATAATGAGTTAACAGGTGAGTTTAACTTTAATTTATTTGAACGGATTCGATTAGACAGTTTGTTTACACTTAAAAAGACAAATAGTACACTCACAGTCACAACACACTTCAATACACTGCCTCGAAAATCATTGTATTTCACACTCGTGGGTATTTTTAATTTATCGCAACTAGTTTTTTACTGATAACAATAAACAGTTGTTCATCATGATTCTTAAAGTCGGCAGGTGTTTTTTTTCTCGGCTCCATAACAGTGAATTCCGCCGCGGCTGTCATGACAAAGTTTCCGCACTTGTATATAACTGTACTAATTTAGCACAGATCAAGACACACAACGAATTCTGCAAAATACACACAAAAAAGAGTAAAACAGAAATGTGTGCGACTGCGCCAGATAATGAATTAAACTTTGTATGTTACTAATGTTATTTGCCTAAATTGCATAACAGTTGTGGTAGATTTAACAAACAGGAACAGTGCAAATATACAGGGTGTAAACGAACTCTTCACGAAGCTGTCAACCAGGCATTATGTAAATCAAATTATGTAATCCTACGCAAAAATTATTGCTGGGAAACGACTTTTATTTTGGGGTAAATAATTACGTTTTACGGTAGAACTCAATGTATCGCACTTAAAACTTGGTGCTGATGGATGCTTTGAATAGTAAACGGGTCATGGAGGTAATTAAAGTAAAGTTAAAACCTTTAAAGGTAGTATTTAAATAAAACTTGTTAAAAAAATTGGAACTTTGACCTCCAATATCTCTAGGTATGGTCCAGAACAAAAGAATGATCTCAATGACGGGGAGAACAAGTCCCTTTCGGCTTCGTTAAGGGTCTTTTTACACCCTTTATTATTACTAACATCTGAATGTTTTTTGTTTTCCAGAAAATTCAACTCAGAACAAAATGGTAAACAAGAGGATTTTCTCACTGTGGAGTCGTCTGCAGGGCCTCAACCACAAGGGGCACGAACTTCAGCATCGACGACACCTTCACGCGTTCTATGGTCTACCGGACTCTGATGGAGGAGGTACCCTTACAGCGGAGACCAGAGCGACTCTCATGCGACCACCAGGCTCACCACTACGATGGGGTTGAATAAACTAGGACTGTTGAAGCTTCTATAAGTTCCAATTGTGTTGCATTTACGTGTTAGATAAATAAATGAGGTACATGATAGGAAAAAATTTGGATGGAAGTAGCAACAGTAGAATGAAAAATGTCACTGGCTGGTTCATTTACGTTTAACGCGCTTTTGTAAGTTAAAAGTATCTCAAGCCAGTTGTTACCATTGTCTTAGCGATAGATGTCTCATCATGTTTATGACAAAAATGTGTATTTATAGCAATAAAATTTGAAGTTTGCTCAGTTTTATATTTTTAATCGACGTTTTAGGAACTTGTTCACAAAGCATGCATGAAACTTGAAGCACAATATTATTTTTATGGCACCGTTGTCCATGAAAACTTTGTCTCTGACCTAAGAGCTAAGTATATTCTTGTCAAATCTTTTAATAATGAAGTTGACTGAGTGATTTCATATATTTCTTTAAAATGCTGAATAGTACAATAAAATTAATGACCAAATCGTTACTATCATTTTTGATGGTTGTCTGGTAGTAAATAATATAATTTATAACAAGTATTTGTAATGACTGTTTATACATTCGAAAACAATATTACAATAAGGTACCTATGTATTTTAATCGAATAAATATTTAAAATTACTGACTGTGAACATAAAATTTTTGTTCTTGTGCGCAAAATAAATGCTTATTGTCTTCTGAAATATAACTATTTGTTAATAATCCATAGAATGTAATATCTATATAACTTCCACTTCTATTGTGTCTATAAGGTTTAAAAAAAAAACAAAAAGTATTTGAATAATATAATAGTGATAATAAAATATTTACGTATATTGCCATTATATATGTAAATAAATAAAATGTATATCAGCTTTCATGTTTCATTTACAACCGCAATAGTTTTGATATTCCCTATTTGAATTTTTCCGCCTAAAAAAAATTACTGGTAAAAGTGACATCTAGATTTTACTCAGAGAACTAAGTGAAATAGAATCGAATGCCACAGATATACAAAAACTAGCAGTCAACTATATTTACATAACAGTATCTAACTTAATTTAGTAAATTAACGACTTAAATAAAAAGCACCTTGAAAACGTTTATACGAAATTAAGTACTGACAAAGTTATAGGTGTGCTTGAATAAAAGCAGTAATCAGCCGGACTGCCACTCTCAGTCATAACAAAACAACCAAAGTTTTGATAAGAGTTATCTCGATACTCTTTATAAATACAAGATCGTGTCTATCAGAATATTTAAGAATAAACAGACACCTGACATGGTAAGTACCTAACCATTTTACTAACATACATAATCCATCAAGTTAGGCTAGATCATTAACAGGCAATGAGATTTATATATGCATAAGTAGGAACTTACGAACATTAGTAATCTAGATATCTACTTAGCAATGCATAGGTGCTAACTTCAAGTGTCAAATAAACAGTAAGTCATGATTAATGGTCCAGCATGACAGTCTGTTTTTGTTATTAGTTAAGCTTACGTCAGTTAACCCCGAGCCCGCTAGATAATATTATGATGAGTTACGAGACATAATTTCACGATTTGGAATTTATTTGTATAATTGTTAGGTACTTAAAAATACTAGTTATTTAACGATGTCCTTTTGTTAGATTTAAGTAAAAGTTCTATCGATACGCTACGACTAGAATACCTGCACTTATCTAAGACAAAACATAACCTCAAAATGACTCGTATCGAATTGTTTTTTTTTTGGAGACTATACCTAACACCATAAATGACAATCTCTACTAATATTAAAATTGTGTTCAAAAGTATTTTTGAACAGTTGACAGTATTAAGGCTAAAAATAAATTTAATTTAAATTAATTAATTAAATTAATCATCATTCTCTTGCCCTTATCCCAATTCATTTGGGGTCGGCGCAGCATGTCTTCTTCTTCCATACTTCTCTATTACTCGTCATCTCATCCGACACTTCCTTTCTTGCCATATCATTCTTTATACAGTCCATCCATCGTTTCTTTGGTCTTCCTCTACTCATATACCCATCCACATTCATACTCAAAACTTTCCTCACAACATTTTCCTCATTCCTCCGCATCACATGCCCATACCACGACAACCGATTACCACACAACTTTTCAGTCACCGGCGCCACTTTCAGACTTCCTCTTATATACTCATTTCTTATTTTATCCATTCGCGTAACACCACACATTCCCCTTAGCATTCTCATCTCCGCCACATGCAAATGCCTTTCATTCATCCCTTTTGTGGCCCAACATTCTGATCCATACAAGACAGCAGGTCTAACCATTGTTTTATAAATCTTCCCCTTAAGTTTAAGGGGAATGCGGGAGTCGCAGATTGTTCCCGTGACCTGCCGCCATTTCATCCATCCCGTGTTAATTCTGTGCTTTACACTACGATCTATTTCGCCATCGCTTTGCACGAGTGAACCGAGATACCGAAAGTCGGAGCAGACAGGAAGAAACGCGCCATCTAGCGCTATGGCTCCAGAACTGGAGAGACCGCCGAAATCGCAGAACATGTATTCTGTTTTAGTTCTGCTGATTTTTAACCCAACATTCTCCAGCTTCTGTTGCCATTTCTCCAATCTGCTCTGGATCTCAGGTCCATCTTCACCGACAAGAACAATGTCGTCGGCAAACAGCATGCACCAGGGTGCCTCTTCCTGTATGTCCGACGTCAAAGCGTCCATAATCAACAGGAAGAGGTAAGGACTTAAAGCCGACCCTTGATGCAAGCCTACAGCCACACTGAACTCATCGGTGTTGCCAGCAGCTGACCGGACGTAGGTACAAGATTGGCTGTACATAGCACGAATTAACTCTACATACTTCCCAGGTATACCTTTCTCTTTCAAGGCCCACCACAACACATCCCGAGGTACCCTATCATACGCTTTCTCCAGATCAATGAACACCATGTGCAAGTTTTTGTGTGCACGCCTGTACTTCTCGCACAATTGGCGGAGTGCAAAAGTGGCGTCCATTGTTCCTCGACCTGGCATGAACCCAAACTGGTTTTGGGTGATCTTACTCTCCTCTCTTATTCTTTTCTCTATCACTTTCTCCCATACTTTCATACTATGTGACATGAGCTTTATCCCCCGATAGTTGTTGCAGTCCTGCACATCACCTTTATTCTTGAAGATGGGCACTAGCGAACTATTGCACCATTCTTGTGGGATCGCTTCTTCATGCAAAAACTTATTGAAGAATAAAGTCAGCCACATACATCCGTCTTCTTTTAAACACTTCCATACTTCTACTGGTATTTCATCAGGGCCCATGGCCTTTCCATTTTTCATACTTTGAACGGCCTTCCTCACTTCATCCATGCTAATTTCCCTCACCAAACCCAAATTTACTTGTACCTCTTTAAGCACACCGCTCCATTCATTCTCTTCATTCATTAGATTTTCAAAATAACCCTTCCATCTCTTTTTTATTTCATCATCTTTAGACAGAACCTTACCAGTGCCATCTTTCATACACTTTATATGATTTATATCTCTCGTTCTCCTTTCTCTTGCTTTTGTAATCCGGTAGAGCTCCTTCTGGCCTCTAGGACTGTCCAGTGAGTCGTATAACTTCTCCTGCGTCTTAGCCCTGGAAACTGCTACCGCCTTTTTTGCCTTTCTCTTCCATTCTTTATATATCTTTTTCTTTTCTTCTTTCAAACTGTCGTTCCCGTTTGCTACACCCTGCCATTCCTTAAATGCAACCTTTTTCTCTTTCAGACTCTTTTTCACCTCTTCATTCCACCACCATGTATCCTTATCTATCATACCCTTCCCTTTGGATTCTCCAAAAACATTTTTTCCTACTCTTCTTATACAATCTGCCATCTCTATCCAACATTCATTCACAGATTTTCCTTCCATATCCTTCATTTCAATCATCTTATCTACCACTTGACTCTTAAACATACCTGCACATTCTTCTTTTTCAATCATACGCCATCTGGTTTTGGGTGGGGGCCGATCTTTGTTTCTACTGGCCGAGACACTGACTTTTACCTCCATTATGACCAATCTGTGTTGGGAGACTAAGTCTTCGCCTGGCAGCACTTTACAGTTTTTGACATATTTAAGACTGTCTCGCTTGACCAGGAAGAAGTCTATTTGCGTCGCGTGGTGGCCACTTTTATAAGTAATAAGATGTTCGTCTCTTTTTTTAAACCACGTATTTGTTATTGCCAGGTCGAAGGCAGACGCAGCTTGAAGCAGTGTCTCGCCGTCACTGTTACGGTCTCCATACCCCCAGCCACCATGCACTCTCTCATACCCATCCTTCATTCTTCCTACATGCCCGTTGAAATCACCCCCCACATACACTTCTTCATTCTCTTGCACATCCAACATCACTCGATCAAAGTCTTCCCAGAACTTCTCTTTTACGCTATCCTCACTTCCTGACTGGGGTGCATACACACTAACTATATTTAGCACCAAACTATCCAGAATCACTTTTACAGCTATCACTCTATCGCTCACTCTTTTAACATCCACCACACATTCTTTCAACTCCCTATCCAAAACTATTCCCACACCATTTCGCTTGCCATCGCTGCCACAATAATAAAACTTATATCCTTCTCCAATTTCTCTTGCCTTCTCACCCTTCCACTTAGTCTCTTGCAGGCACGCTATTTTTATCCGTCGCCTTTTTAGCACATCTGCTAACTCTCTTCCTCTTCCAGTCATCGTACCGACATTCCAGCTCGCACATCTCATTCTTACTTCTCTTACTTTCCGAGCTTGCGTCTTACGTCGCACCCGCCCGTTCTGGTGCGACAACCCTTGTCCACTTTCCGCAGTGGCCGGGTGCTGCCCCTGCGCGTCGCCTGCGGGGTACGCCCTAGCCCTAACGTTACTTTCATTTAAACTTATCGTCATACTGCTTTGGGTTTTGGCAAAGATTTTATGACCGGCCGCCTGCCTGACGTCAACCCTCCTTGGGAATGCTATTGTGCATACTTTATAATTTATTGTAAATATGCCAAGTATTCCATTAATTAAATTAATAATTTATTTAATTAATATGTTAATTATTATCATTAGCACTAGAAACGGGATATTTCTGGGATGGTTAATATCCCGTTTTTAGTGTTAATGATAATGTTAGTGACCATGATAGTTTAAAGTATTAAAGCTGTTAGGTATTCATAAAATAGACATAGGTATTTCTTAAATTAAAACAGCATAAATAATGACAGACAGAGAACACTTTCAACTCTAATATAGTCCTAGTAGGTACCTACCTACTAGGACTTTAATCAAACTAAATGCAAATATATTCGCAGGTTGTCTAGACAAGTTTTAATGTACTTATTTGTTGTTGAGTAAACTACTGAACCCACATCACCACTTTCTAAAGTCAACGATAGGAAATACTTACTTGGGCTTGATTGTACTTGGAAATGTAAGAATGTTGACTCTGCATCTACATATAAGACGTCTGTACCTAAGAATACTTATTACTTGCCTTCATTGTAGGGAAATCTGACGAATGCCTTTGTACCTAATCCACAAACTAGCTGTGGGCAATATAAACAGATTGGCATGTAATTTAGGACACTTTAAAACCTCCAAATATTTTCTGGACCGTAATCAATGCTTTATAGAAGTCCATATTCATATTGTCAAGTTTAATTACAATTTTGTAGCCTTAGCAAGAAAATTGTGCAATCTCTTAAGATTTCACAAAACGAGCAGAGTTAGTACCTATCTGAAAATATCAATACTCTACACTACCATAGAATCAATGATACCGATAAACCGTTGTAAAAAGGTTGAACTACAATTTCTGACTTACTTTCGAAGGCTGAAAACCGCGCGATTCTCTACGCCTATTGGCTGTCATCATGTTCGTGGCGGGTGCGAGCAGCCCTGAATCTGAAGCGGATTCCCTTCGAGGAGAGACCCGTGGACATCGTGAAGGAAGAAGAGCAGAACACTGAGGAGTACCGGGCTATCAACCCTCATCAGAAAGTCCCCGCGTTGCTTATAGGTAAGAAAAAAAAAGTAGGAAACAATAACTATTTATTTTGCATCATTTCACGAAGGCTTAAGCTCTGTACATTGTTTGCAAAACTAACGACCAGTGGTCCACATTGGCACTGGATCGAAGAATTTGGAAGTCATGGAGAGAGGCCTTTGCCCAGCAGTGATCAGTATCAGTATTAAGTTTGTAACCTTCTTGTATTTTTGCTGCAATCTGTAAAGGTATCCCAGAGAAGACAGAAAAACATTTAAGTTTTATTCACAACTTTTAACGCATTTTGTTCAGAGAACACTAAGGACAGTTCCATCAGGGAAGTTCTTTTCAGTTTGATGAAAGTAAAATCAGGTTTTTTTTTCAAAGAAACTAAATTTATTGACTAGCTTATATCATGGTTGAAAACACCATGACGTCTTTATATTCATTTATACAATGATTTGTCAATAACTAACTTGCTTACTTCTTACCTCGGGACAGTGCTTGTTTACAACGACAGCCAATTCAGTATATTATTCAAGTACTAGGCATGAGTATTAGATACTTCAGACTCATCTAATCTTTACTGGCATGATAGCTATTGTCTGTTTTTTTTTTGTTTAATGCTAATAATATACAGGGTGTAAACAGACCTTTCACATAGCCGTCATCCAAGCATTCTGTACATCAAACTAAGTAACTTTACGTAAAAATTATTGCTGGGAATCGACTTTTTTTGGGGTGAAAACTTACGTTTTACGGTAGGACTTGATGGAAAGCACTCAAAGCATTATGCTGATGAATGGATTGAATAGTACGGGGGTCGTGGAGGTGTGTAAAGTAAGAATCTTACATTAAAAACATATATTTAAAAAAAAACTTAAGAAAAAGTTGGAACTTTTACCCCCAATATCTCCGTAACTAGCAGTTCCCCAGGTATGGTAAAGAACAAAAAAAAAAACGCAAAGACGGGGAGAACAAGTGCCTTTCGGCTATGTTAAAGGTCTATTTACACCCTTTAGACTTCAATCCCCAAGCTCGGAACTAACCTACAGTGAAACTATGAGACTAAATAATACCTAATGGGATATTATCAGGTATTGGATTTTCAAACCTTGGCTCAACGCCGAAAATTGAAAATCCAACATTAAGGTTTTGTTTGTGAGTGAAAACAGACATAAAAGTACTTTCGGAATGCACACTCTGGATTCTTTTATCTTAATTCCATGTGATGTGGCCCTGACTTCAGTTTAGGCTAGGCGCTGTCTGAAATTCAGTAAGTCGCCGAAATGTTTCTTTAAATCTAGATATATCCAGATATCATTAAAGATATGAAAATTACAAATCTATTGATATAATAACGGCAAATCATCTTTTTTTTATTTTTACCTTTATCTCGGTTACAGCATTGACTAGGCATCTTTTATAATCTTAAGATTATTTGATAGAGTAGGTATACTCTGGGGATACCTACCTGCATTTGGGCAAAATCTAGTAATAACGAGAAGTTAAACACTATTTAAAATTCCGAAATCACAACGCTCGCTATTTAGACATTTTGAATGTCTAAATGAACCCGTGGAAAGACTTTTTCGCCTCCGTAAAAACAATAGGTCTTTTTAATTCAATCTTTTTTCATTTCATGGGGACGTATCGTCTACAATTTTATAAGGCGGCTCATCCAATGATTTTAAATTAATATCGCCGGGTCCTAGCAGAGGTGAAGGATGAAAATAAATATTACTCCACCATTGTGAGGAACACAATATGTCATTCGTTTTCGCTGTAAATATCTGTGGGTTGATTGTGCCCACAGTATCCCAGAAGGACCAAAAAGTAATTTCCCCTAGGCAAAAGAAATAATAAGTTATTCTTATAAAAGATTCCACTACAGAATATGATTATACCACGCGGACTTTGAAATATGACTGTATGTGATGATGTTGATTAGAAAAACCCACGTAGGTACTTAAAAGAGTTTTTCTCAGAACAAAAATTTACACGTAACATAATGTAAGATAAGTTGTTGGTAGGACTTACACCCATTTTCAGAATTATATTTGTATTAAGTATCTACCAGAGGAGTAAATACGTCCATTTTCGAATCGTAAATACAATTATCCCATAGCATTTTAATTAAATTGTTTGCAACAAGCACAATCAGTATTATCCATAGATTTGAATAAATTCTTAAAATTATGAAAATATTTTATGTAAATCGAGTGTTTTTAAATTTAAACTCTACGTATTTACATTACGTTTACACCGCGTCTTCATCTGGCCTTAGTTTATTTTGCTCATAGTGCTAAAAACACAGCATAGGCACGAGTCTGATCGCTTGCTCAAAGCAGATTGGCGATTAATAAGTCCAGAGGGCAGACATGTGACATGTGTCCTTTCAGCGGTAACGGAAAAATCATGAAAGAAAAACAAAAATGTATCGGACTGCCACAGACTGTGTAAAAGCTAAATGTCAAAGAAAGTCGTAGTACGAAACGCTTCGACCTTCAGCACGCGTAGCATGACCACAGCAGAAACGGCAAAATGACAGATTTCCTTTGTTGATCTGTCATTTTGTCGATTCTTCCGTCGACAAAACCCGTTTCTACGGTGGTCATACTACGCGTGCAGGTTTCCGCACTATGTTTTCCTCTCTTGGTGATGAAACTTAGAAATACATAACATATATAAACAGACCCTTCACGAAGCCGGCAACCAAGTATTCTGTACATTAAACTAAGTAACTCTATGCAAAAATTATTGTTATGAAACGATTTTCTCCTTTTTTAATACTAACGTTTTATAATAGGACTCCAATGTAGCGAACTCAAAACATTGTGCTGATGAATGCATTGAATAGTACGGTGGTCGTGGAGGTCGTATTTAAAGTAAAATTACAACATTAGAAACTTGTGAATTTGGATTTTTGACCCCTAATACCTCCGTATCTAGAAGGTTTCCAGGTATGGTCTAGAACAAAAAACGGAACAACAAATGCCTTTCGATTTTATTATGGGTTCTTTTACAACAAGCAGAAAGTACAGAGGCGAGCATAGGCATTTTCTAACAGTCAACCTAAGTATAAGTATTGTAAGTTCGAAAATACCACATTGGTACTTAGGTAGTTGGCGGGTTTCGAACCTGCATTGTCATCCTTGAGAAGCATTCTTAGCATCTAGATCACCACGACATTGTTACAAACAAAATTCGGAGTGTGCCACAAATTCACGAATGAGTGAACATTATCAGGTTTCATTTTCATAATTGAATTTATGAGCGTTTTATTTCCCCCATCGCTTATGCAGGTGGGTGTAGATGTGGGTACGTCTTGTAGGCGTAAAGCTACGTCTTGCAGACGTAGGTACATCCTGGAGGCGTATGATATAAGGTTATTAAATTCACACGTTCGCTTGACGATAAAAAGCGCCTAATACACCGATATCCGCTCGATTTGACGAAAAGGAAATGAGTTGAAAATGTTCAGCGCCTTGATAGGATATGGTGGAGCATTTTAATTTCACAAATGCGGTAACTCATTCCAATATTCTATCGAGTTATCAAAATATAGGACGCAGGTAGGCACCTACATACTTCCATACTTATAATTAAAAACAAATAACGATAAACTTCCTATTTATATTTTGTTTAAATTAAGTTATGTCATTCCTGTAAACTTTTATTGTTTTTGACTTAAAATGGGTGTAACAATACCCTAAGCGAAGCCGAAAGGCACTTGTTCTCCCCGTCATTCTGACCATTTTTTTGGTCTGGACCTTACCAGGGAACCTTCTAGTTACGGAAATATTGGAGGTCAAAGTTCCAACTTTTTCAAAAGTTTTTTTTTAATACAAGTTTCTAATGTGATAACTTTACTTTAAATACCTCCACGACGACCCCCACACTATTCAATGCATCCATCAGCACAATGTTTTGAGTGCTTTACTTTGAGTTTTATCGAAAAACGTGATTTTCAACACCTAAACAAAAAATCGTTTCTCTGCAATAATTTTTGCGTAGAGTTACTTAGTTTGATGTTTGATCTTTAGATTAAGCCGTGCTTGCCCAGGTTGGTCTGTGGATGGGTGACCACCCATTACATACCGAGTTTCCTCCGTACCTCGGACAGCACGTTAAGCCGTTGGTCCCGGCTGTCATTTGTAGATCTTTGACAGTCGTTATAGATAGTAGCCAAAAATCCTGACAACCAGTCTTACCAAGGGGTATCGTATAAACCAGTACTAACTGGGTTGTGGAGGTCAGATAGGCAGATGCTCCATGTAAAATACTAGTATTCAGCTGCATTCGGTTAGACTGGAAGCCGACCCCAACATAGACTTAGTTTGTTGTACAGAATGCTACATAATGCTAATTACACCTTGTATGTGCTTAAAGTCTGATGACCCTAGATTTGTTCCTGTAGGTAGGAATATTTCTACATAATTTATTCGAACTGAATATTGAAACTAGATACTAACTAGCTGTCCTTGCGTATTTTCTTGAAAGAAGTAATTAATGATGGGATGACTATTTTCCATTTCATTCAATTAATTCCGATAGCAGATGAAACGGTTTAATTAAGTAATAAACATTCGTCCAAAGCTTAATTTTCAATCATCCAACACGAATTGACTGAACCAAACTGGTCGAAACAGTACCTACCGACCTAAATATTTTCATATGAGTAAAAACACAACATACAACCAACGTTTGTTTAATTAAGTAATTAATGATCGAAACGTACGTGATAATATTGTAATACCAAATGATTTGAAAATAGTAACCATGGAGTTTCTTGCCGGTTCTTCTCCATAGGAAACGACCAACCCGAACCGTGCACCGTTTTGTCGACGTTTTATAAGTGCCCATCTAGGCCTATGTGAAGTAAAATTCTTTGATTTTATTCAGAACTTACAAGAATTGAGGTCAAACATAAGGAAACCTGTCAAATGAGGTGATACCATAGATCTAAGACAAGAGGTATCTAATCGCTTTCAAGAAGTAACATAGGTAAGCTTTCCGATAGCTATGGCAATGCTATGTATATGTCTTTTATCGTTATCTCTGGTATCTAAAACTTTTTGGAAGTCCTCATGAGTCCATTTCAAGCCTTTTCTTTTTTTTTTCAGATGGGCAATCATCAAATGAGTCGGTCTGGGCAAAGCGGAAGGGAATGTCAGACTTGTACTGACTAAAACCCATCCATGTTCCTTCATTGCCCTTTGTGTTCCAGGGCCACGGTTTCTCTTTATTTTCTTTCAAGCCTTTTATTGGAATATTTAGGTATTAGGTACTAACTTTCGAAAACCTTACTACAGCTGAATCGTTCACTAGATACAACCATTCGTGCTTGATGCAGTTAAGAGATAGTTTTAATCTACAAACTCCTATAATGATAGTTAAACCCTCTTTTATCCAGATTAAGTTGTGGGGAGGAAATTGTCGGGTTTGGACGACCATTTTCCGCTTGACTTCTTTCCCAAATACACTTTCAGTGTTTCGATTGTATTGACATAGTTTTGAGAGTCCGATTGTTCCTTTATTACAGAACTAAAAAGGGACAGAAATACCCTTAGTACCTTCCGATGTTTGTTTGTCGCAAATAAGATTAGAACAGTTTTATTTATAACTAGCTGTTGCCCGCGACCTTCGTCTGCGTGAAATTATTATAAAAAATATGACTTCCTTATTTGAATCGAATTTTGTTATTTCAAGGGATTTCATTTTTTGCACGGAACCCTAATATTTTTTCTAAAATAAACGCCTTATAACATAAGCTATCTGCCAGTGAAAGTCGCGTCAAAATCGGTCCAGCCGTTTCGGAGATTAGCGGGAACAAACGGACAGAAAGACAAAAATTTTAAAAAAAAGTGTTAAAGGTAGGTACCGTATAAACTTTAATATGCGTTCAGTAACAAAGCTGTTATTTTGCAGAAGAAATTGTGATGTATAGAAAAGTTACGTGTCAACTTAGCTACAGAATTAGAGTAGAAGCGTTATTATATTTTACAACCGATGACTACCTACCTACCAAAACGTTTTCGCAAGCTATGCAAACGAAGTAGTGAGAAACAGTTATTCAAAAACAAATTAGTAGCCCATTCATCAACATTAACCGTCTAAATAACTGCCAGGATAGGCACCAATAAATCAACATAACATAATCACGATACAAGCATCTATTCATCATAATTATCATCATCTATTCATCATATTAGGTCGATGAATGTTTGTTCATGCATTCGGTCCTATATTCGCTGATGTCATCGTAGCCACAATGGCCTCTTAGCCCGATGGAGTGCACTCTGGGTTGCGCTAATAGCCACGTCATTAACACGTTTAATACTCACTTCAATCACAAATTCTCGACACAAGGTTCTCTTGCGTCGTGTCTAAATTTGATTTTCGCTCGATTCGGATTGATAAGCTGTCAATCAAGGGAAATGAGGTCGATATGGTGCTTGTAGCGAATAAACTGCGACTAGTTCAGTTTGGACATATGTTTCTAGTTTGGCTTAGCTACCTAGTTACAGATCAATGCAGTACATTAACGAAGGAACATTTTTATTATTGAAGCCCATATTAGATCATTATGAATTAGATTAAAAACTATTTTGATTATGAATAAATTAATCGGTTATTTATAAAAAGGGGCACACTTACACTGACATATCGTAACAATTATTAAAATTGAGCACAGTTGATTTTTATGGTAAAGTACACTTTTTATGGCAGTTTCATTGGGTGGCCGAAAGCAAATAAATAATAAACAGAGCCTTCCTCAGAATATACTATTACATATAGATTTAGTCACAACGTGGTGAGGCTCAAATAAGAGCGTCATTATGAAAATCCAATATAATACTCACAGACGTTAATAATTTTCCAAAATTAATATCGAGAGCCTGCAATATTTGCGATGTCGATATTAAATTGAAATGAATGGTATTGTATTATAGGGAGGACTCGAAACAATTGCTAACGATTAGACATTAGATTTATCATCTGTGGCGCGATTTCGCGAAGCAATCGCTTTAGACACAGATTTAAATAGGAGTAAGACTAGCACCCGCATGGATTACGTTCAATTAAGATACTAGAAAGACTAAATGGTTAAACAAGGGATAATTATATATTGGATGAGGGAAAACGGATCAAAGCTGCGTAATCACGGGTCATTTGCCTGGTGCTAATACTGGTGTTCAATACGTTCGTCAAGGTTTTCACTACGATTTATACATTTTTTTTATATTTTAAGATCAGGATATAAAAATCAACGAAAACTATCTTAGATGAAGTATCTACATACATAGACCACAGCATGGCATTACATACCAACCATTTTTGTGGAATTTTCGCTGAGAATACTGTAAATACAAACATAAAGCCTCAAGAACGACCTTCAGTCGTAAACAAAATACATACATATAATATAATAACCCCAAGTTTATTGCCCTATCACTATTTACAGCTTCAGATTGATAAGTGCAGACCCATTACTTTGAGCTAGACCCAACAGTAACACATTCGAGCTGCTAAGCTGCTCACCCTATAATTTGCTATCTCTGGTATTCAAGATCCGTTAGCCGGTGTGGAACGGTTCAGAAAAGATTACAGACGATGATAAAAACATAACTTTAAACGTATCTAGAAAACTGTTTTGTGTGATCACAGCTTAAATAAATTGATTCCGAAAATTCAGCGGGTGTTTGTTATTTATACAAAGTAAAAGGTATTTTAAGAAATATTTATTTGAAATGTCTTCAAACCTTTTTGATAACAATACACAAGTAGCTATGTCACAAAAACACGATATGTTATATTTATTCAATCGCTGTGAGTGCAATAAAATGTTTGCTAAGTCGCTTAAATTGTTAATCTGGGCACGTAAATAAACTGACCCATAAGAATGCACTCAAAATGCGAACCTAAAACTGTTTTTATTTTCTTGCTAAGTGGTCGGGGCTCGCTCTACTAAGGTCTAAAGCCGCAATATTAAAAATTCAAGCAGTGTCGTCGGTCCGCGGTCCGGTACAATCAAACATCATTTGCGTACTCGAGGCGACCGACCGTTTGTTTAAGTGGACCGGTCAATAACTCCGCAAATAGCTATTTAATGAATGTGTCGCCATCTAATAACATCGCACATAGAAAAACTCTGGCTGAATTGGTAACTATTTAGGTCATTGAATCCTGCAAAGTGCGACGGCTAGCGGCTCCCCATTTATTTATCTCATCAGTTTGTTCAACTTTACGAGTGCAAGGCAATAGTAAATTGCGAGGGATTGTAAAATATTCTGATGATCTGATACGCAATTATTTTAACAGTTTTATTAGATGGAACAATTTTGGACTTGATTTAATTGAACTTATCAATTTGTGCTCAATCTGCTGCTTGCTTGCTTTTGAATTGGGACGCTCCACTGAATGTTGGCAATAGACAAAAATATTTTAGCATGACAACTTGACAAACTATTCTTGGGATAGCTACTTATTTGACTATAGACATAAACTGTATTTCTTTGTTTTTTAAAGTCTCGGTTTGAAATTCAGTTCAAGATTTGAATAGCTGTTTATATTAGAGTTATCATGGAAATATAAGTAGGTATGATAATATCTGCTCAATTCAATTCACTTCGAATATCTACTTATCCATTAGGAGCTTCAAGTAAATAAGCGACGAAATAATGTCCACAGAACTTGTGGACAGACTAAGCACCTACCCACCTCATACGCCTACAACAAATGTGTCGTTTAATTTGGGAACGATGTAGATATAGTACATTTTCATATAAGTGGGGAAACTTGGTTATTGCATTCGAGGCGGAATTCACGCCCGAGCCGCTAGACGATGGTGTTATGGTGCCGAGAATTTTTCAATACACTTTCGAAGAAATAAAATTTTAGAACGGAAAGTATTTTTGGCAGGAATTATTATGAAACTATGATTTAATTTGATTTATTTCCGCGCTTTGATTTCGCCAGCATGAAGAAGAAGCAAAGGTACGATGCTACTAACCAGCCTAATATGAAAAATAGAATATTCAAATATTTTGGAATTTAGAACACAAATAAATGTTAATTTGGTCTTTAAAGTAAATATTTGTTTTAAATAATCATGTTTACCTATGATATTCTATTCGAGCTCGTGGGTAAATAATAACAGCCGCTCGGGCCGATCTTTAGATTAAGCCGTGCTTGCCTAGGTTGGTCTGTGGATGGGTGACCGCCCATTACATACCGAGTTTCCTCCGTGCCTCGGAAAGCCGTTGGTCCCGGCTGTCATTTGTAGATCTTTGACAGTCGTGGGTAACCAGAGGCCCAAAAAGTCTGACAACCAATCTTACCAAGGGGTATCGTATTACCCAGTACTAACTGGGTTGTGGAGGTCAGATAGGTAGTCGCTCCATGTAAAATACTGGTATTCAGCTGCATCCGGTTAGACTGGAAGCCGACTCCAACATAGCTGTGAAAAGGCTAGGCAGATGATGATCTATGATATTCTATTTATAAACACAATTTAAATACTCAAAAAATATTTACGCCGAAAAGACGCATATACATATATCTCTTTGCCGAGATTTAAAAAAAAACAATCACCGCCGACTATAGTCATTGAACCCATTTGGATTATTTCCGCACGTGTGCGGATAAATATTAAAAATCCACGTGTGTGAAATACATTGCATGTTGAACCTAATCGTAGTGCGATAAGAACCAGGTTTTCGAGAAAAGAGTATTGAAAAATAATGTTGGAAACATTGGCACAGGAGACACTATTAGAAAACAGACGATTCGAAGTTTAAATGAAAAAAAAATACACGTTAAACGACAAGCCCTTGTGTAGAAAACTAGTGTGGGAACTAATATTGACAGAAATTATGTATATGTGCTCTCGGGACAACGATCAAAGCTGCTACAGAAAACAAGAGATAATCTCCACAGCATAAACACGTTTATCACCGTTCTAGAAGGTTCAAATTGAATCACACCCAGTGTTACTTACGAAAATAATTTACCACTTAGCCAGTTTATTTGCTCAAACTTTCCGCCTCGAGGAATTTGTAAAGTTCTCTTAATTTACCTGCAAATCAAATACGAGACGAATCAAGTGAATTATTTGACAATTCTGGGATAGCTACGTTATAGGAGGATCAATGAGTAGTAAGACCTTATAACAAATTAAATGGTTCTGTAGTCACAACAGAATCGATCAACCGACTCAGAATCAAATTAGAATCCTTTGAAACAAATAATAATTTTGATTTACTGAACACTTCGGAAAATGTTATCTTTAGGCATTCTTTAGGTGTCGACTTTTTGATTGTTTTCAATTAAGCCACACCATTTGTCAACGATTGATTCAGTCGATGCCCAGTCAATCATTAACAATTATTTGCGTCATGTTTATATTGGAATATCGTATCTCTATTGCTGGGTAGTGCGTCCACAAATGATGTCTGATGTTTAACGTCTTTAAATTAGTTAGGGCCGACTGACTAAGATATCACATTAAAACTCTGAGTATTAGTGGTCATGAAACGTGTGAGTAGGTCGGTGAATATTAAGTAGGTACCAGATTTCAGGAGTCTTACACTGAGTCTCGTGGCGTCGGGCTCCCACGTTTTAAGACCGCGACTTTCGAGAGCATTACTGTTATTTATAAAGTTATATTTTATGTTTAGACAATGTGACGCTGGTGGAATCCATGGCTATTGTGCAGTACCTGGAGGATACTCGTCCCGAGCCAGCCCTGACTCCGAAATCTCCTTTACAGAAGGCCAGGATGAGGGAGCTTTGTGAGGTTTGTATAAGAGAAAGTTTTATTTCAATTAGATAGAAGCATTTATTTCAATTTACTGCAGGTAGGTATTTGGAAATGACAATTCAATTGAAAGGAATCCATCTCTATCGCAAAATTTTTGATGATTTTTCCAACGTCAGTGTATGAGATGGTGTTGGTAAGTTTTAACAAGTATTAATGTGACCATTGATCAGTGCTTGCAGCGATGACATCCATTGATTAAAATGCCAAATGTCAATGAATCGATCAGTCAGTCAGAAAATTGGTGTGCATACAAAAAATATATATAGTAAGCAGGTATTACGTTACGTAGGCACATAGAACCATTTATTTCTAATTTTTATGTATCTAAATAAGTAAAATCTGTTTTGCAACTGCATTTTCTACTAACATGTTTAATGCATGCCGTGGCAGCCTTTAATGAAGGCTACACTATAAAATGTAAAAATATAATACTTTAACATGTATTTTTGGTGTATGCTTTGTTGGTTGTCCTTAAATAAATAAATTTATTCCAACTTGATTACGAAGCTGACAAAACAAAACCTAATAATAAAAACGACTAATGGCTCAACTTTCACTAACTGTCCTCCGAATTATTTAATTAATTGAATATGCCATTAAACCTGTCCGCATTTAAAGGGTATTCGAGGTGTTAATTTCTCGACGGCACCCCTTTCGCGTTGGCGCGGCCATTATCATGAAACTCTGAATTATCTAGCTTCCCTCTAAAAGTCAGCAGAAAAAATTATATTTCAAAATATCTTCGCAATTTTTCTACTACACTATATTCTGCGAAATTTTTTCGACAGAAAATTAACAAGTCTAAAGAATATCTTAAATAACCACCTACTTTCTTTCAAACACATATAACTAACATATATGTATACAGTTGGGTTGTAAGAATATTACGGAACTGCCAAGCCACTTTTTCAATTTCAATTTCAATTTATTGACACACACAAGTTAGGAAACATACAAACAAGTGACAACAGTGATAGTTAAAAGAGCGCATAAGTGAAAGTAGCTCTGGGCCCCAAACTAGGCATAGCCTGTATCTTGGTGGCCCAGTATAGACAGAAATGACAGATTGAGTTATTGACTGTTCAGCGTGACAGCACAGCAAAACACAAATAACAATTAATTATGAAAATAG
The DNA here is from genome assembly GCA_905163415.1 of Noctua fimbriata. Classification (NCBI taxonomy): domain Eukaryota; kingdom Metazoa; phylum Arthropoda; class Insecta; order Lepidoptera; family Noctuidae; genus Noctua; species Noctua fimbriata. Next base: position 8,082,357 of record LR990922.1, on the reverse strand, counting down.
TAATTAAAACATTCAGAAATCAAAAATAATAATAACAATCAATAAAATGAATAAAAAAAAACAAAAACAAAATTAAATCAAAGTAAAGCTCAACATGCGTAATTAATAAAATCAGTAAACATAACATTAGGGCATTATTGATTAGAAGGGTGGAAGTGTGCAGTGTGTGTGCGAGAGTGAGCATGTGTGTGTGTTTATGTGTGTGTGTGTGTGTGTGAGTGTGTGTGTGTGAGTGTGTGTGTGTTAGAAAATTTAAGACGGGCAGAGAAAGGTCTTGACTATTTGAGTGTCGTCTTGACTATGAGTGTGACGTTTGAGTGCTAGTTACTTCAAGGGGCACAAGAGATCTTCTGTTTCATCATAGGTTAGGTCCTGGAGCCATTTCTTTATAGCAATCTTGGCTTCTAGTATATTTCCAGGGATCTTAAGTGTGGATTTATTGATTTTGTTAAAGACTCGAATAGGGAGAAAGAGTGAAAACGGAGTAGCAAAAACCATTCTAACTCTTGGGATTGGAAGTCTATCAGCTCCTATCCTACCTCTTTGTACGTATGTGAATTGTCTTCCCGAATTTAATCCTTTCACGGTCAAGATGTTGCTACTATAAGGTTTAGAAGGCATTAGAAACTATTTTCTTTTGCAGATAGTAGTCTCAGGCATCCAGCCATTACAAAACGTCGGTCTTCGGCCCCAGTTCGACACGACGGAGCAATACATCAACTTCACAAAGTACTGGACAGACCGCGGTCTGCAGACCTTGGAGGATCTGCTGCAGAAGACATCGGGGACTGGAAGATATTGCGTTGGGGACCAGCTGACCATAGCTGACTTATGTCTTGTGCCCCAGCTTTACAATGCTGTCACCAGGTTGGTTTGGAAACATACATTTAAGAATAGTTGACATCATACTTCAGCTTGCGACTCGATGTTGTAACGGTCTCTATGAAGAGCCTTGAAAAAAAACATTAAGGAATAAATATTAAAAACAGCCCATCCTATAAAATTTTCATAAAGCAGGAATCCAGTCAATAACAGAACACTTTACCACTAAACAAGACGAGCCCTCCAAATTAGAAAATAACGCCCTACTGATGATAGACGTAGTTGGTAATTAACTTGTTAATAAAGCAATCTTCGAAGTTATACGCATAATTATAATTTAAGCAGTAATAGGTCGGGGAATATTACAAGTTGAGCGTTCCCACTTTCCTCACTCGACGCCCACAAATTGGTAGCGAGACACAAAGCTAACAGGCCATGTTTTTATTCCATTATTCACTTTTTTCCATAGACAATATTTTAACAAGTGAGCCTATAAGCTTTTGGCCCAATAGAAAAGTAAAACACTTCACTTTATCACGAAGGTTTGACAAATCTGTTTATTTTCCATTTCTTCACTCTTTATCTGGAAATTGTGATCTGAAATCTGAAACAGCACACAAACTTTCATGAAAGTTTCGATTGAAAATAATCTAGAATAGTTTCAAAATCTATTTTTTTTTCTTTTCCAGACATAAATTGGACATCAGCAAGTACCCAACAGTTTCGAAACTTTACCATTCATTGATAAAAGAAAAAGTTTTTCAGGAAACTCATCCTGAAACCTTGAAATCAAAAATATAAAACTACGTAAAGTACGTCATTCATTGAAACCTAGAGGCGCACTACAATATTTAGTTCTAGGAGACCATCCGATACACAATTTACAGGATCTAAAATTGCGATCTACATAATTACCTAAAACATGCATTTAATAAATCTAATTTCTAATAACGAATCGGACTGTCTTCGGGAACAAAAATTAATTGGTGCGTTTCTAGGCCCAGATGGGGATTTAAGATTAATGTTTTATTAAATTAAACTGAACCCCTCCAATTACTTGAATTACTTCGTCTTCGAGGGCTCTGGCTTAAGAACCGAGATGTTTTGTAGTTCTGTTTTAGTAGTCTGAGACCTGTAATAAACTGTACATTACCTAAGTCTTCAATTTTTATTTTTATTTTAATGTATATTTACTATTTCATTTATTTCCTTTCATCCGACTCCACGGTAACATTAATATTAGAATAATCACTTATTGTTACGACATAAAGGCACCGTGTTGAGTTATTACCAATGTTGTGTAGTTGACTGCAATTAATTCGCCAGTATTTTCTTTGTTTTACTTATAAAGCCTAAGCTTTCGTATAAGACCATTAAAGGCCCAAATAAACACGGTTGCCATTCATTCATAATTTAGTGAATAAATCTACAAACGTGAAAATTCAAACTGGAGAGTCCTTATAAAGCAAACAGTACCCCATTTGCTCGCCTTGCATTAATTAAGCTTACACTTACTCGTATCTGTCACACAGTCAAGGCTGCCCCACTTTTGGAAGACAATGTGAGTAGGGAGGTCTAAGGGACGTTTTCAACCCATAGAAGATGTCCCTTAAACATCATTTGAATCAAAGAGGTTAAATGCGGAAGGTTTCATTCCAAGGTTAAATTCCATTCTAAATGGCAATGATTTCTAAGGATTGATTTTCTAAGGTTAGCATGGGCCCTTTATCTATACAAGATGTAAACGGATCCTTCACGAAGCCGTCAACCAAGCATTCTTTACATCAAACTAAATAACTCTACGCACGTGGAGGTTATTTAAAGTAAAGTTATAACATTAAAAACTTGTGAATAAGTTGGTACTTTGACCCCTAATATCACCGTAACTAGAAGGTTCCCAGGTATGGTCTACAACAAAAAAATATCACAATGACAGGGAGAACTAGTAGCTTTCGGCTTCGTTAAGAGTACTTTTACATCCAGTAAACAAATAATAACAAAAAATATCCCAGTCTACAAGTGAATGCTATAGTGAAGTTTATGACCGTTTTGCGTAGATGTGACGCATATTTTCCCCAACTTATTCCATTTATGCGTCACGTTAATACAATTGAATGGATTTCTTTCTTTCTTTTGTGTTTTTAAACCTGAAATCAGATGTATTTAGGTACAACCTAGATAGATCATTTAACATGATGGCCATTAATCACGCCCCTCATGTCTTGGTACCAAGTGCTACACTTACGCTGCATCAACGCCCTATGTCCTGAATTTCCTCCACATCAACGAATGTTAACGAGCCATAACATCAGCATAACTACGCAGAATGTGCTTTCTTACAGAACTTCCCAACATAGTTTAACTAACTTTTAAGCCTTGGTCACATAGACCGCTTAGCGTTTGTCTTTATTCCATGTAGGATGTACGAACGGTCCCTTGGACGAGTGCACTAGAATGTCAGACATCCGGGAGAAGTAGTGAACGATCGTGATCCACTACCACCGCCTAGAACCTGGAATTTATATCAAATCATTAGAATTTTAGAATAGACATTTAAATGTAGTTTATGACACTCTGGGATAATGTAGCTTCCCGTTAGTGAAAGAATTTTCGGAATCGGATCAGCAGTTCCGAAGATAACCCCCTACATACAAACTTACTAACCTCTTTATAATATCGGTATAGATGGGAAAGCATGAGTGATGTCACTGTAAAAAAGTGACCTACCCCCGTAGCATGACCACCGTAGACAAACTGACGGAAGAATCGATAAAATGACAGATTGTGTCGACACAATGACAGATTTCTTTGCACTATCTGTCATATTGTCGATTCTTCCGTCAAAGAAATCCTTGTCTATGGTGGTCATGCTACGGGGGCTAGCGTCTAGACGTACGTCACTCAGTACCATAGACTACTATACGTTTACTAGCTCGGTACTGTTTTATTCACATAAACATAACATCACAGCTGTAATCCCCGAAGGGCACCTAGTTAACCTAGTAGGTACCTAATACCCCATATTTCATAACCCATATTTCACCAGTTACGTTTAAGTCCCGTGTAATTTGTGGTGAGCCTTTTGTTGTCAATCGTGCATAAATCCAGACTTCGCAGTTGCTCCTGCCAAATTTTCTGAAAGGAAACCCAATAACGCTTTGCACGACCGAATTGAACCTAGGACCTCAAGCTTAGCAGTAGCGCTTGCTACCACAAGACCCAAGACCCTAGCGTTTTGTTTGTGGCCATATTTCTCACAAAACCAGGCTTAGGTATTTGTCTCTTGTGGATTCGGTCTGGGCCACACGGAGGATTATGTAGGCCTACTACTAAGCACGTTTACAGCGTCGGAATCTCTATGCGCACCTGTGATCATGCTACGCTTTTGCACGGCCCGGGGTAAACATTTACCTAGGCTAACTAGTCTAGCATTGGTCTATAAAGGGTGTAAATAGACCCTTAACGAAGCTGAAAGGCACTTGTTTTCCGCCTTTGTGATATTTTTTTTGTTCTAGACCATACCTGGGAACCCTTTAGTTACAGAGATATTCGGGGTCACAGTTCCAATTTTTTCACAAGCTTTTTTTTTTAATACATGTTTTAATGTAAGATTTTTACTTTATATACCTCCACGACCCCCGTACTATTCAGTCCATCCATCAGCACAATGCTTTGAGTGCGTTCCATCGAGTCCTACCGTAAAACGTGATTTTTCACTCCAAAAAAAAAGTCGTTTCCCAGCAATATTTTTTTGCGTAAAGTTACTTAGATACAGAATGCTTGGTTGACGGCTTCGTGAAGGGTCTGTTTACACCTTGTATAGCATTCGTATCGAGTTCCTCCACAGCCGAAGCCATACCGCTATTGACTACCGCCTCGCTTTCAATACAACGAAGCCTTTATAAGTCGCGCTGTCATAAATCGTTGAATTACGACTTGCTCTACATATTTAGGTCACAGCTGCAATAAGAAATACTACGCCTTGTGAATACTAACATGATTACCTACCACGTACTATTTAGCTAAACGCGAATTTATTCGCTACTATTCTCATTCTAAATAATGGCTGCAATCAAATGTTTCTGAACATTAACATCAATGGGTAATGTCAGTTTAATATTGAATAGATTCGCATGCCAGCATAAATATACACCTTAGTTAAACTACAACAAAGGCTACGCTTACACCTTTGTAATAAGCATTATTGCTTAACACAATTTCATAGTTTCCGCTGAGTTGTATGATGTAAGTAGTTTTTTAATATTCACTTCAATCACACTGAAAATCACCTCGACACAGTCGACACCGATCGAATGTCGAAGTGATGTGATACTTCAGAAACACGATCTTACTCCTAATCTTTTTTTAAACCGATTGGCGATAGCCTATACAACATTAGTTTTAGTATATGCGAAACCTGAAACACGTGTCGAGTATTTTTATGTAAAAGTTCAAAACTGTATCATGAAAAATCATAAAGTTATAAGCTTATTCTGTTACCTGGTTGTCCGCACAAAAGCGTGGTAACAACGTAAAGCGCGTGCGGGCCTCCAGCGTCGTCTTGAGCTCATTGATAAACATAATTTGGCAGTAGGTAGCTAAATTGGCAAATTGGCAAAGCACATTAGTGAATATGAAACGGAGGAAGAAAGACACCATAGGGAAAGCACACGGAACAAATACTTGAAGCTTGGAATTAGTTCCAAACTGAATATTGTGAGACATTGTGTTAGATATCAAGCGGTGAAACTGTTTAACTGCTTGCCCAAAGATTTAAGATGCCTGTTATATAAAACCACTTTGTTTAAAAAGAGGCTTAGGGAGTTTTTATTAGAAAAATGTTTTTATTCCGTTGATGAGTTTATAACTCACCATAAATCTTAGGTTATCATACGTTTAGATTATTTGAATTAATTTAGTTTTGACATGTTTAGATTATTTATGGAAGTTTGTGGACGTGTATTAGATTTTAGTTTACTAAAGTAACCATTTCAGTGAAGTAATGTTAAGGATTATTATTTTTTATTATTTAGTTTTCATTTAAATTTAAATTTTTATTATTATTATTTTTTTTTATGAATTCATGCAAAATGATTTTGATTATGTGTTAGATCTTAGTTGTGGATTACTTTTAGGTTGTATTTAATTCCTTTTTTGTAAAACATTCAGACACAATGAAAATTGTTAATGAATAAATAAATGAAATTAAATGAAATGAAATGAAATTATTGCGATAGGTACTTAATGTCGCTCGGTGTCCAACTTGTAACTTTTTTTTTAATATTTTTGGGACAAAATATAACATGGTTTCAAATGATTGGAATCGATTCAGTTACTTATTCTGAACAAACTATATTCAGGTTTCGCATATACTAAAAATAATGTTGTATAAGTCATATTATCAGAATGTTCGAAAAATAAGAATTTCATAACTGGTAAACATGATATGTCATTTTCAGTTATAGGTATCGTAAATTCCTTCCATTCATTACATCGAACAATTGATCCAAGGTTTCTTCGGTAAAAAGCAATTACGCTGATGCGTAATGTTTTCTGTTGAACTCTGTAACTACGCCAGCTATTGACATCATTTTTGAATACATATTCGTTGTTGGCGGCCATACATATGTAGTAACACTCGACTATAATGTTCACAAGACAATGGCAATGTGCCGAAAGTTTTTTCGTAGTTCAAAAGGTGGAACGTCGCAGCCCGCTTATTATTGTAGCATTAAGCATTAACAGCCTATAATGTTCCCACTGCTGGGACACAGGCCTCCTTCCTAAGAGAGGGAGTGGGCTGTAATCCACCACGCAGGCCCAGACGGCTTTGGTAGATGTCACAAGTCTTCGAATTTTTTGGTTCTAGGACATGCCAGTTTCCTCACGAAGTTTTCCTCCACCGTTTTGAGAGCAGCGGTGATTAAATACATTACACAAAATGACGCGCCTGCCTGAGTTCAAACCTACGACCTAAAATTCGTAAGTCGGGCCTGTTAACACTGTGCCACCACGTTTTTACAGTAGATGTGGATACTTTTCGTCTATTTAAGCTAGATGACGGTGTAAACCTAGCCTATAGGCTGCAAAAAAACCTGCTGCACATTAATATAGTCCTCTTAACCGTTTTCGGTCATGGCGGCCAATCTCAACGCAGATTAGACATCGGCGCGGGAGATATTCTGTTCACAATGTGTGTGCGCAGGCACAAGTGCTCTCTCTGTTCCTTTACTCTTATAGTCCGATGGGACGGCAATCCGACACGACCGGAAAGGGGTCAGGCGCAGGACCAACGCACCGAGGCACGGGGGTAACGCGCCAACTTCCAAACTCCAGGCTACTTCTGAGAAAGGGGTTTGAATTTAATACCCGGCCTAACATTCCGCCATTTTAATTTTTTTTTCAAAGTTGCGGCCATGCGTAAAACCTATATTAATCGATAGCTGGTATCAATACAAACCAGTTTTGTATAAGACAAAATGTTCTAAAGTATCACGTTTCCGAGATATGAGCTATCAAAGTCCATTCACGATCGATGGCATCTTCAGCACAACTTTGATAGCTTATGTCTAGGAAACGTTACAACATTTTCATACAAAAATCTTCCAAGCCCTTTCTAATGAAAAAATCTAATAGCACTTTTTGTCCGACCCGGGAATCGAATCCAGGACCAGCAGTGCAGCACATTGTCATGTGAACGTAGTCCTATTGGGGCTTACAATTACTTAAGAAATGTGGTCGTAAATCAGATCAATGAGCTGAGTCATCTTATGTTATTCTTTAATGCCAAGCAGGTTTCCATACCTTCCACTGACATTTATAAATGAACAAAACCTTTTACAACTCAAGCGAGTGCACGAAAGAAACATATTTATTTTCGTTTTACAGGCTGAACGTGTATAAAATTCAAATGGTGTAAAATTCTCTCAAGTCAAATAAATTCAATGCAAAGCCTTCATCAATTATTTTTCCAATAATGGGTGTTTCTCAAATTTCGTGCATATTCCGTGATATTTCTAAGTTTCAGATTAATTGACGAATAACGTTATTTTTTTTTTTATATCATTAATATATAGATAATGTTTCAAGATTTTGTGATTTATACCTCATTTCTACGGATAACAAAGAAATTACAATGATTTAAAAAATCGGGATACGACGGTAATGAGAACTTTAAGGAGGGTAATGATTTTTTGTCGTTAAGTCAAGGGATAGGGGTGCGAAGGTAATGAAGACAAACAGAAGGTAATGCTATACTAAATCACATGTTTAATTATTTATTGTTCTAATAGGTATTCAGTAACCATAAAGGCCATTTCTCCTTGCCTTTCTACAAAATTAACATTCGAATGTTTCTTACTTACTCATAATCACAATCTTTGGAAAAATGAGATCAAAAATCAGAAATATTTCTTAACAAAAACTTAAAATCAAAAATATTTCTTAACAAAAACTAAAACACAAAAACAATTTTTAACAAAAACTAAAAATCAAAAATATTTCTTAACAAAAACTAAAGATCAGGCTTAAGTACTAATTAAACAACTGTAAACTGTTTTTTATCTTTTTTTCGTAGAGAAAATATTCAAATCATCTTCATCAGTGTCACTCGAAAAGTCAAATTTTCACCAAATTTTCAACTTTTTCTTCAATCGACATAATATTATGATTTTTCTTCTTATTGTTTATTTCTCTGTACAACATTTTTCTAATGGCATCTTTCTGTTTCCTTGTTTTTTCTATTTCTTTTTTCATAACACCGATTTCTTTTTTATGCCGATAGCGAAGTTTTCTCATAAGAACATCCTTTTTTAGACACTGTTGGCAAAAGAATTAATATTACCAGAATCCAGACAGTTTAGAGATGAACTAGGTATGGAACTTAAAGCTGGTCGTGCGAGAGGATCTTGATCAGCTGGGTCTACTTCAGTGTCACTATTTAGAGAATTATCTATTAATAGCTGTTGAATAACTTTTTCTTTCTTTTTTCTTTCATAATGACGTTTTGCATTAACTCTCCAAGTTTTTCTCTGAACCCTCTGTCTAGGTGTCATATTTTCTGCATTTTTAATTTTTTTCTGTTCTTTTCTTTTAAGGTATCTTGCTCTTTCTTTTTCCTTTAGCTCTGCATACTTTTCAGGGTCTTTCTTAATTTCTGCATACTTTCTTTGTTTCTGTAATCGATCACGCTCTCGTTTTTGCTCTAATGTTTGTTTTGTTTTCTTTGGCATTTCTTATTCTTAATAATCTGTAAAAAGATACATCTAATGTTAGGGCTCATACTTAGCAATCAAGAGTATTAAAATAAACTAACAAAAACATTCACATGGAATGAATGAAATGTGAAAAAAAAACACGGACGGGAATTATACAGATAATAATTATAATTCTCGCTCGTAGATTAATTTTTTACTACACAGTTTACAAATTTAATAAATTTTAATATTATAAAAATAATAATGAATTGTCTTGATTCTAATTGCCGTCGTTTTGACCTCATTACCATCGCTCAAAAAAACGACGGTAAACGAAGGCAGTGAGGAAGAAGGTAATGAGGTTTGAGACATTTATAATTTTTTACTTAAATAATATCAACATTACGAACTTCATGCATATTCTAAACCACGAAGGTACTTATTAGAAATGATAATTAGCTATTGAATAATTATTATCATAAATACTCACTCAATAATTCGGGCGAAAGGAAAGAGAACGATTCCAAAATATTCACCGCCCGCGCTACTTGACACGTAAATATTTTTTTACTACAAACAAGTGTGCACTTTCTAAGACGTTTGCTGGCTGACGGAGACGTGCGCGGGGGAGCAGGCGATGGTAGTGGCGCATTTAAGGTCATACGCACACTATAATTTAGATTTACTTTCAAACCGATGGTAATGAGAAAAAATAAATGTTAAACTTTTATAATTAAAAATGTATTAGTTTACTGAGTTACTGTTATTTATATTAGGTGTAAACTTTGTATTTTTTAATGTAGTTTCTTAATATGGTTACTTTGATTGATTTCAGTATGAGTATTTTTTGGTAAAAAGCAAATGTATTCGGGAAATTAGTAAATGGACACCGAAGGAAATGAGAATACATTAAGTTTTTTATTTATAATTTAATAATTGTGTTGTTTTGACCTGTAAATGTTCCATGCATGTAAGCACAACTTGATTATGTTTGGTTTCCTTAATAAGAAATACAGATTTCTAATTAATAAATAAAGATTTTTAACCTGGACGCGTAATATGCACGAAAATTGAGAAACACCCTAATCTTTATTTTACCATTCATGAAAAAGTGAAAATGTTTTTTTTTAAGAACTCTAGTATATCCCCATTATTTATAATTATTTTGGATTAACTAAATTGAAAAGGGTCATAACAATTCAGAGAGTCTGCATAACATGCATTTGTCAAATTAGCGTTGTGAACTCGTGACGGAGCCAGCCGGTGTTCAGGTGCCATAGCGAACACTCCCGAGAGACTCTTAACATTTGCCTGCATTACATTTGAAACGCCCTTTTCGAATAAAAGGTTTCTCAAAAACGGTTAGTATACGGCGAAGTGATCACGCTCGGTCTACCACGACCATATTTGGTAAAGGTTTCGCTTCAACAATCCAGCGGCCCACGCAAATCGTCTTTCGCAATCAGCGTTCCAGTACTATTATTATGAGCCTGATGTGTCCCACTGCAGGGCAAAGGCCTCCCTTCCTTCAGTGCTACAGGTCTCTAAATGCATCACCACATCGTACTGTCTAACTTGTTAGTATGGGAAAATATTCCTCACTCGTGTTCTGACATTCTAATTAAAGCTTAAGAGGCTTAACTCGAACAATATGAGCATATCTCGCTATAAATAAGACTTCCCTGAGCAGTTAAATAAATGCTGAAATTTACATGGTGTTGCAATTTCTGATTCTGCGAAAAGGATAAAGAAACGGTCGGGACAAGGTATGTTTGTAACTGATCTTACTTTGATTTCCTTTTGATTGCCATCGAGGGAACCGTTATTTTTTATGTGTGCACATCGACGATGTTCTGTTAACAGTATTATTATGTGGAAAGCTCTAAGCCTTTATTTTCCATAGTCCTACTATATTATGTTCTTGAGAATGGTCAAAATTGCCTACCTAGCTACGCTAGTAAAATCAAACTGCGTTTTCGGAATCTAACAATTATTCGTCGTAGCTTTCAGTACTCCTTAACAAACAAACAGGTCTGAAACTGCATCAGGGAGAAAATTTCACCGGTGGCAATAAGTAGTCGAAGAATGTACAAAGTGGCTTATCTTTAGCAGAAGATACTACCAGTTCCCAAGACAAACTAAGCGTATCAGGAACTATGCGAAAGTTCGTTAAGACCAAGTTCTGTGTCAAATACACGCGCCAACCTAAGTACGTCGCACCTAGTGTGTAATGAGACAAACTTCGCTCCTTTGTTCTGCTGTCACCATGTGGCAAGGGTATAAGGTTTCCCATACAGTAAGTTCAGTTACCTAGGCTATTTATGTCGTATAGACCGGGAGCCTGCGCTCGATTGCAATTAGTATGATTATTTGCACTTTAGAGGATATAAAAAACGCCACGGACGCTGCTGCTAAAGTGATTGGGTGCACGTAATTTGACAAGACGTGCCATCGACACGTAAGTAGAAGTATGATTACTGCCTTGCGAGACACGGAGCAGCACTTACTCCCCGCACAGGAAACGAAGAACAATCTGTCCTACTCGGGATCCAGCAGTCGGTGCCAAAGGTGCATATGAAAATCTACCTGAAGCATTATCTGCGCCACGTCGCAAAAGTAGCGACCTGACTGATGCAACAGGATGTCAAATTGCAATTGTAAATCGTAATTTCTGAGGAAAGCCTATAGAAGATCGTTAAGGGCCTAAAAAGCGAAATTTATGTGTGATGGAGATCATGCGTGATGCGTTATCATCTTCATCTTCGGCAGCCTGTTGCACCCGCTTCTCACCGTGGGCTTCCTCCCATTTGTGCCTTTCTACCCAAGTCTGCATTCGAAAGGTAGAAATTACCTGCCATTCAATTATTCAAATAGGTATCTACCAAGTTAAAATACCTAGTACGACTACGAAACAATTACGCATTCAACACAAATATTTACACAGACATAAAACTAATTAAGCAACAATGAATAGGCTAGGCACCACACCTTCTGTGTTTTTAGAAGAACTTTAAAAGTACATCGACTTCGGTTATTTAAGTGCTCGAACTAGGTGCCTATAAAATGTTTTGTTTAGTCGCAGAACAAATGAATCTCTATTAGAGAGTTGATAGCGCCGAATTGGATTTGATCAATATACGCAAGTCAGGCGACAACAACATTTTACAAAAGCAAAGCATCTACAGCAACTATTATTGTGTATCTTACGGTTAATGATTCATACAGGGTTAGATGTACGAACTTTGATATAGCTATTAATCTTTGCCACTGACTGAGCCCACTTAGGCATACGCGTGAACAGTTTTGATCATGACAAACTAAGGTCCATGCAGATAGCTATAGCAACTGCCACATTCATGATTGTTTCAAACAGCGTTCAATGAACGCAGTTTACGATCTCTGTCTTTTCATTAGCGTTCATTATTTTGACACCAATGCAATAAAGATGGCTGGCGATGTGATATGATGCCGGCGGCTCGGAGGCTCAGTATCGTCCCTGCCGCCGCTGGCTAGCCGACATGTGGCGCCGCTCCCGCGAGGTCGGCAAGAGGCTGCGACACCCCACCGCCTCTGACTAACACCCCTAGCGCGCCCACCGGGATGGGATCAAATATAAACATAAACCACCTAACATATTTATTCGGGCCGCAATGGCTCCACAGACAAAGGGACTATTTCTCCTTTTATTATTGTTTTGCGCTCTCAACGGGGGCACCGGGGACGGTGAGTAAATATTATTAGTTTAAATGCTTTTATTTCGATATCGAGACGCATGACTACGCATACAATTTCGAGAAAAGTTGAAGAAACCTTCTGAGAAAAACAGTAGCTCTAAAAATAAATAGTAAAAGTTGTAAGACCAAATAGTGGTTAGATCAGGCGTATGCCTCCACTGGGAATCGAAGTTGTAGTACCTAAGAGGTCAAGAGGATTAAGTCAGAGATATCGACATCGTATTTGTTACGAACCTGGAGCTGATGTCACCGAATAAACTGTTCGTTCCCATGGGACTATGTTTGTAGATAAGTTGTCTACTCAGAATTATAATGGAAACTTTTATTTCAGATGAGAATGAGACCGAATTTTTCGACGTTTTGTCTGTGGTTTGGGACAACGAGGAGCTCCCTGATGGGGTCACTAGGGCCCCGGGGCGGTGCCAGTCACCCCTAGAGAACACCTCCGACTACACAGCCATCGCTCTCAATGAGAACGCCACCCTGCACCGACTGGCCGCTGGAATGTTCTACAACAGTTTTCCAGAAGACTTCTCTATTTTAGCCGTCGTTCGACTGCCAGGTTAGACACATTTTTAAACGTTCTATACTTAGTATTAATCGCAAAAAAAACCCTCACCACTTAATACCTTCTCCTTAATACCTATCTAAACGCGTCTCGGGTATAATCCAAAGACCCAAACAACATAATCACCTTTCTCTCTGGGATTTTCCGGTTTTGCGACGATTAAGAGGGTCCAAACGGCGCCATTACAAAGGTACTTCAAATCGTGTGACAATACACAACAGCGTAATAACGAGAAGAATTTGCGTTACCCCAAGAATTTGTGTAATCATTATCTAATGCGAAATACTTTCATTTTAGTTTACAGGATGCTGATTTTAGCCTAAATTGAAATGAAATTAATATAATAACGCAGCAATTTAAAACTATGCTAGGTGTAAACAGACCCTTCACGAAGCCATCAACATTCTGTACATCAAACTAAGTACAAAAATTCTTGCCGAGAAACGACTTTTTTTTGTAGAAAAAAATCGCGGTTAACGGTAGGACTCATGTAATGTAACGCACTCAAAACATTGTGCTGATGGATGCATTGAATAGTACGGGGGTCATGGAGATATGTAAAGTAAAGTTATAACATTAAAACTTGTATTAAAAAAAAACTTTTGAAAATGTTGAAACATTGACCCCCAATATCTCCGTAACTAGAAGGTTCCCAGGTAAGGTCATCATCCTCGTGCCCTTGTCCCATGTTATTTGGGGTCGGCGCAACACGTTTTTTTTCTTCCATTGTATGGTCCAGAACAAAAAAAATATCGCATTGACAGGGAGAACAAGTGCCTTTCAGCTTCAATAAGGGTCTATTTACACCTTTATATTTAGTTACTACGTATCGAACGCCTAGTATTTTTTACAAGGTTACAGAAGGCTGCGCTACGGCGTAGCGCGTAGTTTACTACGACGTAGCGCGTAGTTTACTACGTCGTAGCGCGTAATAGCTCCGTTAACGAACATTTTAGGAAGTTGACATTGCATATTCAACACTACTAATTTGTCTTCAAAGTTATTTTTTACACAAATTAATCATCTCAGCGGCTATCCACATCTGTTTGGATGTCCAAGCTGCTAAGCCTTGAATATTTAATTAATCTTCTTTTTAAATGTATATGAAACAGGAACGGATCAAAATCCGATATTCATCTTGTACTCGGACGCTGGGGACGAACAATTGCAGCTGGTGGTGGGCAACTTGATAGAACTGTACTATGAGGACACCAGGGGTGACCCTGAGGACCATGAGCTCCTCACGTACCGGGTCGATATCGCTGATGGAAGGTATGTGCATTCTTCTAAAAATTTCGTCAAATATAACTTTTTTTTTATTTTCTGTCAACTTTGTAAATTCTCGCTTCAAATCGCTCGTTCGCGACAGGAATGACATAACCCGACAAAAAATTGCTATTTGGTGCAGTTTTGCGACGATGTAGTTTGTATTGAATATAAAATTAACGAAAGTAAGAAATAAATTAAGTAACGAAAATCGTAAAATAAACCTTTCATCTTTTGATAAAAGATTTCTATGCAAAAATATTGACAATATAATGCAAAAATTTATAGTGTAAATTAAAAAAAACGCTGTCCTGTATTTTTTATTTTTCGAGATATGTCATTATTATCGCAAACAAGCGATATCGATATTTTCTTTCACTGCAATGTCGAAAGCTTTTAAAAAAGAATTGAGAGACAGAAGCGACGTTCTAAGTAGAAACTTCTCTACCAAGTCTCCCACACTCGATGTGATATAGTAACCGCTGGGTAGCTAAATGTATTTTGATTGCTTCGGTCGGACTTCACAAAGACTAAATTCTTCGATCTATTTGTTTTGATTAAGTTGTTGCTAGAAACAACTTTATATTACTTTGTGTACCTTCAGCGGTCAGCCACATAAAGTTTTGGTGCAGTTACAGAATACTTGTGTACAAAAAGTATCTGTAGAATGTCGTCCGCCCAAATAAGAGCACAATGTTTCGAAATAAAGGATGATTAAAGTAACTTTTATTTTAGTGACTCAATTTTTTTTGTATGAACGTGAAGTAGCCATTTTTTTATCAGATTTAGCCTTGAAAAATATGTTTAGTAAATTGACCACAACTATCATTGTTTGACGGTTGTATGAAATACAACATTGACGAAGTGTGTCAATTTGATAAACAATCAATTTTACCAACTGCACACTGCCTTGTACATATTGGGTAGATGCCTTATAGGGTTATAAAATCTTTAACACAATGTGATTTCTCAGATGGCATCGTATAGCGATCAGTATAAAAGGGGACTCAGCAACTCTTCTAGTGGATTGCGAAGTGAGAGGAACACTACGACTGGATCGTAAGCCAGGCAGCACATTCAACCTGGCTGGAGCCCTGGTAGTCGGCTCCCAAGTCACCGCCGACCAGTATTACGAGGTAGGTGGAAAAAAAAAACAATTAGATAAAAATACTATACGTGTCGTACTCCCGCTACTAACGTATTCAAAATCGTACTACCTAGGTGTTCCTCCCATATCTTAACTGTTACTCAAACTATTTTAAACTTCAAACAAGTACTAGCCAAAGTAGCCAAGCTGTCGATATATGGCTAAAAAACTCACGAGGCAGTGTTTAGGACTACCCCAGCTACTACAGCTGCCCAAATCAATATAGTCCATTTACACTCAAATAAAGCACCAGTCAGTTAAATACACACCTTGTCATAATAAAAGTCCCATTGCAACAATACATTTAAAATGTTCCATTAAAATAATCAAATTGATTGAATAATTCTTAGATAAAAAATTTAACTTAGTTGCTCTCTAGAGTACTGTACATTAATTAACATGAAATTATTTAATTTGCACAAAAAGGTCTAAAACACTTTGAATTACATTTTTACTTTAATTCGATTGACATTAGTAACGAACCAAAGAATATATTATCTAGGTGGGAAAAAGCTACTATGGAGGCGACTTTGCAATATACTACTTACATACGACTTTCAGAGAAGCTAAACTTTATTTTCTATATAATTTGAATTTGACATTTCTCTTAATTTGTGCCCTTTTGGTTTATTTTTTATTTATTGTGCTAGAGGGAAAATAATAATAATTAGTAATAATGTTAATTTTATCGAACAGTCAATTTCTGTATGATTATTGTATGCCCTACGGGCGGGACATAGCGGATCAAAATTTTCAACTGTTAAGAACTGTACCTACCTATGATCCACAATAAAATATTTTGAATTTGTAACATTTGTAAAAAAAAAAACCTTTTTTTTCAACTTCTAGGGTGAAATCGAGTTACTGCAATTCGCAAACAAACCGGACGTGGCTTACGACATGTGTTTATCAATAGCCCCCGACTGTGAAGGAGGACCTGGACTGCCATACGTCCCTATAATACCAGTAGCTCAGTTAGAACCCGAAGTTAAACCAATACTCTACGTTGAACCTCGACCAGAATCCACAGAACATCCAAACTTAGGGACTTTAACAGAAGACGATGTACGAAGGAGATACGGAACCTTCAGCAGGAACAGATTCTTTGATAGAAACGAATCGGATAATCTGTGGCCTACCAGGGTATTGACTACCCCTGAACCTGTATGGCAGGTCGATAATTCATTTCCAATCAACAATCAATACTCACCACCTTCATCTACAGATTCAGGTATTACATGTATACATTTTAAAGACCTTTCTATTTTAACGAGTACTATTTTCTGTTGTTAAAAGTTCGTGCATTTATTTCAGATGAAAATGACATTTTCGGTACATTTACGAATCAAAACGAGTTTATATCTGCACCGCTGCCCCCGACTACTAATGATAACGAACCTGAAGATGCTTGGGAACGAACTACTCCAAGAGTAAGTTTAACAAATCTGACAGAGATGTGGTTAAGGGACTGTTTCGCCATATCCGAATAGCCATACTCGCCGAATAATTTCAGAAATGGAACAGAATTTGTATCAAATTACCTGCCAAGTAAATTAAACTTAATCGGAGGTGGTGAAACAGGCCCTTAAATCCATCTATTCCAAACAAATCTATACCAAAATTTGGTGACGTTTTAAAATGATTCGTAAATGTTACGATGCATTGACAGAACATATCTACCTTTTATTTTGAAAATCGAAGGGAAACGTAATAGGTTTGTCATGTCAATCATAATGTACAAAAAGCTCATTTGTACAACAAAAACATTCCTTTCATTTTATTTTGCCAATGCCACCCACACCTCAACATGGGGTTTTTAATGGAATTATCATGTTTTTATGTGACGTGAGATTATTTCCATAACGTATCTTGTTCCAGTCCAAACGAGGGGACGATGATGGAGCGGATGTGACGGGGACAACCTTAGTCGTCACCGAGACTACGT
This sequence comes from Noctua fimbriata, assembly GCA_905163415.1. Classification (NCBI taxonomy): domain Eukaryota; kingdom Metazoa; phylum Arthropoda; class Insecta; order Lepidoptera; family Noctuidae; genus Noctua; species Noctua fimbriata. Next base: position 8,064,680 of record LR990922.1, on the reverse strand, counting down.
ACATCCCTATGACGACCACGGAAGACACAGATTGGCTCACACATCCCCCGGAAGTTACCCAAGTGAGATAGTGTTTATTTTTCGTTTATTCTTTTGTTTTTCAGCTCGATACTTTTTTGTGGAATTTAAAGTTGGAACAGTTGCACAAAGATATCACTTTGTGGTATGATGGTCATTAATGCTTCACATAGATTAAACCCTTTACTTTGTTTCACTACTTTGATAAATATGCCTCAAATGTAGAAAAAAATCAAGGGAAGTTTTTCAATATTATGCAATTCTTTAGCAACTACTGATGGTTGTTTCAGGACAATTCAACAATAAACTACGATTCATCAGAGACCGACTACGATTATAGCAGTTCTGGCACGTACATGGGCCCCCGAGGATACCCTGGCCCACCAGGTCCGCAAGGTCCAAGGGGACCCAAGGGAGAACCGGGAAAGCCTGGCTTTGAAGGCTCTCAAGGATTCCCGGGGCCTCCAGGCAACGTTTTTGTTATTCCTGTAAGTAATCATTAACTAGAGAATGTTTCTCATTGACCTGCGATACATTTTTATTTCCAGTATTATTTTTACCTGTTAAATAAATGTTATTTGCAGTTACAACAATCGTCAACCGACAAAGGACCCGACGCTCAATCGGAAGCTCTTCGACAAATGTTCTCACAACACATGGTACGTCTGTTCAAACATTTTTTCTTTTTGTGGAAACCTTTTTAAAATAAATCCCTTTTTACCACAAAGGTTTTCACAAAATGAAAGATATGTAGCTACAGTACCTACATAAGTACACTCCTTGTTAATAACTCAAAAAAATATTCAGGCTGCAATGCGAGGAGCAGAGGGGCCAATGGGTCTGACGGGTCCACCGGGCCCTGAAGGTGAGATTGGCCCAGAAGGTACTAAGGGAGAATTAGGAGAACAAGGAGAACCTGTAAGTCTACAAAAGTTTCGTTACTTTTATTCTGTATTATATTCGTATTATCAGTACGGTCTAATATTTGTTTCACTCAAGTTGTCTGGCGAGTAACTCTGGAAGAAGAAGACATGCTGCGCCGACCCCAAGTAAATTGGGACAGGGGCAAGAGAATGATGACGATGATAAATCGTGTCACTCAAAAATATTGAAATAATTATTCCTATATTGGAGAAAATATAAGAATTTGTATGTTAAGCGACAGTTTCAACGGAAGATAAAGCTAAAATGTATAAAAACCGTTCAATTCATCATTTAAACATTTTCAAAAACATGGTGCTTTAAAAGCCTTTTATAAATTGGAAAAGATTTTAATTATTTAATTTTTATTAGTAAATGATTATAGAGTGTTTAACGTTTGGACTGTGATTTTAGGGTCCACCTGGACCTAGAGGTCTACAAGGCCCTCCCGGAAGATTGGGACGACGGGGTCACGCAGGCAGAGACGGAGAGAGGGGATCAACGGGTGCTCCCGGTGCTAAAGGCGAGCAAGGCTACCCAGGACTGCAGGGAATGCCTGGTGACAAAGGAGAAAGAGGAAGTGCAGGCCTGCAAGGTGAAGCAGGAGCACCTGGTCAAGATGGACCACCGGGAGACGATGGACCTCCTGGGCCAACTGGGATACCTGGAGAACTGGTAAACAAACTTCTTAATTCTTGATGGAGTTTGGGGTATTTGTGGCGCCATCTTCATGACTACCTATGAACTAAACTGACATTTTCATCGCGATATTAAAGTTATAAATGTACACAAAAACCCGACTACAACCGTCGAGCAGTGGCCCACCAGACACAAAACCGGTCTGGTTCGAGGATCCTCCCTTTTCTAGGAGGATAACGAACTTTACTCCCTGACCCTCATAAGGTTGATTTAACTAGGTACTCAAAATGCTTTAAATATTTTTATTCTAGGGACCTCGAGGCTTTATGGGCCCTAGGGGATTTCCAGGACTAATCGGCTACCCAGGTATACCAGGTCTGGAAGGGCCCCATGGAGCAAAGGGTTCGTCTGGTCAACCGGGGCCTCCGGGCCCACCAGGTCAGCCTGGCACTATTGGCTCTCCTGGCTCATCGGGACCACAAGGACCTACTGGAACCCCGGGAATTCAGGTACAATTAAAAATTCCTTCCGCCTGTGGGCTCGCCCGCATATAAATTCAACTGTTTTACACAATATATTTTAAAAATTCTAATGTATATACAAGCTACATTATTAAAAGGTTTCATCAAAATTAGTTTAGAAATTTTTGCATGAAAAAAACATCATTCATCATCACATTCATCACAAACTTAGTTTCGCGAGTAAGATTAGATTGTTCGTAATGATGTTGATTAAAATCATAATAGTAGTTCTGCACGTGTACATGAATTTTGGTATGCTTCCAGGGTCCCCAAGGAAAATCAGGTATTTCAGGGCTATCCGGCCCAGAGGGGTCACCAGGTACACCCGGCAATCCAGGACAACAGGGAGCACCAGGAGACGTAGGCCCTCAGGGTCCTCAGGTTTGTACTAGAACCAACCGTGGAGTATTATAACTAGCAGTAATAGTGTTACATTTTGTAAAAAAAACTAATCATCCAACAATTAATTGTAGGGAATGCTGGGATTTCCTGGAAGTCGGGGTTTGAAAGGTGATGAGGGACCACGTGGCTTGCCAGGAGACAAAGGCGATAAAGGAATAAGAGGTAAGAACTTCAAGTTGTTTGCCGTAATGTCTAACGCGTCGCCGTTATTTATAATTTTATACAAAAACCATTTTAACTTACAGGCGTTGAAGGAGAAAAAGGTGATATGGGACCAAAAGGAGAACGAGGATTAACAGGAGAACCCGGTCCCCCTGGCATTGAGGGACTTGAAGGACAAAAGGTAAAACAGCTTTTTAGTTTTCTTAATACTCGAATATCTTCTTGTGTGTCGGCCACTGATTCTAATTCCTCATTTTAGGGCGTAGAAGGACCAAGAGGCGAAACTGGTCCCATAGGTATAGCCGGGGAGAAGGGAGCGACTGGTCCTCAAGGCCCGCAAGGCTATCCAGGCAGCCAAGGAGAAAAGGGTGATAAGGGTGGATCGGGAAGGAGGGGCAGACGGGGCACAAAGGGATTAATGGTATTTAATATTATTTACCACAGAAAAAAAAAAAATTGTGATTACTTTAAGTTTGTTTGATTATTCAATTTTTATTCACAGGGTTTAGTGGGCCAGCAGGGTGATCGGGGTGAAACTGGACCAAGAGTAAGTTAATTATTCTCAGGTTTGATCAAGAGACCACCAGAGACCCGTTTTGCATTTGCCATAGCACAATCTAGTCGATTACAAAGTAATCATTTATTATAAAATATCTGCGTCAATTTAGGGCTACAGAGGACCACGCGGCCGTAGAGGCTCAGACGGGCCTCCAGGACCGAAAGGAGATACAGGACAACCAGGACCACCGGGCTCAACAGGCGAGAGAGGACCACAAGGGTTAGAAGGTGTACGAGGATTTCCAGGTGCCGTGGGTCCCCCCGGACCTGATGGGAAACCAGGCTTGCCTGGTCCACCCGGAGAACGAGGCCCGACGGTGAGAAATATATATACACATATTAATACGCCACAACGTAATATGATAAATTCTAAATGGCTAACGACATTATTTTAAAAAGAGAACACTAATAACAATTACGTTTTTAAACAGGGCGAACCCGGTGCTACAGGACTAACTGGACCCTCAGGGCCTGTCGGGCCCCAAGGCTCCAATGGCGAGCCAGGACCTCCGGGCCCACCCGGAGCTTCTGGCATACCAGGAACGCCCGGCGACGTAGGCACTCCAGGAGAAGTGGGCAAAGAGGGACAGCCTGGACCATCAGGCCCCGAAGGAAAACCAGGGCCGGTTGGGTCTCCAGGCCCACCAGGAAATAACGGAGAGCCTGGTTTACCTGGAGCAGCTGTGAGTATTTTGCTTGTTAAGCTAGTAGTAATTTTAATCTAACTCCTTACCGCTTGACCGCGAGCTATGGTCAAGCTGCACGAGTGTTGTGAAAGTGACTGCAGAAAACAAAGAAAATAAAATAGCTTAGAGCAAGCCACGAGTCACCACTTGGTGCAAGTCCTGTGACCACCCGAGGTAGTGATCGGGGCATTACTCAATTGAATGAATATTACTATATTATCTAAACAAAAATATTGATGCGTTCGTCACAGGGAATTCCCGGAACTAAAGGCGACATAGGTCCACCTGGTCCAGCGGGTATCAGAGGAGACAAGGGAGAACCTGGTGAGACCGGCAACGAAGGGCCGCAGGGACCACAAGGTCGTGAGGGACCAAGAGGATCGCCAGGACCTGGGGGTCAGAAAGGCGAAATTGGTGAAGCAGGACCAGTAGGTCAGTAAATCAGTATTAGTTTGTGTCAAATCAATTCCGTAAATCCTATAAACTCTTTCCCACAAATGAATTGTTAAATATTTTTACCGATTAATTTTGCAAGTTATGAACTAGGAAGGTAAAGGAACTCTTCGAATTAAAATCAAAATGTTTCTTCAAGGGCCTATCGGTCGTGACGGGTTGCCTGGGCCAAGAGGTTTAACTGGAGCCCCTGGCCCAGTAGGCCCGCCTGGCGAAGACGGTGACAAAGGAGAAGCTGGGTCACCAGGCGAAAAAGGGTTCAAAGGAGCTATGGGAGAATCTGTAAGTATGATATGTTGGGAAACAATTGATTTAGAATAGTAACAGGAATCTTCAAAATAATGTTTTTAGTTACCACTTCGATCGAAAGAAAGAAAAAACCTGCCACAGAAACACATACATACAACATATTATAAAATAAAACATTAAGTACCCATAACAAAACACATAATATTAAAAACATTAAGGATGGAACATAAATAGTCGGCAGGTGAACGACATCGTGGCTAACTGCTTAACGTTTTCGTTTTCAGGGTCCACCCGGATCTCCCGGTACACAAGGTCTTCGAGGAGAAGCTGGTACAGTAGGTTTACCCGGCGATAAGGGACCGCCCGGTGAAGCAGGCGCTCCCGGGCAGCCGGGGGCAGATGGAGCCCGAGGCCCGCCGGGCCCACTCGGACCAGCTGGACAACAAGGGTCAAAGGGACAACAGGGACTCAAAGGAGATTTAGGAGATGCTGGAGCTTTAGGTATCAATATAATCTAAAAAAAAACTTCACTGATAACTCCACGTTCAAGCGCGTATTTTCCGCACGCAAAATACGCGCTTGGACGTAGAGTTGCGGACACCAGGCCGTTATACAATACAATACAACTTCGGTGACATAACAACTAAGATACCGCATTCTGTAGCTGCATCAGTTAGGCTATACACGGTCGGTGTAATGGACATCGGGGGGCGAACACATCATTCTAACATAAAAATATTCTTCTTTAAAAAATTGGTGTTTCATACTAGAGTGCGCTAACTAAGTTCTAAAACCTACATATTCAAGGAGATGTGAAACTGGAGGGTTTTTAACAACTACACTCATGTCATACCTTTTTGAATAGAAATGCACAAATTGAGATTCGTGGTAAAACAGCGTGAGTTTCGAACGTCACTTATTAAAATTCTACCACGCAGCAGTGATCATTTTTTATTTATTTAAAATAGGTACGCCAACAGTACATACATTTTACATTTAACAATAAAAATATACAGTTTAGGGTTCTTATGTAGGTAGCAATTACAGGTGTACACAACATTCTCTTATGTACAATATAGCTATTATAGTAAATTTAAAGAAATAAAATGTAACATTAAATAGAAAACAAAACATCTTTGACTTACTAAAGAAGAGATCAAAAAACTGACTTACATTAGTGTAAGTCAGTTTTTTGATTAAACACAAAACTAAAGACAAAATAAAAATAAAATAAAATATCTAAGTAAAACTACATTTTAAACAGTTTATATCACAATAACGTCTGTTTTATTTTCTGTTAACAGGTGCCACAGGACCCGCTGGTCCAACAGGGCCGCCAGGGCGACGAGGAGCCAAAGGTGTCCAAGGAGAAGCAGGACCGCGTGGCGCTGAGGGACAACAGGGAGATGTCGGCAGTCCCGGGTCACCTGGTCTTCCGGGCGTTCAAGGCCCTGAAGGAAAACTGGTAATAACTTATTATTTTCTTAAAATAATAATGGACTTGAAACTTTAAAAAGAGTAAATATTTATCATTTCATATTAACAGGGACCTAGAGGAGCAGTCGGGCCTAAAGGCGATGATGGCCCATCAGGATTACAAGGAGAAGCTGGATCTAAAGGGCCACCAGGTCCCGAAGGCCCTAAAGGAGACACTGGGGCTGCTGGATTCCCGGGAGAAAGAGGAGAAACAGGCCCACAAGGCATCAAGGGTGAACCAGGATCTGACGGACCTGAAGGTAGCACTGGACCTCCAGGGTCACCTGGGCCGGTGGGACCACCAGGAAAATCCGGAGAAACTGGGATGCCCGGCAATCCTGTAAGTTTCCCGACAAAACAATAAAACCACGTACTCACTACACTGTAATTCAAAAACTTGCTGATGTATGTTTTTCATCAACAGGGTTCAGAAGGTCCAGCAGGACTTCAAGGCAGCCCTGGTCTAACTGGAGAAAAGGGTGATATGGGTCCCAAAGGCGTTCCTGGAGAGCAAGGACCAAATGGACCCCCCGGACCAGCAGGGCTCGAAGGACAACGAGGATTAAGAGGACTGCCAGGTCCTATTGTATGTCTTCTTCTCTATATTTATATTTTCGTACTTGCATACTGATTCGAGGAGTACTTAGGCAATTCATAGAATCGGGCAGGAACTAAGTAAAGACGATGAAATTCTTTTTTTCAGGGTGATAATGGTGCCCCAGGAGTAATGGGACCGTCTGGTCCACCAGGCAAGGCAGGGCCTCCAGGTAACCAAGGAGTAAGGGGCGACAAAGGCAACCGAGGGCCAAAAGGACACATTGGCGATACTGGGCCAATGGGACTGAAAGGTGATCAAGGCGAACTTGGCAAGCAAGGTCTACCTGGCCCGATTGGACCACCTGGACCGAAGGGAGAAATGGTGTGCATTCAGATGTTCTTCTAGATTATTCATCATATTATCAAAACTAAAAACCATTACTTATCGTGATTTCGATTATTCTGTTATTTCAGGGACCCATAGGACCTCCTGGACTTAAAGGAGACCCGGGATCAATCGGGCCGGCAGGGCCTGAAGGCCCACTTGGACCAAAAGGCTCAACAGGACCGGAAGGCAGACCAGGTTCACCTGGACCGCCCGGAACCCCTGGACCTCCAGGCCCCCCTGCTCCAGTGCCACAGATACCTCCTGAACTATTCTCGTCATACACCAGAAGACGTCGCAGTGTAGAAATACAATCCATGGAATCTGTTACCGAAGATGCCTTTGACGAAGGTAACATTCCAATTCAATTACCTATTATATTAATTTCAATTGTGTGCCATGTAGTAGTCGATATAATTATGATCTACTGCTTTCTTTCTGACATTGTTGAATATTTGTTAGGACTTATTTTTATGCTCGTGAACAGTAACCACTTCGCATAAACGCAAGCAGATCAAAATCAAAGTACAGTGATTTGGGGGCAAGCCCATTTTTAGCAGAGGATTTTATATACTTAGTTGTTTAAACATTGTTGCTTGATTGGTTTAACAATAACAAAATTTACTTGACAGAGGAAGACATAGAATGGGTGAAGGAAATGATGACGGGTGTGTTCGCTGCACGCGGAGCACTCGAGGCAGCGAGGAGGCCTCGTGGAAGCAGAAGCTATCCAGCACTTTCTTGTCGTGATCTCAGGACTTCGCATGTTAATCTCACTGATGGTAAGCAAAACAGTTTTCGAAATCTTAATAAAATAAAACAAAAAGAATAAGGTTTGATGATGTTTTTTTGGGATCAATGACTTTAATTAACTTGCATTTATACTTTTTTTTAATTTGTCCCACACTTGGCATTGATGTTTCGTGGGTACATTTACAAACAAACTTTTAAACTCACATATAGTAACAGCCAGAACAACTATTTGTAGGCCATACAAATATTTGTTCCGAGCGGGATTCGAACTTGCGTCACGCAGCGCAGCAGTCAAACGCTCAGCCACTGCGCCAACCGTGCCGTCAAAAGTTGTGAAGTGACGCTTATTTTATAAATCAAATCCAATAATTGATTCGCATAACATTGACAGATAGATGGTACATAATGTTACATTACATAATATAATATAACAATAAGGATCCTCATATACACCATTTCTGGTATACGAAACTTAAAATAGAAGTGAAACGAAAAGGGGTCTTGTCTATACCTACATATTGACAAAATTACAGATAGTGCAAAGAAATCTGTCATTGTGTCGACACAATCTGTCATTTTGTCGATTCTTCCGTCAAAGAAATCCTTCAAATCAAATCAAACCAAAGCATATATTTCAAATAGGCCAATTACAGGCACTTTTGAATTGTCGAAAACTTGGCACTTGTCTACGGTGGTCATGCTACAGGGGCTGGGGTAACAGTTTCTTCTATATCTTACATTCTATGAAGTCCGGTTTATTAATGTGAATATATACCTGTTCCTAGGATACTACTGGATAGATGCTCGTGGAGGGGCAACCAGCGGCCGGCCCATCCGAGTGTACTGCAAGGGCCATAGTACCTGCCTGTACCCAGACCAAAGGGAACCTGCTGTATACAACGCTGATGGCACCGCCCACAAATTCTCACAATCAGAAAATGGTTTCAAGGTAAATAAATCTTTAGAATTTTCATCATCATCATCATCATCATTTCAGCCGAAAAGTCCACTGCTGGACATAGGCCTCCCCCAAGAAGGGGGGTTTTGCCATAATCGCCACGCTTGGCAGGCGGGTTGGCGATCGCAGTATGGTTGTTGTAGAATCAGAGAACGCTGCTGCCCATTCTCTGGTAAGTCCCTTAGTCGCCTCTTACGACACCCACGGGAAGATATGGGATGGTGCTATTCTTTACGTCCGGACACCATACAGAAGAAGAATTTTCATATAGGTACCTAATTACACAACAAAGTAAGCAATCCATATATAACATTAAATTAAATTTTCAGTTAACGTACGATGGTGAAGGATCTGGTGCAATACAACTTCGATTCTTGAGATTGCTGTCGAATGGGGCTAGGCAGAACTTCACATACTCCTGCGTGAATACCAAGGCCCCACAAAGGTACTTTTCCAGTAATTCGCATTTTTACATAAAAACTTAAGTCTGTGAGACTTGAGTTTTCGGACCGGGGACCACCGGAGTAAAATAACAATCAGTTTTAGTAACCTTCAGCATGCCTGAGAGATATTTCTTGACGGCATGTAAAGCCAAGTTAGAGGCCCATGGGTGGCGTAAAAACTGACACCATGTTAGGTACTAACCACACGATAAAGAAGTAAACTTCAGATTAACCTATTGATTCCTATCCATTTTTGTCTGTCTAGCTATATTTTTTTGTGCTTTTTTGATTTAGTTTGCGATTTAATTTGGTATAACTTTACTTCGCGTTTAGGTATTCTAAGGTTACTTTTTTCAACTTCTTTTAATTTTCAACTTGGTTTCAGATCCGACATCCCAGCCGACTTGACCAGACAGAAAAACCTTAAGCTCTTCGGTTACAATTCCGTGGAGTTCAGAGACCCACAGCTGATCAAAGATGACTGCAAGGTAATCCTTTCATCAATCAACTTCAATAAAATTCTGTTCACAGCACACTTCTTAAAGTTTACGCATTTTCACTGAAAATTGCAGAACAGGGAGGGACTGTATCACATCCTCATCATATAGGAGTATTATTTATTCTAATCTAACTTCTGTGTGGGGAAGAAGCTAGGCATCCTAAATAACTCGCATCTTTTTCGCATTGAATTATTATTAAAATAATACTGCTTTACGAGCTAGTGGTAGGTCCCCAGGCCGGACGTCTACTATATAATACGTTTTTGTTTTGTTTTAGGAGGGAACCGGTGAAATAGTGTTGGAAATAAAAACATCCCGGACGGACCGACTGCCAATCAGCGACTTCCAACCTCTATCATTCGTTGATGCAGATCACCAGTTCACATTCACCCCCGGACCAGTCTGCTTCACATGACATTCTCGCATGATACCATTGCTAAAGACTTGTGTAAATAAGAATAGAGTTAACATTATGTACTTAAGAGTGAACCTTTGTAAATATTGTAAATAAATGTTGTGACGACTTTTAGTTTACGTTCAATTGAATTATTTTAATAAAGAACAATGATTGGATGTAAATTGACGAAATTAACATGTTCATGTTGTTATTTAGGTTTACTAAAGAACCTAAAAATGATAAGGAGAAATCTCTTCAAAACCGTTTCGCCAAAAATACCTACATACCTACATAGGTCTCAAAATCGCACGACAAAACGTTCTTTGAAAAGTCAAAGGCCATTTTATATTAAATTAAAAACCACACACTCCCACTTTCCGTGGCCATTCCTAAGCCCCAGTTAGAACCCGATGTTTGTTGAATTATACCCTTGCCTTGCCCGCATATTGTATTAGATCTGCCAGGCCAACGAAATGGGTAAGGGAACTCGCGCACTACGGGGCCACAACCACTACTTTTAGTAGCAGAAGCTTCGACTAGGAAGAAAGTTTGGTCGCACGACCAGGCGTCGACGGAGGGTTATGGGGCTATGACGTCAGCATGAGTAATTCCAACGTGGGAAAGAGACAAAGTTATACAGGTCGTCTAGCGTCCATCTCTTTCCCACACTGGAATTACTACTGCTTTAAGACGTCATGGTAGATCATCTGTTTTGTTCAAGATATCAATCAGCTGGTCCCGCGAAAACTGGTCATGGCCGCGTAGCGCGCGAGGTTCCTAACAATACAGGCCATACACGCACTCTGGACGCTTATACCTGCTCCGCACTTCACTTTCTTGAATGACCTCACTAATACCAATCAGTCGACAAGGTGGTCAGCCACAATGTAAAATAAACACACGTTTTTTCCCATGGGGGAGGGTAATTACAAAATATATTTGTGAAATAATAAACAGAAAAGATTATTCACGTCTGAGACACAATTTATTATAAACTAAGATTAGGGTTGTAATCAAATTGCTTTTTAATCGTATCTATTTTAAAATAACACTAAAATAAACTTATGTGCAAAGAAAATTATAGAAAAAGAAAATGAACAAGGGTTTAAAAGGGTAACACTGCTATGTGTCAGCATTGAAAGGAAGAATAAATGCAATTACCTTTATAAATCTATAATACACTTATAATGTAGATACATAAATCCATTACTCAATCAGGCATTCTTCCAAGACACTATTACTAGTTCTTAGACGGTAATAGAATATAAACAGAACAAATAGTCTTTAATGAAAAATTGTCTACAAGGCCGGTCATTCTATTCAACACAGAATGAGTATAAAATTACTTTTGCTTGACTTTTAAACACCTAAAACCAACAGTGTACTCGTACAAATGTGTGCCTATTATGATTTTTACACTTCAGTCATTTATAAATATTAGTTTGGGTTATTGAGTTTTTGAAGATAATGCAGGTCGTAAATTGTCTTCTACTCTGGAATTTGTCTCAAATTCTTCGTCTGCTTCATCAACATCCATATTCGTAACAGTGTCAGCAGATTTGGTATCATCAGATACAACATTCTGAGCAAACTCTCCCTTGGATGCACTAGGTGCTATTTCTTGTGATGATTCTATAGATATAGATTCATTGGTATTCTCTATGACTTTATTATCCTCTTTGATGTGATCATTATTAGTATAATTTTCTACTACACTGAGTTTCTCAGCATTACTTACCTTTTCAGGTACACTTGACTCTTTTTCAACTGACTCTTTTTCGGGTTCATCAACAACACTGCCTACAATTGTTTCATCAATTGAAATGAGATCATCTCTAAGATTAATGCACTCACTATCAGCTGAGGATGGCCCCTCTTCTTGACTGCCGACAGTTTCTTCATCTGATGACGCAAGTAAAATATTTTCAACAGGCTCACTATATTCGTTGTTGTTTGATTTACTGTTCACCTTTTTAATATCAGAATTTGAGCTCTCCATGTCCGAAGGCTCATTTGTATGGGATGTTTCTAAGATATTGCAGTCTGTTTCCATGCCTTCAATATCAGGCACTTCACTTGCTTTATTGTTTGGCTGTTCTTTTGGAATTTCAATATCAACAGTTTCAATGGTAGGCCCTTCAGTATTATTGTTTGGCTGTTGGTCTGGAATTTTGGTATCAAAACTTTCAACAGGTATACTATCTACTTTGTCCATCTCACTTTCTGAATAACTAGAATTTTCAATGCTGATGACATCACTTTGCTTTTTATTAGTGTCACTATCAGATTCAATTGAGTCAGAAATAGCTATGGGGCTATCAGAATCAGAGGATTCAAGTGTTGAACTTTCTGCTTCATTACCTGAGTGCAATTTCTGCAATAGATGGAGCTCATCTACATCGGACTCTAAATCATTAGTGTCACCACTGCTAAGAGAAAGTGTCTCTGTAGTATCTTTGTCATTACTTTTAGATTTCTCTAAGATTTCATCAGAATCTTTTTTATTTTCTGTTTCTTTAGCATCATTTTCCTTATTTTCTGTATCTTTAGCATCATTTTCCTTACTTTCTGTATTTTTAGCATCATTTCCTTTTTCCACATTGGTTTCAGACTTTTTAGTATCTGCCTCAACCTCAGGTTCCTTTGATGGTTCGTTTTGTTTTTCTTCGCTTGGCCCTTTCGATATTTCCTGTATTAGTCTTTTCAGCCTTTCCTTCCTTTTACCTTTGTTTTTTAATGAAACACTTTCATCATTGGCTTCTTCTTCTTCACTCTCGACAGGAGATTCTTCAGCTTCCTTATCTCCAATCTCTATAGCTTCTAACTTGAGTTGATTCTGCCTGTCTGCATACCTGTAATAATTTTATAAAATAATATAATAGATCAGCATCACTGAGTTATTTTATAATAGATTAGCATCACTAGGTTATACACGACGTTAATTGGCAGATTAAAAAGATTCATCATTCATTCATCATCATCATCATTTCAGCCGAAAGACGTCCACTGCTGGACATAGGCCTCCCTCAAAGGGGGTATTTTGCCATAATCGCCACGCTTGGCAGGCGGGTTAGCGATCGCAGTACGATTGTTATAAAAGCACAGAGAACGCTGCTGCCCATTCTCTGGTAAGTCCCTTAGTCGCCTCTTACGACACCCACGGGAAGATATGGGATGGTGTTATTCTTTACGTCCGACACCATACAAAAAGATTCGTCGGGCATTAATACGGGGTGGAAGGGACACAGATGCGAAAACGGTTACCACGTATTCAGTAAGTACATCATTATGAGCCCCCCGCCACATAGAAATTTTTCATCAGTTATTAAAAAAAAACAGCTGTTCCATACATTTTGACCATTTAGGTATTGCACTTTTGTAGGAAACAGCTGTTTTTAGCGGCTCAGAACGATGTACTGAATACGTGGTAACCGTTTTCGCGTCGGTGTCCCATCCACCCCGTATATTAAAAAGCTTTTTTTAGTATGTTAAAGCTTAGAATTAATATAATAATAGAATGCGAGCAGCGGTGGCGCAATGATGGCGGCCCCGACTTACGAACAATAAGTCGTGGGTTCGAACCCAGGCAGGCGCATTACTTTGTGTAATTTATTTCATCATCACTGATATCAAAAACGGTGAAGGAAAACAACGTGAGGAAACCGGCATACCCTAGAACTAAAATTTCGAAGACATGTGACAGCTATCAACCAGCACTGGGCCTGTGTGGAGCATTATGGCCCATTCCCTCTCATTGTGAGGAGGCCTTGTGTGCCAGCAGTGGGAACATTATAGGCTGATTATGCTACAGCTTAGAATTAGTACATAATTATAAAATGATCTAAACAACACTTACTTATTAAATATTTCAGTCTCCTTATTTGCCGCTATCTTCTTATTTGCCTCAAGCTTGCTTTTCAGGTCCTCATTGTTTTCCGCGGGATCTACTTCTAAGGCAATTCTTGAAGCTGCTAGTCTCCATTCATTTTCTTGTCTCCGCCTTTGAAGTTTCTTGCCACATCTCATAAATAAGTCTCGAGCTAATAAACAAATAAAATTGATTAAATTCGTGTCTTGTATCAGCCACACTGTGTTATTTTGTATAAAAATTGCCACCCTATTACTATTAGGGTTCTTGTAATTCTGATGGTATGGTGGCTTCGCCCGCGTCAATGACGGAAAATATTCGACGGGACGTACTATACTGAGATAAAAAGTTCTATCAAATTCTAATTTAATTGAAATTTGTGCAGCTATGACTACGTGAAAAGGTAACACGCAGACTACTTCGCATTTATAATATTAGTATGGTTACCTTCTTCTACAATGTCAGCTTCATTCCAGCACAACTTATCTTCATCATTCGCGTCTCTAACACATCGGAGAACATCGTGAAAGTCTGGAAACGGCAGTGGTGATCCAATTGGGACCTTCTTGTTTATCCATTTTTCAAGACGTTTTGCTGGCCCTGTTGGTTGACCTGGCCGCGCGTCTATTACGACACGTGGCTCAGAAGGCATTTTTGTATTTGTCAACTGACAAAACTTCGCGTAAACGCGCACCATTCGTTCTTTGTACCTTGAAAGAAATAAAAACATTACAGCTAGTTTCCCAGCAATAATTTATGCATAGAGTTGACTTAGTATCATGTACAGAATGCTTGGTTGACGGCTTCGTGAAAAATTCCATTTACACCTTGTATACGATGTCCCAACAACAACCATCGGGAAGTAGCACACCAGACTCGACACCCATCTGGTTGGAGGATCCTACCATTTCAACGGAGTACGAGGAACTTTGAACACCCTGTTCCTTATCCACTATAAAAGCATTGTAGACTGTATTTTCATTAATGATTGTGCCCTCAAAGTAAATGATCTTTGTGTGTCAGATGAAAAAAAAAGTACTGAGAGCAAATAAATTGACGGCAGGTGCCAATATCATTGTTACACTGACACTTTAGAGGGTTATTTGGTTAGTTTGAATGCATACCCCAATAAAATAAGGGCAAAGTTAGGCAGATGCTCTACACATTAGGAAATGTTTGCGACTTAGCTGGTATAGTTGTTTTAGTACCTTTCAGTTAATAAATAAACAGAGTCATCTTCATCATCAAAGTCAACCTCTTGGTCTTCCAGTTTCTGAATAGCTCTGTGCAGCTTCTTTATGGTCTTCTCTAGCTTACGTATCTGTCTTTGACGTTTTGAATCATACTCTTTATCTTCTCCAAAAGCAAACTGGTGTGTTTCTGAAGAAAAAAATAAATGAAATGGGATTTTTGACATGTTCAGAAAAAGTAGTTTGATGACTCAAACTCATTGAAGTATTATTGTACTACTATTTTTTTAAATGTGAGGAATTTACTACAATGATCTCTTAGCAGTGAGACAATATTATGGCATCATCATCATCCACAACCCTAATTCACCTACTGCTGGGTATGGTCTTTGCTTGTCCTAATTTTCAAGTTCACATGCCAACTTCCAGGATTTACCTGCAATGGCAACAATGTCATCTGCCAATCTCGCCACCGGACAACCAACAATTCTTTTTCCATTCAAGAAAACAGCATTATAAGCTGATATTACTAGTATGTACATTTTATTTGTCTAATTGTAGTAGGAGTACACAAAAATTTACAGACCTTCCTTTTTGGTCTCTGTATTTAATATCTGTGATTTGGCAAACTTTCTTTGCATATTTAATTCATCAACAATATCCTTTATGTACAAATACATCTTTTCAGGGTCAGCCTTCATACCAAGTATTTTACTTGCAACCATGTCAACAAACTCCTCAGATTCTGAATACTCTTTTGGAACTTGTCTATAATATGCTTTAATTTTTTTATCAACTATTTTCTTCATATCCTCAGAATTTTCCAGTTGAAAACAAGTATCAATGAATTGTTGGTACACAGAATGAAATTCACTTGGGCCACTACTACTTGGAACCTCAATTTTGTTTTCTTTAGATGCTGTGGAATTAGTCTTTTGTGTGCTTGTCTCTGCACCATCATATTTCTTACTTGGCTCTGGACCTTGCACACTAACAATGCTAACTTCTCGACACTCATCAACTTGATCTTTTTCACCATCTTTTTCCCTACTGTTTGTTTCTAAACTAACTTCATATGGAAAATCTATTTCTATTTCCACAGTTTTGCTATTCTCATTTTCAGCCTCTTTGGGATACTCCAACTTTTTCTTACTGTTAGGTTCTTTAGTGCTAGTTGCTTCATCATCACTGCCACTAGGTGATGCATTCTTGTCGACAGTTGCCTTAACAGGGCTATCATCTATGGTGATAGCTAGTTCAGCCCCTATTTCACAAGTCCTTTTATTCAGTACAGGTTTAATGGGACTGTCTTCTATAGTAATTTCAATCAAGGTAGGGGGCTCTGGCTCTGCATTATTCTCTTGTTCTAAAGTAGTTTCCTCTGTTTGCTCTTCCGGTCTTAAATACCAAGCAGGAGTTGAAGTAATAGGAGAGCCTTCATCATCATCTAACTCCACAGTTTGCACTTCATTTACTTGTTTAGAATTAAATCGGGGCTTCATAATTTGATTAGCTGTTTTCATAAAAATTATAGGTTGAGACTTAGAGACTTGCGTAGTTTTCTTTACAGTAATGCTTGGGGGTAAGTTATTCAGAGATTTGTTGATTGGCATCTTAACGGATGTCATTTCTGAAGTAATAAGAGCATTAATTTTTGATGATTTATGTTTGGCATAAAAAACATTAGGTACTGATGTTGAGGGTTTTTCGATTTTTATTGGTTTAATCATTGTCAGATGCGGTTTCACAACATTCTTTTGTATGGGTTTGCCATTGATAGTTTTACTTGCAAATGGGTTAGATATAAAACTTGAAGTTTTAGTGATTGTTGTTTTTTTCTTTGCCAGGGGTACTGCTTTTACTGTGGTTAATTCTTTTGATGTAACACCTTTCACTATAGATACTCCTTTAGGTAGTCTTATTGCAGATACTTCTTTTACTTTTGACAATGCTTTTGCAGGTGCTATTTTTACTGTAGTTACTGCTTTTGATGCAGGTAGTGATTTTACTGAATTAAGTTTAGAAGGCCTTATTGTAACTTCATGTATCTTTCTTGGAATACACACCATAGCATTTGGCATTGGTTTACTCTGAAACAAAACATTTCAGTAATTAGAATAATGTTGACAACAAACAAACCAAATAACTTTTTTACCCTGAAAATTCCTTCTTTCGCCTCTTGAAATTTATAAAAAATATAATACTGTACGGCACTCGATAGATTCTATACAACAATTTTATAACTGCATACCTTTTTCGGTGCCGGTTCTGCTTCGTCGTCCGAAGACCCCAATTCTATCACATCCTCACTTGCCATCTTGTATCAACTATGATAGTAAACAATATTTAATTATAGCTTGAGCTCATATAGTATTGCAGCTACATGAGGACAGTGCACTGATCATTACACGGCAAACAAAAAACGATAGTCTGTTACAGCATTCTCATAAATCGCAAAAAAATACTTCACAACGAAACGAACGACACATCGAAACGAAAATGTTTGACAAATTATTCAAACGGGTTGCCACAAATCTTAATTCTCATTTGCAGCAAGCTATTTGAGATCAAGTTCATAACTAGCACACATATTTTATTTAGGAAAATAAAGTTTCAACAAATTGGCATATATCCAATATTTACTTTAATTACGAGTAATTAAAAAATGATTAGAACCACAACCACAAGCGCAATAAATTGCAACACCAGGTAACCTAAACCAGAGAATAATTATTAATAATACACCATAAATCATTTGAAACACTGAAAAATACCTAAGATCACCGAACTGGAAACAATAAAATAATTTAATTACAAAACATTTATCGCTTTAGTTATATATTTTCATATCTTGGCGTTCTGCGGATGAGAAAATAAAGTGAAAAGTCATCAATTGCTGGATTTGTTGGACGCTGATTAATTAAATTTTACTTTTTTTTTTGGTTGGGTTTGCCAATAAAATAAAAGATATTTATTATTTACAAATTGCAATCTGCCTAAATTGAAGTTTCGTACAAAAATTTAAGCTGTCAAAATAGATCGTGGTTTTATTTCTAATAATTTCTATTTTATCGATTAGTTAGGACAATGATTAAACTTTTTTCATTAAAACAACAAAAGAAAGATGAGGAAGGCTCAGCAAGAGCAGGAGGTTCACAGAAAAAAGCGTCAGCCGCTCAGTTGCGGATCACAAAAGGTAAAGTTCAGAAAATAGAACAATTTACGCGTTGTGTACTCATTGTTATTTTAATTCTGCTTTGAAGAACCTAAATAGCAAGCTTGCAATGGCCTATCTTTGGCAATCAATGAATTTAAAGTTCCCCGGGTAGGTCTGTAAAAGCGCTGAAATCATTTCTCAAAGTCTTCCTTGTTATGATCCTGAGGCAAATTTTTACAACTGTACTTTATGAAATAGTGTTTACACTTTCGCCTAATTATAAATGGAAATGTTTTATTTTCAGATTTGAATGAATTGAATTTGCCCAAGACATGCAACACAGAATTTCCAGATCCAGATGACTTACTTAATTTCAAACTAATCATATGCCCTGATGAAGGATTCTATAGAGGAGGAAGATTTGTATTTAGTTTTAAGGTAATGTTGACAGCTGGTCTGTAGTTATAAGAATAAAATCTTGTTGGACAATATAAACTTCAGTACTATATTTTAATGCTTTATAAAACATAAAGTCACTTTATTTGCTTACCTATACTTTATGTTATGATGATATTAAAAGTTGAATGCTAGCAACTATGCTCATAGGTTATAAGAAAAATAGGTTCCTTAATAGAATGCTAAAAACTTTCCTATCTAACTGCATTTTTGAACTCTCCAAAACCTGTTTGGATACATAGTATGCTTATGGAAATATCTTTCTAAGCCATAACCTAACTGACATTAAATTCTGGATGATTAATGAAAATCTTCTGTCCATTTATAGGTAGGACCAAACTATCCTCACGAGCCACCTAAGGTGAAGTGTGAAACAGCGGTATACCATCCAAACATAGACCTGGAGGGCAATGTGTGTCTCAACATCTTAAGAGAAGACTGGAAACCCGTGCTTACTGTCAACTCTATAGTTTATGGACTCCAGTATTTATTCTTGGTATGTATTATGCTTATACTGTATTGTAAATTGGCTTGGTGTAACCAACAAATCAATGTCCAAAGCGTGTATTTTGCTCACAGATGTATAAACCTTTTGAATGACAGAGCATAAAACGCATGCGCAAGCCCTCCACGCCAAGCCACAATTTCACCGCAAATACCTACAAAAAGAATAGGGATTCTAAAATGAAATGATTCTGATTGATGATTTCCAATTGTATATTTCGTCTTATAGTAAACTTCACATTTTTTATCAAATATTTGTGTTGTTGGCTTACAAGGCACACGCTTGCTTGTCACATTTATGTTACAATGGCATTAAAAACCTTAAGTTGACTTCACGTAAAAAACATTAAAAAAAACATGAGGAAATGAATGAATTTCTCTCTCTCTCTCTCTCTCTCTTGGATTAGTTGTAATCTCTTATCTCTATGAGACAGCAGGTTCTTATATGTATTTCATTTAGTTTTGTATGTAAGGTTTTCTTCAAATTTACTTGTTGGTATTTGTCTAGCCCAGTCTAGCTAATATTTATCATACATAACTCTTATCCCATGGCTTCAGCCTTTAGGCGTAGGTATCAAAATGCCAGTAATCCTTATTTTTTCCTTTTGCATCAGGCTCATTTAAATCTTGTCTACAGTTTACCTTGTTACTGACCTAAAAATGACTCACAATGCTACTAGAGAAGATATTTCTCATTGGATTACTCATGGTTGTGGCCTTATTAGTTTTGTTTGGAGTTTGATATGTCCTGATTAACTAAAAAGTAATAACAGAATTTGTATGAAATTGCAAACCTATTCCAAGCTGGATAAACATACAGGCCATTACTACCTATAGTGTTTACTGTTGAAACCAACCTATTAACTGAGTTTATGAATAACATATAATTGTAGTGGGAATCTTAATAGACATATTTTTAAAATACCATGATGTTATGTTCATATGGACTAGTATAAAACCAAAGGAATTAAAAACATAAATCTTATGTGACACATATCTGGAAGCCATAGAATAATGTCATTTGTTTTTTTTTTTTATATGAAAGACTACACTATCCTGTTTATTATTTCCATTGCTGGGGACATAGGCCTTTGTCTGACAGGTAGTAATTGACCCGTGATTGACCGCAGATAAAAAATAATAAGCATATTACATAGGCAGTACTTTTCTGATATTCATAAGGCGCTTAATTATCAAATCTCTGTCCAGCTACTCTCTGAATCCTAATCTCCTTTGCCAACAATCCTTTTTTTTTCTATCCATGTTCCACTGCCTAAGATCATAAGCTTGAATATTGAATTCATCTTAATTTGCAATCCAAAGCATAGAATTTTGGTAAAACACAATGATTGAGTGAAATAAGTCTATCTTGTTACACAATAGAATAACAACATGACACTTCACAAAATTGGCTAGTACAGATAAAAGACAATGACTAATCAATTCAAGTGAACATTGATAATGTTAAATGGGGCTGTAATTGTTAAGTGATGTCATGCATCCTTGCATTGGTTTTAAAGTAGACGAAAATATACAATACACATGCTGCGCCGAGCCTAAATAAATTGGTATACCTTTATACCAGCCCTTAGGAGACATGTTGAAAATATACAAATAGATTCACCATGAATGGTGTAACAAGACCCTTAACGAAGCCGAAAGGCACTTGTTTTCCCCGTCATTGCAATTTTTTTTTTATTCTAGACCATACCTGGGAACCTTCTAGTTACGGAGATATTGGGGGTCAAAGTTCCAACTATTTCACAAGTTTTTTTTTTTTTATTCATGTTTTCAATGTAAAATTTTTACTTTAAGCACCTCCACGACCCCCGTACTATTCAATCCATCCATCAGCACAATGTTTTGAGTGAGTCCTACCTTAATGCGTAATTGTTCACCCCAAAAAAAAAAGTCGTTTTCCAGCAAAAAGTTTTGGGTAGAGTTACTTAGTTTGATGTAAATAATGCTTGGTTGACGACTTCGTCAAGGGTCCGTTTACACCCTGCATAAATTATCAGAACTGAAAAAATCCAAACAATTTGCTTATGGATGTAAGCGCGGGTTTAGTGTACTCTTAGGCCTGAAACTGCGTTAAGCGGGCACCCGCGCGGTTTCATACAAAAGTGCTCCGTCGCGGGGACCAGCGCGGGTGTCCGTCACGGGGAGGCGCGCCCCGCACCCACGCAACGGGGCCCGCCTCCGTGCGACGGAACCCGTCGCGGGGGCACGCGCGGTCCCCGCCTGCGGGAACACGCACGGGCTTGTTCAGTTAATAACGCTAGGTGATACGGGTCGCATGCACGTTCGGAGAAAATCAAGGACAATGCCTTTCGATACATTAAAATTATATAAAATAAAATTGAACTAGCGACACTGCGTAAATCGGTCTCCGCGACGGGTCCCCGCGACGGGGACCGTCGCGTAGCCACGGAGCCCACCCGCGTGTCCACGCGCGTAGACACGCGACGGTTGCCCGTCGCGGGCGCCCGCTTAACGCAGTTTCAGGCCTTATTACGCCAATAAAGTTTATCAATCAATCTATCATTTTATTGTCAGGCAACTGAGGCCCATAGATAAAAATACACAAAATAATCTTATAAAATAATAAACTAATACGTATAAAAAAAAAACTTATTTAACTATAACTAGACGAAAAAACCTTATTTAACGATAACTAGATCGTTGACGGCACGTCGTGTTTTGCTGCGTGGTGTCGCGTAATCGACAACCCTATGTGAGAAAGTAGTGTGTGTGGTGTCCTATGTGATACGAAATTCTGGTTAACGGTAATGGTTACTACCATTACCGTTAACCAGAATTTCGTAATAGAAAGATCCAATTATACTTCTCGATCCAAGGATCGAACCCTTGATCTCATATCCGGCAGTCGCCTTTACAACAGCTAGCTAGACCAATGAAGAAGTCAACAAATACAACATTTGTTATTTATTTACAATTTGCTCTTGTGTTTCAGGAACCAAATCCCGAAGATCCTCTAAACAAGGAGGCTGCGGACGAACTGCAAAGCAACAGGAGGTTGTTCGAACAGCATGTCCAGCGAGCAATGCGGGGTGGCTACGTCGGCTCCTCGTACTTCGAAAGATGCCTCAAATGAACAAGCAACACTCAACTGTAAATTAATGCTACCAACCCTATATAAATAAAACAATCTCACTTTAAATTAAAGCATTTAATTATTTATTATTCAACTTAAAACAAAAGTGTGGATTGACATATTTACAAGGTCAATGTCGTTGTGTTAATAAGGGTTTGCGTCCTATATTTTTTATACATTATTTAACTATTTTTTTTTTATTATATTGAAGTGGATGTGCTGGTTCCAAATGGCAAGTCTAGTAGAATTGGAAATTATATAAACCACGAAATTAAATGCGATTTTATTTTATTTTAGCTGTAAGTTTTAGTGAACATAGATGGCGCTTAGCACAGTATTAGTTACTTAAGTTATACTGTAGATGGCGTTAATGGTCTCATTAAATTGTTTAACTTTTAAACCATTCAGAAATTCAATTAATCCGCATTTTTAGGGTGATTACTGATATGCGTCACTCTCGTGATTAATATAGGTACATGATGACACTGAGAAGCCAATATATCTCATTCAACTATATGTGTGAACCTTAATCTCTATTAGATAAGACAGTTCAGTTTGTTCAAGTAGCAACAAAGTTTGCTAAACCACATTTACTACAAGTCTGATGAGTGAATGGCAAACGAGACGAGGTTATAGTCGGTACAACGGCGCCGACACACCGCCACAGGACAACGCCGCCGCCCCTCCGAGTGGCGCGAAGTGAGCCGCGATCAAGGGCCGCGTGAGTCAGTCTCGCCGACGCAGCAGCGCCCGAGCGCCTCGCCAGTACCGCCACTCGGCTTCGTCAGTGTTACTCTGGACGCCGAGCCGCTCGCGCACACCCGTCACACAATACGCTTTCTCCACACGGCAGCGTGCTCAAGGCAGAGCTGTTTCGACACGCTACTCGGTTGCGAAAGTCTGCGCGATGATATACAAGTGAGAGCCGACATCGGACGCCAGGGTAACGCTCATCGCACACGGTGAGCCAGTTTATTCGACGAGAGACATTCGAAACTTGCCAGCTGTGAGGGACGGGGGGCGCGCGACGCCGTCGGGTCGCACACGCGGGACCAACCTTTACACATAGTTACTTACTGTGAGAGAAGCAACGGAAACCAATTTTTAATGTGTCAAGTCAGTATAGCTTATTGCTGCTACGTCAGAAAGACGAACGCCTCGAGCAAGAACTACAAGGTTATGCAAATGAGTTCTGAACGCTTCTATACCAGGAATAATCAAAAGACCATTCATAACTTCAATAAACTTTAACGTTTACGTTGTATCCTTACAGTGTATTAAGTGCTTATCTATCGTTTCTCTACCTTAAATTATCTTTCGGTGTCGCGTTCGCTAATTGCTAATTACTGTGGGAGTCAAGTGATAAGGAGTGTTGACTGAACGAGCGATCGGCGCGTGGAAATCAGAGCGGTTGTATCAAGCAACGACAATGGCGGCCCAGCAGGAGGAGAGCCTGCTCGCGCGCTGCGCGATCCCCATCATTGACCTGGCGCATATAGGTGAGCATCTGCACTTACATACTCCATAGCAAATCAGCCTCACAGACAGACCGCCCGCGACACACTGATCAGCGAAAGTCCTGTGTTGAACAGACACATTGCTGTACATGCACATTCACTTGCCAAAACTTTGTGCTTGTATCGCCTGTCTTTATTGCGTAATTATAGTAATCAGCTTCTGATAGGTACATATAATTTAAAATATCAATGAGATGGCCGTACGTATTTTTTTCTTTTTTCCCCAAGTGCTCAAAAGATGAAAACGCGCTATAAGTCCGGGCTTCAGGTAAAACGCAGTTTTATTCATATCCTTGTAATAAAGGATGTTGAGGCAGACAAAAATGAAATACATCGAGTTGGCTACCTGCAGGCCCTTCGCTATAATAGAGAGCTCCTCGCCTCGCGTGCAAGCCGACAGCCGCCCGACAGCTGTGCACCGATGCTTTATTTGTTGTCATTAAACAATCTCGGCATCCCGCTCTCGAGTTCAAAGACCGGACACCCAGATCTGAACCGTTCATCGCAGTTCATCCGCCTAATTCCGACATAAATTAAAGTTTTACCATCGTAATGGATACTGTGGACGTTTAAAGAGGGTGCCCTCTTTAAACGTCCACAGTATCCATTAAGATGGTAAAACTTTAACAAGCGATGAGGGTTTTATGTGTAAATTATAAACAAAGGAAGGATTCTTTGAAGCGATGAGTAAGTGGGCGCGTGTCCCATATTGGTTAATATTAGGCATGCCGGTTATTATGTGAATCAACAGAAGAAAACTCGTCGCTAACCTAATATTACGAAGCTCATAAGAATGTTGTTTAAATAAGAGAGGTGCATTATAAGACCATTTGTAACTGTAAAAACTCTGCACATGGTTTCCTAGTCCTACCCACATTCACTTTTGCATTTTAAACACGTTTATCGATTACGTGGGATCATTAAGTGCTGCTTGCTAATTAGTCGTTAAAGTGGATTGATTATGTCATTAACAATGTGCAACAAGTGCACTTTCATGATAATAGGCAGGTACCGATGATAGAGGCTGTAGACTATTTTATAACAGGAAAATCTTCGTTTTAAGAACTTTCAAGTGATTATCTACCTTACCACCAGTACAAAAGTTAAGTAACAGTTCCTAATAAGTATCTAAAGAATCCCGATTGTTATACTTGTTTGGTCACATGAATACGTCGGAAACTAAGTCTAAACGGGCAGACATAAAAAAGGAGCCTTTGCAATGTGGGGGCAACGGCCGATCGGCCCTTTGTAAGTCCACCGGAGCAGGCAACGCACGCTATCAATGCATTTACCCACGCACCACGCCCCTTAGGTATGGACCCATCTTCAAAAAAAAACAATATCTAGAATATCAGGACGTCACTTCATTATTTTACCTTTGTCCACATTTATTGCATTTTACAATATAAAACAAAGTTGAGCTTTTAAAGCCGTGATTGAAATCCGACCGGGCATTTCCTGTTTTTTCGGGCTTAGAAAATCGAATTACTCATAATCTGAATAGCCAATCCGATTCAGTCCTACATTCATTGAACAACGACATTTCCAGGGATAATTATATGACGTAGCTTTCGGAAATACCAACATTTATGTGTATTTGTGTAATATGTACTTACACCCACTTATGTGCGTTCATTTTGTACAGAATGTGTACATAGTTACCTAGCTCTGTATGTCTAAGTTACTATACTTAAGCACTGTAAAACTGGTCTCAATAACTTAAAATGTTTAATGCTTTAAACCCCGTGTAAATGGAATTACAAAAGCTATTTAAATGCAGAAACAAGGCATTCCTGAAGATAATCACTTGGTTACCTAATAAAATATACGTGAGCGATTTTAATTTTCTATGAAACAACTTGTTACAAAGAAGTTAACGTTTAGAAACTTCAGAAGAAATCAATGGCTGAATTTGAGGACATTTGAAGAACGCCTTTTCATTTCGAGAAACGTCATCTATTATGTTATTTGTTTTTAGATACTGAAGGAAGGACAGAAACCGATAAGATAATAAGTAGGTAAACCAAAGTCGTATTGCAAAATATAATCAAAGCCAACCGATTGATAAGACTTGACTTTGTTTTTAAATCAAACTTTACTATCCTTATGGATGTATGTGAAAAGCCAACGAAAAATACAGGAAAAATAGTCATATTAATATTTTACCGTAGATCTATTGACGAAGTAAGAACTGAGGGTGCAGATATGAGCTCTAGGTTAGATACTCAGGTTGAACAAATGAATAGGTATTAATAGGTTTTTTATTATTCTCAATAGCAGCCGTAAATCTTGATGTGCAGCAACATTGGTATAGCATATGTTTTTCAGTATATTCATGGTATTAAATTATTCTACGCCTCAAACAATAATATTTTCTCGCGGCGCCTACGCTGCTACGCCGCTACGTTTAGCCTACGCCACCCGAGCCTACATATTGTACTTCACGCACGCACTTAAACAAGTTACATAACTAGAAAAATCAAAAACTCGACTCGAAATATTATTATTATATTATTCCTAATTAAATTTAAACATATAATTTATATATGTTTTTGGAATTCCCTTTTAATTTCCTTTATTATTATACTCGATAGGTTTGTTTTTTTTTATTAACGTAAACTATGACTTTTTTCAAACGATAGATACCTTAACTGTTGAAATTCATTCAAACGTTTGGAAGATACGAAGTAATAAAGAAATTTACAAAGACACATAGAAGAGTCCTTGGTAGTCGGGTAAAAAACATTGCAAAAAATTACCCACTAACCTTTGTTTTATCCCCCTATCAGATAAATTTCGTGATCACATTTACCGTTACCGACTCATAAAAACCTACCTAGGATATGTACACAAATAAAACGGAAATTATTTAGGTTTTATTCACATCGTATTCAGCGTGTCGTGTTAATTGGACTGTCACATTTGATCCTCCGCCATTCGACCACTGACCCACATTCGCGGCCATTCATCATTCTCCAGTTTGACAGACGGTTTCAAACAAAAAATACGAGTTTATTTCTCTTCCGACGAACTCTTATGATGATTGTATCGTTGAGAAAGGAATGGCTAATCGATGCCTCAGCGTACATTTTTAAAGGACTGTGATACTTGTTTTGAAATATGTATAAAGACAAAAATGCTTTGACACACTGGTTTTATTAAGCAGCCGAAGCAAACTGAAGCTGAGAATGGGAGAGTCAAAATAACTCTCAAAGAAACTGGTGTAATCTTTTTTCTAAATCATAATATTCAAATGCAACACTCTGGCCTTTACGTGTGAAAAAATGTAATGACGCCATTAGAGTTTTTTTCTTTTTCTCCATACCTCAATGGTTTGCAATGTATTTTTTTGTCAATAACGACCAGTATATACAACAAAATTGTAATGCAACCTTATTGGTACCAAACTTTAAGCAAGCTTACCCCTATAGCTACCTTGTCGAATTCAGCCTTTGCTTATTGTAAAAATTACAGAATTTCAGTTTCTTTTTTCTAAATTATTTTTCACAAGCTGCCTACTTACCACCTATCTGTGTAAAATAAATAATTACCTAGGTACTAAATACACGCACAGTAGCTCTAGTAATGAATAAAAGATTATGTATGTACACTATGTTACTGACAAGATAATTGTTTACTTATTATTTATTACACTTATCTCAGGTGTGTTGAACATGCGAGATTTTATAAGTATTCTGTCTCACGTTACAGTAATTATCAATATTAGTCGCAAAGTTCATTAAACACGTAGTGTTTTCTGTCAAACAAAAATAATTTCTAATCATGGCAGCAATCTGTTTTTGGTCATTTGCTGTAAATGATGTGCCTAGTTAACTCAGTACAGTTGACAGAAGTCGGCACTATAGCGTTAGTTCATTATACCTAAATAGACCGAGACTAATTGAAAGTTTTCCCCATTATGTGAACCTCGTCAGAGATGATGTCTCACGCCGTTTCCTAGGCGCCATCGCCAGTTGCGTCACACCACGCTCTGACTACCCGACTATTTATACAGCACTCTAAATTATACGTCAATACAGCTATTTTCAAACAACTTGTTAACGCCGCTGAAACTGCTGAAAGTGAGTAATTCCGTGGAATTAAGCTGTCAGAACGAAATTGAGAGATAAGTCTAATCTATTGTGGAGCGATGGTTACGGAGCATCAGTGCGTAAAACACGCAATTTATGATAGCGGACGGCTTGATGAGGCTATATAATTTTAATGACGGATTAATAGTGAGACAGAGTTTCTCTCTGACAGCTGCGTGAGCCCTGCAGCTGTGATGTGCTCTTGCGCAGCGCGTCATCTCAATATCCTGCGTAGGGGCAGCGCCATCGTCGTCGGCTCGTCGCTCCAAAACCGTAATAAAGTCCCGCTACTTCCCCGAATTGGTTGAACTCGTTTAAATTTCTTTTTACTTTTTGGTAACATGTTGCAAATGCTCAAACTCGGTTACTCGGCCAGTTCACTTCGTGCCGACGACGTGTTGTTCTGCTAAATAGTGTCTAATCACGAACTTCTAAACCACCACGCGGTCATGGAACTGTCTCGCCCACTAGACTGCTGTTAACGTGCCCATATAAATATCTATTACACACGGAAATTGTCTATTTACTGTACTTTAGTACACGTCACATCATAAATCAGTCATGTAATGCCTGCCGCTAAATAAACTAAGTAAAATAAAGTATAAATAAGAAATGAATACCTTCCTATAAATAACAAATATAATAGTACCTATTATTTAAAGTGCATTATGTGTCTATACTTATTTTAAAACTGCTCTGTACAATATAATTTTCCTGTTATCAGAATATAATGTTGTTAGATATGAGGAAGTCGAAACTAATGGCACTTGACATGCCTCCGCAGCGTTGACGAGTTGAGCAATTTTATGCATAATTTGAAGTAGATGATGGAAAATACTACACACGAGGAAGCGGAATCAACTGTTGCTGAAGTTTATTATGGTCCTTTTGTTGAGTTTCCTCTGTTGTATGAAACCCGGTACATTGCAAGTATAGTTACAGATGGAAGAAAGGTTCTTTACGCTTCATTATCCGAAAAAAATATCTTTCCCAAAGACAAGAGATTGGTTACTAACCTATCTAAAAAAACCTAGGTGAAAATAAATTAAGCATTAAAATATTATCTGGTATGACTGTTTGAAAAACATCACAATAGTAGTCCAGGTCTTGGCTTAATGACTTATACTTGCGGTTTTTCAGCATTACGTGATAATACTCTATACATGGAGGTAACTACTTACCAGATTTTAAACAGGGTGTAACAAGACCCTTAACGAAGCCGTCAACCAAGCATTCTGTACATCAAACTAAGTACTTTGCAAAAATACGACTTTTTTTTTGGGGTGAACAATCACGTTTTACGGTAGGACTCAATGTAATGCACTCGAAACATTGTGCTGATGGATGCATTGAATAATACGGGTGTCGTAGAGGTGTTTAAAATATAAATACTTATGAAAAAGTTCCATATCTACCCGTGGGTGTCGTAGGAGGCGACTAAGGGACTTACCAGAGAATGGGCAGCAGCGTTCTCTGTGTTTTATAACAACCCTACTGCGATCGCCAACCCGCCTGCCAAGCGTGGCGATTATGGCAAAACCCCCCTCTTGGGGGAGGCCTATGTCCAGCAGTGGACGTCTTTCGGCTGAAATGATGATGATGATGATGATGAAAAAGTTGGAAATTTGACCCCCAATATCTCTTTAACTAGAAACCTTTCCCAAGTATGGTAAACAAAAAAATGGTCGTAATGACGGGCAGAACAAGTGCCTTTCAGCTTCGTTAAGGGTCTTGTTGCAGCCTTTATAGGTAGGTACTTTTTCGTGTCTATCTAACCAGCAATTTTCTATTTACAAACAAGGTAAAAGATACACATAAACGGTGATTAGATATTCCTAGACAGCTTCGAACTTATATCTCTCAACACAACAAGTCTAGTCTACAAGTAGGTACTTGTATTGGTAGTAAACGTACCTATACCTACTTATATAAAAGTAGAGCTAGTTAGATCTTTCTTCTGACTGAGCTAGCCAAACGAGTTGGTTTCCTATCTACTATACTACAACTGTACGCCCACTAGACTGGAGAAAGCGACAACTGACAAGGGTAATAAATTGCTATTAGTATTGTATTTACCAAATGGTTTATCTAGATATGATACCTATCTTTATGGTAGTTTCCAGTAGCTTTTATCACGGCTAATCGGTTTTCCCCGCTATTTTGCCTTGCATTCCGCAACAGAACCAAGGTTACCGACGTAGACCGAAGAATTGCCAAACTTAAGTGGCAGTGGACAGAGCACATTGCTCGCAGAACGAATGGCCGATGGGGCCGAAAAGTTCTGGAGTGGCGACCGCGAACCGGAAGACGTTGCGTTTGAAGGCCTCCCAATAGATGAACTGATGACCTGGTGAAGTTTGCGGGCATCCGCTGGATACGAGAAGCACGGGACCGTTCAATGTGGCGACACTTGGGGGAGGCCTGCAGTGGATGATTTTGCTTCTACAATTCCCAAATGTTTATTGACAAAATCACTGTGTCACCCAAGTATTTAGGAATACGAATAATATAAGTTCTTCTGACAACTTCATACGTGTATAAATAATGTTTTTCTCTATATTTGCATACAGGTTTTTGAACCGTTTATTATGTATTTCACCTTCACGCTTTTTACTCAAATGTGAAATGACATCTAACATTGTTATGTAACTGTTTTAAATGCAAACATGGATTTGTTGTTAATGGAACCTTTTCCTCCTGTTCGAAAAACGTTCTCTCTCCTACTTTTGCAAACCTCAATGAGTTTAAAATTGCGCTCATAATATCATGTACCATTGCCAAAATAAAAACATCAATGATTGTTGCTTAGAGAATATTAAGTAGACACCGGGGTGGGTATTTCATCACTGTTTTCTTTTAAGCATTACTTAGTCCATAATAACTTTTCAAATAAACATAACAAAAATCTCGTGTCAAAAAATTATGTATCGACTCATTGATTATTATAAATTCGATGATAGAAGCCATCGGCCGCTACGATCAAATAGAAATAATCAATTCAATTATCAATTGTCTTCGGGCATAGCTCTGAACACTCGAAGCAGTCACGTCTCCGTGAGTTGTAAACTTAAGAATCATCTAACGAACGTGTTGACATAAAAAACATAGGCCACGAGGCCTCTATTCAAGCCATATTTGTTGAGACAACACCTGAGCAAGGCGGACGGCCGGCGGGCAGTTGTCGGTTTACAGAATCGTTCACCTCGAGCCAGCCAACCATTGTCCTCGACTAAAATGCTGTACATCCTAATGACGTGCGTTCTGCTATTGTTTACCATGCCATCTGTGTACACCAAATTCGCTGCGAATGCGAATATTTGCATGTACACATCACAACGAGCAAGGACGTCACAAAAAGTGCGAGAAACATAGTTCATTTAGTATTCATGTCGCGGCGGTGATTTTAATGTTTTGCATAAGTATTGTTATTTGATGTACGCCGCAAGAAATTGCGTGTTCTTAGTTTGGGAAAGTTCAGAAGACACACTTTTTGCGTTTTCCAATTACAATTCAAAGCTCCAAGGAAATGTGAAGTTTGAAGGTCTAAATGATTGATTACCCACATTTCGACCTCATCATCTGAAGAGGCATGAACCATAAACAGCTTGCCTCTTGTGTAAGACTCCTGAAAATTAAGGCCACACATCAATCATTCTTATCGTGCATTAGATTCGCCGATTGGATGCATGTCAAGTGCGTATGCATGCAACGATGCACTTACACCGTGAGCCTTGTATTGGTTCAATTTGATTTATGGGTAGTTTATTGAGTCGGCACGTGTATCATGAATGTGTCCTCGTGAACAACGAGTTCCCAGTTGCTCAGTTGCCCACATATATTTTCTGAGACGACATGGAACCATAAATCAAGTCCTAACAGGCGCTAGAGTTTCGTTCCATGTGCAAAGTTGCATAGAACTAAGGACTTTGAATTGCGTTTCTTGATGTTGTATTCAGAAGACGGCATTGCATAACTTGGAGGTACGAAATGGTGTTCTGAAAACGGGACAAGAATATCAAGATCGGAGCACGACAATGGAAAATTATGAGCATGTCAAAGTTTGTAGGAACACGTCTCTGGCAATGGTTATTCTTTTACTTTGTTACAAGTAGTGAGGTAGGTACCTAATATTCCGTTTCTCACTATAGTTATATTGATCAAATCACATCGTTTACCAAACCGAAGGAAGTTCATTAAAAATACGAATAATCTCACTAATATTATAAATCCGAAAGTTTGTGAGGATGAATAGACGGATGTTTGTTACTCTTACACGCAGAAACTACAGAACGGATTTGGATGAAATTTAGCAGACAGATAGTTTATAACCTGGATTAACACATAGGATACTTTTTATTCCGAGAGCATGATCCCGTGGGACAACAACCAAACTAGACGCGGGCGAAGCCGCGGGCACAAGCTAGTGTTTAAATGTTTAGAAAGCAAACAAATGAGAATTTCTCGGTAGTTGTGTTTGTCAATGCGTGATTTGTGTGAATGGGGCTAAACTAGGCTGGTCTCCGTTAGAGAAACCGCTTATCGTGAAGCTGTGCCAAAATCCTATTTACTGCAATCTTCCGTGGTAGTACCAATACCAACCTATTAAAGTATTCGTTCCGTCCAGTCGGTTTGGCATCCAACAATGGCGGGCAGTTTCCAGGCTTAAAGTTCCACGAACACAACGACTATGACACATTAATTGCATTAATTCTTTTGAAGTGGTGTATTTATAATGTTTCTTATGAATAGTATCACAGTTAGAGTGTCAGTTGCTACATTTACAATAGGCTTGTGTCCACTAAGAATAAATCGGGTGAATTGACTTTTCTGATGATCAATTATGATTTATAGAAACAAAATATCTAAAATATTCGTTATAAAAAATAAGGATTATTAATATTTTTAAAGAAAAAGTATCGATAAAAATACGCATTTGGTCACGTGACATTAAACGCTAATCAAAAATCGTGACGTCACGCCGTGCCAAACAAACGCCATTACTGTTGTGACCTTTTTGACAAGACTATAATAATACAACTAAAACTAATCTGATACTCCATATAATTAACCACATCATTTGGTAACTAGAAAAATAGAAAAACATATTGCAATAAATATAAAAACATTAAATTTGACGATTATACATAAGGCACAACAACTTAACCTTATCATAATAAAAAATAGTGATTTTGCACATTCGTTAGTTGTACAGCTCGGATTTGAAATGTAGTCAACTAGCCTATTATTCATTTAGGTTCCGTAATCGTCAAAGGTCTAAAATATTGGCTGTGGTACCTATCTATGTATTTAATTTCAGTATCCGTATCATTATCTGTCAGCATTAGGCACCGGACCTACTTATTTTGTAGGAGCGAATTAGCCAACGAGTTGTTATCATGCGGTTTATCTCAAAGGCTTTTCAAATCATCCGCGTGCCAAAAAGTCCACTCTAATCATTTGATAAAGAACCTAAGCGCGACTAAGCTGACAAAACATTCGATAATAGACACTATCATGGCAATAGCTAAGAAAAAGAATCTATTTACAACATTCTAAAAATGCGATAACATAAAAACTTCGATATCTCGTTTCTAATCTTAGCTAAGCGGCTTGTATTTCTCTTGTACAAACAATGGGTACCCGCAAATAGTTAATGCCTTAAATAAACACTTCGGCCGGTCAGCAATGCAACCGGTGAACGGCACTTCGTAAATAGATTTCACTTTCTATCCTTGTCTTGTCACCTTGGTCTTTGTATTGGCTATAACTGTTTTAAAGGTAATAATTTCCAAAGTGGCTGCTGGGTTTTTGGAAGTCGAGTTCCTATTATTGCCAAAGATTATAGGAAGCTAAATAAATAGTAAATCGATGGTTTTGTGGATGTTGTTAATAGATTCGCCAGTTCGCTCCCTTCTAGATGGGAATTAAAAATAACTGCTGAAATGTGGGTGTACGTTATGGTACACCTAGCTCTGACAAACATTTTGGGTGTAGCTACTGGTGTGCTATCTAAGTTGTTTAAAGAAAATTTAAATTAACAACATATTTTCTTTAAAATACGTGTTAATCTTTATTTAAACGTGACTCCTGATCTATAGTGTTGAAATAACAAAAGAATATCGTTCTGTTAGTTTCAACATTGAATTTCAAAGTTTTCGTTATATAGCTCATTATCAGTTTTAATGTGTATTGAACATTCTAAAGATCCAGTAACAAAGCAATTTGTTGCAGAAGACAAATATTTAAAATGTCTGATGCTGACTATCTTTACATAAATTCGACAAAGCAAATAAATGGAAATTTTCAGTTATTTCTACAGGAATTTCGTATCTGTCAGGTATTATATTTTATTTGTAACGAATGTGTAAAGACTAAGTTTAGAATAAAATAGATACGAATATTCACATACGGCATAGATGCCTTGTATTTTAATCAATTAGTTGAATAGCATTTGATAAAGCAGAAACAGGTTACAAGCCGAATTAACAATAATATTGGGTAAAAGTGGCTTAACTGGTGGCTAAAGTGGGTAAACTGGATCTACTAACCGTCACTGTATTAGCATAGCTTATTGCAAAATAAAATCTTGATGTCAAAACGTGACAGGAGATCTGAATGCCACACGGTGTTTAGCCCTGTATTTGAGATGGTAAATCGTATAACGTTAAATGAAATCGATTTCAATTAACATTAAATTACTTGGTATTCTGCTGTGAGCATACCCTTACTTACAGCCAGTCAGACATTCAGTAAAAACCATTTGTTATTTATTTACAAGAGTCGTTTTAAAATGTCGTAGTTTACAACTTTTATAACAATGTATTGAACCGAAATTATTTACAATGCACCTGTAGTAAGTTTACAATATTTCAGTGATTCACAATGTTATTGAAAACATGAGCGCGTGATGGTATGGTCTGATGAATCAATTCGTATTTACAACTGATTGATCTTCGAAGATATGTGAATGTGACAGAGATAAGTGGGTAATGACACCGTCTCATCGATCAGACTTACGATAGTTATAGACAACCACGGGTTTAGCACGAACTCGCGATGGAAACGTATCTAATGTACTTAAATTGTTTATGGTTTTCGCACATAATGTTTTCAAATTTTTAGACTATTCATAACTTTGGGGGTACTAACTGCGTCTGTGCTTATCGTAAAAATCATAAAGCTAAAATTCCTTAAGTAAAATAAGTTTTTTTTTTTATAAGTTTAAAGTTCTATTTTCAAATATCGTTCGAATTCACGTTACCAACGTTTGCGTCGCGCGTTTATGTGAGGACCTCCAATACTAGGGTGCTTAATTTTCTCTGATTTCAAAATCTGAAAAAATAATGGCTATGTATTATCTTTATTGATACGAAGATAAGAAGGATTTGCGACCGATAATAGGAACAAACACTAAAGATAAACTATCTGTAATGTAATAACAAAAACTCAAATAATATATTGAGTTGGCGATACGGTTGTTGATTAGATGATTAGATTGGGAATTAGCAATAAATATTTTCCTCTACAATTAGGTACTGTACCTACAAACACTGAAGTGTTTTTGTCTCCTATAAATAAGTTGAGTTGAGCCAGACAGTATGTAGGTGTGGGATAGGTTTAGTACGCACGGCGGTCAATCAAGCTATACAAAACCAAATTAAGCTGATCTCTCGTCGTACAGGAAGCTCATACAAAACGAAGTCAGGTTATAATGGTTATGTATAGCTTGATGTGCCGCCGTGTGTACATAATTCATAAGTCATTTATTTCAGAACAACATACATCGTATAGAAATTTTGTAAAAATAAAATGTAAAATAAAAAGTACCATTAAAATCGAAAAACATGTCAAAGATGAAATAACAAATTCAAAACAGTAATAATCAAAATTCAATTTATCCACATTCATAGAGAGCCTCTGAAGGATTACTTCGGAAACACACGAGATTATCGAAGCGCAAAACATTTCTGGTTAAACTGTAAAGAGATGCGATGGCCAGCTCTACGGACGACAGAAGAATCGACAAAATGACAGATCAACAAAATAAATCTGGCATTTTGTCGATTCTTCCGTCGACAAAACCCGTTTCTACGGACAACCGTAGCATGACAACATCCGCGTGCAGGTAATCCTATCCCTCTGTAGTTACCTGAATAAAAATGATTTGCCACAACCATGTTTCTTATATTATTATGTAGTAATTTGTTCGAAAGCCTTTGTAAACAATACACTGTCCACATAATAACATGAATAACATCACACGTATCCTAATGAAATGAACAAATTCAAGTGTTATGTTCAATTTACTCATAAGTTCACTTTTCTTTATTACAGGTAAGCACCGAAGATACATACAAACATTTCCGTAGGACGTAAACAGCAGGTAGGTATATAAGTTTCATACCTACATAGATGATATAATGGATATGATTCCTTTCCACTCATGGTTATTAGGCACATAAATAGTAGGTAACCTTGGATTTTCTTGTGGATTCTTCTCCATACAAGGTGTAAACAGACCCTTCACATAGCCGTCAACCAAGCATTCTGTAAATCAAACTAAGTAACAATACGCAAAAATTATTACTGGGAATCGACTTTTTTTTTGGGGTGAAAAATCACGTTTTACGGTAGGACTCGATGGAAAGCACTCAAAGCATTGTGCTGATGTATGAATTGAATAGTACGGGGGTCGTGGTGGTGTGTAATTTAAAAAAAAACTTGTGAAAAATTTGGAACATTGACCCCCAATATCTCCCTAACTAGAAGGTTCCCAGGTATGGTCTAGAACAAAAAAAATATCGCAAAGACGGGGAGAAAAAGTATCTTTCGGCTATGTTAAGGGTCTATTTACACCCTTTAGGTAATAGTTGGTCTCGTTACAGACCCACCGTACCCCTAACCATACCCCCGGAGCCGGTGGTGACAACTGAGAATAGACGGAATTATGTATGTTCTTTTCAACAATCGTAGATATCGACAGCACTATTATTTATCTCTTGACTTTTCATAAATGTAGGTCTTGTGTGATATAAAATATTTTAAAAATGAATATTTTCGAAAGGAATTCTATGTACAAACGAGTTTTCTAAACTCCAGTTTGTGACCTAGGTCGTCGACCCCATTCTCCCATTTTTATATTCTGTGTTCGTCTACTTTATTTTTAGTACTACTCTACTACTATGAGTCTACGATATACTTCCGAACGTAAACATACGATGAGTACATCTTGGCAACGCTTTTCATGAATGAAAATAAATCAGCGGATATATTAGCTATTGACTATTATACATAAGTAGATGTAATGATAATAGTCAGGTAGATTGAAAATCAAAAAGAAACCTTCTGCTAAATATTTTTGTTTAAAGTGAGCCCGTTTCAGCAGTTTATATGTTACGAATGGAGGATATATAATCCTCCTATCTAATAGAGTATTTATTATGTATATTTACTGTGGTAATTACAACACAAGTTATAGCTGTGAACTTCAAAAAAACATCACTTTTTTATTGGTTTTTGTTACAGATAAGGTACAGGTTAAAAACTTAGTTTTTAATCGATGAGATCACATTCAAAAGTTTGATTATTTTTTGGCCAAACCGCATGGGTAAATAAAAAGGTGCCTACTAGCTATGTGACCACTAGAAACCCCACTGACACCCAATAAGAGTTCAGTGTGTTCGAATTTCGGAAACTTGCAACGTGCACGCACACGTGCTCTGCTGATAAATTAATGTGTTTCACAGGTCATTATGTCATTATCTAATCGTTATCCACTCAAATAAAAGGGCATGTCGTTGAGACAATAAGCTTAATTTCGATAAAAAGTATGAATCAATACAATCAAATTTAAATTCACGTTGTAAATGACGACGTCACTCACCTGAACTCGCTATATCACATATATATTCTGGTTTAACCCTAAACTTAAAAAAAGTATATTTGTGCCTTTATCTATGAGTGGGTGTGTGTGTGTGTGTAGGCTGCTATAATTAGAAAAGATGGATGTTTCCTCCGTGTCTCGGAAAACACGTTAAGCCGTTGGTTCCGGCTGTCATTTGTAGATCTTGTACAGCCGTTACAGGTAGTCAGTGGCCCGAAAGTCTGACAACCAGTTCTTACCAAGCGGCTATACCTGTAAGACTGTTGGTTGTGTATTACGAAGTAAAAACTGGGTTGTGGAGGTCAGGAGGCAGTCGCTTCATGTAAAATACTGGAATTCAGCTGCATCCGGTTAGACTGGAAGCCAAAAGGCAAAGAAAAGAAAAGGCTAGGCAGATGATGATTATTAGAAAAGATGAAAATGAATTTCTATAAAAACATTAATATTGTTGTGTTGTAGAATGGACGCCAGGTCCAAGTTTTTACGAAGTGAATGTGACTAGTGACAGGTTCGTGAATCCGCGATCGCATGTCAAGGCAAAATACCTTTAATATTAAACTTTCTTGTGATTACTTTGTATTACCAGTGCGTTAGTCTAAGTGGGTAACTCTTGGGGGATTCCAAAGTGCTTAGACGGAAAATAACACTAACCTAAGTATTAAGACGGTGCGTTTTACAAGGAAAACTCGGCATAATAGCAAAAATTTGAATCAATTTCAAGTATGCTACCTACCTATTGCAGAAAAAGAAAAACATAGGTACATTTTCATATTATGTTTATTAGTAATTAATGAATAATCCTTTAGAGGATTACTTCCAATATCTGATTTTATCATGTTTCGTGAAGTAAAAACCCACTTGTTAGGTTTTACCAATTAGCATTCATTATTCTATTTATTTACTGTATTCAGAGAACCACCAAAATAAATAATTATATATTCTGTGCTGTCAACTAAACGTACATGTTTTTCCTTGTGCACTTGCGCAAGCGCTTCTTAAGAAATTCATTGAAGGCGATCTAAGGAAAAGTTTTAAGGAAAATCAAAGATGTCTTTATTAACAGGGAATTACTTTTGTACTGTCATTATCCTTGTTGCATTAAAGTTTTAACGTTCAAGCGGTGATTCCCTTTTCATTTGTCTAGCCTTTTCCCAACTATGTTAAGGTCAGTTTCCACTCTTATCAGATACATCTGAATACCAGAACTTTACTGATTTCATCACTTTAAGTTTTGACTTATTCAGTGCTGGGTTACAAGTTTACAATCTGAATGCTATTTGTAAAGCCGTTTTTTCAAGGGGCAAGGTCCATTGTCCCGCTGGGGAACTGACCTCCGCCAATGTCCTTTCAAGGATAAAAGGACACGACAATAGCCCTGAATCAGTCACCTCAAGTCTCACAGTCTCACACCAAACTCATTGTTAAACAGGTCGTATGTAGTTAGGCACGGTCACCAACAAAAACCCTAACTTTGACAGGCTCCTTTATTTTTTTCGCACTTTTTGGTAGCTGAAGTATGATTTTTAGCCATAGTCTTGGTGGGTTCACTGTAGGTTTAGATTTATCTTGCTACAGTATGAATTTTATGCTGTTTATTTATACTTTTGCTCTTAGATTCACTGATATTTAATTCAATCTTACTTATTATAAATGCAATAGTTTTAATGGATGGATGTTTTTTACTCAAATACGCCAGAACGGGTGAACAGATCTGGATAAAATGTGGCAGACAGATAGATGGTCTGGAATAGCATATAGGGTTTTTATCCCGGAATTACGATCCCGATTTACACGCGGGCGAAGCCGGGGCATCAGCGAGTGACAATCTATTTTCTGAAATACTTCATAAATACTTTAATCTACAGACCATACTATAAACAAATTCACAATGGAAACTATTTTAAAACAAACTTACACATTATGTAATAAAAAAATCTGCCTTCCATAATATTTCTGATTACAAAATTAACCAACGCTAGGTTTTAAATGTAGCAAAAATTAAACAAATTGCAAAGTAAATTGAACGCACGACTTTTAATGTATTTTTAGATAATTTACTCGTGTTTACCTACTTATTAGGATATTTTTAATTAATCTTATCTTTGAAATTGCATTTTGATTTTGTAATTGTTAGTGTTAATTGAAATTTCAGTATCTTGATTAAAAGAAAAACGTGAGCAATAGTAATGTACCTACCACATCGTACACAATAATCAGGTTGGTATTCAATGAATATTCAACCAATACCTTACCTATAGACTATGTATTGCGGACTTATTTTTTTTTAAATGTAGTACCTTCATATAGCCTAAGTACAATAGTTTTTCGAGAAACGAGGAACTAACAAATAGGTGTTACATAACACAAAACGTTTTTATAGCTAGCAACTATCAAGTATTTCTTATACGGGTTCAAGTTTCTATTAAAATATCTTACTCAATGCTTAAATGAGCACGTTTCTTATATTTTATTTTTACACTTTATACTTTTTTCATTATCAAAGCACCTTGTGTTGGCCGCTGACGTAAGAGGTTTGGCTAAGACAATGGTTGGTAGATTCCTTTTGTCCGCAGTCTCACTTCCTGTATTCATAAAAGAAAGATAGATTTTCTACGGCGTATTATAGGAAACAGTAGGGGTTTAGAATGATATACTGAATATGTGGTAACCGTTTTCAGTCGATGTCTCTTCCACCCTCCATACAGTCAACCGCGCGTCAGTGTGTACCTAACAGATGTGCCGTTGACTATACCTAAATAAGAAAACACAAACAAAGACTCTGGTGCCAAAAGCACATGTTTACAGTCTCCAAAAAAAAACAAAAGCAACATTGAATTGGAAGTAGGTTTGATTAAAATCGATTAATTAAATTGAAAAAACTTATTTATTTTCATGCCTTGCGTGATTATATCGATACTTTGCTGTTTTATTGTTTATCTATTTTGCTTTGTTCCAGTGTTATTTTAATCAAAAATACCTAATTACAAATCTCCTCAAGGAGTACTTACATATATCTGGACTCTGAGTAGACACTAATTACAGACTAATCTAAGTACAACAGCACCTCACTTCAATACAATTTTAAATCATGCAAATAAGATCTATCAAGACAATTATTATTCACCATTTACCGAAACGTCAAAGATTCGGTAAATGGTGAATAATAATGGTCTAATGGTTTTCTTTGACAGAAGAATCGACAAAATGACAGATAGTGCAAAGAAATCCTTGTCTACGGTGGTCATGCTACGGGGGCAGGTAACGATAACTCTCTCTTTTTTTGATGTTTCAGTTCTGAAATATGCTGCAATATTCTACTATTATACATTTTTTTATAAAATTGAGAAAGTTTGTGAGGATGCATGGATGGATGTTTGTTACTCTTTCACGCAAAAACTTCTGAACAGATTTGGATGAAAAGCACACAGATAGCGGGCGAAGCCACGGGCCTAAGCTAAACATAAAAAATCTCCTTGTCATATTAGCTCTGATTTAATCAATTTGACAAATCGTTATCTTAATCTTGAACTGCCAAAATTCAAACGTCAACGGCTTCTTTGTTGCCATTACAGAAACGTGTTCTTTTTTCGCGTCGACTCGTGGATTGATAAGAATTAGCATTCACGTTGATCGGTGCACGTGTTCCACAGTTCCACGTCGTAAAACGATTGCTCTGTAAACATACCTTACAATCAACTGCTAAAATTATGACGCACTTCCTGTCCTGCTCTGTGTAATACCACTTGTATTTTGAGGGATCTGTCGGAAACCACCACCAACGCCGTCGTGGTGGCAGGGTTCTGATAAAAGCTAATTTGATTTTAGCAAAGTAAATAATCGACACACATCCTACACGAAATTACATGGATTTTGCGTTGTTGCTCTAGTGGTGTCAAGCAGGACTGCTGAGCATGTAGTTCGATTCCCAGGTCGGGCAGACTTATTCGGTTTTCCCTATCAGGAATTTCTTAGTAACAGCCACAGAGTCTGTATTTCTGCCCGGTTTAACATAACTGACGACATGAGGGTGTACTGGGAATAGCTCTGCCTAACCCTTCGGGGATTACAACAGGTGTGATGTTATTATGTTTAGAAATAATAACTCGTTTGCCAGTTGGGCTTTAGGGGCGTCGCGTCGCGCCGGTTCGTGGCGTTGTACCCTGGGTCGTGGGAAAAAACAGTTTCCGTTATAACAATTCCTGTTTGTATGACGTAGTCCTTATTCTCAATCCCGCCGCAATAAATAATCCATGATTTGAAGCTACTAAAAAAACTTCAATTATGGTGTGTTAAGCTGTAGAGCTTAACACACCATAATTACACAGGGTGGAAGGGACATCGAAGCGAAAACGGTTACCACGTATTCAGTACATCATTCTGAGCCCCCTACATAGAAATTTTTCATCGGTTATTAAAAAAAAAATCAGCTGTTCCATACATTTAGACCGTGTAGGTATTGCTCCTTTGTAGGAAACCTGCTGAAGGGGAATGCGGGAGTCGCAGATTGTGCCGCCGTTTCATCCATCCCGTGTTTATTCTGTGCTATACACTACGATCTATTTCGCCATCGCTTTGCACAAGTGAACCGTGATACCAAAAGTCGGATCAGACAGGAACAAACGCGCCATCTAGCGCTAGGACACCAAGACTGGAGAGTCTCCTTAAATGAAATACCTAATTAATGAATTAGTCACAATTTTGTATTTGAACTACAGAATTAGGTAAATTCACGTGATTGAAAAACAGTCATATCCTGTTTGCGTCTGTATGTGTGGTGTGCCTATGTTACATAGCGCGGTAGGCTAACCGCTGTTGCTGTCAGTGATCTTATCGCCTTCTGTAAGTACTACTTAAAAGTTTCCAAGAAATTAGGTATGTACCTATATCATCAGTTGAAGGTTAATGCACGTCTCACTCATAACGAGGTTACAAAATTCAAATATAAAAATTCTAAGAGTTGATGCCCCGATGTTTACAAGTATCTACGTTCTTATAAATATTATTGTCGGTTCCACCTTCTCATGATATCGGGTTCCAAGAGTATTATTTATTTATATAAAATTCTAAACAGCTGTTTGTAAACAGATTTTTCGAATTATTCTTTCGAATGCTAGAACGTTTTTTTCTCATATTCGGTTCACTCATCAATCTTTGATGAATTAGAAACGATTTAGAAAGTTATATTGGAAAATTACGGCCAAAGCATCGTAAATTTTGTTTATTTAGCATGTCAAATAATAGTGTACCTATACTGAGTCGTAAGTGGCCCCAATAAAGTAATTCCCACCATTGAAGTAGATATCGTTAGTGGAAAACTGGCACACCGATCCTTATCGGTCAATTACTAACTAGGATTAGCACACAAACACGGGCAATTCAGTAGATGGAGGCATGGAGGTACATAGATACCTACCATGTACGTACTATGTAGGTACCTCTTATTTTGAACGGCATCCTTTTCCATGTATGCAGCTGTCTATTGAACATCCCACACCCTATTCTAGTAATTACAATAGATGTGTTTATTTAACGAAGTCTTTGTTCTTATGAACTCAATAGGTTAATTCAGAATGCAAACATAAATATAGGTACTACAGTTTACTTTTACAGTACTATTAAAGGTTACCTACTAAAGAAAATGAAGATGTCAATGGAAGCGAAGATGTCAATGTCTTCTATCAAATATTGGTTTATTCTATTAAAAGGTGACCTAATATTGCTCCTTGTGGTATACCACAGCGGAAGTTCAAAATGACTTGTATATAACTGCATCTACTATAAAAATAAATGAGTACTTATGTTTATATTTTTATTATTATGGTGACTAATCTTATAATACAGGACTACACCTATAGCTTATTTAAGCTTATCACTTGAGCACAGCTATAAAGATAGGTTTGTCGTTGATGTCATGATGTGTGTCATATTGACTTGAATCAATAGTCCTGTGAGACTCGTTATACTTTCTAGTGCAAGTTGTAGGAAGGTATTTAATTAAGGGAAATGGTCAGACTGTGAGAGTATACGGTAGATGCTGGTATAACTGGTTTCTTGGTGCATCAAAATAAATATGGCGAGACCACGGTAATAATATCTATATAGGTACTGTGGCGAGACTAAACAGATTAAAAACTACAATGATATTCATTAACTATATTAGATAGGTACTGTCAATGATATTAACAACAGTTCGCTTTTAAATGAATCATTCATTTAGGGAGTATCTAGAATAATAATAAATAAAAAGAAGCCAAATAAGAAGGACAGCTAAAACTCGTTTTTAATGGCAAGACGTCACTGACCTATGAGAACTCGTTCAGTAGCTTTTTCATTACGAAAAGCCAGTGCTAATCTTGGAAGGCTTCATTCGTAACTTTAATTTGCTTTTCGGATCTTTTTCCATCAGCCAGTAACATCGTGGTCAATCGTTTGTTAAAACATGTGGCAGGCATGGTCGCGTTTAGCGTGTGATTGATGTAGGATTTGCA
Organism: Noctua fimbriata; assembly: GCA_905163415.1. Lineage (NCBI taxonomy): Eukaryota > Metazoa > Arthropoda > Insecta > Lepidoptera > Noctuidae > Noctua > Noctua fimbriata. Next base: position 8,020,353 of record LR990922.1, on the reverse strand, counting down.
GATTACTGCTAATTATTTTATAATCTTTGTTGACTTGTCAGCACCCAAATCCTAAAAGCCAAGTGTTAAATAATAAACAATATTTGTGTTAAAAGCAAAGCATAACATAAATATTTTATTTTGTTAATAAAATGTTTCGTTACAGATGGTTTCACGTCTTGCAACTTTAACAATAGCTGTAGTAACATAAACATGATATCATGATTTTACTAAACTTTTGTATACAAAATGCCTCGTTGGTTTAGTGGTCGCGAGCGCTAATTGCTGAGAATGAGGTCCTGGGTGCGACTCCTAGGTCGGGCAAAGTTATGGGGAGTTTTTCTAAAGGATTCTCTCAGTAGCTGCCAAGGAGTCTGGATTTGTGGCCGGTTGATGACAACAGGCGACCCTGTGACGCTCTATAACCTGGCGAAATATTGGTGTACTCTACAATAGTACACCAAAGGTCACCTTTGCCTACTAACCCTTTGGGGATAACAGGCGTGATGTTATTTTATTTTTTTAATAAAATTAGCTGCAGCTGTTTTCACGCCTTGCAACTTCAACAATAGCTGTAGTAACATTAACACTACCGCGATATTGCTAAACTTTTGTATGGAAACCTACTGAAAATTGAAACTGGTTAAAGATAACTACGTAGCTGCCTCATTAAATAACATAGACCTACTAACCCAATCTAGCCCACAATGCTAAGGCGGCCGACGGCGAGCGATTTCGACATGACACCCATTGCGGATACCAACTAACTCGTACAAAGGTATTAGTCATAGCATGCTGTTAGATTTATGATTATGTACCTTCTGTGTTTAGGATTATTTTAAATAATTATTGTACGTAGATAATGAAAAGACATGCGTTTGGAACAATTTTATATGTGCTAAGTATACAAAAAAAAAACAATTTCGGGAAACTATGGTATGCAAATAATGGTAATAAAACAAATACAGTGTTCATTCTTTGTTCTACTATTTCATCAGCTGAAGAACCAACAAAAACATCCAATGAAATACACACAACTCAGCGATAATGGAAGTAAATACAAACGACAAATACACAAATAAGATATCGCAATTGAGACGCGTATTCTTCCAAAAATTTTCAACTTTTCGAGTAACGGATAAAACATGACGGCCTTCTTTATTTCGTCACGTTCTGTTATTAAACGTAGCTTTATTAATTTAGGCTAACGCGTTTTACTTCCGTGAGTCTTTGTTTAAGCACTGTGCAGTTGTATACGTCATAACATTAGCAACTGTAGCTAATATTTTGTTGTTAAGGTGGTACGCCGGGGAGCCCGCGAAATTTGAATTTTCTTACGTTTTTTGGAATTTGAAGATCAATGTCAGGTTGTATGTTGATTAAGATATGATTCGCGACCGTAACAAATATAGCTTTACTGAGTTATAGTCATTGAACTCATCAATACAACCTTCTAAGCTAAGTTCATATAATCCCATTGAATGACTTTTTCATTAAATAGTCATTAAATGAAATTAAATGAACTTCATCATTTCAGCCGATAAGTCCACTGCTGGACATAGGCCTCCCCCAAGAAGGGGGGTTTTGCCATAATCGCCACGCTTGGCAGGCGGGTTGGCGATCGCAGTATGGTTGTTGTAGAATCAGAGAACGCTGCTGCCCATTCTCTGGTAAGTCCCTTAGTCGCCTCTTACGACACCCACGGGAAGATATGGGATGGTGCTATTCTTTACGTCCGGACACCATACAGAACAAAAAATGAACTTAGAGTGTTGTATTTATGATTTTAATGATTATAATTCTGTAACTACTTACATACGTGGTACTGTCCCGAATCGTATTTTTTTTTCACATATAGCCTGAAACTGACCTGCAAATTGCAAAAAACCTAAAAAAATATTGAATTTCGCAGGCTACCGCTTCCACCTTAATGTCATAATCATTTAATGATACCTTAGGTAACACATTGCATACTGCTGTATTTGCCCTTTGCTCAACTCTGTTATGTAATCGTACACCATATGCATTGTCCTGACTATCAATTAATTGTTATGCTTCATTCGCTACTATTATAAGTCCAAAGTTTAATTTTAACTTGTTGACATTTGATTTACTGTTTTTCAGTTTGACATTTTATGTACGAGAATATTTTATGGTAACAAGGCTTGTGATATTTTATGATTATGGCCCATTTGACATAACAGCTGCGTAAACTACGTATACCTATTTATAGATAAATTCTTAAACGTTATAAAAGCGCAATGGATCCATGTTTTATTGATGTGTACATTATAACGAGTAAAACTCATCTATCATCATTGTTCATGATGAGAGCACCTGTGCCACTTGTAGAGTAAGACGAGAAATATTTAACATAAGCAAGAGCTATGTTATGCCTATTTACACTACTCACCTACGTCCACGTCTGTCTGAAAAGAAAAAACCTAGCCATTTGTTTAAACAAAGGACTACTTTATGTAATAACATCCATTCCTGCACACAACGTTCACGCTCGATATATTCAAGTACCTACGTACTTAAACTAATCTATGTAGCCGACCAACAAGGGCAGTTTATAATGAAGTACAATTTCAAGACCTTCCTGTAAATCGTGTCAATGCAAGTACTAGATGAATCGATACAAAACCTATCGATACAGATGTTGCCACACACGCAAGGCAACAAGGATACAACGTTGGAAATCAGTCTAGAGTTACTGGTAACTTGATATTCTTGAGAACACATTGTTACCAGAACGGAGATAAAATTGTTGCAGTCAGAGCCTATAAAACAGATAAATAATCCAGTATTCTCTGCACATGCAAGCGCACCATTTAGAATATGTAAAGAAATCTAAATAACAGACCTTCCAGCAGAATCTAGAATCGTGGCAGCCACATATTGTAGAGTAAAAACAGACCGTGAGACAGCAAAACGTGCTGGTGGGGATTGTACAAAGATTCTCGACGTTCACAATAATTAAAATTCAAAGGCGCCTACGTATGCACATATTAAGATAACCGGTTGCCTGAAGCCTGAGGCTGCTCAAGTGCCCTGCCGTTGAGAGGTAAATGAATTATTTAAACCTTACTGACTATGACGGAATTGCCTTGACCCGCGACCGATAAGAAAACGTGAGTTTCAAAGCTTCTAATTTGTGAACACACGATAACATTGTGATAAACGTTTCGGTAACGGATCAAATACCAATTTTCTTAAACTGAGCGACGAAGCAAATTCCTAGGAATATCAATGTTGATGAGGGGTTTCACAAGACCCCACGCATTTAGCTCGGCTATAAATTCAACTTTTAAATATTAAGTCTTCAGCTGGGTGGCAGCCAGCTCCATTTATAATATACTGGTTTAAACATTAAGACACTGAAATAACTGAATATTTCAAAGTAACGTATAGCAACACGGCAATCTATCAACGTTCACGTTACAACACGGTTTATGTTACAGCATGCCCCACGCGGTGACAGCCGTGCTCGTATCAAATGTGGGACAAAACTATTATTAAATTAGAACAAAAATTATGTAACATAAACTCATATTTAGTACACAAAGGCTTGTTTAAAAGATTTGTTGGTTTTATTGTTTCCCATCAATGGAAACATTATAATGAAGTTGAAGTCAATAAAAGTAAATTTAGCGATGATAAAGAGTCAACAAGAACGTTCTACTTCCATGAAAATACGTGGGAAATTCTACATCATCTTTCTATTATGAAAATACAATGAAAACTCCTAGTCATAGGAGGTGTCGTGTCGTGAGTACCTACATTGAATGCATCAATATTTATTTAACAGTCCGCCCATGAATCAGAGATGCGTTTACAACGATGAAAACCCAATGTAGGAGAAAATATGACTCATTTACGAGTGACCGCTACCATAAATACTGATAGCTGTAATGAATTAGATGATTACTAGTTGGAATGAAATTTACTCTCCATAAACTTTGATGATGACTTCTACATACATAAGCGTAGGCGTTCATTTACTGTGTTATTGTTAACGGTACCTATTATTTATTTACGATTTGAGTGAAACGTGTAACAAGACAGTGGGTGTAGTGACGATGACGTCACCAACAGATGACGGTCGCTATTAACGGTCAAATCTTATCAAGTTGTGGTTGGCGGTTGTGTAACGTATAGTTTTGTTAGCGCATGAGAATAATTTTATTATTGTTCAATTGTATTGACATTAAAAGAACTAGCTAAAATTGGTTTACTTATTATATATTGTATTGTAGTTTAAGTCAATAACTTATTGATTAACTTCTGTCTTTCACTATCCCAAAAAATAAAAATCTGTAAAAAGATTCGCATCGCATTATTTAAATTATTTTCTAGCACCAAAAAATCTCTCTAGCACCTCCGGCAGGACAATTTTATTTTACTTCGTATTGTTTACTTAATATCAAATAAAACACCCGCATTTTGAAGTCAGTGCAAAATGTGCCAGTGTATATGCCATCCGCAGAACGGTGTCACGGTCAGACCTTCGGGTAACTCAGAATGTATGTACAGACAGCCGTATATTTTATTCATATTGCACAAGACGAGGTGAACCGCCATTTTACATGCAACATCTTTCAGGCCATCGTTTATTTAAATACAATTCCGCGTATCTACGTAAAGAACTAAGTTTTCTCAAGGAAATTAAACAATTAAGTGATTTAATAAGTAGTATGTCTTAGGGTCAGTTTCCACCAAGTGAAAAAATCTCCGCTCACTCTTTTTTGATGTCACTGAATAAAGGATTGAATCAGTATCGTATTTAAGTATGAAATTCGACGCAGACATTAAGAGTCTCCTCGCTCTTGCTCGAGGTCACGCGAGCGAACTATTTTAGACTTAGTGGAAACTGCCCCCATAAGGCGCGAATTACACAGAAACGGCGTAAGACGAAGGTGCGTCACAGACATGATGCCGTTTCAAAACGTTTTCCTACAAAATGTACGTAGGTGACGTGTCGTGAATTACACTCAAGCGACACGACGCAGGCACGCCGTTCTTTCGTTTCCTTACAAATTCCACGCCTGCGCCGCACCGTCACCTTACCCCGAGATGAGATGTTTGATGAAAGCCGCCCCGAGCCATATAGATGACTAACTCCCTGAAAATTAGTTTGAAACAGGCTGTGTGCCAGATGAGCTTTCCCATAGGCACAAATTACGAAACTCCTTTAATTTCCATCTCCTATTTAAATGACATTTGTATTGAATGAAATCAAAAATTTCTTCATTAGTGCTCACTTCCGTTAAAGAAACTCTTGTGCGAAATTTCAATATTTCCAGCACCGACGCATCGGTTAAGGGTCTGGTCTATCAATGAGTGAATTAAGCAGATATTATTTAGTGTCCATCTAGTATTTCGGGAAACCGCCAAGCGGTTGGTCGACTCTTTACGTGACCAGAGCGCGGGCCTATTTTTTGACCAAAGAATCAGCATTGCCATCCAACGTGGCAATGCTGCCAGCTTTCGGGGCACTTTTCCTGTTGACAGCGATGTGGACGAATATACGATGTGACTTTTGATACTTGTACATATTTTTATTACTATTATAGATTTGTACTTTGTAAATAATGTAATTATCATGAAAATAAAAACAGATATTGGAAAACTAAGTATAAATATGCAGTTACGTAGGTACAGAGACAATGTAATAATTAACAACTATCACGATCGAGTAAAATTAAACTTACATTTTCGTTATTAATTAGGGTCATAAATTGTCAAGCCAATTACTATAAAATTCCTGTACCATTTAATAACCACATTAAACACAGTACTTTATCATTAAACTATCTAAGTATATCGCTGGGATCATGTTTGGATACCGAGTTAATCGGTCGATTAAAAGATCATCATTCATCAATCTTCCCAGGGTCTCAACAGAATAAAGGCTGTGCCCATAGGATTCCTATCCGTTTTCTAGCCCAACCAAAGTTCCTAATAGAGACACTATGATGCATCTGGTAAAGCCACAAGCTGAGCTTAAAATGGTAGTGACTGTAGTTGCCAACTACTGCCAACTAGAATCATCCATCTCATCATCTAAACCAATAAATAAATTTGTAGTATCTGTTTGTAATTTCAAAATAATAGTTTTTACTGAATGCATATGTACACAGTGTGTATGTATACAGTGCTTATAACAAAAAGTTTTTTTTTTAATTTTTGTCCGTCTGTCTGTTCCGTCTAATCTCCGAAACAGCTAGACCGATTTTGACGGGACTTTTACTGGTAGATAAGAGTGACTTAGGCTTGTGTTTAAAAGAAAAAAGTCGAGTTAATATTTTTTTTATTCAATTTCACGCGGAAGAAGTCGCGGATAACAGCAAGTAGAGTGTAAAATTGTTACTTTTATGATATACCTACATTCATAGGTACTTACTTTCCTATAATTTATTTAACAAATTATTTCCTTAATTTCAGGTACAGATGTGTGCCCTATGAAATCAGTGCTGCGACGCATTGGGCAGCAGCTTTTCACTGCGCTCAGCGTCAAAGGGCTGGCGGTGCTCGTAAACCACGGCATTGCTGACGAGAAGGTGAGCATTGAGGAGAAGAAGGTGTTAAGGTGCAACTATATTGTGGTCGATACACGACCACAAAAGCTCAAATCAATCTATTACATACCAAAACATAATGGTAAGAGGCTATCAATAACAATTGTGCAGCTTCGGTAGACCACAATCTACTCGCACCTTTATGATAAACTCAGTCGGATATAATATAATATACAACATTAGTTTTAGTATATACGAAACCTGAAACACGTGTCGAGTATTTTTATGTAAAGAATCTATGTACAAAATTTCAAAACTGTCTCATGAAAAATCACAAAATTATAAGCTTATTCTGCTACCTGGTTGTCCGCACAAAAGCGTGGTCACCACTCAACACGCCCGCGCTCGGGCCTCCAGCGTCGTCTTGAGCTTATTGATAAACATAATTTGGCAGTAGGTACCTAATTTACTCCGATAGGTACTTAATGTCGCTCGGTGTCTAACTTGTAAGTTTTTTAAAATATTTTTGGGACAAAATATAACATGGTTTAATAAATAATTGGAATCCATTCAGTTACTTATTCTGAACAAACTATATTCAGGTTTCGCATATACTAAAAATAATGTGGTATAATATTACATCAGTAAGTGGTAATGTCAAAGTCACCTGTCGAACTCGGCCATATGGAGTTTGCATGTTATCCTTCCAATCATCTTCAAAGATGGTATGAGGGAACGTAGGTACTAACTAAGAACGTCTCGACCTGGACACGATCATTTTACATAGGCAACTCCTGAGTTTAGCGTTGAAATTCCAACCGGTGTGTTTTATTAGTCAATTTATTTAGGTGTCGCGTAGTATTCGTGAAACCGGGAATAAGAACGGCAGCATTTTTTTTTAAATGTTTCTTTCGTTTTTATTTTTTTTTTAGAATTCATTTATCTGACATTCATTTAGTTGGTCTGCAACCATGTGTAGCTGACTCTTAGTCAGTGACAGCACTTGCATAAACTGTTAAAACAATGCTTCCATTGTCAGAATAAAATTATGAATAATAGGAAATATAGAAGGAAGGAAGAAAACGGATTTATCTAGAAACGCATCGCTTTTTCCTGAATGAGTGGACGTTACTCAAAACGGCTAGCGTTTCAAGGTATAATCGATACTATCAGACTCATGGGCTTCAAGATTCTAACCTTACGAACTGATACTCCTTACATTAATATTTTACGCCTGTAATCTTCGAAGGATTAGGCAGAAAGGTAGCTAAATTTCGCCAGTTATGTTATTACATGGGACTTACCATGTAATAAGGGTTGTCAGATCTATGAATTTTTTTTCCGGTAAAAATTTCGGACATTTTCCTTTTAAATTGTACAGCACAAACTAATCATCATCATCATTTCAGCCGAAAAGTCCACTGCTGGACATAGGCCTCCCCCAAGAAGGGGGGTTTTGCCATAATCACCACGCTTGGCAGGCGGGTTGGCGATCGCAGTATGGTTTTTGTAGAATCAGAGAACGCTAAACTAATAAATTTTGTTTATCCAAAATAATTTTATTTTAGTGTCAACTTTTAGTTATTTTCTCATTGTTGCTCAATTTCGGACGTATTAGGATTACCCCGCATTACGGACACTGAGCTAAAATTCCGGACATAACCGGAAATTGGAGGACGTATGGCAAACCTACCTGTATTAAGGGGCTAGCCTATTGCCATCTTCTGGGCACAAATCTTAAAGACTGCTCTGTTTCTAACAGTTACTTAACGTAATCAGCCACATGGTTCCCTGTCAATGCAATCATCTCCAATAGACATCTTGAAAAATGATATGGTGGTATGAGAAAACATCCGGTTTCTGACAAAGTTTTGAAACTGCGATTTTGACTTGTAAACTCCTGTGATTGGCTGATTGAATTACCAACTGTAAATTAAATCACTCGGATTGAGTTTTATGGTCTGTGGCGAATATTTGCGTAATTGAAATCGAGTGTAAGACGGCAGAACATTTGTATCGAATATTCGGATTGTTGAAATCCGGTGCTTGCGATGTATGGAATGAGGAGGAAGACACATACCACATTTTGATGAGATGTGTCCGGAATCAGTTGTTGAGAACTCGAATTGGTATACACAATATAAATTTATCTGAACCTCTATCAGATAAAATAATTCCCATACTAAATATTAAGTCCGCTTTCAAGAACAGGCCCAGACCATAGTTCCGATTGATGAAGTTTTTTTGTTTTCTCCCTATCAAGTTAACCGTAAAATAACTTTTTTTTGTATACATACAGAGTGTCATATTCGCATTAGAGAAAAAACTCTTTAAATAAAGAATTAAAAAAAAAAATGTGGAGATTGCAATCTCCATTCAAAAGTGCGAAGTGAGGAGCTCGTGGCTAAATAATAACAGCCGCTCGGGTCGATCTTTAGGTTAAGCCGTGCTTGCCTAGGTTGGTCAGTGGATGGGTGACCGCCCATTACATACCGAGTTTTCTCCGTGCCTCGGAAAGCACGTTAAGCCGTTAGTCCCGGGTGTCATTTGTAGATCTTTGACAGTCATTAGGTAGTCAGAGGCCCAAAAAGTCAGACAACCAGTCTTATGTGGCTGGGCTAAATTTAATCTTAAGAACTATTATGTATTACCCATATTTGCAAAATAAAATTCTATTCTATTCTATTCTACCAAGGGGTATCGTATTACTTAGTACTAACTGGGTTGTGGAGGTCAGATAGGCAGTCGCTCCATGTAAAATACTGGTATTCAGCTGCATCCGGTTAGACTGCAAGCCGACCCCAATATAGTTGGGAAAAGGCTAGGCAGATGAGGGAGATGATGATCTCTCTATAAACCGGTCCCTCAACTAAACTAATTTAAAAAATGCAGTACTCAAGGTAATCGTGCATAAACAAATCTTTAGGCTCATTTACTTAAGGTTTGTTTGAAATATACGAGTACCTACGTTTATCTTATCGTTTAATCTTGACAAGTTGTCATACAGATGTGATCAAGGCTACTTGAGAAAAGGCCTTTGCATTTTAAACAAAACAAGCAAAAATGGTCATAATCAACACATTCTAAGGTTAAAATTACGCTAAACAATGATGTTACGACATGTCATTTGAATAACATTTTTAGGAGTTTATGGACTCGTCGTCAGCTAATCATAAGCGGAAGTTCTGATATATTTTATACTTTTAAAGCATAGACAGGAACTGACGCAAAATTGACACAGCTTTGCCAACTAATTTCTACATGCTGCAGTCTTGTTCCTTAGTTCTTACACTTTTACAACCTTTTACCACTTTTTGACATGAAGATCTTGATATTACAGCTGAAAGCGGTGTATGGTGACCTGGACAACTTCTGCGCGCTGCCGGAAGGTTGCCAGGAGCAGTACCTCCGCAACCCCGTGAGCAACCATGGTTACGTGAAGCCAGGAATGGAACAGTTTGACACCACGAAGAAGGTAAACTTCTAAACTTAAGAAAAAATCTAAAATAAGGTCAGAATTTGCTGATTGAAAAATAAAGGTTGCAACTGCTGAGTGTAGATCCTAGGTACAATCCCGGAGTGGCGTAGTTTCGTGAAGAATATCTTTGTTACAGTTGGGAATTTTGGAGGTCCAACCATTTTGGATGTTGTTTGTTTGTGTGTAACGGTGGTGGTAGGTACTTCACACATCTTAATCTTAAGAGGAAATGCGGTTGGAGAAACTTTTGAAAATTAGGTATTTGAAGATACTATCGCTGTCGTCGATTTCGACATTGGTGCGATAAGGACAACTGCAGATCCGACTAAATAGCCTAAGTAAAAAGTCATAATAAGTAGGTTTGGCTCTCTACTGTTTCCTCCTCCAATATTCGACCAATTTAAAAGATATTTCATAAACTGAATAAGAAGGGTATATCCTGTGTCCCTATGTTTTCCTTTTTTTATTAAAAGTTGTCATATTTGTACACTAGGCCTCTGTTGTCAGCGGTCTAAATAGGCAATATATTTTGAGCATTTTGTAAAGGTTCTAGTGCTTATAAAGATTATGTGTCATCAAAAACGAAAACATAGGGACGTAGAAAAAGTTGTTATTTATTTTATTGTAAAAAATCATTGCTTTGAAGTTATAAACCAGAAAGAAAACAGGCGAGAGCGTTTGTATGGAGAAAAGACCACCCGCATTTCCTATTAATGCTTCTTCCTTCGGGGAAAATAGTGGGGTGATGTTGTGTTATGTATGATGCAAATTTTACGTTCTCAAGTCAGACACATACAGTTCGCAATAATTCAAAATACTCCACGTTATAATGTCTTCATTTAGTTTAGAATTCGGACAATACCTTCACTCGTCTCGGAGTGTTACATTATTCATCTCGAATATTCTATAAACCACTGTTATTACATTGTTACTCGGTAATTTTGCTGGTAATTACAAGTTAATGCTATATCGAGAACTATCTAAACTTGCATAATGTTTCACAAGAACGAGCGACTGACGAGTGATGCCATCTAACGGCTGAATAGTAAATTAGTCTAACCCGAAAACCTAGACAGACTTTCTCCGCACTCATTGTCATTACTTAGCACAATACACAATGTAGCTAATGTTTGGAACTCTCACAAGGCATTTAAATAGAGCAACTACTTAGGCTAGACTATTAGCAAAATTAGAAACTATGCTGGTTCAATGCAGGATTGTGGCGAAAGCTAATTCCGGCTATAAAATTGCTTGGGGCCACCCAAACCACTAGGACTGGCTTCCTGTTGGGCACTGATAATATTTACGTAATACAAATTAGATTTCCTCTTGCCCCCATTTTTTTTGTGTTATCTTCCTTCCTTCAATATACACAAAACTGGGCATTCCCAGGTTGGATATCCTCGTGCAGGTCGCGCGGATCTGCGGGATATGGGAGGCAAGGAATCAGCATTGAATATTATTCATTGAATATCTTAAGGCTCAATCATAATGGTTATTGTACGGACCTGTAAGACAGCTCTAGGTACCATAACAAGCTCGTACATACACTTAACTCCTCACTCCTATCGCCCTATTATTGCTCAAACTTGAACTGGAATAAGACATAAACAATGCCTGTAAGAGTGAATAAATACGATTCCGTGACGTCGCCATTGGAATAAAGCTCCCATTTTTTGTACGGCGATGAAGATTTAGTTTCAAAACTTCAACTTACAAATCCCTTCTTCCTCAGGAGTTGCGTCACTCGTTCAACATCACCTCGTTGTCGGCGTCGTCGATGCCGGCGCAGGAGGAGGTGCCCGAGTTCACGAAGCACGCTGTGCCGCTTGCGCAGGACCTCACGAACCTCTCGCGAGTCGTGCTTCAGGCCCTCGCTTATGCCATGGGTAAGAATTAACAAGTTTGAATATTATAATTATCAATAATGCCAGTTTACTGTCACTGTCCTCCTGCAGAGCAAAGATCACCACACTTGCTCAAGGGGGATTGGCGATTTCAGACCATAAGTCCAGGTTCACTCACAGATTATTCCTTTACCGATGTCAGTGATTTTCAAGATGAAATAAGAAAGAAGTGAATTAAAGAAGTCGTATTGTTACTTGCCCGGTTTTGAACTTCAAACACACAATCTCGTGCATGAGAGACGAGGCCTTAACCACTGGGCCATAACGTCATTAAAAATACACATAATTCATTGACCAACGATTATAACACTGAACGCCATGACTCGTGACAACTGTAATTAACCGTCGTCTTGTAAGTAGGACAATGAATTTTGGCAACCAGATTTCTTTATAGAGAGACTTATGGCATATACCGCCCACGTTTTATGACCATGTCTGCCTAAAAGCATCTTATTTAGTTTTGGTATTACTGGACGACGTTCTCAAGGCATTTTTATTTAGCGCCATCAATTTGAATTTTTGTTTTAATTCGCCACCTTTAATTTGAATCGCTTTAACGGTAAAGGCCAATTGATACTGATTAGGAAGTGCGAGTATGCAAATATCCGCTAATGTGCTGATTTCTAGGTTAATTACGTACAGTGTATTTTATTTCGTAAAGACTTTCATTGATAAAACCCACTCGTTTAAAAACTGACACTCTAAAATCTTTTTGATACCTACAAATGTTTTATTATTTTTGCAAAGCATGAGGATATTGACTTCCTTCATAATAAAATATCTTATTTACGTACTTATCCTTGATCTCAATGGGCCAAAGTCTCAAAATAATGTTCTACCAACATAGTTACCATAGCCTGCAACCCACTGCTGGGGTCGCCATGACTTGTACTTCTTTCGATGTAAGGCTATTGTGGTTTGTTACTGGCCGTTGCTTTCTCCAGCTTGACATGCCACGAGATCCGAGAATATATCTGTTAAACTATACCATCTCCTGCTTCCAGGTGTGCCGCCAACCTCATTGCTGGCGAGTCACTCCGGCATGCTGATGGCGGAGGGCCGGAACGCGTCGACGATGCGTCTGCTGTACTACCCGCCGGTTCCCCCTGAGGACGTCGGCCCCTGCTGCCAGACCGACATTGTGCACTATACGCGATGCGGCGCACACGCCGATTACGGCACCTTTACGCTGTTGGCGCAGGATTCTGAGGGAGGACTCGAGGTGAGAGTCGATGGAACATTGAGTTGCTTGTGATACTTACGTTAAAATGATTAAATTAAGAATGAACACCTTGTGATGACCATAGGTACTATAAATTCGTTGGCATCGAAAAGCACAAGACCTGTTGATGTGGCGACGCTTGGGGGCGGCGTATGTCCAGCTGTGGAAGACTCCAGCTGACATTATGACGATGAATGAATGTATAAGAATGTCATTGGCACGTGCTCCTATGACATGGCTTCACACAACGCACCGGGGAATCCCGTAATATCCGAATTAGACTAACTACAGCTTTGTTTGTTTCCAAAATACTCCATGTATAAATTCATGTGAATGAGTCACATGTTCAATCACTATCATTAATTTTTTACAGTAGTACAATTTTATATTTTCGGATAAACACGTTATTATCCTCATATAATGACGTCTGGAAAATTCGAAACCTTAATTATATGGGTGCATACAAAACATAGGTATGTACATTTTAAAGGTTTTTTGTGAATATTATTTTATTTGTCATCAGGTGAAGTTGAACGGCAGTGACAAGTGGGAGAAGGTAGGACACCTCCCTGGAGCGATCCTCGTTCAGGCTGGAGAGTTCCTTGCCGCTTGGACTGCTAACGTTTTGCCGGCACTGGTTAGTATTTTACTATACACAAGGTGTAAACGGTCCCTCACGAAGCCGTCAACCAAGTATTCTGAATATCAAACTAAATAACTCTACGCAAAAACTATTGCTGGGAGACAACTTTTTTTTTGGGGTGATCATCACGGTTTACGGTAGGACTTAATGTAACGCACTCGAAACATTATGCTGATGGGTGCACCTGACTGTACCTAAGATTAAGAAGACATCCCGTGTTTAGCTACTTATGAGGTAGAAATTTAAAACTGGAGGCTTCTAGAGCAGTAACATCTGAAGAGACTTAGGTAGGTGGCTTTATGACGCCAATTCCTTTTGTAAAACAAGGTTGATTGCCCATTCTTAGTTACAGTATCACAAAATATTGAGTAAGGATAAAATTTAACAGGCGTTTTTTCACTTCGTTAGTTGATAATACTTCCAAATCGAATATAGTATAGTTATTTTAGTACAGGCACGGCCAATTTTACAATGAATTGTGTCTATCGCCGCAGGTTCACCGTGTGGTGGTACCTCCAGGCGAGTACGCGCGCGCCCGCGGCCGGCACTGCGTGGCGTTCTTCTGCCACCCCGACAACGACGCCGTGCTGCCCCCGCTGCCGCTGCGCGCCGTGGCCGCGCCCGCGCCGCCCACGTTCGCCCCGCACACGCACCTCACGCTGCACAACCGCCTGCTCAACGCTGCCCATCACCTCCAGAAACGGTTCCGGGAGACGTACGCGTGACTGGCGCACGGTGGCGACCAAGAACCTGTCTACAAAACGAGGCTCGCACGCCGCCACGCTGCACCTTAGAGTTTGAATTACACTGGAACATTATGGTGGAGCAAGCATAGTCGCGCAGCTCACAAAATGTGTGTGTGGGCAGCAAATCTATTCCGCCATGTACAAACGAAAGCGATATACCCTACATTTTGCTATTCGAGTTCCCCGGTCGCGTGGTTAAATACAAAAACCGGACTCCCAATAGTCGGGCAGTAGCCCACCAGACACAACACCCGCCTGGTCGGAGGATCCTACTTTTTTACGGAGGATTAGGAACTTCACGTTTCTCATTCCTCCAAATATGTACAGCTTTATGGCGGGTATATCACCTGGCGTCCGATTGGTTACGCAACCAATCATAGAGCTATACATATTTTTTGCCCGCACGTCCACGGATGCGCTACCATGGTGTCCCAGTATATGCCATGCTCTGAATTGTGATTGAATTGTGTGCAATTTTATAAATGTCATCTACTAGAAGACATATTTGAAATTACGTGCAATGCACCGACTCCTTTTTCGATACACGTAAACTTTGGTGAAACGAAAGTGAAATTGAGAATTGAATCGGCGTTTAGTTTTTTTAATATTTTGTATGTAATATTGTTCTCTACGATTAGCAAATTGATAAAAAATAAGGGACTGATTGATTGTGTTCGGCATGTAGTCTATTTCTACGTGCCCTGTTTTTTATTTCGCTATGTAGGTACAGTGAGGGAAATTAGTTTTTTATTAAATTGACACACTTCGCCAATTTACCCTGATTTGGCAATTTTATACAACTGTCAAAGAATGACAGTTGTGATTTGATTCTACGCGCAATATAAGTAGGCCTTTACTAAACAATTAATTTCCTTAGCTTTGGCACTTACCAACTTATGTTGGAATAGGCGGAAGGATAAATAAAAACTAAGGATAACAGAACAATTATGTTGAAGCGCACAATTCCATCATACCTACTAAGTATTACTTACTATTTGCATTTGAATAAAGATGGAGCTCCCACAGAACTTCATTATTCCATCGTGAAACTATTTCAAGTAAAAAATAAGTAGATTCACACTCACACCTTAGTGTAATTGTATCATCGTTTCATTATTGACAGTTTCATCATAGTTTAAGTTTTCACATCTTAATTCACTTGAAAATAAATAATGTACATAAAGCATTTTACTTAAATAACTATACTTCAATTCCCAGATATACAGCGTCTATCTGAAAGTGTGGTCGTATGAAAGGATTTGATATTGACCAACAAACTGAGCAACTTTCTCTATGGGACCAACATCGTAATATCTAAAAAACTGGCCAAGTGAGAGTCGGACTCGCGCATGATGGGTTCAGTACCATCGTAGTAGCGGAGGCCCCTTTAAATTTTAATTTATTTTTACTATTTGTTGTTTTTTGCCGTATAGCGGTAACAGAAATACACATTCTGTGAAAATTTCAACTTTGTCTACTTATCATGAGATCATGAGATACAGCCCGCTGACAGACAGACGGACAGCAGAGGCTTAATAATAGGGTCCTGTTGGTTACCCTTTGGGTATGGAACCCTAAAAATTAAAAACTGTTTAGCTGTTCCTTATAGATTTAATGTTACTCGATCTAAATGTATTTACACTCTAAAACATGGCCACACTTTTCTGATACTCCCTGTATAGGTTTTGAAATTCGCTTGTGTAGCTCCAATGTTGTTTCTTGTCACAATGCACTTACGGCTAACCGTGCGAGCACTTTCTATTATATGCTACTAATTCCTGATTTTAAAAACTAAAGACTAATTATTATATTCATTCCCGAAAATGTTGCATTTCAGCATGAGCGTGTCATTTTACAAATAGAGAATAATTTCAATAACTTAGAGCTTTTCGCCAGATTTTACTAGCTTATTTTATAAATATATTATTATTCTTAGCAATTAGCGACGTGAAGTCAAATTCTATATTATTATAATAATAGTATTCTGCTTTACAATCTTTTATATCACTCTTCGTAATTGTGTTCTTGAATTTTATGATTAAGTATGAAATATAGTTTTTTTTTTTCTATTTATTATACTTATACACTGTCCCTTTCACGACTACTTATTGCATTTTATTAAGTAAATCGTGTGATAACTTTGTAGCTCAATTTTATATCTGTACTTAAGTATACGATAACATTGTGTTCTAACATCGAAAGTATGGAGAAATAATTGAACTTTTTTTTTTATTAGTTTTAACAGATGACAATCAGTACTTAAAGACCCAGTTACGTTGATACTTAAATGAGACTTAAATGAGACTTAAATTGATGTATTGAGAAGGTATTATAAATGTCATTATAGTTTGTGTCCCAATAATGGAATAAACAGATGCCTGTGCAAAGTTGCACTGGTATTCTTGACTTCTTTAATAATTAAGAGAAACTGAAATACACGTGGGTACAAAAACAATTGTAAAATACAACGGAAGCAAACACCTAAAATTCTATGATAACATTAATTAGGCGATCTGTTAATTATAAACAATTTAAATGTAAGTAGGTAATAAAAGCTATTGATTTGACAATTAATAATAACTTGATTGTAAAAAAAAGAGATGGTTGATTCGAGGGATTTCGTAAAACCGTACATTACCTCTGTATATGCAATGTTTCTGTCGGAATGACTTTGAATACATTTAAAAGTAGTGAAATTAAATAATATGCTGATTAAGATAAATGTTTGTTTTATTTACGAGTATGTTATTGAGAGATTTTTGGTTCACTTGGAGTGTCCAAGTCATCTCGAAATCGCTCAATCATCTCAAATCACCAATCAATCAAAAGCAGCTGTAGCTTTACAACTGCTTTCAGTGTTTTCCCACTGTCATGTTTTTAAGGAATGTTGTTTACTTAGTTTTCACTTTGACATCCCCACCCACTAGTTTATCGGAGGAATCACCTGCTTATGCAGTATGCAGCTACCTGCAGAAGTTATGTACAAAACTGGACTCACAACACAACACGTTGGCATGCAACATTGCACAAAACAAACTTGCTACGCGGCTACGGTTGAATAGCGCTACAGACCATGCTACAGCCCTTACTACGCGGCTACGGATCTACAGCACTACAGACCTTGCTATAGTGCTACAGCCCTTGCTACGCAGCTACAGCACTACATACCTTGCTACAACGCTACAGCCCTTACTACGCGGCTATGGTGCTATAGTGAGCGCTACAGACCATGCTACAGTGCTAAAGCCCTTACTACGCGGCTACGGAGCTACAGCCCTACATACCTTGCTACAGTGCTACAGCCCTTACTACGCGGCTATGGTGCTATAGTGAGCGCTACAGACCATGCTACAGTGCTAAAGCCCTTACTACGCGGCTACGGAGCTACAGCCCTACATACCTTGCTACAGTGCTACAGCCCTTACTACGCGGCTACGGAGCTACAGCCCTACATACCTTGCTACGGTGCTACAGCCCTTACTACGCGGCTATGGTGCTATAGTGAGCGCTACAGACCATGCTACAGTGCTAAAGCCCTTACTACGCGGCTACGGAGCTACAGCCCTACATACCTTGCTACAGTGCTACAGCCCTTACTACGAGGCTACGGAACTACAGCGATACAGACCTTGTTACAGTGCTACGGCCCTTACTACGCGGCTACGCATTACAACGCTACAGACCTTGGCATACCGCTATGAGTCTACGTATAGCAGCGCTGTTTCGTTCACGACAACGGGTCTACAGCACTCCAACCCATATTAAAAGGTCATTGATTGTCAGCGATAGAGCCCTTGCTACGCATCGTTTGATTTATTAATAAATACCCTACGTAAATTCCACAAGCAAAAAATCACATCGCATACAGTTTATGAAACCAAAGCAAAATATGGCGAAATTTGTTATCGTGGCGTTGAGTTTCCAACAGATGGCGCTGCCTGTCTATTTAGAATGAAATAACACTCCTCCACATACCCATCTTTGAGACCACTTGCCGAAGGATAACGATGTGCAACATGTACATGTAAAATTATTGTCTTGTTGGTAGCACTTAACTATTTTCGAATCACATAATGTCCTGTAAATGAGGATCTGAAGTAATAAACTGAACTGGAACTGTGAAACACTGTGTGTTATACGGAGTCAGAAACTGCGGAAAAATGGAGATAAGTTTTCTGTGTGATTGTAGTGCAATGGGACGCCAGCATTTATTGGCAATGTGATTTTTAAGGTATTTGTGTGCGGGAAAGGTACCCAATAGCGACACTTCAACCAATGCCTGAATATTTAGTTACTTGTTTTCACCAAAAAACAGCTAGAGTTTCCTAACAAAGTTTTCCGGCGTCCCGTAATGATTCAGATTTCTCCCTGAGGGGTTACCACGACGTCTTAAAGCAGGAGTAATTCCAGTGTGGGAAAGAGACAGAGCTATACAGGTCGTCTAGCGCCATCTCTTCCCCACACTGGAATTGCTCCTGCTTTAAGACGTCATGGTGGGCCACCAGCTGTCTAGCTTAGAAGAATCACTCTGTATACAAGGTATACTGTTACGAAGCCGTCAACCAAGCATTCTGTACATCAAACTTAGTACCTAACTCTACGCAAAAATTTGGATGAACACTTTACGGTAGGACTCAATATTACGAACTTAAAACATAATTGTGCTGAAGGACGAATTGAATATTACAGGGGTCATGGAGGTATTTAAAGTAAAGATAACATAACATAATATCACACCTTGTTATCCCCGAAGGGTTAGGCAGAGGTGTATTTAACCCAGACCAGAATAAAAACCAATATGGCAATGACGGGGAAACCGCCGAAGTACGAAGTGCCTTTTGGTTTCGTTAAATGTCTTTTTGCACTCATTATTATGCACACTGGTAATTATTTTACACGTGCCTCTGGCCTAGCTTTACTCAAAAGTCCGTTAATGCTCTTCGCGTCCAGTACAATAATGCATTCAGGATGCTGTTGGGGCTGCCACGCTTCTGTAGTGCCTCAGGGATGTTCGCGGACGCCCAGACTGACAGCTTCACTGCAATCAGTCGCAAGCTAGCATTTTGTCCTTTTTGCACAGGGTGCGTGCCAGTACCAATAGTCACCTGGATGTCATTGACAACAAACTAGATTGTCCTTTCATCTGGTATTTAAATCAGCTACATGCTCCTGTAAATATCGTTAATGCCTACTAACATAGTTAACATAGTTTAAGTTTTTATGTTACTAACATATTTGTACGCTAACATAGTTTTTAAGTGATCACGCACTAACGTCTAATTACGGAATTTTATTTCTGAAATACAGAAATTATGATGATTATCATTCTTAGACTATCTTCGGCTTTGGCCGAAGATTGGGGCAATAGCCGATAAATTGGCTTCGGCTTCGGTCGAACACTTACTGTCCACCGTCGGCATTACAGTTGTAAGGTCCTACTACTACTAATTGACTGCTGGAAAACACGACCAACGAAATAAATGACGCACAATTATGAATAACAAAGAATAAGATATTTGTAAAAACATCGGGTTATCCACGTCACCTTTATCAATGCATGTGCCTTGATGCACATGTGGTTACATGCAATACCTAAGTACGTTATAAAGTGGTCTAGAACAACAATGTAGACGAGTGGTGGCCCGGTGGAAACGGCCGCCAATTACGAGACGTAATGAGAGGAAAATGTCGTGAGGAAAGTTTGTAGTATGAATGTGGATGGGTATAAGAGTAGAGGAAGACAAAGAAATGATGGACGTAGGTACTGTGAGAAGGATGATATGGCAAGAAAGGAGGTGTCTGATGAGATGACGAGTAATAGAGAAAGTAGTATGGAAGAAGAATACATGCTGCGCCGATACCAAATAAATTGGGATAAATAAGGCAGGAGAATGAACAAATGTTGTCCCCTCAAAACGAACCTGTAATAGGTGAGGAATCCGACCATATCATAGAACCATAAAATTTAAGACATTTGGAACTGACGAACCTGCACAGGACCTGCGTGGTGGTTAACGTACGGCCCTCTTCCTCTCACAGTGAGGAACGTTGTGTCCCAGAAGTGGGAACATTGCCAGTTTTATTGAAAAACATTTTTTACTGCACGAGGTTTCAACTTTTCACTCTTTATTCGATTGAGTTTCTAACAAAACTTACAGAACTGTGCGGTGCATGTAAATATAGCGAAGACGAAGTCCCGCCGGGGGTCCTTAACCAAGATATTTTTGTCTGCAACTGAATGAGCAGGGCGCCTCACCTGAGGATATGCGTTATTACTTTTGTTTGAAACAATAAAATATACAAACAAAGTAGAGCAATCCTACCAATATAATACCTACTTCCTCATCTCCCAACTGAGATACAGGGAAAAAACAAAACAAAAGATGATGATGATTCAATACTTTACTTTTGTTTGAAACAATAAAATATACAAACAAAGTAGAGCAATCCTACCAATATAATACCTACTTCCTCATCTCCCAACTGTGTTGGAATCTCCTTCCAGTCTTACCTTACCGGATTCGGCTGAATACCAGTATTTTACATGGAGCGACTTCCAATCTGACATTCACACCCCAGTTAGTACTGGGTAATACGATACCCCTTGTTAAGACTGGTTGTTAGACTTTCGAGCCATTCGCTACCTGTAACGACTGTCAATGATCTATTTAAAATTACAACCGGGACCAACGACTTAAAGGGCTTTCCTAAGCCCAGAGATAACTCGGTCGGTATGTAATGGATGGTCACCCATCTACGGACCAAGCGAAGCAAGCAATACTTAAGTACCTATTTAAAAATATTATACATGCGAAAATAACTTTGTTTGCCTGTTACCTGAAAGGCTGAACGGATTTCGATGCAATTTTGTACAATGGTAGACCATAACCACGGGTAACCCTGATTGTGGTCTTGATAAAAGAGAGGAGAAGAGATACTTTTATTCCATAACAGGTATGTACGCGGTAAGAAGCCGCGCGTCCTTTTATAAACTCCTAAATGGATTTTTTTTTAATTTTAATTATAACAATCTCAAGTTTCGCCACATTGACCGGTCCCATGCGACTCGCATCCAGCGAATCTCTGCAACCTTCACCAGGTCATCGGTCTACCTATTGGGAGGCCTATGTCCAGCAGTGGACGTCTTTCGGCTGAAATGATGATGATGATGATGAATCTCAAGTTGGTACAATCTTAGTCCGACTTCTCCATCGATTCCATTTTTGAAAGATAAGACCACTGAATAAGCTCCGGTACTATTCCTTTTAAAAACTTAAAAAAAACTGTCATACCCCAAAGAAAACTCAGTTGGGGGGGAAAACACGTCGTACGTCATATTACGGTATGACTATTTTAATTTCGCCGCGGCATAATCGAGGCGGCTATTTTTGAGTTTTTATTTTGGCTTAGTTCGCGTGTGGTCGAAGTCGCCATGATGTTTTGGCGGGAAAAGTCATAATGGTTGACGTTGGCCGCCGGTGCAGCCGCTGACCTGACATTTATAAGACAGATTTAATAAGAAAAGTTTGAAAGAACCAAGAAGCTTGGACAGAATAATGGTGAGTCCTTATTATAATTATTGTTCTCATGATCTATCTGCTGCATGATCCTCTTATGACTTGACCTAGATTGTGTCTAAATTTTAAAAGAGACCTGTGACTGTGAGGGTTTTGGTGTTGCATCTCGGAGAAGTCGTACTGGAAACACGATACTGAACTCATCTAGATTCTCATTTTATCTAGTTTTTTTTTTTTTAATAATCATTATTAGGAACTAATTTACAGAATACTTACCGAGTCATTAAAATTTTTACTTTTCTAAAAGAAAAAAAATAATCCTGCTACTTAGGTGTATGGCTGCTGCTCCCTCTTTCTTTTATATTGAAAAAAATGAAGCTTTTTGCGATTGTCTTACGGGCTAATCCCGCATGCCGCGTACTGTTATTAACCTCCTCCATTTTAAGGGTGGATGACCACTTTATGGCGACAACACATCAACAAAATTCAGCCGATTTTTTTAAATTGCATCATTATATTGCAAAAATTTCAATACATTGTTGATAGTACGGTATCACGGTTATCATTCATTTAATTTTATTAGGTAGTTATTAATTACCTTACCTCATTTGAACTTTGGTGTTTGGTCACGGAAGAAGGATGTTCAAAGTTCAATTGATACCGAGATACAATGGAATTAGAGGCATTCAATTTTATCATATCGTTGACTTTCTTTGGTGCATAAGTACTGAGAAAAACATAACCATACTGTTTCTAATACCCGTTTTCACTTAGACTAGGCGATAGGCGATAAGCGATAGGCTAAATCGTAGCGCACTGATGGATTTTCAACGTAACAACGTTGAAAATACAATATTGCAGACAGTTCGAGTGAATTGGTTTCTAGGCAAGCGTCCCCCAACATAGGCCGGATCATAACCTCACAAATGAAAATGGGTTTCGCACAAAAGGGCTTAGTGTTTCTCACATTTGCGAAGGACCGGTTGGAGTATATGTAACGGGGCACTGAGGAAAAAAGACTTAGAAAATTATTGCAAAACATTTTTTTTTGTAAATTGTTTATAGATGCAAGAGCGAGCGAAGTGAGCTCGGGACTTGGGGCACCCCGACATTAGGTTAGGTTACTTTAAACCCTGCAGACAGAAGTCTACGTCGGCGAAAGGCTACGTCGACTTTTTCATAGTGCCCCGTTTCGTATCCACTGACCGAAGGACCTACAGCTCAGTGTTTAGCATTTGAATTATTTTTAATAAACAATAATTATAGCCACAGTAGAAGACTTTTACGCATTTAGGTTTGTAGGTATAGATCAACGCGGAGGTTCAGAATTGGTAATCCAAACACGTGCTACAATTAATAAATCACGCATTGACAGCATGATTACACTGCAACATGATGATGACATCAAAGACTGAAGGATTAGGCCTGTCTTATCTCTTATCGGTGTTATCGCCCGCCGTCAACTACTACCGAGATTGGTGTCTGGCTCATATCAGCGTCATACCGTTGAAATAATCCACCTGCCACACGGACACTCATGAAAACGTCTAGCGAATGATGAGACATTTATTTTTTGAATGGGATATACAAGATGTAACACAATAAACGCAAGACCGTGTGGTCTCTCAGACCATGAAACTGAACAACTTTTGTTCTCGTAGAACAAAAGTTAAAAATTGTACATTTTATAGAAACTGACGCGATCACCCGATCAACATGTATGGTAAAACTAAATAAAAAGTGGTCCAGTTTCATGGTCTGAGACTGCATACGAGAAATCTTGCGTTTATTATGTGACACCCTGTCTATATTATTTTATCCTATCTTGTGTCCCACTGTTGGGCAAAGGCGTCCCCTTTTTCCTTCCAAACCCCTCTTTCTTGTCCGATGTCTGGCCATGTTTGCACCGCAAACTAAATAGACAGAGCGTCACATCACCTTCGCCGCGGTCGTCCTTGGCTGCGATTTCCTGCAGCAGTCGTCCCGTGACTTCTACGTAGCCAGCCCAGCAATAACTTATTTTATTTATTTATTTAGTAGGTACAGCTTTAGCCGTTATAATAAATTAAGTTAATTCCATCACTCTGTCAGATCACATCACAGAACCGCAAACATTCTAATATTATCGTCTTCCATTCATCACCACAAAAAACCAATTAAGGATTGGTCTCCACGAGCTAGTTATGCCCAGTCAACAACATACGCGGTATAGGGGAGGTCGAACGAGAAACAAAGTAACAAAATGGAACATTCAACAATTTAATCACGTTCTTACACATTTCTTGTTTCTCTTGTATAATTCAAACACCGCTTTTTCTTATTTGATAAAAATTACGTGAACAATTCGAGTAATGGAATTCGTGTATTAATAATTCTGAACATAATTTAATTAAAGCTCAAGGCTCTTTTTTTTGTATTTAGGAATTTTTATTTGCGCATTGATCTGTATTTATACGGTCTATATTAATTGCTCCTTTTGTCTGTGGCAATGTCAACCAGGCGGTTTTATGACCTTTTTGACTAGCAACACGTATAAAAGAGAACTATTGAATTTTCAGCACTCTACTTAGCGCCGAGAACTTGAAGAAAAGTTTAAAGTCCGTCAGCGCGCTTTTATTTTTGCATTTTTTAATTGTGGCCTATTGTGATTAGGGAAAATAAATGAGAATCAATATCATTTAGGTATGCTGAAAATAATAATTTCTCAACTCAGTAAAATTAATAAATATCCATGATATTACTGAATTAAGATTAATATATTGCATATATTTCATCATACTCTAATGATTCAGCACATAAACAGTGGACGTTATCATTTTTCCGGATACCTACTTCATTATTATTGGGAAGTCTGGAAAACAAACCTTGAGCTGCCAATCACAAACTACTTATTGTAACATCATAGCATAGAGACTTAATTATAATGGCCACCTACCTACAGTTGTCAATCCAAGGTACTTCTAAGCGATTCTATTTTTATTTTTTATTCTATTTCATATTACGGCAAGCATACTTATGTCGCCCATTCTGCAAATATCAAAAGTGAATTCGAAACCTATGCATGTTAGGAAGGATAACACAAACAGATTTGACTTTCTTTAACAATGTTGAAAAACAATCAACCACCTATTGAAAATCAATGAACTATCAACTGATGAATTTATTTTCTCGCACCATCACGATAACTTTCGTTGATCAACAAGTTAAGAAATTATCGAAATCACTATGATAAAATATGAGTCGTTTATTACAATTTTATTTGGTCTAATGTTCAAGGTAGGGCTCAAATGATTTGCTTTCTATGCCAGAAATAAATAAGTAGGATTGTAGGTACCTACTAGCCTACTAGGTGTTACAGCAAAGTTGTCTTATACTGTACCTTGAACTAGTTAGTTCGAGATACACTATAAAGACAACTTCCTACATAAATGAAGAACTTGAAAGGAACTTGTCAAAGGATTTTCCTTGATATGCTATCTCATGCAGTTGATTTTGAACCATTTGCTTGAAAGCAAATGGTTCACAAGATTACCAGTCTGTTATTGTCTCTTCTCATACAGAGAAGGCAATGGGGCATTGATACCACGCTTGCTCAAAGCGGTTTGGTGATTTTAAGTATTAATTTAAACATA
This sequence comes from Noctua fimbriata, assembly GCA_905163415.1. NCBI lineage: Eukaryota > Metazoa > Arthropoda > Insecta > Lepidoptera > Noctuidae > Noctua > Noctua fimbriata. Next base: position 7,994,708 of record LR990922.1, on the reverse strand, counting down.
TTAAGTAGCTGTTTACTTATAACATTGGCACGATGATGAAATACATTAGGCTGAATGCGGCGGGGTGTGATAAGGGGCAACCGGCGCAAACCGGCCGCAGCGGCCTGTCCGCATGCCCCCGGCGGACTTTGCGATACGGACAAGTAAACACGTCTACTTTGACGACACGTGAACCAACACAATCATGCTTTGCTACAGTGCTATTAAGACATAATTTGGCCATCGCCTGCCCCAAATCAGTAGATCTAAGCATTTAACATCGGGTGATGGAATTTTAGAATACGAAGCGGTCACGATTTCTTGGTATTTGGATAAAGACATCCTCATTGAGAGAGTACTGCGTTGATTTCGTTAAAAACATGTCATTATCTCTGTCCAGCTTTGAAAACAACAGCTGCTCAAGACTGTGTCAGGTTTTAAAGAATTGTTTGTTCTTTCTCCTTATTTTCTTTGTTTTTTTGCACTTTGAAAGTGAAATTTTGTAAATATTCATGGCGCCTATAAAAATACCAATGACCACGACTCTACGTTTATTTTTTTAGAGTGCAAAGCTTACTTTTCTGCTGGCTGGGATTGATGATCTTGTAAGTCAAAACTGGTCATATAAGTTTATTTTTAAGGAAAACTGTACCAAAACAAATTTTCGATAGCATTATGTTAGCTGTTGACAAACTAAAGTGCCCTACTCTGGAGCAGTATTCAAACTACTGTAGATAGCCTTGAATTCAAAGTGCTTTCTGGGGTCCTTGCCACCACAGATGGCCGGAAGTTCACGCTTAGATAAGCCTAGTTCATTAATCTGTAGGACACGCAGTACCTAACTGCGCTAGTACCTACCCAGTTTCATAGAATTACTTTAGATTCAACCCACGACAAGTTTAGTTGAGTTAAATAACCTGAGTAACAATTATTTAAAGATTGCCCATAATTAAACTAGCGACACGCCCCGGATTCCCACGGGTGCAATACACATATTAACCTTCCTTGAAACTATTGCTGAAAGCTGCATTCAAATGCGTTGCGTAGCTTAATAAAAGATCTAAGCGTATAAACAGCGGGAGCGATTTTGTTTTATACTATGTAAAGATGAGAAATCTTACAATTTAAACAATAGCTGTGGAAAAATATGGACATCTTTTCAGCGTCTGGAAATAATAATGTTATCGATAGTGAATGATATTCCAAATAAAATGACCTCGCATTATTGTATTGTGTCATTTTTATATCACATATAAACTGAACATAAAACGACCACCTAAATATTTAACGCAGATAATAAAAAAGTACAATCTGCCCTCAATAGCATAACTTTTTTATTTTTCCCGAAAATACATAAATCCCGCGTAAAGAAGATTTAATGTAGCTATTAATCATTGCACAGGCACACGTCGGTATCGTGGCATGATACGTATATTTTTATTAAGTCCTCCATAAACTTTAGCACTGAGTCTGAGTTAGCGTTGAAGACGACAGCGCTGATAAGCGAACCGGCTGTAACCGGCGCACGCGCCGCGCGCCGGCCGCAGGGGGCCGAGCGACTCACACGCGCCCGTCACGGACGTGTACACACTTATTGAGCACACGCACACCACCACACACTACCACTGATAACATTATCATTCGTTTGAACAAGTATTCAATGACGCACAGTTTTGCAGTGTATTTGCTCACGGTGTGCCAACGGAGAATTTGGTGCTTTGTCACGTTGCTTATTGTTGCACAACAAATATGCTACCAGATTGTTTCAGGAAATTTATTTTTTATTATGTTTTGGTTTCGCACCTACATTCTACCAAAAAGTTGGCAAGGGCTTAAGTTTCGGTTAGCCAACAAGCCTATGAGTCCAACCCTTGTCTACTGGATTTCTGAAAGATAAGCACAAGGCACATGTGCAAGAACAAATAATTACATACATCATTAAAAACCCTAATTAAAGGCAGAAGAGTAAAACTACTGCTTAATGGTTGCCAAACATTAACCAAACTTTTCAATTTATTTTCACATCGGAAAACTCGGCAACGTGGCTGCCTTTCGAAATTAGGTTGCAAAGCAATGCTTCAAAAACTTTCGCTATTTAACTAATGTGTAGTTACCTAATGGCATATCTGTCATAGGTAGAAATTGTAATCTTCCCATCTAAGTTGCCACAGGTGTAATGTTAGAACGTAGTGCCCTAATCAGTAATTCAGCTAGCCAATCACGTGATTAGATAAGCCGAGCACGATGCAACCGGCTCCATGGGCCACCTTCATCACTGCCGAGCCACGCGTACGCGTGAAACACTAAGTCATACCTCACCTCAAATTTTCCCGATGACCTAGCTGATAATATCCTTATCAGACAGCTAGATATATCTGTCTGGCGGATTTGAATCAGAAATGGTGTTATTATCTGAAATACCAACTTTCAGGTATAAAGGTCTTTTTTACGACGCAATTGCAGCTGCAACATCGATAACTTTAAAATACATTTGGCACGCCTCGTCACTGAAATCTGGTGGTACCTAATCGATGTTAATTTCTCGCATGATAATTATGTAACGCCACACCATACGACTAGTGCAAAGCTGATTATTACCAAGAAATTTCTTCACGATTATACCTCGAGTAAAAATTACCTGACCAGGTAATTTACCCCGGAAATCCGCGATAGTCAAGTGCTCTTGTGATGATAGGACGGACAGGTTTTATCTTCAAACCAAATACTAACATGGTTTTTTTCTTAAACACGCTAGAATCACGGTCAAATATTTTGAAGAAATAAGCCTTCTTGTTCAATACGTGTTAAGATAAAATATAAAGATTACTCTAGAACTTTTGACTGGTATCAATTGCGAGCTACTTTTGGATAGGTTTTAGTAAGTACCTATTTTGCTGGTAGGTTACATAAATAGTCACACCTGCAGAGCTGCATAAATCACGTAATTTCCCGTAGCAAGGTACCTACTTGAGACTATCCACTTAGACCGCTCTTCAATAAAGTTATTGTTAGATTATTTCATTATTTATTACATTTTTTCTGCATATTCATAAGATAGTGAGACATTTTTTTTGTTATCTCAATCTTCTTATAAAAACACTTTTCTTTCCGAGATGTAAGTTCCGCCTAAGAAGAATACGTGATAGCCACCACGACACACAAACGCTTTGTTCTTGAAACTACTATCCTGAAGGCGATTAGTAATGAGATCGTCAATAAGAACCAGTAAGAGGTCGCCTCACACCGACACTGCGATATCAGTCACCTATTGAACCGCGGCCTATCGGACCGGTAATAACTGGACAGCAGCCGCGGCAGGCGGCTTCTGATAACGCTCCCACATACACACGATGCTACATTAGTTTAAAGATACAGACCCGCTCAAGCAAAACTAACCCTTATTGCAACGGACTTTCGGGACCAAAAAAGTTTCAAATAATTCTTAATTTATACGAAAAGGATTAACACGTCAGTTCCTCAATCCGAAAAGAAAATTTCGAAAAATGTATGGAGGTATCATGTTCGCGGGGGACTCGTCCTCTTATCAGCGCGTTGTCACTCGTAGACGTTTTATAAGTAGACGACGCGGGCGCCCGCCATCATTGTCCGTAGCGACCGCGCGGTGACCACAACTAGTTTTTTATATATTAGAATTCTCTTAGTGAACAAAACAAGTGTTTACGATGTTAGTGTTTCCGGCTTGGAGGTCGGATTTGCCCAGAGATGGATGTAGGGTGCCTCGGTGGATGCCTGCTGAGAGATTCGCACCATATTTCGCGAGACCAGTGGCTTTGCCGCCACATCCACCACAGGTGCGATATTTTTTGAATTGCTGCAAATATCAAAACATGTTTTGTCAACAAAACAAATCTTTTTTATACCGAAACAATTGTTTTATATTTAATTATTTTTCACAGTTGGAAGATGAAGATTCGTCGGGTGGTTCGTCCCCTGATAGGAATTCCGACGCAGTTGATAATGCGGAGGGTGTATGCCTGTGGCGAGGATGCGGCGCGCACTTCCCGAGCGTGGCGCGCCTCTCCGCGCACGTCGCGCGCGCACATGCGCTTGCGCACAAAGATGGACTCTTCTATTGCGGATGGAAGGGGTGTACGAGACCACAAAGAGGTTTTAATGCACGGTACGTTTCTAATTTTACATATTATACAAAAAAATGTTTTTATTTTAATTATTATTTTTTCATAACTTCGGTTTGGGAGCATTTTATTTATTAGTCTTTGTTTTTGTCTACAGGTATAAAATGCTGGTCCACGTACGAACACACACAAATGAGCGTCCACACACCTGCAACCAGTGCAACAAGAGCTTCTCCAGAGCTGAAAACTTGAAAATTCACCTCAGATCACATTCTGGAGAGAAGCCTTACGTCTGTCCTTATGAGGTAAATATATTGCTAATTTCAAATTCTCCGAAGAAAAAAACAAAAAAACCAAAAAAAAATCTAATGTAATTTACAGTGTTTTAACTTGTGTTTTTTTTTCTTCACCAGGGCTGCGGCAAAGCGTACTCTAACTCAAGCGACAGATTCAAGCACACAAGAACACATGCAGTCGAGAAACCCTACTGCTGCAAAGTCCCCGGCTGCAACAAGCGCTACACAGACCCGTCCAGCTTGAGGAAGCACGTCAAAACATACAAACATTACGCCACAGAGCAAGTCACACGGCGAGAATCATCAGACGAAGTATACAGCCCTGACACGTTCTCACCAACAAAGGAAAATGGCTCTTCGTATACTGTAATAGAACCTACATCACCGATCCACAGAGTGTACAACCCACCCGTCAGCTCTCTATCACCGACGCTACCGACGTACGCGCCGATGCTATCAGATTCCGTCCCTACAACAATGTCCTACGCTCCTATGGATCAAGTCACCTACATCAGGCCACTTGAACCTATGTACCCAGTAAGAATCCCGACAAGTGAGATGTCTTACATGGAGTACACACAAATGTATGAACATGCATACAGGAACTACTACTCCAGTACCCTCGCCTACCCAACATTGGGATCAAGTATTAATGACAAAGTATTCACATATGAGGACCAGCCTCGATTGGAAGAGGTTTCACTCAAAAAAGTGGAAGAGAGCCCCCAGATATACAGGTCAATGGACGAAGAGATGCCTTTGAACCTCATTTGCTCAAAGCGACGGGATTACACTTCTATTGAAGAACTAGTCAGACGCACAGACTTACCTTTAGATTTAAGTACTAAGAGTTAATATTTATTTTTAATAAACTTATTCATAACTGATTTTTGATTTTCATTCAATTCCATAAACAATTTGCTTTTGAGCAAAGGTGCGAAGTCTATGATAAATATTAGCATCTGTTTGGTATTGTTCATCATATTCAGCACATCTTTATCAAAGTGCAAACATTGTACATACGTGACGAGACATACAAGCAGATTATTTCGTTATCTGATGATATAATAAAACTCATGAGTTCAAAATATAAACGGAACCGAATATACATATAACGTATCGATCAACTGTGGAATATTTTTGTCAACCGGAAAAATCTGGTGACATTGTAATTTTGTATTGAGAGATAAAGTCTGATTTAGGTGACATACTATTCATACACCAAAATAACTTCCAATCAACTTTATTCAACACACTGCCATACACTTACATTGATATAATTACAAATAGTAGGTAAACAAAATAATCTATTTAAAAAAAATACCTTTTATTACTGAGAAATCAACATTACAAAGTTACAATTCGGAAATATTTTTGCGATATTTAATCATAAAATTATCCTATGTCGAACTGGAATAATCAAAAAAAAGATTGAAGAAAATAAGGAATATTTTCAATATTGATTATGGAGTATCAAAATGTCACTATGTATACTTAAGCCCTGACTAGACGGGACATGCCTTCGGCGATGGTCCCAAGAGCCGAGAGGTCCTTGCGCGCGGTATCCAACAAGTGAGCCATGCCCTTCTGCTGCAGCGAGAGGAACTGCTTCACGTCTTCTTGTGCACCTATACATGAAGAAAAAGGTAATTAAGTTCCTACATCACAACTACAAACGCTACTGCTGATGTTCCTGGGTTTGATTCCCGGGTCGGGCAAAGTGTTATTGGGTTTTTCTATCAGGAAAAGTAGCCTCGAAGTCTAAATTCGTGTCTGGTTGATGCCAATAGGCTCGCCTCCAATTACATGGGACTTAACAAAACTGGCGAAATGTCGGTGTAATGTAGTTTCACTTCTGTTACACCTTTTGGGGATTACAGATTATATTCACTAGCTTTTCCTAGCAGCTTCGCTCCCGTTATGTAAAGAAATTAACCCACGTTAAATATAGCCTATGACACTCGGGGATAATGTAGCTTCCCGTTAGTGAAAGAATTTTCGGAATCGTATCAGTAGTTTCGAAGATTACCCCCTACACACAAACTTACAAACAAATTTTACTCTGCTTACTCTGAAGGAATAAGCAGAGGTAGTGTTACATACACCCACATATCGGAAGTTATGTTTAAAGGTCTACTTAATAGGTACGAGTAGGTGGGCCTATCGCCCACCAATACACTAAGAAATTCTGGTGGAAAACCCATTAACACTGGGAAATACCAGTTAAATAATAAAGCGTCGTTTTAAAACCATGTTAAAATAGCAATTCGTTTTATATGGGCAGATAGGTGGTTGATGAATATTAATGTTAGACTGTTTTTTTTTTGTGTAGCCCATACTATCCCAAAGCTGGGCAAAGGCCTTCTCCAAGTCTTTCCATGAACTCTTGTCTCGCACCACATCGAAACTGACTGAAATTACGCTGCATTTTTTCCTGAAAACTAGCAGCCGGCCCTTTTGATGGTAAATGGCCACCGCCGTTATAAGGACTTCTGCAATATCAGGGGCATTGCAGGTACTGCCGAGTTCACTGACGGTTTACCACTTTTCACCCTTATGCCCTGAATAATAAGGTTGAAAACTGGTCGACCGTCAGTGAACGCGGTGATACGATGCCGTCCAAAAATAAAGCTGACAAGTCGCATGTGCCTGTACCCTTTGAAACCGAGACATTATATTGCTGCAGGTGGCAGAAATATGTAGGTACAATAGAAGTACAAACGCCAGCACATCAAGCTACTACAGTCTGTAAAATTTCTTTAATAGATTTTCAACTTTATCGCTAAAGCATTAGATTCAAGGTTGATTGGGAAAATTTGACAGTTTCGGGTAGCTTGATGTGCTGGCGTCTGTACTTCCCCAGACAAAGACTGAATTCCTTATCTACTGATTGTAGAGGAAACAGCAAAAGAACAACAAAGTATAAATTAATCACGCTATCTTCAATGGCGGGTTAAATAAAACTTCATAGAATCTCGTAACGTATTTCCCATAAGATACTGAGTATCTTACCACCGGGTCGCTCTATGTGGAGACAGATGACTAGCTCGTGTTTTATTCTAGTATGCATACAAACATCACGGCTGTAATCGATGAAGGATTAGGCAGAGATGTTACTATAGAACTCCCAAATTTCGTCAGTTATGTTTAAGTCCCAAGTAATAGGGGGCGAGCATATTGCTATCAACCAGGTCCAAACTGTCTTGACTGAAATATTCCTGATTTTACTACACCTGGGAATCGAACTCAGGATCCCACGCTCATAGATCACGAGATCAAAAGGGCCGTAAAATGAAGAAAATATAAATGATAATATCAATCATCTTACCAGGATCCAAGTGGTAACGTTCGTGCGACGCTCCTGCGCTAGCGCTGCGCTGCAGGCGCACCGCACATAACAGCTCGTTCAGGCGACCCTAAACAAAAATATTAGTTGTTAATCAACTGCCTGCTTATAGGAGCTGAATATATGGTGTTAAATTGTCAAACCTAAGCATTTACTTTTAATTATTAAACATCTTAAATTCTCTGACAGACAACGATCAGTCTTGAAAATTTGCAAAAAAAAAAAGTCCGTATAAAATAGAGGTAACCACTCTAATAAGGGTAGATTTTTGAAAAAACTGACCCTTAATGATGTTAACATAATCAGCCTATAATGTTCCCAGATGTATGATGTGATGTAGTAGACAGCGTCTATGATCAAATTAGCGATCACTAGCACCGACAGCGGAGTCGTTCCAAAACATTTATGTAGCATAGAATAATCAGCGTATAATGTTCCCACTGCTGGGACACACGGCTTCCTCTCTATGAGAGGGAATGGGCTATAATCCACCACGCCGGCCCAGTGCGAGTTGGTAGATGCCACAGGTCTTCGAATTTTTGGTTCTAGGACATGCCGGTTCCCTCACGATGTTTTCCTTCACCGTTTTTGCGAACAGTGGTGATGAAATAAATTACACAAAGTAATCCGCCTGTCTGGGTTCGAACCCACGACTTACTTTTCTTAAGTCGGTGCCGCCACCGCTGCTCTGTATAGCTGTTAAATATGAGTTCAAAATTTGCATGGAAGTTAGCCATTTTTGCCAATGAAAAATCCCTTCGGGCGTCGTTATCCACTAAAAAGGTAACACAAAGGAAAAATATACTTGACAACAAGTCACGCGTATAACGCTAATTTATATCAAAAGACAGTGCATGTCAATTTTTTATCTCGAATAGATCTAACGTCTAAGCACCAAAGTGCTGATATATAGTTAGTGTCACTCTATGTCTACAATTCCACACCAGTATCATGCATGATTTGTTTAGATACAACAGTATACCAGTGCGTGATAGGGATGTGTTCGTGTCGTGCCATGACGATACCTGCTCGTCTACCTCCATCCAAGCATTACTAAATACCGATTATTTAATGATAAATTAATCATGTGGTGATTGCGGTTTGCACCGCACGTTCGCAATGAATCGTACATAATAACTAGTTATAACTAGATTTATAGATTGGTCATTTTTTGGTTATTACCAATTTTATTACCAGAGCCCATTGAACAAAGGATATCTATAAAATGTATTGTGATTAGGTATAGCGTATTGTTGTCTAGGTAAAATAAGGATATAAAATCATCATCTTACAAACAGATCTCTACACATTTAAACTCAACTCTTACCAGGTAGACAGACTGGCAACTAGAGACAAATCATATTGTCCAAATTTAAAAGAATCTTAAAAATAAATCTATACAAATACATAAAATTGAAGTGTGCTTGTAATTTCAAAATAGCAACTTTTTACTGAATGCATATGAAAGTATATATACGGTACATATTACGGTTTGTTTTGTACGTATTTCCTTGCAAATAAACATATTTGATTTGATTTGAATTATTAAAAATAAAAATAAAAAATGTCTGTATGTTTGTTTCAGCTAATCTCCTAAAGAGCTGGACCGATTTTGACGGGACTTTTACTAGCAGATAGCTGATGATATAAGGAGTAACTTACGCTTTAAAAAAAAAAAGATTACAGTTTCGTGCAAAAACATTAAAACCCTTGAAATTGTTAACAAAATCCGATTCAAACAGGGAAGTCATATTTTTATAATAATTTCACGCGGACAAAGATCGCGCGGCACAGCTAGAAATTGATATATTTTGTGAATGTGGTGCATGGACAGCCTAAACACTAATTTCAAGAGTCCAGTAATTTGGCTAAGTAAAATGTACAGCCCCCATTCTAATGTTAAATGTTGCTGACTGAAAGTATTCAGTTGCTAGAAAACATGAAGTGAGGAAGCCAGTTATTTTTCCACTGAGGGCAAATAACTTTTTAGTATAATATAATAGGTTACTTATAATAAGTTAGGGTTAGGCAGATGTGTACCTAATAGTACACCCATATTTCGCCAGTTATGTTTAAATTCCATGTAAAGGGGGCGAGCCTATTGCCATCAACCGGGCACGAATCCAGACGCCGTGGCTGCTGAGCTGAAATTCCTGATGGAAAAACCAAATAACACTTTGCCCGACCCGGGAGTCGAACCCAGGGCGAGGCAGTTTTTTAGTACAGTATTAGAAATTATGTAATCCAAATATTCTTCATTATCACTTATCCGGTAAAGTCACTCTTTGGCACCGTGTAAATATAATAATTACGCTGTTTTCCCTAATCATTGCAAATGTACAAAATGATAAATGAAAATTTATTGTTTTGTCAGCGCCATTTGTCAAATACACATAGATTCTAATCAGTTTATAGCACACAGTACCTTGTCATTATACAAAAGAACAATGATTTGTAGATTATATTATAAAGATTTATTGAAGACAGAAGTACAAATTGATGAAAGGGGTGCCCAGAGGGTTTTAAAGCAATCATATCCAGCATGAAAACTTGGTGGTTGTGAGCTGTGTCGGTGGGAGTGATGAGAGAGCGTCAGAATTATAGAAAAGTTTCATATCAGAAAATTGCGGGCAGGAGCTTTTCAAATTTCAATAAACAACATAAAATTATATTTAAAATTTAAGAAACCCCCATCGCAACAAAGAAAAGCAAAAAAGCATAAGAAAATTCAATAAAATGGCTGAGCCGGTTTTAATAAAACATGTCTAATTCTAATATACACATCATCCCCTTTCATTTGATACCCCAGTTGGGTATATTTAAAAACATTCCCTTATTCATCACCACTTCCATGTTTAAAATGGTTGAACTGATTTTGATAATACAAGTCTAATTGTAATATACACATCGTTCGCTTTCATTTGATACCCCACTTGGGTATACAGGGTGTAAACAGACCCTTCACACAGCCGTAAATTAATCAAGCATTCTGTACATCAAACTAAGTAACTTTACGCAAAAATTATTGCTGGGAATACGCGATACTTATTTTCCACTATGAACTTGACTATTTAAGTTAAGTAACGACTTTTTGAATTAGAAATTTTGATGGCTATTGGCTAATTAGGAAAAGTGTTAGGAATCTGAATTGAAACTAATATTAAGTAAAATTATATCGAAACTATTGAATTTTGATGTTCGTTTCTGTGCCGGCATCATACGTCACGACCTCTACGAAACAAATTCATTATACAATTTTTCTCTTTCTCGGTGGAATTCCACTACGAAACGAAACATTATTTTGAAAAAGATTCAATACAAAAAAAAAAAAAATTACGAATTCTATAAATAGGAAACAAGTCCTCCAGAAATGCACCTGTTTTTCGAGACCACCTTATTTAATCAGACTATTAAGTGAAGTCTTATTACTCATCTTTGTTATTTGTTGGCCTTATGAGGAATAAACATTAACGGCCTTATCATAATGTACCGATAATTATCACCATTATTACTGAATTTAGATATTTCTAAACCCCCAATCGCGATATTAAATGCGTTGTTAATGACCAAGCAAAAAAAGCAGCCAGTTTTACCTGTCTAATCTAAAAATAAAAGGAGATTTGACATCACTGATACCTCGTATCTTGGTTACACTCTTTTCCTGCATGATAATCAAACCAACGCTTGATCCAAAGTTACATTCTAAACTAGTAATATCTGGTGCTGATGGAATTTCATAAGACTCTTAAAGATACTATTATATGATTCAAAGATAGCAGTCATAATTGTTATTTTATAGCATACATATAGCACAGAGCAATCTCATTGTTATGAATGCTTTATTTGTTCTAAAAGTACATGCTCCTATTTGAAAAAAGAATGCATTGAAGCTAAAAATCCAAGCTAGGTAACATAATAAATAAGTACGCCATAGAGCAACCTCATTGTTTTTCTTTGCTGGTGTTAATTATTAGTTTATCAACAACAGCGTAACACCGATATATCTACTAGTGTTATAACACTGTCTGGTGTCTGGAGATAACGCGATAGTCACTGATAAGCGACCACGCGTAGGACGAGTGCTCCAAACATTTGGGCAGACAAGGTCGTTCTATACTAAAATTAACTTTGCACTGCTGGCTTATCAAAATACAGTCTGATCCTGTGTGATAAGTTACATCGTACTTATAGATGTGAAACAAAATCACATGGAAAAACAATGTAACTTATTTGGTGTGGGTGGGTTGGGTACATTGGATCCATTGGGTTTGATGCGCTTCTGTTTTTATGGCGCAATTTTATTATCTTTCATCGAATATCAATCAAGTCGAATGTATCTAGCTAGTCAAAATAGACTGTTTAAGAGATAAAAATCAGGCAAAATTTTAATGGGGCCTCACAGTTTTATGTAAGAGTTATATTATTAAATCAACACCAAGATTTTTATCATAGCAGAACACAAGACATGTAGGCTCCACAAATAGGCGCGATACTTACGGCTTAGTACTACTTATCAATTCCTCCTAGGATATTTTAGGCATATTCTTTACTTACAAGTACTAATATAAGGTGTAAATGGACCCTCCATGAAGCAGCCAACAAAGCTTGTACATCCATACGCAAAAAGATTGCAGGAAACGAAAGGATATCTTACGGTATGGAAAAGTATTAAGAAATTAAATCTTAGGTACTCTTATCAAACTAGTTCGAGGTGCGACCTCGTCTGTACGAATAAAATCTATTTACAGGCAAACCTGTGTTTGGCCTCATGAGGGAAACCTGTGGTTAATTGGCCAAAGAGATTTATGATAGTATGGAGAGGTTTTCAAGAAGGCATACGGGATTTCAGTTTAGTAGGAAGTCAGCACTATATACAGGGTGTAAACAGACCCTTCACACTAAGTAACTTTACGCAAAAATTATTGCTGGGAATCGACTTTTTTTTTGGGGAGAAAAATCACTTTTTACGGTAGGCCTCGATGGAAAGCACTCAAAGCATTGTGCTGATGGATGGATTGAATAGTACGGGGTCCGTGGAGGTGTGTAAAGTAAAAATCTTACATTAAAAATATGTATTTAAAAAAAACTTGTGAAAAAGTTGGAACTTTGACCCCCAATATCTCCGTTACTAGAAGGTTTCGTCCCAGGTTTGGTATAGAACAAAAAAAATATCGCAAAGACGGGGATACCAAGTGCCTTTCGGCTATGTTAAGGGTCTATTTACACCCTTTATTAAATACGATAAGATGACTATGGTGTCAACTGCCTGTTTAGGTTGTTTATGGGAAGATGCTTCATTCGGCACGTTATCTAACTGAGCCTGAACTGTATATGTTGGCACAATCTGAAATGACGGGAGTAATCGAAATACTACTTTAAATTTTTATAGTATTTTACATTAAATTCAAAAATTTACAGCTGGCCTAAGGAAATCGTGATCTAACTTATAATCTGTTCATAAAACGATAAAGACTGACGTGAAAAATGTCGCATCAACGATATGATAAGGGCAGCGAAATTAACACAAAGGGCAGGTGACAATGTCCAGCACACGTAGCGTGACTACCGTAGAAACGGGTTTTGTCGACGGAAGAATCGACGGTCATGCTACGCGTGTGCGACTAAGTCCAAAAGCGATCAAAGGTTTCGTCAGGGGCTTGTACTTTGCACTTGCATTATGAACTTTCGTGAAAACCGATATCACATACGTTACGATCTGGACATAAAATGCATCAAAGGTTAAAATGAATCGATCCAACGATGTTACATTTCGGCTCTCGGCATCTTTAATTCGTTTACAGAATAATTCAAAACGGAACTGAAAGGAGCATAATAAGCACTAAAATGAACTGTTCCAGTGAATTGCACCTACTACAGTCTGTCTCTGCACCACTAATAGGTTTCTAGTGGAAAATGCCTATGGAATTAAATCCGCATCTAAATATAAGTGTGCTTGAAAAAAAAATTACTTACATTATAAAGCGGCGGTGCAGCGAGCTGTGACGTCAGTTCATGCAGACGCGCTCGGGCGGCTTCCTCTTCAGGACTCAGCGCGGCCCCCACACGACCCACCACTTCCCGTCGGGCTACCACCTGAGATACAAATGTTACGTTAGAAGGGCTTGGCTGTAGCCAACATTAATCATCATTCAGTTTAACGTAGCGCTACTACCGTCAGTTTGGAAATAATATCTGATTGTGTGATTCACTCATTAATATTTGTTCTCAAGAACAATGCAAATAAATAAGATCATCATATATAAATAACGGCACAAATAACACGAAAACTAACTGGCGACAATCGTAACACCAAAATATAGCATCCAGCCAGTTATGTTTTAAGTCGTATTACATGCAACTTAAAACATAACTGGCGAAATGTGCGTGTCCTGTCCTATTAGGTACACCTCTGCCTAACCCTTCGGGAATTACAGGCCTTATGTAAAGTATGTCTAAGATGACGTATACCTGCAACAAGGTGTGCCTGCGGGCATGCAAGCGCGCGGCCAGCTGCGCCAGGCGCGCGCTGGCGGCGGCGCGGCGCGTGCGCAGGGCGGCCAGCTCGCCCGCCGCGCGCACCAGCCACTGCGCCTGCAGCTTGGCTTGCTCCGACTGACAACGGCTGCGGAACTTTATCTAAACAAAAACATAGACCACAAATGACATTATTTTTCTGCTTAGCGTTTCGATGGCAATCTAAATTGAGTCGACCCAGAACTGGGCCACGAATTTGGCGCCATCTAGGGAATGCAATCCCGCATGATAAGTTTAACCCAGGTATTTGCGGGATCCCGCAGGGTGCTAAAAGTTTGTTTGTTTGAATCTCTTGAACTAGCAGTCGTGTTTAACAAAATCTTTTAGCATTAGATAGCCTAATTCTTGATTAAGTTTATGGGCTATTTAACATCACGATACGACCCTTAGCAACCGAGAACAGCAGGGGAAAGCACGAGGCACAGCAAATAATATAAGAAAGCTGAAGAGTATGAGAGTATGTTTGTTTGAACGATTTAATCTCTATAAATCCCAGTCGGATTTGAACAATTCTTTTAGACGATTTTCTGATATTTGCAAATGAATTTTTAGTCACTTTTACTCCCGTGAAAGTGGTTTTCTTGAACATTTTCTTGTCCAGTTATCTGTGAAAAAGTATCACCGAATTTTTAGACTTAGATTGCTTTGAAATTGTCAAAAGCAATCAGTCAAAAAATAGGTAATTCAGAAATAATTAAAGAAAATAGGAAATTTAAAAAAAAAATTGAAATACGCACGTATTTAAATTTTTCATCGATAACAATGAACATATAACAGACAAAATTGGCGTTTAATGAATACACACAGTTTACACTATTACGCCGCAATATAAATTCGTCGAATTTCAAGTTATTTATAAACGAAAAAAAAGCCGCTCATGATTTTTTATTTTATTTCTTTTGGAATATTTTCCAAAAGAAATAAAATAAAAAATCATGAGCGGCTTTTTTTTTCACTACTCATCTAGAAACTCAATAAAAAAAGGTCCCATGAAAATTCGACTACTGTAAACTTCGCCATACGCTACGCTATGCTATACTATGCTAATCCCAATCCGAGGAGATGCCGTTACGGTGCTATGGAGTTTCGAGTTTCATAAAAAGAATGGTGAATGGCCAGAGTTGAGTCGATGCAGTTTTTTATGTGTACGTTGAGTTTAAAATAGATAAAAGTAATGGCCGATCCTTTGAACATTTTGGAATAAGAACCAGAGAACCTGCGTGCTGTGATTGAATGATTGTCGGGAAGGCACTGTTGGTAAACATTTGCACACATTATCTAGAGTTATTGTTTTGTAAAATGATCACCACAAAAAGTGTCTAGGAACTCATTTAAACATAGATTTATATTGTTATTGTTACCTCAGAAAATCCAATAATAGGCACAGGTATGTAGTTTTCAGGATCGGGATTGTCAGCCTGCGCTTGCTTCCATAGTCGCATGTCCATACCTGAAATAAAAGTAATACTGAAAAACCATAAAGCATTTATAGCAATCGTTAAAGAAATCAAACAATGATCCGAAACTTTGTTACTAATTGACGATATTACCATTTGAAAGGAATATCAACTTCACACACATGAAAATTGAGAAATAAATAAAATTTCAAAATTAATTTACGGACAAACAGTGTGTGGATGGCTATAGGATTAGAGGAAGACCAAAGAAACGATGGATGGACTGTGTGGAGAATGATATGGGAAGAAAGGAAGTGTCTGATGAGATGACGTGTAATAGAGAAGTATGGAAGAAGCGGGCATGCTGCGCAGATCCCAAATAAATTGGGATAAGGGCAGGAGAATGATGATGATTTTCGGACAAACGTTGCATAGCCTGGGACCCTGGGTCTACCACCAAGAAATTTTGCACAAGAAGATTCTTATCTAACAAAAGTGAGCACTAAAGAACGAATTTCAAAATTCAACCAGGGGATGGAAATCCGGATGGAAGTTTGTCAAGTTAGAAACATGAAAGTTGTTTATACGTCTGATAATAAGTAAAAGAGAGTTATGCCGTTGTTCCTCCTTAGAAATTGTCGATGGAAAATCTCATCGAGCACATGGCTTGTGTCATAATCATGTGGAAGTTATACCGGAAACTAAACTTCATGGGTCTTTCGCTTACCAGGCGGCGCGGTCTGCAGGTACTGCGCCAACATCTGCGGCGAGGGCGCGTTGACGGCCGACACGGAGACGCAGGCGGCGCCGGCCAGAGCGTTGCGCGCGTTGCCCGCGTTCAGGAACGCGCCCAGCTCCGCCGCGGATATGTGCGTGCCGCCCGCGCCCTTGTCCACTACGAATATCACCACCTAGTAGGATAACATCATTCTTAAAGTTGTGCCAATATTCCTCGTGTGAAAAGGCAACAACAGTGCACAATCATTCCACATTTCAAAGTTATGTTTGACCGTGCACAAACCCAGACTCGGGTTTTATTATATTCGCTTCGCTCCATGTCTTCTTTTATAACGACAACAACATACATTTATTTCCAGGCAACTTTGGCCTTTAGATACATACCTTACTGACTAACATAGATATGATAAAATACAAATTGTATTAGTAAAAAGCACCATAGTAGTGTGTTTATACAACATGATTGTGTTTCAGGTATCATGTCCGAAGACGAGTCCAGAATCAGACCTGATATTTGATAAAAGCCAATAATACAGGATGATCCGGGAATGAATTAGACAGGAATCGAGCAAATCGGTTCACACAGCAGTTTACTAAATACTGGTAACATATTCAATCAATAAATAGAAAATTACACGCACCTGAGTCTTGTTATCAGAGACAGCTTTAACACATTCTATATTGACAGCCAAGTTGGGTTTACTGCCTAACAAACTATGCAGAGACGTCATCAAGGCTTGCTGGTTGTTTCTTAAAAAAAATCACAAATATTTGTCAAGTTTTTAATACAGTTACAGGGTGATGTTTTTAAGATACTTACTGCAAATAGGAAAACTCGGTAAACATTAACAGGACGAATCTATAAGGGTTCTGTTTTTTGCCATTTGGCTATGGAACCCTAAAAAATGAACATGAAAGAAACACATACATCATACCAAGAAAGTTTAAACAATATTTGACTATGGGAGGTTCTTTTTTAACATGCTATATGGGTATTTTTTCATCATATCGTATTATGCTTGCACACTCTCAAATTATAATATCTTAGCCTATAAATTCTCAACTTTAAACTCTACTTAAAGCTGGGTTCAACAGCCAAAGAAATGTTTTAAATCAGGCGAGATTTGCGCCTGAGTACCATTCTATAATATGGACCTTATAGTTCTACTTTCTAGCCTAGAGCAAACCCGACTTAATATTATTAAAATCTGCCTGTAAACGCGTACTTGATATCCTGTTCAGCCTTGTTGAACAACATGGCGACATGTCCGTCCTTATCCTCGCGCCCGCCGAGCCGTGAGTAGCCCACCGCTTTGAACCTGCACAGCGGGTTCTGTTCGTTCAGTTCCAGAGCAGGCGCGTTGCGACTGTAGTAGGCTTGCCCTGTAAAAATAATTGGTATATGTGCATCAGTATTTTACAAAGTGACTGTTTTGTATATTTTTTTGGTGTCTGCAACTAGTCAAAAGCGCGTATTTTGCGTACGTGCCAACCCACACTCTCAGAAAGTGTAAAAATATCCTATAATGGGTGTAAAAGTACCTTTATCGAAGCCGAAAGGCACTTGTCCTCCCCGTCATAGCGACCATTTTTATTCTCGACCATACCTGGGAACCTTCTAGTTACTGACATATTGGGGTTGGGGGTCAAAGTTCCAACTTTTTCACATGTTTTTTTTTATGCTCCCGTACTATTCAATGCATCCGTCAGCTCAATGTTTTGATTGCATTACATTGAGTCCTACCGTAAAACGTGATTTTGCACCCCAAAAAAAGTTTCCCAAGCAATATTTTTTGCATAAAGTGACTTGGTTACTTTAGTTAGATGTACAGAATGCTTGGTTGAAGGCTTCGTGAAGGGTCCGTTAACATCTTGTTGTTGTTGAGAAATGTTGAAATTTTTACCGACGCGAAAACGCCTATTACGTACTCAGTACATAATTCTGAACACCCCATATAAAAAAAAATCATCGGAAATAAAAAAAAAAAAACAGCTGCGGCCTACAAAAGTGCAATACCTACACGGTAAAAATGTATGAAACAGCTGATATTTTTAAATTACCGATGAAAATTTTTCGATGTAGGGGGGTGTAGGTGATGTACTGAATCACGTGGTAACCGTTTTCGCGTCGGTGTCCCTTCCACCCTGTATAATACAAAGTCACTTTTCGTGTAAAGTGTGACTGGGTTGTTCGTTGTTCTCCTAAAATACTACGGATTTAGATGTAATTTTCACCATCATTTAAACAAATTTATTTTGCTATTTAAACCCAGCCAACTATCATTTTCATGAGTAAATATTGCTTCACAGTTACTCTTCTCTTATAATGGCGAATACCTTCACGATCGTGATCCAGACACCAAATAAGAAATGGCTCTAAATTGAATGCATTTTTTTTTAAATGGTTTAAATAATTATTAATAAATAGATTGTCACAGACTAGAGGAATAACTGATGACAGCATCAACGTTACGAGGAAGCTCTACATATAAAGTGGAACTTTTTCAGAACTCAAAGTGCCATGTTAACATCTGCATCCTGTAACTAGACTTACCAGTGCCCCACTGTGCTTGAATGAGGTTCCACTTGGCAAGCACTTGGTCCCTCTCATCCCCGAACACGCAACAGTTGAACACTGCTGCCACCAGTGCCTCGTGAGCTGATGACGGACCTTGCTGCTGCTGTTGCTGTTGTTGTTGCTGCTGCTGCTGTGAACAGAGCAGGATTAAACAGTGAGCCCTTGAGTAAAAGATCATCCTGGGTGTTTCAACATGCATAGCAGTGGCAAAGGTTTCATACAACTCGATTCCAACCGGATTCCCTTTGAAAAATGGCACAGTCAGTATTCTATGGATAAATAATATAATCACATTAAAGATATCTACTCCGGCTCCTTCTTATAAAAATTGACCCTTCGCTACTGATGCATAGGTATGGTTCAAGAGGTAGAACTATGGGTAAATAGCATTATGCTTTATCACCCTAATGTTCACAGTGTTGGAAACCACGTAGGACTCCGCAGGAGGCGTGTTTTTTGAGAGGAAGTTGATCCTAATCCACCACAAGAGCCCAGTTAAGTATTGGTGGGTGTCACATGTTTTTGAAGGTCCTGGTCTTAGAATTGCCTGTTTTTCCTTCGCCCTTTTGAGAGCAATGGTAATGCATTAATTAACACTAAGTATAGTGCCCATCCAGGTGCGAAACTGCCACCTACAAGTCGCAAGTCACTGCCATTACCAGCAGACCACCAGCTGCCTGCCTAAGTCATCAGTAAATCTGCAATTATTAAAATAAATACCTGTCCAAACTGTGGTGCAGATCCAAGGACATTGCCAAAACCAGTAAAACCAGTGTTTGGTTTGGTTCCAAATGGCTGGCCAAAACTGCTACTAGTACCAAATGGAGAGCCAAATGTATTGGCACCACCAAGAGTGTTAGTACCAAACGTTGGTGCAGCACTGCCAAATGTAGGTGCGCCGAATGCTGGTGCAGTACCAAATGTGTTAGTGCCGAATGAGGTATTACCGAAACCTAAAAAAAGAAAAAAAAAATTGTTGTCAGCACATTCTTACTAAGACAAGTAAGGCACATATCTCACCACCGGTGATTAACGTGAAGCGAGTGTAGCTAGCAAATAAAAAGTTGTTTATTAGACAGAGTTCTCCCGGCCAGGGTGTGAATGACGAGACAGCAGCCCACAAGCTTCTGCACTGGCCAGAGGTTGCCTCATACAGGACAAAGTACTTCGGTAACCCAGGTACTCTCCGCGAGATTGTCAGCAACACCAAGGAGCTGTTGGCATTTCAAACTTCCACCAATACGAAAAAAACGCGCTTTAGACGTGGAGTTGCGGACACCAGCCTGTTATACAAGGGTGTGAATGCAAAAAGTCAGCAATCAAGCATTAATAAGTGCATCCCCTTATTGCCACAGGACCTTCCAATCGTTTGCATGTTTTTGAGCGAGAAAATAGTAGAGGGTTAGCCACTTATTCAATGGTGGTTGGACAGGTGTCTTATAACAACAAGTCTTCAAAGTTTTACTTGCACAATAACACAAGCAAGTGGACATGGCATTAGATAGTACCTGTAGGTTTAGCAGGAGTTGCACCAAAGCCTGTCCCACCAAATAAAGAAGGGGCTGTAGAAGCAGGGGCAGTTCCTAGCACTCCAAATGGTGCAGCTGTGAAATAACACAAAAAAATAAAGAAATGTGTATTTTTATTTTCTAAAAGTTTTATACAATAAACCCATCAATCAAAATCATAAATTGGATTTTAAGGACAATCAATTGGTTATACCGATGTTTACAAATTTACCGTCAGTCAACATAGTGCTATCTCTATCTTCAAAGAAACCCTTTAATATTCTAATTAACCCTAAGCCCTTTGATTCCACAATATGATGAATTCCTTCAGAGTACATAGTGTCCTTATCCCAATTTATTTGGAGTTGGCACAGCATGTCTTCCTCTTTCAGACTTCTTTATTAGATGTCATAAATATCAAATCAAATCATCATACATCTCATTAATCACCCTTTTTAGACATTATTATTCACACAGTCTCTATAATTTCTTTCGTTACTTAAGATCCTGATCCAAACTTAAAAAAAATTGTTTAAATTACCCGTACTAGTTGCTGGTGCACCAAATGCACCAAAACCTGTAGATGTGGCCGGGGCTCCAAATCCACCGAAACCAGAAGTAGTAGTAGTTGTTGCACCACCCCCAAATGAAAAGGTAGCTGAAACATACAGTATTCTAATATTATACTATGAAATTAATTCTATCTGTCTGTTACACATCCAGAGCTCAACTGTTGAACAAATTGTAACTAAAACCCAACTATGTATGGCAACTAAAAATGTATAAAGAACACATTGATGTCCCTTTTATTCAGTTTTCGAATAACCAGAGTAACACATCATTACTAATTATGTCATGTGTTACAGATACGTGCTGTACTACAAACAGATGCAGACAAAGTCACATGCAAACATTGACCATTAGAGCCTCTGTAAAAGATGTAGTTTGATTTTTTGGTACCTAAAAACAAAACCCAACTCAGAAAGCCTGCCTTTCTGAGTTGGCATTTGTTTCATCTACCGTTTATCTACTTTCTTTCAGAAGTTCAAAATATTTTATATTAGCAGCAGTACATTAGTACAACTTGTATTTTTAATTTTAGAAAAGTAAAAGTTTTCTTCATCGCAATATTTTAACTGAGTTATAAAATTAATAAGCAAAGAACTTACGTTTTGCTGCAGCGCCGAAGGTTGCACTTTGAGAACTAGGAGTTCCAAAAGAAAAAGCCATTGTGTCTAATTATCTTTATGCACTGCGGAAAAAACTTAATTAACGCATTAGGTAGGTACGCCAAATTTATAAATTTGTTATACCTTGTACTTAGACACAGAACCTGGAAAATATAAGTAAACAATAAATTAACAAAATGAGGTTATTTTACGCTGTTACAAGTAAACATTAAATTTTTGACTCATTCAAAATTGTCAAATTGACAGATTTGACAATTTTAACGTTTCGTTTCGTGCATAAACCTGTACTCATGGAATTATTAGTTACAGTACAAACAATACGCATGGAAAAACGTTTTGGTTATTTTATGTCTTGTTCGCACAGCGGCTAGTCAAGCTATATAGGACTAGTTTATGCGGATCTTTCATTTTACGGGAAATCTATACAAAGCGAGGACAATCGTAAGTATAAATGATACCAAAAATATATTAAACATTCTTTTTGTATGTTACTTGCATTTTCCGAGGCTCGGTACGAGTTCGAGCTCAGTTGTTCCGAGGATCGTACGCACAGCGACCAATCAAGCTATACAAAACAGTTTATGCGGATCTCTCATTTAATTGGAATTGTATTAAACTATAAATGTATAGCTTGATGTGACGCCGTGTGTATTAAGTACTAACATAATAGAAAACAGAGGTGCTTTCTGTATGGTTATTCGTATTGATGTCACTACCTGGAGAATCAACAGTAGCAGTGTGTGGGTGTGGAGCTGTGTCGCAAACTATGCTCTATATATGCTATGATAACTATTCTGCCACCGACCGTCGACCGAACAGTGGTGAAGGTTTAGACCAAAAGCCAAAACTTGTCGCGCAATGGTCCAAGCTACACGAAAACGAGTAAAAAAAATGTTGCTTTAGCATCTTGTTCCAAGCAACCGATAACACAAGAGTGCATACAGTATAGTTATAGGTAGGTCTGTAACATCTGTTATCAGGAACACAAATCTTTACCTATAACAATGTTTTAATGCAAACTTTAATGATATACAGGAGTATGCAGTAAAATTAAAATATTTCAGATTTTGGCCAACAATACTGTCATCAGCTGTGATGCTGAAATAGTGATTGTTGTTTTATAAGACTTATAAGTATAGTAACGACTTAAAAATAATGATGCAATACTGCGCACCTTACTGGTGTCATGTATGGGGCAATGGAAGACAGTCCTTCGCTATCCAGATGTCGGCAAATTCAGAGGAGTAGCGAGCCGATAAGGATAGAGCGAGGTATATTTCAGAGCGATAGTTTGAGTCCACTTTGGTTCTGCTTAGCCTTGAAACCTCTTAGCACGCTGCTGGAGGATTCAGGTCTAGGCTATCGGTTGAGGAGAGGTGGTCAAGTTATATCTCACCTCCTTTACATGGATGACCTGACCTCTTTGCCCCCAACAATTTGCAACTGATGGAGCTACTGAAGGTAACTGAAACTTTCAGTAGCGCCATCAGGATGGAATTTGGTGTGGACAAATGTGCGGTCATGCATGTAAAACGAGGGGAGATTGTGAAATCTATGGGAACCCATCTCTCGGATTCCATAAATCTTAGATCCCTCTCAGCAACCGAAACCTATAAGTATTTGGGTATATCTTTGGCCGCCTGAAAAAAGTATTTAATAGTCTCTTAGATTTAGTGGTGGTGGATCGATCTGAGCGGCGCGCAATGATTGTTGACTTAACGGTCCCGCATGATGAGAACCTCCTGAAAGCCGAGAAAGATAAGCAAATCAAGTATCTTGACTTGGCTCCCGAGGTTGTCGACATGTGGGATGTGGACTCAGCGACCATTGTGCCGATAGTTGTATCAGCCCATGGCTTAATTGCCAAGAACCTCGACCAATACCTCAGGAGGCTCTCGTTAGGCAGCTGGATCAAGGGCTTGATTCAAAAAGCGATACTCCTGGACACGGCTCGTATTGTTAGGAGGTTCCTCTCTCTGGAGTCCTGAGCGCCGGTAGCTAGGACCCTGTTCCCGATACCTGTGGGCTACTATTTTTTTTTTAATATTACTTTGTTTAGGAATATTTAAAAATGTAATTTAAATGTGTAAATACGAAGGAAATTATAACAATAACCTCGATTTCCGTGCACACTATCGTGTCGCAGTTATTTGCAAACCAACACGTGATTTGAGTTTGACATAATCTGACTGATGTTGTTGTAATTATTGAATGAGGATTCTCACATGTAGATTACTTTATGATAAAGCAACCTCTCCAAACTGACACTGATATTTTTAAAATTTAGATTAACATGACATTTCGTCATCGCAGAATGAAATAGTCACCTAACCTAAAAATGAATATTTTTGTATACAAATAAAATGAAAGATAAAACAATCATAAATAGCTATTTTATTGCATATCACATCACCATTTCACCACTATCTCCAAATTCAATGTGAACTGAACATTTTTTACTTGGTGGTAACACATTGCTCATCACAGATGGAACATTCCAGAGAAAAATAAAATATGCTTACATCATTTTAAAGAACACATTCAACAGCAAAAATGAGATAGAATTATTTTAATTATGCAATAAACAAATCGGAGTTATGTCTTTGCCTCCCAGGGAATCCGTTATTTCTTTCCTCCAGGAGGCTGTAGTGGCTGGCCACGTTCTTTTCCTCGAAGTTTTAATCCAATTGCCCTTTCTATTTTACCAAGAACAATGTTGTTTGGAATGCCACGACCGGCCTCGTAATCATTAACAATTTGAGGTTTCTCGCATATTTTAGTTGCCAAGTCTTTTTGACTCATGCCTTTTGACTGTCTTCCTTGCATTATAAGCTTTCCCAGGTCAAGGGGTACCTTTTCATGACGCAATTCGTCAGTCTCTCTGTCGAGTTTAGCAGTATTTTTAGTGGTAACATGTTGTTTATTGGTTCCTGCTCCATATTTTTGTTGAGTATCAACTGGTAAACCCTGACGGCGTGCCGCATTTACTGCTTGTTCAGTCTTCAGAGCTGATGCTTTTGGTGGTTTTTTACGGAGAATCGTGACTGTATCCCAGTCAGACATTTTTGCGCAGAAGGTACCACTGGTTTCACAACAAAATAACTGAATCTGTTTATACGAAAATTTTTCTGCTTGTTCCTTGCGTGCCGTGCTGTATTATACTTACTAGTCACTAGGGCAGGTAATTCAATAATAAGGACGTCATCGACATCGATTCTTATTATTAAAATCGATTTTTACCGAATAAATAAAACAATTTCTTTAAAATGTTTTATTTATTTCTAGAGTGTAAAATTTAGACAATAAATAATTAAATGAACGCTCGAATACAAATTTAATTAGAAATAAGATAAAATTTGGTTGAAAAATTGTAACAATCATTACCTTAAAATTTATGAAGCTTAAATTATTTGCCTTTAACTTATGGCGATCATCGTATTTATAAAATCGGTTTTCACAAAACCAGGCGAGGCCACGTATGACGCCAAGCCACTTTACCCCTGGAGTTAGTGGGGGGCGTAAGTAACTAATTGCAAAGAAGTAAAAATGAGATGAAAAATATATCAAAACACTAATTATTATTGTTAAAAACTAAGCTGAAATTAATTAAAACTGTCCTGTGGTAACAACACTTCCCTTTTTTCTTTAGCCTGAGTGTAGAGTGTAGGACGTGTAGGTATGAGGGTGTGTGAACGTGTGGAATGTAGTGTGTAGGTATGAGAGTACGTTTGCGTGAGGTGTGTAGTGAAGTGTATGAGTATAAATCATCCATTATGATTTCATTTTAGTAAGAGAAAGCAATGAGGACACTCTTTGCATAAATTAATAAATTATGCGACTAAAGCTTCATAATGCTTGATTAACTAGTGATTTACGAGCAGACTTGTTGTTAAATAACCTACGCCATGCACTGCCCAGATAAGTAAATTCGATATCGATATGGAAATCGATTTTAAGATGAACGGTACAACGGTGTGACTGTCCGAAATTATTGTTTTATCTGTACGATGGTGATTGGTGAAAGTTAGGTGAAAGACTGGTAGTCTGACACTGACAGACAGTTGGCCAAAGACTACTGTAGTGCAGTTGGCTAAATGAATATTTTAGTAAACAAAATATAACCTATAAAGTTTACATTTCCACTAAATACACCGATTAATCAACTAAAATAAAGAATGAGTGAAGAAATAACTGACTCGGAAGAGGAAATCTTAGTGTACGCTGAGTTTGAAGACACGGTTAACATTGAAAAGTATCGAGCGGTTCATGTGTTGGGCGTTAATGAAAAAAACCCCATAATTCAAATGGATGATACGTTTTTCACAGGTTTTTGTGCTTTATTATATGAGTCACAGGTGCTCTTGTTTACCACTGTATCGTCATGGCATATAATACTTACCTTTATTTGATGGCAGCCCATTCAAGATATGATCTAAGACTACCTTAGGACTATAAGAGTTTTTAATCGACAGATAACTATTATCTGAGAAAATTGGCTGGTGTGATAGTTTTTGTATAGAAAATTTGTTCTTCAGATAAAAGATAATCTTACAATAAAAACCAACCTTACGATTAATAAAATATTTATCGCATTTGTTTTAATTTTACCTTTATCCAATTAGGAAAATATGAAAATGCTCTTGGAACATACATGTTTTTTGAAGAAGACCCAGAACCAAAATCGGAAGATCCATTATTCGACAAATTGCCTGAAAAGAATTTAAAATACCTCTGCAAGACCAAAAAAATATTGAATATGGAACATGCTTATGTTACTCCTAAGGAAGGTAAAGTTAACATGTGCTCTCAACAAGCGCATGTTTCACTATCTCCAAAAAACTTCTTTTGACCAAATAAAATTCAACATATCTTTCATTTAAGTTCCATTTCAAGTTCTATTTTCGACAAACTTAATGAGTAGTTGCTATTCAGAAACTGGCAATTCTATTACACATACAACATAATTCGTCAACATCATTATTCTGCATTATTTGTGGTCAGCGCAGCATGTCATTGCCATATAATTCATAATGTATATGTGAAAAAGAAAAAACCTTTCAAGTCTTGAATCTGTTAACATCAACCATTTACCCAGAAATTGATTTTTTTTTTGTACACTAAGTTTAAAAATAATATTCTTTCACAGGTCATGATCTGCAACATACGAAGCTTGAAGTTGACGACAACATAGAACCTGTCAATTTTAAGACATTACAAGAAGCTATTGAGAAGTTTAAAAATCATTTTGAAGCTGAATCAGTCACTGAAATCATAGACCCGTAGGGTAAGTAGAAACAAAACTGAAATTGGACCTTATCTTATAGGCCCAATTTCAGTTCTATGCAATGTTTTTTTCTAACTATAGCCAGAGCTGAGCTGTAGCTGAAGCTGGAGCAGTTTACCAGTAGCAGAATTTAATTTTATTTAGAATGTGCTTTTTGAATTTAGAATAATTGATTTGTTACAAGGCAGATTTCTTTTGTACCACAATTCTGGCTGGTGGAAGTATTATTATGTTTAGTCACAAGGTAAATGTACAGTAATAAGTTAATTGTAAAGTAGATAGAAGCCGTTGTTTCACTTTTATCCTAAGTATATTAAGTTTGCAATCATCATCATCCACAGCCTGACTGCACCCACTGCTGGGTACAGGCCTCTCTTTGCTTGTGCCAAGCTCCACATTCTTGTGCCAGCCTCATCCAGGATATTCCCGCGATGGCAACAATGTTGTCTACCCATCTCGCCGCCGGACGAACAACACTTCTCTTTCCAGTCTTTGGCCACCACTCAGTCACAGCACAGCTTACTAACTCCACCTGCCATCCAAACTCTGTGACCTTATGTTGACCACAGCTGAACTTAGGGGAATCTGCTATTCTTATTGCTTTTTAAACTCATGTCTTTTTGCCATCGGGGTAGGCAGAAACCACAGAACGCCACCTGCTACGATCCTTAAATACTCCTTTTGTCTCGTCCACATTCAAACATCTGGTCATGCACGCACGCCGGCTGCGAGTACTACGCACCTTAACTATCTGAAGACAGTATTGCTTTTTGTGTCTAGTAATTAACAGGCAGATGATCCCTCATAAAAAGTAGTTTGAAGATTTTTGTATGAAGCATCCAGCCAGCCTAAGTTCAGCCAATTTAATTTATTTGTGACGCTTTAGAAGATTTTCTCTCATACAATACTTGTTTGTATCAATGCCAGCTACTTATTACTACAGATGTGTGACCGCTTTTTAGAAAATGAAATAAAAAGGCGGAAGTTAGGCCCATCTATTCCTACTTGAAAAAGTACTTACTGCCTACCTACTAATGCACATAATACTAATTGATTATATGATATTATGATGAACCGAGATGTGATCTCAGTGGACAAGGGCCTTACCCCGCTCTCCCTAGCTAACGAGAACTGGCGCAAGCAAATAGTATTACACACTAATGACTGCGGGGAGGTATAGCAGAGCAAGGAGCTGCACGGGCGCTTTTACCGGGCCCAGGTTTTGTCTGTGCAATAATGGACGACGTTATGATGACGAATAACTACCGAAAATACATTGTGAAGGATAGCATGGTTGACATTACGTCGGGTACGCCACCGTCCGGGAGAATCGATAATCAATCTGACACATTATTTCTGGGTGTACTCGTCTGGTTAACGGAACTCTTCGTTAGCCAGACGAGTACTTGCCTAACCTAACCTAACCCTTAAGGATTACGGGCGTGCTGTTAGCAATTCGTAAAGCCCCATATTCACTAGGGGACTAATGTCGAGCGACATCGGACAACATGTCTTCATCAACCTTCCAATCTGTAGGCTCTGTAGCTCATATTTAATAGCTAGGCTTGCAATACAGGTATGCGTGTGTATGCAATGCATAGACACAGCCAGGATTATCCACCAGCAACTTGCTTTGAAGTACAACTTTGCGGTTTCAGAAGTGCCATACTATAAGTATGCGGCCGACCCAGTTCTCGATGATGGATATCACGTTGTATTGGGATCGACCTATCGACACTGACAGGACTATTGTTGCCAATAAGCCGGACATTGTGGTGATAGATCGACTGGAGCGTCGCGCAATGACTCTTGATATAACGGCCCCGCATGACGAGAACCTCGTGAAAGCAGAGAAAGATCAACAATTTAAATATAGATCTGGCTCGCGAGGTTGTTGACATGTGGGACGTGAGCGTACAGCAGTCATTCTACCGATAGTCGTGTCGGCCAATGGCTTAATAGCCAATAGCCTCGACCAACATCTGAGGAGGCTCTCGCTTAGCAGCTGGACCAAGGGCTTGGTTCACTTCTGGACATTTGTTCTCTTCTTCTGCTTTTTATATAATTTATGTTAATAAATTATTTAAAAATGTAAATAAGTATGTAAGAAAATTGAAAAAAGGAATTAATTATCATTAAATAATTATATTACAGTCAATGAGAAATATGTTATTCGCGAAAGTTATAAGAATAATACAGAGCTGCAGTTTGAATTCCGCGGGCTAACTGTTTGATCGTCGTTGGGTCAAAATGTCAGAAATATCCATTTCTTTAGTTATTTGGGTATTTCCCCTGTTACCGTTGAACAAAAAGTCCCTACATTGTAACCAAAACAATTATCTAGCTAAAAGACCCCCTGCAACAATACGGGTATAAACCGCGAACAAGCGAGAATGTTGCGATGGCTAACGAACATAGTTAACTATAAGTTCTCGTTTGTTGGTCCGTCGGCTCATATTAGCGCGTGGATCGAGTGTGGCGCGAACACGTGGTCGTTATTTACTGGCTACTGTAGATATATTATTATATGCAACTATGTAAGCGCGATGCTACGAAGCTCAAACAAACTGTTTCATTCATTATTGAGACTGTACCTAAATAGTTATCGGTGCATTATTGTTTCGTACTTGGTGCCAATAACTCGTGTGTTGTTCCAATAGTTTGTTTTAATCGTGTTAGGTGAGTTGACTGTATCTTATTTATTAAGTGTTTCAGCAGTTTTAATCAATGAAAGGCTAATTAAAACAAAATATGTTAATATTTTGATCATAGATTATAATGGGTGTGAAAATACCCTTAACGAACCCGAAAGGCACTTGTTCTATCCGTCATTGCAATATTTTTTTGTTCAACTCCATCCTTCTAGTTACCGAGATATTATAGGTCCAATTTCCAACTTTTTAATTTTTTTTTTTTTAAATACAAGTTTTTTATGATGTAGCTTTTTTTTTACGACCGCATCCGTCAGCACAATGTTTTGAGTGCGTTACACTGAGTCCTACTGTAAAACGTGATTATTCACCCCAAAAAACAAAAAAACATATTTTTGTATAGCGTAATTTTTGCGTAGAGTTATTTAGTTTGATGTACAGAAAGCTTGGTTGACTGTTTCGTGAAGGGTCTATTTACATCTTGTAGATTTAGTGAGCAGTGCTGGCCCAATGGTAACGGCCCCGAATTACTTGTAGTAGGTGACAAAGTCTTTGTGTAACGTTCATCAACCCGCAATGGGCCCGCTTTATAAAGTACCTACTCTGTATTTATAACCCACAATCTCTCAAAGAGAGGAGGCCTGTGTCCCAGCAGTAGGAAAGTTATAGTCCGATTATGTTTTGTATTTGGTCATTTGAACTAATAACTAACTAGTATTTTGTCCATCGTTGACAGGAAGCATACATAGATAAAGAGGTACTTACATACGGAAGAATTCTCGTCGATTAGGTATTTTTTTATGACAACTTTAACATTAACACATAACATTAATTTCTGCACGCAAGTTTGGGAATTTCCCATTGGTTTGCTCTCGAACAGGGATTAGTCATGAGCTTAAGGTCGCGAGTCGAACGTCGCCGTAGATATGTGACCTAGGAATTATAATAGTTCTCTTCAATTAATAATAAGAAGCACCCTTCCTGTGGTAAAGCGTATTATAGGCCAGGCCCACAAACTGTTTTCGGTTCGGCCTCAAAAATCTAATTCAATTAATCCGGTCAAGTTAGCTCAAAAAATAGGGGTACAATAATTCACATAGGTACCTAAAAAATGGCACGAATGTTGGGAACACTAATATAAACGAAATGTAAAAAAAAAACATCAATCCCACATCTGCAAAAAAATAAAGTTTTTGCATTTTTCAGCCAAACTTAGTTTCATCATAGACATAGATCAGGCAAAAGTACACACACTACACTTACACTTTTTCCCCTAAGAATGACCATTTCAGAAATGGTAATTCTTAGGATATATCGATTCAAAAAGTTTATAAAGTTGTGTTCTAATATGAACGTTTCCACGCCGCCGGGAGGTAGTGAACTTGGTGCATTTTTTTTACCCGACTTCTTCGACACGCTTATTCCACGATCTATTGTTTTTTGTTTTTTTTTTTTATATCGGCCTGCTCTTTCCCACTGCTGTACAAAGGCCTCCCCATGGCTTTCCAATCCTGTTTACAATTTGCCCTATCCGATCAATCCGTTAAGAATGAGTCCAGATCGTCACGCCAGCGTTTCTTGGGCCTGCCTCGGTTACGACGGCCGTCTTCAGGCACGATCTATTTTGGTCCTGTTTAATTAAAAACAGTTGTATCAAATAAAAAATGGTGCTATCGGGAATCATGAAAGAAGTGTACACCGGCCAAATGCGTGTCGGACCACGCACCGCCTATTTAGTCCGTAGTTGTGACGAAAATTTAGGAGAAGTGTAAAATATTTATTTTAGTAACAAAATAAGCTTACATTTCTCAATGGAACTATGAAAAACAAAGATTTTTATACTTTTTTTCACACCAGACTCATCGACCAAGCTTCTATCTCTCTCTTTTCCAGCTCTCTAGGACCTTAAATATTGTACATTAGTCATATTATGATAAAGGCGGTGATCGGGTATCGAACCACCCGCCACTGCTGCCTCACCACAACACTCACAACAACAGTGATACAATAAAATAATAGTGTTGTCCTTGTGATTCATAAATAGGCGGACTAGGACACTAAGGTACCTACAGAAAGATATCATCATTATTCTACTGCCCTTGTCTCAGTTTTTTGGAGTCAGCGCAGCATGTCTGCTTTATTCATACGTCTCTATTAGTCGTCATCTGACCACGAGTCACATAAGAAAGGGGGTGCCCTTTCTAGCCATATCATTTTTACAACTTCTCAAAATATTCACAAGCAATTAAATTGTTTCAGCAAGATGACAAACTCAGGGCGTCGAAATCGAAGTCGACGTGTGAAAACGTTGGAAGAAATTTTCCAAGAGGTGAATAGAAGACATGTGCGAATTAAAAGAAAGGACAGAAAGGACAATAATTCTATCCTTTACAAAGTGCTGCAAGAACTTCTGAAGATAATGCGTAAATGTGACAGCTTATTCGACAGTATGAACCCGAAACTTGAATATTTAGGAAGCTACTTTGATGGGATGCGCGTGGGTCAACCTAATGAATACGACATTAATGTTATTCTGACTACACATATTAATTACAATAAAATTGTTTTGGATGCCCATGAAGTTCAAAACGGTTACACAAGCATTATAATGCCAGAAGAATTCCGCAGACTGTCGAGCACTCCTGCCACTGCTATGAAAGGTTTCAAGAAGACAGAATATTGGTGCGACAGATCTTTCCGCCTATCAGTTACACGTTTTCGATCCTGGATGCAAAGTGTTGTAGATGCTGCCCTAAATAAATTGCCACTGGAAGATGGTAAACGAATTTTAAAAGTGAAAAATAAATATTTTAAAATCCAATACAAGATGTCGGGTCCTGCTAATACCATAACAATATGTATTGAAAACGATTACGTTATAGATGTCGATTTGGTTCCAACGTTAGCGTTTGAGTTACCAAAAAAACCTGTTTGTTCAAAAATCGATTTTGAGAAAGTTACAAAGACAAAAATCAGCCATTATTTTGCAGTACCAAAACCTAGTGATAATGATTTTAGTTGGAGATTAGCTTTTCCGTATCAAGAACGATATTATACAGACAACATGAATAATTTAAAAAGTGCTATAAAACTTTTGAAGTTATTTCGAGACGTTCAAGAGTTCAAAAAATTGGCCAGTTATTTTATTAAAACATTATTTTTATGGGAAATTATAGAAAAGAACGATGACGATTTTTGGAAAAAAAGTTTGAGTTTTTTGGTACTTTATATGTTACAAAAATTAAGAGATTGTTTGGAAATTGCAACTATAAAAAATTTTTGGTGCTCCGATCACAATCTTCTCGAGAAAATTAAAAAGGAAACATGTCTAAATTGGAGTATTCGAATATCTAATATTATAAATGATTTAGAACGGAATAAATTGACGAATCCAAATATTGTATTAAAATATTTTACAAAACGAGTGTCTGTAAAATGAAACTAGAATGGTGGTATATACATGTTGGTAAAGAATTCAATGAATGTTGTATTGTTTTACCTTTCGGCAATAACACAAATTAGTATGGCCATAGTAAGTTATTTTTGTAACCAAATTAAAAATATAATCGATCTAAATCTCAATATTTAGGTACTCTGTTATTTAATAAGTGAAACTAATATACGTTATTTGATAGGTACTCTAGGCATGTATGTACAAAATATAAAATAAAATATGACAAATTTTATCATTTTAGAAACTAATCCCCGACTTTATTAATATGGCACATCAAGTTTTGCAAAAGGGAGTTCCGCTGGTGCCCCAGCTTCTATGGCCACAGAACATTAATACTCTAGCGAGGATGGTGCCGTTGTGGATCGGCACCATGGTAATCGGTACCAAAGTTATTTGATGAAAACAAAGAAGAGTCGTTTAAATCAACATGTTTTTATTAGGTAGTTGTGGTTAATTTTATAACATCAATTGTTTTCGTCGACGATTTCTCAATGCAATGAAACAATATGGTCCCAAAAAGTGATGAGATGTAAAGTTGAAACCAGGGCGAAGCGGACCGAACTATTTGGTATAAGCTGTTTTTTTCTGTTCCGTGGGTATAGGTGTTCTACTCTTTGGACCGAACTGCGGCTCTGCGGACACACACCGGACTTTGACAGATATTTCAGTACATAAACTGTGTTCACAATCTTCCAGAGTGGAGGATGCGCTAAGGCACAGTATAAATATATACAGTATTGCGACTCGGCCCTGTCCTTGAAATAATTACTAACAGCCGGGCACAGGTACAGTAGTACATTTGCAAGCAATAGGGCTGCCGCGCCTACAGTATTTTAATTTAATCTACTTAGTTGAGTTTCTTTCTAGTTTTATGATTGTAAAAATTAAATTTTTTATTTAAAAAAATGAAGTTAGTTGTGAATGAAGAAATAAGAAATGTTCAATAAGAAATACAAGTTGTGTCTTTTGATTTAATAAAAAATATAAATTCGAGACTTTTTTAATGCGAGCGTAGGTACCGTGCTGGTCGTTACTTCTCCTTATTCGCTCAGTGTTTTTTTTTTTTAATATAACTCATAATCACTCGGTGTGTCACTTTTTCCCATTATCCAATTATTTATTAATCCAGGTATTTTATTCGGTGGAAAAAGCGAAATACCTACCTATTAAAAAATAAACAAATTACGTATCTGCTAGTAGGAGTTTCCAGGTAATAAAAAAAATTATCTCTGGATGCGTAGTTGAAGAATTCAAGCAAGAAAATACAGCACAATATATTCTGTTACTTATAAGTAACTCTGCCATATTTAGTAAATACTTGTTCTTATTTCAATCAAATATTCACAAATCGCACGCTTACTACTTACAAAACCATCACAACGTTCGTTCGTCAGTACGGCGCATGTGTGACTTCTTGTATACCGAGTGTATACCAAATTCGAGGCGTGTAGTTATGATTCGCGTTCCGACCATTTTGTATGAAGATAATTATCGTGGCTAAGGTAGCCCGGAAATTAAAAACTTCTTAGAAATAGGCATTCAATAGGATTAAAATATAAACTTGGAAGGTTGGATTGATGATTTCAATGATTATAATTCTGTAAATACATATGTATTACGGTCGCGCATCATATTTTCTTCAACATACACTCAACAAATTGCAAAAAACGTAAGAAAATTACAATATCGCGCGCTACACAGGCGCTTCCACCATAACCGCGCCTAAATACAAATGAATGTGACAGTAAAGACTTGAGAATGATTGCGAAGCCTATGCTCGTGTAAACAATCAAGTGCGCCATAATTTGAAATTCATACAAACGAACTTTCTTAGGATTAGTTTATATTTTGATCAAATACTTTTGTAGTAGATACGCAGCGCATTATAGCAAAATAATACACAGTTCAGAAAGTAATTGTAGCCATTTTGGCAAGCAGCACTGCCTCTGCTATGCACTCCCAAAATAATATACTGAGCAGTTTAGCAGAAACAATCTGTGTCCTTCCAGCCGTTGCAAGAGATTGATTGTTATTGCTCACAATTTTAGAATTTCAATAAAGACATTTTAGACAATACATTTTTTTGTTAGAAGCTAAAAAAAGGTTTAAAATAATTCGTTGAATTTTTTCACTTTCACAAGTTTCGCTAAATCACATTTTTGCACTGGCAATGGTTACACCCGCCCCTCCGCAAAGCCGCCATTTTATTTGTATTGTATCGCCATTTCGTTTCTTTCGTGAGATGGAGAATTGGACAAGAAAGTGAGACAGAAATAAAAATAATTTGAGTCCTTTTGATATTATTAGTCTATTCTAATTATTAAGGAAAACTGAAATCAGGTTAGGAAAAGTGAATTATTAGAAATAAGTTCGTGTTAACTTTTTTAATTATAATCGTGACCGCGTCTCACCTCTTGTTCGAGTACAATGGCGTCCGCTTACTCGTAGCGCGTATAGATATTCCGTCATCCTTTTCTTGCATATATCGACTATTCAGGAGACACTGCCTTTCTAACGAATGATCTTTTTACGAGTAGAGTAGACTGATAAGAAATATTCCCCGTTACCTTCGCACTTTGTGTATGAGTTTCTCTTTCACGTATTGCTAGCCGCGCTTTTGTTGAACGCGCAAAGATGTTTTTAAACTTATCTACAGTGTGTACCTTATGTTTTAGCAGATATTTACAATGTGCAGCTGATTGAAATTGTGTGATGAATTAATTGATGTGTCGATATGTTCACTACGAACACCGTTCAAACCGGCACAGTGCCGACGCTACAGTATCAAGAGCATCCAACACAAAAGTCTCAAGGCAAAAACATAGAAAACGTTCAACAAAAGAATGCTCAGCAGACTCAACAAACTCAACAACAACAACAGGTAATAAAGTGTTCATTATTTTATTTCTCACAACCAAAATTTAAAAGCACACAACCTAAAATAAAACATTCAGGAATAACACATAATTAAAAGTTGTACACAAGTAAAAACATGACTATTACAATAATTCAAAATATTCTGCAAAGATACATTATTATCATACTATTTATGATAATAATGAATCTTTTTACCAAGTTTTAATGACTAGCTATATGATTTTTTTTTAAAACTCAACTAACTTCAAAGCCAAATTTTTGTTTAACAGTGGTAGGATAGGCCAAGTTGATTGGAAAATCACATCACCTTTACTCAAGAATATTTGTTGATCTCACATAGGTACTCATTATTTGCAATTGACTATACTTATATTAATATTTACAAAATAAAGATTAATGATGTAACCCTCTAAAAAAGTAATTGTAACTTTTTGATCAGCACTATTTCATCAACATTGTTTTTAATTTCAGGAGTTTCCTACATTTTGTTATACTACCAACGTGAATATGATTGGCAAACTAGGCACAGCTGCCACCAGTGGAGCTGGCAATGTGACCAGCGGTGTAAATATAACTCAACTGACTACCAGTGACGACAAGACTTGTTACATAGCCCAGCCATTTTCATACAACTATGCATTAGTGAATCAAATGCAAATTGCTCCAAATGGAATTCAGAATACAATATCAAATATTAGTTTTAAATGTGATGTTTGTGGCCTAATGTTTGGGCATCTTACTCTTCTGAATGCTCATAAAAGAATACATGCTCAGGATACAGGTAATTAACTTTTTCTTAATTGTACCTATATCTTCAAGAGTTCTGAGCTACACACCTACTAAAAGACTTTTATGTGTAACATACAAAAAACCTAATAATGTCCAGCCACATTTTATACAGCAGTTTTCAGTGCATTTATTAGAGCAGAATGATAGCAATTAAAATAATGTAACAAAACCTAAATAAAAAAAACCTATGTCAATAACATTATTGTTAAGAAGCTCCCTTCACCAGAGCATTCACCTGTAATATGACAATCGAAAATCCGAATTGGAACAGAAACAAGTGTGTATCAATACAGGTGCCACATTGTTATGCTCGGTCCCCCTCACTCAATGATGAAATGTTTGAATCAGAATTGATACATTACAGGCAAATGCTCCCAGTGAGCAGGAGCACCTTTAAAATATTTGTGACATATTAACATTAACTAATAGTTTTCTGGGTTTTCTTTGATTACAGAAAACAATATAACGGTTGTAGCGACAGGCGTAAGTACTGGAAATGATGTTGCCATGCCTCCACATATTCAGATCCTCTCCTCTGATCCCAATGAGCAGCAGCAACACCACGTACCAATTCAAGACAGTTAGTAGGCACTTTATTATTTTTTAATCCTTGTTTTTCCACTGCTGAGGAAAGTCCTCCTCTCCTCTTCAACTTTTTATTTAAAAACCTGTTTATATTGCCTAGCTGAATAGGTTGCTAGGGGACTAACCAAACTTATTCAGCTCTGTTCGCATCTGAATAGACACGGAAAGCTGAACAGATGCATACGCATCTCCATACAAAATCATTGTTTTCCATGGAAAAAAACTGAACAGAGCTGAATAAGTGTGGTTGGTCTCTTAGTTGTTATGTTCAGTACAAATGATCTGCATTGCATTAAAAACACTGCATTAAATCACAATGCATAAATTGACCAAGCTATTATATTTGAGTAATTGATAAAATACATGCACTGCTTTTCTTTCAATTTTGAGGTAGCAACAGGCTTGATCCCGATGTAATAATGTTCTGTTTGTGTACTAGCTTAGATACTGCATGTTAATTTTGCACATACAATCCTTTATGGCTTTCTGATTGACAGCTTTTATCAATGTTTTCATCTGTTTCAGCTAAACCAGTTATAATAGAAAAGGTACAGAAATGTATTACGTGCGGGGGACCCATTCCTAATAATCCAAAGAGAAAGGGACCCAAGCTAATCCGCTGCGAAAACTGCATTGCACAAGATTCTGTAGACCAGAGGAATAGTCAATGTGGGTATACTGTTTTATTCTTAACTAGCTGTTATCTGCGACCTTCGTTCGCGTGAAATTATTTAAAAAAAATCCCCATGATAATAGGCACTTCCCTTTTTAAATCGAATTTGTTACCAATTTCAAGGGTTTTAATTTTTTTGCTCGGAACTCTAATAATTTTTTTAAAATAAAAGTAGCATATATTAGACCTTTTATCAAAAGTCAGACATGAAAAAAATGTGTTTATGTTATAAGTGCCGTATATATTTACAAACTTTTACAAATTTTAATTATTATAGGATTCTATATTCATCGTTTTATTTCGCCAATTAAGGTTCCATTTCTTGGTCTGAACCAATATGTAAATAAATTGAGCTATTTATCATCCTTAATTGTTACAAGATTGGTTATTTCTTTCTGTTAATCATAAGTCATTCATGTTTATTAGTGAATGCAACCCAAATATTCGTTGCGGCGGAAGACAACGTTAAGTTTGAAGTGAGCGCGGTGCAGCCTTCTTCAGACCCGTTGTCGACTGCGCAGACCAATCAACAAACGCAACAGCAGCAGCAGCAGCAACAACAACAACAGAAACCTTGTAAGTATAATACCTGTATTGACTTGAAATCAGAAAAACTTAATGAAGACGCTGCCCTGGTCTCCTTTGAACATATTTTAATAGGTTGTTACTTACATTAGCAATTTTGAACGGCCTTGGAACTTCGCGTTTTGAAATGAAAATACCAAGAAAAACAATTTCTAATAATGTCACAAATTGTTTCAGTACCTGGCCACCACCCTGTAAAGAGGAGAAACTTAGCATCAGTAACAAAATGTCAGAACTGCAATGGTTCAGGCATTATTTTCGTAGGTGGAAATAAAAATAAGTTAAATAATGCAAATTTGGACAAACCATTCCACTGTAATATCTGTGGAGGTTCCTTTGCCAGATATTCGTCATTGTGGTCACACAAAAAGTTACATTCGGGCGAGAAGAATTTTAAATGTGGTATATGTGGAATTGCATTTGCTAAGGCTGTTTATCTTAAGAATCATTCAAGAATACACACAGGAGAAAAACCATATAGGTATGCATATTGTAACAAATATTTTGTGTCTGAATAAATTGAGAAAATAAACCAAAAATGTACAA
The DNA here is from genome assembly GCA_905163415.1 of Noctua fimbriata. NCBI lineage: Eukaryota > Metazoa > Arthropoda > Insecta > Lepidoptera > Noctuidae > Noctua > Noctua fimbriata. Next base: position 7,955,601 of record LR990922.1, on the reverse strand, counting down.
ATGTTATGTCACTTGTCTTGTTGTGTACAATTGAAAATGATTGATTAATATTTTCAGATGTAATACTTGTGGTATGCAGTTTTCACAATCACCACACTTGAAAAACCATGAAAGAACACATTCAGGGGAGAAACCATATGTTTGTGAAGTAAGTAGGGTGTCAAATTATTATAATTTTACTCATTTTATGGTCTTGCAAAACCAAAAAGACGATCACATCGTGAAAACGATGTTACATGAATTAATGAATATGTACACTTCAAGATTCGATCCTAATTGAATAATGCAGATTAGATAATATAATAACAATCTCTTATATCATCTATACAAATAAATAAAATTGAAGTGTCTGTTTGTGATTTTAAAATAACAGCTTTTTAGTGAATGCATATGAAAGTATATACGGTACATATTTAACAAAAAAACATTTTTTTAAATTTTTGTTTGATTTGGACGGGACTTTTACTGGCAGATGATGTTGTAAGGAGTAACTTAGGCTAATTTTATTTTAGAAAAAGGATTATTATTCTGTGCAAAAAAAAAACCTTGTAATTGTTAACCAAATCCGATTCAAATAGGGAAGTAATATTTTAATAATAACTTCACGCGGACAAAGGTCCCGGGCAACAGCAAGTTTAAAATAAAATTGTGTTTTTTTATTCAGGTTTGCGACAAGGGATTTGCGCGGCATGCGACCTTATGGAATCATCGACGTATACACACCGGCGAGAAGCCATACAAGTAAGTACCTTGCATGCCTTAGTATAAATGTTTATTGTATTAGCTGAGCTGTGAAGGGTTTAAACCACCTGTGTGACGTCAGGGTAGGTGCTTGTCCTATACAGGGTGTATTTTTCAAGTGGGCGTGGATAGCCAAATCCGAAACTATGAAGAATAGCGAAAAATACTCAAAGGAGTCTCGAGCCCGATTTTGATGAAAACTAAAACTGCATCATTCGATTTTTGAAAAATCAATATTCCTAGCCAGGAATCGAACCCATTGATTTCGGGAAAAAAATACATACTGTATTACACCAGTCGATAGTGTCGCTAATAGGGATCAAATTCTGGGAAATGCCCACTTGAAAAATTCACTCTGTATATCATGACCTAACTGAAATTTTAAGGAATTGTAAGCCTTTTCACACGCAATATTGCGTATTATTCGCGGCATTTGTTATATTTTGTTAGCTTGAACTTGATCATAGATTAGGTAAACTAAAAAAAAAAGGTGTATAATCGTATTGGATGCACAGAGCCGAGAAACATGGCAGAAGAAAAGGGAGGCGTGTAAACCCAACAGTGGATGATTACGGGGTGATAAATGATTGATGACGATCACATTCAAACAAAAACAAAAATTAAAAAACGGCCACTAATATTTTAATTTTGGTTCGAATAATTGGAAGAATGAATGTTCTGCTAATATTTTAAAATTTGCTATCTGTACTGAAGGCCATGTCTGATCTATACGGAACTTCCCGGCAGGTTCCGGCCGTTCTTTGTTGAATATTTATCATTTTAAAATATGTGTCTGCAATGCAGGTGTGAAACATGCGGATCGGCGTTCAGTCAAGCAGCCCACCTTAAGAACCACGCTAAAGTGCATTCCGGAGAGAAACCCTTCAAATGCGATATTTGCACGGCTGCCTTTGCAGATAGATTTGCACTCAAGAGGCATCGGGGGATTCACGATAAATATGGTACGCATAGAAAATACGAAATTAGAATCTAAAATACATAATTATGTTACAGTTGTACTGGTTAGAAATATTATATCATCATATGCGCAATAAATCAATAGACTTATGAAATCATTTTTTTCTCAGGTCAAACCGCGCCTTTACCTTCACGAATACAACAAAATCAACAAGAGCAGCAACAAACACAGAACAGTGATCAACAAAGCACACCGGCCGTTGAAGTTGAACACCACGCAGATCAAACACTTTAAGCCTAACGACTGTTTTCTGTTTCAAGATGATCCCACCCTGTCAGTTAATTTTAATAACCTTGATAATAAGCGTGTCTTAGCTCAAGCGCCTGTGAATATGTGAAGGCCGAAGACATAATATTGTGATATAAGATGCCCAACCTTGCATTCATTGGTGATTAAATGCAATAGTATTTCTCTTCAACGATGATGATCGAATGAATTTTTCAGCAAACGCTGCGGCATTAATGACTTATTTATGTGTTCATGTAAAACGCAGGTGTGATAAAAATGTAAAGGTTTCCTTTTACTTGGAATTTGATTTATTAGGTTATTATAATTTAAAAAATCCATAATTAAGCCTTCTTAAATTATTGGCTGTGGATTGTAAAATCATAATAAAGGCTCCATATTTTGCCCTTTATTTTATTTTTCAGAGATGTAAATAAAACGAATTTAGGTGCATCACAAAGCCTATGTGATTTAGTATTTTAGCATATCTAATGCAATGTCAATACATTTTTGTTTTAATGGAATGTGGATGGGGTGAACTTACTTTATATTAGAAGCAATACTTTGTTATAGGTAAATGGTTCTCTGCAATACAATATTCAGATTAGCTGCAATTTACTCTTTTTTTTATATATAGACGTTATTAAATAAATATCTAATATAATTATAGTAAGTGCAGCTCATCCAGAAGCACCCGCATCACAGTGATGCGTTTTGTAAGTTAAACCTGGAATTTTTAATTACGGAATATAGTAAATTTTTTGTCTAATTTTGTTTTATTATTATTGTCTAGTATTCTTGTATTCGTTATAATAGAATTGAGCATTTATTTCAACCAAAAAGTGTCACAAAATAACACATTCATCATTTTCTTGCCCTTATAGATAGAATAGAATAGAATAGAAAGTTTTTATTTCAGACCAGGGTCCATAGGGTAATCTTATCCCAATTCATTTGGGGTTGGCGCAGCATGTCTTCTTCCATACTTCTCTATTACTCGTCATCTCATCAGACACCTTTCTTGCCATATCATTCTTTACTGTAAGAACCTGTTATGTAACCACAGTATCCAACATTCTTCACGTAAGAGATAAGAAGAAGCTGAGAGCGGGTTTGTCAACAACCCGAGTTTGTGAAGTCCTTAGTTCTCCATTAGGAGCAACTCGCTAAAAAGATGGGTCGTTTTGAACGACTTGAGTACTGTTTTGGCTGTCAGCACAGTCAAGCAGTTAGAATGATAGTTTGTCGTCTGTTGAGTGCGTTGGTTGGCGCCCGCTTCTCGAACATAGGGCTCGAAACTAAGAATTACTAATGTAACACGTCATTCCGCAAGATGAACCAAAACCACAGGGGTTTAAGACATGTGTGGTTATTTTAATGTAAATACCATCTCAGAATGAATTATTACAATGTGACAGGGCTTGTTGTTACTGTTTATGTGGTTGCGAGGCTTATCTTGACGTATGCAAATACAAGAAAATTATGATTTAATTAAAACTTAAACCTGGGATAAAAGAGTGAAAAAAACCTGTACATATAAAATTAAGATTTTATTGTTATATATCACGGTTTAAACTTAAAAGTATTACATACATAACCTACACACGTGGTGCAAGGTTATAACGGAATATTTTGTTACAGTGGCTAAAGATTACTCGTAAACCCAGTTTTCGGCAGCTGGTGTCCATCCGACGACTTCCTTCTCTCCAAACCAAAGCGCGATTTCCTTCTTTGCAGACTCCACACTGTCAGAACCATGGATTATGTTACGGCCAACTTCGATGCAAAGATCGCCGCGAATAGTGCCGGGTTGTGAGTCAGCTGGGTTTGTAGCACCAAGCATTTGACGGCCGGTTTTTACTGCGTTGAGGCCTTCCCATACCATAGGAACGACAGGTCCGGAGCTCATGTATTTCACTAGACCAGGGAAGAATGGCCTGGCCGCCAAGTCACTGTAGTGTTGCTGCAGTAATTCTTCTGAGGGCCACATGAATTTAAGGCCGACCAACTTGAATCCTTTCTTCTCAAAACGCTCGATGATGGTGCCAACTAGTCCACGTTGGACACCGTCGGGTTTAATCATGAGGAAAGTTCTTTCACGTTGTTCCGCCATTATGACTTTTATTAACGTGTAGCCGGCGCGTCTGAGATGGATTAAAAGGTACAGCAAAGTGGCAATCATACAAAAAGATAGATATCGTATCGCGTCACAAAATCACCCACAGATTGCATATAATACAATAATGTTTAGAGTCAACGCGATTTGATTATTCCTACGTGTCATATTATTTATCAAAAAAATACATTTGTCTTTGAAAAAATAGCTTAGTAACTATTAAACAGTGGTTTATAATTGTACCAATGAATGCCACAAGTTATAATAAGTATATTTTTTAAGAATTGACCATTAATAATTTCTTTTTCATATCCTATTGGAGCCTAATCGCGGGTTAGTAGCAGATCGATTCATTGCCTTTGTATTGTTGTCTTTTGATAAATGGCAAGAACGAGGCTGTGTATTCTCGATAGTTGTACTGATTTCTAAATAAAATTATTACTATCAAGCAAATGATAAGATAATGACTGAGATAAATAATAAAATTACATTTACATGTAATTCATTTTACCAGAGAAGAACAGTACCTACAGCCGTCCTGAATCTCGCTTGTGATTTATTAAAAACAAATCTCATAATATACCGGTCGCACTGTAAATTAAATAATTATTTCTAATCAATAAGTTTTGAAAAAAGTTCCACGAATTCAACTGTTACTGTTACGTGTTGGATCCGGTTTTAGTACTGGAAGTTTCTTTGTTTGACAGGGGTATTATTAAATAGGTTTTTATTGTAAAATTAAATTATTTTTTATTGTAACAGACACAGGTGATGACGTGATCATTTACAAGACCACACGCTTGCATGAAAGCGTAACAAATCTTAGAACCCACAAACTTAAAACCCCTCTTTTTCAAAGCACTGGATAATGCTATAGATCTCGGTGTTTCAGACGGAATTTCTTTGTAGTGATTCCAGGTATTAGTTAAGGGTTTATGGTCCACAAAGCTCCAAATAAAATTCGAAAAATCTTCGCCTTCGTTTTCCATTTTTACAAAGCACTTGGAATTGTTTATTATTGCCTCTATTTTCCCTCTATGCCTTACAATTCCTGATTCTTTTAAGCAGGTGTTCACATCCTTTTCCGTTAATTTTGATACTTTGCGAGGGTTAAAATTATGGAAAATGTTCCGGTAATTTTCTCTTTTTTTCAATATTGTTAACCAGGATAGACCAGCTTGTTGTCCTTCTAAACATAACATTTCAAACAAGGCATAATTGTTATATTGTGGTTGCCCCCATTCTTCATCATGGTACTTAATGTAAAGTGGATCTTCTGTTAGCCATCCACATCGTAGAACTTTGCTTTCTGTCATTATCACGATCACTCAGTGTATGTTCTGTAGTACGTAAGCAGCTTAAAGTTTTACTTTTATATAGTAGGTACTTTTAGTATTTTTCCGTTCTGCAAGGTTTAAACAGTAAAGTTTATTTTTGTTTTTTGTAACAAGGATTAAAATTCTAACCTAATTCTTCAATTACCACAGATTAAACATATTTTAAAGTTTATTTGTCTGCTTGTTTTTCAGAATATTTTTCGTTGCTTTCTATAATTTATTGAATAATTACATAGATGTTTTAACAGGTATGTACAAACTTACCTTATTTTATCTATTAACAGTATTATACCAGTCAGTGTCAGGAAACCCTCGGTTTTGAAAACCTTTCTTAGTGATTAGGTAAGTACCTACAATATGCATAGTACTATGCATGTTGTATAATGTCTTACGACATTTCTTCTGAAGAATGAATGTACGTAAGGTAACTGGAAGTGACCAATGGAAAAGTCATGTGGAGTCGTGATCCACAGGCGGCTTAATACGAGGTTAACAGAGGAAAGAAAGGTAAAGAAGAACTGATAATTTGTACATATTTTATTTTTATTGAGTAGGTACCACTTTCTACGAAAGTTATTCACAGTATTATACAATAGGTAATGAATCACTTTCGTAGTTTTATCGTAAAATATCACGCCTGTTATAGAAATCACGAATTGACTCCAGATTACAACAGGCTGATTATTTGATGTCACCATTCGGACATACGGTACAGCTCCAAGCTCCAACCCATTAAAAAACAACACCATTGGCCAGCTGTCTGGTTGCGAAAAAACTTGTGGCTACCCAAATCACGGGTAGGTAGCCGTAATCGTAACCGCATACATCCGGTTGAGAAGCCGTTGCGACTTGCGCCCAACCCCAACCAAGGCTTACCTACTTTGTCTTGGATTGTTTAAATAATCAAAGGTGATATAAGGTCTAACTACTTCTAAAGATTCGGTCAATTCATTGTGGACCGGTTGCGGACATTGGACTTTGACAGATACTACAATATAATATCTGTCAGAATCTGTTGTCCGAACCCGCTACCGTAATTTGTCTGTACCTACCGGTTTGACCAAATCTTTACAAATAACGCAACATTTAGCCGGTCGGCTCAGTTTAGGCAAGAGTTAAAGTATTATTTCCCTTAATGAATACTCCAACCAAGTTTTTTGTCGATTAAGGAAATGAGGCTATCATTTCCTTAATCGACAAAAATCTTATATGATGTTACAGCTGATTTAACAAAACCTGAGTTTAATCATACAAGCTGGGTGTGTTTATATTTAAGTATCCTGTACAAATTAGCCATTTAGGACCGTAGTATACTCGTGCTAGTTTGGACTGGTGGTTGCATCTGTGGGGCTTAATATATCTTCGTGTTTGCGGTCCGGATACCAAGCTATTGACCAGTCTTACATTTTCATCACTAAGAGTGCCATCGGCAATTTGCTGCAAAAGTGGCACATATTCTGGTTTTGATAGTTCATTTGTAATGCGCATCATCTGCAAAGTAAAAAAAAAACATAAAAGGGAATATTAACACCCGTTGGTACTTTAAGTTTTTGTCCCTAAGGGTAGTCAAATTGAAAGTTGTTAGAAGCTGATGAAACGACTAGGGATACGTACCACTATTTTTAGTTGGGCGTCTGAAAGAGGTGTTGCTATTGGACCCAGAAACATGACACTGCTATTTGATCCAAGACTATCCGGATCGACCAAAATGAGCCCATCATCACTCTCATTACTTTTTATTTCGTCGTTTATAATTAAAAACATATGTTCGTTAGGCATTGTAGTTTGTGAGTATTTATGCTGTGGTACGAAAGATTTCTGGTCAATTTCTAGCATCATTGGCATTATGTCACTTAATAAGGCCTTGAGTTTAAGGCTGTTTTTGTTCTTCTTCTTTGCTGGTTTACTTTTTTTACAACAAAGTGTTTTTAGTTGGGCTACGAGAACATCAAAAAGCAGTTCTTTCTTTTGGTCTTCGTCGTCACTCTTACTGTCTACATCCACTTCTGAGGGACGACTATAGAATAAATTCTGCAGTTTCTGACCGGCAAGATACTGAGGATCTCCAACTCTGTTTTGGGACATTGGATCCACCTCTTGATTTTCTAACCGAAAGAATGCTCCACCGGGCTTAGGTTTGCTTGAAACTTTTTGGAATCTCTTATTTTTTTTGTGATTTTCGAAGATATCATTAAGAGCTGGTAAAGGTTTGCTTGGTAAGTCAACTATTGCTTTGTTACCTTTAGCAAAGTTTGATTCTACTGCAATTTTGACTATGTCTTTCAAATTATATTCATTCTTAGTAGGTTGGTCACTAAGTAGCTTAATGAGTTCATCGTCAGAAAGTTTCGAAAGGAGATATGTAACGTCGCCATCTGAAAAAAGAAAATATTAAACTGAAAAGAATCTTGGGTATTACAATCTCTATGCATGACTGGTTACGTCCATATTAATCCCTGCAGTTGGCACTTAATTTCTACCTTTAGATATATCTAGGAGTTGTTGATAATTATAACGCATGGATTACCTACGGTACTTTTTTGAACCATTACCTACCTATTTTATTTTAGAGCTGACGCTCATAAGAAACAATACCCTTCGGCTGAAGACGAAGTAATATAACAAAATATTACCTCGTTCATTTAACGAAATTATGCCCTTAGAACGACATAATCGGAGTTATTGCTTATATTAGAATGGAATTTATATATCTTCTAATCGTTATTGACTTACTATGTTGTAGGATCGACGTCTTTGGCAAATCTTTCTCATTCGGCAAATACCCTTTGGCGACGATGTACTGCGATACAGCGTTTTCAGCCTCATTACCGACAGAGTTCATCGGATTATTATCATCAATTAATAACGACATCGATAACGCTGTGTGTATCTGAAGTTTAATTTTTGAACAAGTTAGTAATCAAAAATATTCACTTGAATGTATTTCATGTTTGTATATATATAAGAAAAAACTAGTATCTTTATTAAAATTACTGTTAGTTCATGAATAAAAATATATCTAACTTCTTTAAATATATTATATAATCATGCACTTTGTTTAACCCACATCTTTTAAATATATATATAGGTACCAACAAATTATAAGATATAATATGACTTACCAAATATGAGAAACATATGATCATATATTCAGTATAAAACGGAAACATGTTGGTTACGAAGAAAGGACACTTATGCGGTCGGTGCAAGTTTAATTTCACGGCTGAATGCTCAATAGCTTCTTTCTCATAAAAATAGTTGCCTATCTTTTAATGTTTACAAAATTAACAATGAACAAGCGCTCGTTAAAAAGTTTACGATCGTGATAAGAAAAGGAGATTCAGTCGTGTTGAATGTTATGTTTTTAGCGTGTCAAGGACTTTATTGTCTTATTTTTATTTCATCCAGCTCTTCTACTAACATCTGCAACATTATTATCGGTTCTGCATGTGGTGTGTCGTTACTATCGCTGCACCTCGTGAGGTTACAACCTGTCACAACATTAAGGTACCGATACCTCTAAACTTAAATCTAACTTCCTACTAATGTTGGCTGAGAACTTCCACGTTCGATTTCTACTTTCTGTTGTTTGTTGGTCTGTCCGGACCAGGTTTTTGGTTCCACTAACTGGATAGCATCTGGCCTTGTTTGCTGTAACTAACTACGAAAACTGGACTCTCCACGTCAAGTTGTTATTATGGCCGTGCAGTTAACTGTAAATACATTTTAAAACTATCTTCGCATATCAACTCCTATCCTTCTGTCCGCTAGTCCCAAAATATGAGCGTGCTACTTTTAAGGATAATACAATGAATTGTGTAATCGTTAAAAGTACCGTATAACTCAACTAGCTCACGATTAGGAATAAAAACTGTTGAATATAATGAGAATTTATCTGATTTGGACGTCCATAAGAAGATTTTTCTTTTCGGGGGGATCTTTTGGACATAAAGTTAATCCATAATTCCGTACAAAAAAGAATCGTTAAGGATAAAGGCAGTAAGTCCAATAAATGAGAAATCTTCCTTAACATAACAAAAGTAAGTATAGTTACCCCGGGTTTGCAAGTAAAGCTCTATCATTTAAGTTTTACTTTCACATAGGATATCAGCAGTAACTGACACAACACAACGTACAACGAAGGTCTTATGAACTTTCCCGAGAATGTGCTGCCGAACAGTCCACTTTTCATGCATTTTCGTCGGATCTGGTAGGACCGACGAAAACCCGGCCAGGCCCGGCAGCCTGTCCGGCGTTGTGGTACCTTGTACCACAACGCGAGCTCAACCTCGTTTTGAGCATGATTGATCATTGCAGATGTGTTAGAAACATCCGAGGTGCTCTTATAGTTTATTAATTTTTATTTTATATAAAAAATATTGTTCCATTTAAAACCCTTATAAAATAATAAAGTTCAGTTTTTTTATTAAATTTTCTGTAAGAGTATAAAATTCTGCGACCTTTGATATAAGGATGCCTTAAGAAATTCCTTATATAATAATGAATAAGTGAATAACTAAAATATCCCTGGACACTTTTGATGTGTGTAGTTTGAGTTGCTTATAATAACGGCAGGAACTTACTACTTACTGTTATTATTCTAAGCAATCGATATTTCAGTTGCTTTAACAAATACTAGATATAAAAGGATTTTTGTCGTTTAAAACTATTCTAATGCATAAACAATTTTATTAAGTAAAGAATATAAAAGCGCTTTATTTGGGCTATAAGTTTCAATCACCAATTCATCACAATTAATATAACTTAAAAGAAGAAGTCAGGAAATACAAAATTGATATAAAAACTTTGCGTGCCAATTGCTCTAAACTATGCAAAACATTCTTACAGCTCTTATCGCTAGTGCGGCAGAGTACTCGATAATCAAACCTTTTATTTATTTTAATTTCATATTGAGAATACACTCTAATATCGATAAAAAGACCAGTATTTAAAAAAAAAAGATCGCAGATTGATTATGAATTGACATTGTCAATTTGACATTTATTTGTTTTGTTTACTGCACTCATAAAACTTTGAAACAAGTTGAAGTTTTATTGAAATTAACAATGAATATTCCTTTTCCAGTATTAACTCCTCGTTTAGTAGATCCATTGTGGTTCAACGCTGATAGTCCATGCGACGAAGAAACAGAATTAACTGCGTTAGAACAGGCAAATCAACATTGGGCAAGTACCAGGGTTTATTAACATCTATGAATAAAATATAAGAGGAATTTCGGCCTTAAGAGCAGAAAAGAAATACTGATCTAAATGAACAACATTCATCATAATATTCAAGTCACCTTAATCTCTCCCACTGTCTAGCCTAGCTAGGTTAACAGAAACAAACCCATCATTTGCCTTACTTAATTAAGCCTTACTCTACGTTTTTAACTTTTACCGTGTCAACCAACACCACAACCTTTTTAAAAAGCGGTTAGTTTAAATATTACAGTTAAACTCGATTGGACAACAGTACATGAAGCGAGCTCCGCTGGGCAAAGCTGACCCTGAGCCTATGGAAGAAGAAGCAGACACTGATGAAGAAGAAGGTACAAAGGATTCAAATTATTTATTTGTGAAACATAGGTACAAAGAGGAGGAGGAGCAGGAGTTATTATAATCTAGCTTTTGCTTGTGGCTTTGCTCCTGTAATGGTAGGAATTTATTCCATAGGAAACTTTTTAATATTGCCTATACTGACACACAGACATATTGTAGCTTCCCATCAGTGAAAGCATTTTCAGAATCGGATTGGATTCCAAAGATTATCTGCTAGCTAAACAACCTTAAATAAATATACAAACTAAATAAGGAGTCTTAATTTATAAGACTAAAACTAATTACCCACATAATTATATGTAACGATGATACACTCAGGGGTCAAAGTACTCCTCCACATCACTGTCATCCGGGAATGTGCCCAGAAGACTGGTAGCATTTGAGAATCAGAGATCAACATCTTTTAATACCTCATCCAGGAGCAGAGGTCGCCAACTAGTGTTAAGGATATTTTGGTTATGACTTTGCTAAATACTACCTTATAAAAATATATGTAGAAAGTATATTTTTATAAGGTTATATACATTACTCATATTTTAAAAAGGTACAACAGGATAATTCTTAGAGATAAAACGGATATCCGGTAACTATCCGTTATCCAGTAATTTTTACTATCTAGCTGGATACCAGATAGTTACCCACTATCCAGCCAGATACTGAAGAAAGAAATCAATATTTCTCATTAACACAAGATAAATCATGCCACAGCTCACAGTAGCTTTCAAACACCATATTTATTATTAAAAATGAAAAATTTTATTACCGACTATAATTACTTGCCAAAAATATTATTATTGATAATAATTTGGTACTCAAAATTAAATACTGGAAAATTATGGTGAATGAATACTACATTTTCAACATTTGATGGTAAAAAGCAACTCCTTTGTCTTCCTAAACACCGCACTTGTGCGGCAGCATTGACTCAAATCAAACTCGTCACAACATGTAACACGACAAAGGGCCGAATATTCGAATATATAAACTACTATCCATTTCATCTCTAATAATTATACAGAGGTGCTGAAATCGCTGATCGTGACGTGTTTTTAAAACGATCCCGTGCCTGAGTAAAGAAAGTTGATTAATGTAACCACATTGACTGTTTCACCAATCGGAAGACGCAGGACTTGGTGTGATATTGCAATAATCTGTCATTTATTTCATGTTTCAGGTAATGATGAATCAGATGAGTCTGAGGAGTCCCATGATGAAGATGAGGAGGAGGATGTCCCCGCCTCATACTCCCCTGCCCGCAACAACAATGAGCTAGAGCCTGACAGTCTCGATGACCTTAATGACGGGCCAGACCTTAACACTTCAGACCAGAGCGCACTTTGGCCCATTCAGTAGTGCCTAGTTTGATATAAACTAAGTGTTAAAGATAATCTGATAATTATGTTAAGTAATTAAGATGGCATGAGTTTTATTGTGAACATGAGGAATCCAGTACGATCACAATGAGATCATATTAATATTGTAGTAGTTCATTTAATTGTTTGGACATGTGTGAGTGACAGAAAAAACAATTTATAAACATTTTCAAATTTTATTTTGATTTCTCAGTGTTGTAATGTTCCTTACAAGAACAATAAAAAAAAGCCAAAATTTTCTCAATAATTTTAATTAAAACTTATGAATAAATAAAAAATCGTAATGAGATAACAAATTAATACATTATTTTATAAATACTGATTCAAAACACACTGGTGACATCAATTATTACATCCACCACTCTGGTTAGTAACGGTCTCATGTTTTCTGGAGGCACAGTCTTCCATTTCCTGGCAAGGCATTTCTCGATGGAATCATGCGTAGATTTTGGAACTGAAAAATATTTGTTAAATGATTAATTAAATTGCACGTGAGGAGCTGAGGTGGATCGAATGATCAAGTTTCCCACCCGTATACCAAAAACGGGCGTTGGATTTGGAGTTGCGGACACCAGCACGCGTAACATGACCACCGTAGAAACCGGTTTTGTTGACGGAAGAATCAGCAAAATGACAGATATCTTTTGTTGATCTGTCATTTTGTCGATTCTTCCGCCCGACAAAATCCGTTTCTACGGTGGTCATACTACGCGTGCAGAATTATATACAGGTTGCATCGTTTTCCAATCGATACTCATCATGTCTGTGCAGTTTCGCTAGCTAATCTAATTTGACCTTTCATAATATGTAGACATCATTTTTCTACTATGCTATAACATAATGTGCTCAACGGGCTGTACTTAAAGTCTTCCTCGGAAGACCGCGTCGTTATCCGTCTTGCGTGTCCGACAGCTATATATATCTTGAAGTCCCTTCCCTAAAGAACTTATTGCTACGATGGGAATAAAATTCACATACATACAAAGAGGTAGGATGAGATGATAGACTTCCAATCCCAAGAGTTAGAACGGTTTCGGAACGGGGCCCAGGGCTACTTCTACTTATCGCACTCTTTTAACTATCATTGTTTTTTTTTTTCTTGTTTGTATGTTTCCTAACTTAATATATGATCCCATTATAAAATTTTTGCAATACCCTGTTAAAATAAAGCTTATTTATTTACAACTATAACGATTAAACATCTGACTCTACCTGATGTATTAGAACAATTTGCCATATTTAGTGTGAAAAATATAGCACTCCTTTTGACAAGTGGATCATATTCATCACAATAGTAATGGAAGGCCATTGCAAGCTCTGAAGGCACCCCATCGATTTCTTTGACAAGCATCACTCCGGATCTATCGACATCATCCCGGTACCTCGTGATCAGCTCGCCGTGTTCTTGCATATCAAGGTTAGAGCTTTCAACGACTGTGTGTCGTATTGACGAAATATCGTTACCTGAAAAATGAGATTTAAAGTTGTAGTAAATAAAATAGAAATAACGTTTTATGATTTTATATATGTAGCTGTTAAACTCGTAGAAGCTGGCGGGCGAGCTGGACAAAACCAACAAGCAGTGGCCTATGTTAACCTTGGATCGAAAGAACTGGGAATCATGCGGAGGTCTTGCGCAGTAGTGGGGTAATAGGCTAACAGTAACTGTTAAACTAACCGCATGTGTAAAAAACCACACTAATTTCCAGAACGCAAAAGGCCGACATAGCTCATAAAGCTGTACGACTGAAATGGGACTGGGCAGTCAATATCTGCCGGATATAAAGCTGTAAGTCCGTAGTCGCAGACCGCAACATTGATAGATAAGATAGATATATAAGTAGGCTAGACGCCTTGAATGGCTTTGTATAATGTCGAGTAGAAGCACACAATCGAGGGAAGAGGAAGGAATAGGGCGAGGCTTTTGGCCAGGAGTGGGACAGTTAAGGTTAAAAATATCCATGGTTTTACGAAATGTGAAGTTACTGGCCTGGCTTCTTTGCTCCATTATTTAAAAGTCTTAATTAATTAACAAATGGCGAAGTTATTATAGCTAACCCAATTATTTCGATGAAGATTGGCTATTTAAAAGAATAATTTATTCATAACATGTAGTGTTTCTTACGTAAAAATCTCGCGGCTGTATACGCAACTTCATCTGCGAATTTTTCGAATCTCACAAGGTTGAAATTGTTTGTTTTACTGTTGTAAACAAACATGAAGGAGCCAGTATCCATTCTTGAGAAGATTGTTGATATACCTGAAACAATACAACGAAAATATTTCTATGTTGAGTTTGTCACAATGACTGGATAGAGGACTATCCTGAAATGGATCTGTTTCATCCGACTTCAATGGGGCAGTTCATCATTATCAGCATCTGCCTAGCCTTTCCCAACTATGTTGGGGTCGGCTTCAAGTCTAACCGGACTAAACCGTATGCAGCAGTTACATGGAGCTAGTACCTATCTGACCTTCACAACCCAGTTAGTACTAGGTAATACGCTCCCCCTTGATAACGCTAATTGTCAAACTCGGGCAACAGATTACCTGCGACTGTCAATGATCTACAAATGGCAGCCGGGACCACCGGCTTAACATGCTCTTCGAAGCACGGAGGCCACTCGGTATGTAATGTTTGGTCACCCCTCCACGGACCAACGTAAGCAAGCGCGGCTTAACCTGAACATCGACCCAAGCGGCTGTAATTTTTTACCCACGAGCTCCTTGATAATAACCTTGTGTAATCGTTAAATGTATCTAGATTTTAAAACTATCTACGCTTATCCACTCTTGTCCTTTTGTTCGCCAGTAACCCAAAATATGAGCGTGGTATACCTTGTATAATCGTTAAAAGTAGCAGCTTTAGTTACCGTGCCAGGTAAGTGGCTCACGATAAGGGTTAATTGCTGCTGAAGATAATGAGACTATTCGATTTGGACGTCCATAGGAAGACAATGAATTCGACCCGTGAGGCTGTTATTATTTAGCCACGGGTGCCTCTCCTATTAGGCAGCTGATATTCCTTAAAAAGGAAGCCTTTTTTTTGAGCTTGGAGTTAGAGTGTATAATCATCATCATGTTTCAGGATGTGTGACCCCAGCAAGTAAATGTATTTTCCAAGGAATTGTGTTTTACCAATATTTAGTGCGTGCTGTCGTTTCGGAAAAAAAGATTCCTGCTGGGATAACATTTTTCCAGCAAGAAAATTCTAAACGAATGACCGGAGCGGCATGTAGCTTATAAGTATGTGTGCATAAATGTGAGCCGAAAATAAAGTTTGTGCGTCTTAAGGTTTTAGAGATATTGAATTTCCTGCTAGAGTAACGTTTTGCAGAATCTGGTTTCATTGGTTTTTCGGAAACCAATGATTGTGGGCCCGTAGAAAAAACGCAAGAAGCTCTTAGTTTGTGCCTGGTACTGTCATGTTATATTTCAAAATAGCTTGACTTCATTGGTCAGATTGGGACTTAGATATGGTCGCGCCATCTACAATAAGCTTTTAACGGCTTTCCCCATTTATATTATAAAATGACAGGACATGATCGAAAAACATCTAATATTACAGTATGGATTGAACAACAAGGTTAACGGCTGTGTTTTGTGTTGTTGCGTGCAAACTAGTTTATGCCGTATCAGCACGTGCGAGAGCTTTATTTTGCTTTGAACATTTATGCATCGCTGTTACCGTTGTCCGCGGCGGCGTGTGCGATTCCAGTACCAGCTAACTGTTGTAAGACTAGATTTACTGAAGTGTTTAACATTCTCAAAGGCTTTTATTATCATTGTATTCTAAAAAACCGTAAGGACATTATTGCAGTTTAGGACTATGGGCATAAATAGGCATTAATTAATCTATCATAAAATAAAGAGTTAATGAAAATTAATGCGACATACTTATCATAAAATTATGTATGTCGTGTGTTTTTTATGAAAATAGACACTTATCGAAGTAATGAATAAATGTATCTAACAGATCACTTACCCGTTTTTAGCTTTAGAATAGAATTATCATCGATATTGTATTTTTCCTGGAGGTTTTTCATATTGTTTTCAAATATAATTTTATCATGATTAACAGTTTGTGTTGATTTATCTTGAGCGTTGTTGGTTAATATATTAGGGAACTTCCAATGTATCATGACAGCTATAACACCTAATAATAATGTGAGAAAAATGTTTCGTAGTATGTTGCTCGACTGGGGTGGGATTTTTTCTCTTGATGGAACTGATAACTTCCGTTGGTAAGGTGAGCTTTGGACGCGTTCTGAGCTCATGTTGCTCCTGTTACTCCTATTACTTCTATTTATCATACCATGATAACTTTCTTCTTCAATTCTTGAGTTTGTTAAAGAGTTCATAGAGTAGTTATCCTCTATTTCAGATTCATCACTGTAAGGCAAATGGGACGGGAGAGTTGCAGGTAAAGATTTTGAAAGCACATTGCTGCAATGAAACACACACAGACTTTTCACAAAAGTTTAGTCACTTGGTTATGATATTATGTTATGAGCGGCAGCAATGTGATTTGAAAATGGTTACGAGTAGACGCTACAATATCATTGATAAACAAGATCTAGTGGCAATAAAGCTTATGATTTGTTAAGGGCAGCAACAATGCATTTTCAAAATACCTGACATTATGCATATTCATCCATAGTACATAAACAGGTAAGTTAAACATACTACTGGTTATTTTTTTAAATGAGGTCAAATGTATCTCAAAGATCTTATTCAAAATGGCTGTGGCAGGTTTGAAGTATAGAAGGCAGACAAATAAGCTAAGTTGGTTTTGTTATCCAATTGGATTCTAACCAAATAATGAATGAACAATGCCTTGTAGCAAATGATATCAAATTATGTGTTATTTCAGAATATTATTAACGTTTCGTTGTGACACAGTTAAAATTACTGAAATAATACAAATTTATGTTTGTAAATGATAATAGCAACATAACAAAGCATAATGACTCACGTCTCATCAGTATTTTCCTCATCCTGTGAATAGGAATTACTTCGTGGTAATTTTTTCTTTCGTATTGATAGCGGACTGGTTTGATGGCTCATTTTGCTGGAAACATTTACATTTGTTTTATTTTCGCTACTTATCTCATGGTGTGACATGATAAGTATAACTAAGGAGCAACTTCAAATGCAATTTGTATTTGTTCATTTGTACCACAAATTACTAAAAGTGCACTACATATTTAAATAATTCGGCATCTTGTTTGCAAGTATTTACATAAAACGAACTATGTTTTTAATATAAGGGTGGAAGGGACACTGATATACAAACCACGTACTCAGTACACAAATCTGAGCTCTAAAAAAGAAATATTGCTGTTTCCTATAAAAGTGCTATGCCTACATTTTCAAATGATTGGAACAGCTGTTTTTTTTTTGTTCCTGACGAAAAATTTCTATGTATTACTTTTTGTGCGTTGGTGTCCTTTCCACCCTGTATGTTTAAAAATGAATGTATTTAGTGATTTTCGATGCAAGCTGGTCTTTTTTTTTTCAGATGGGAAGTCATCAAATGAGCCCCCCCGCTCTGGGCGGAGCGGAAGGGAGTGTCAGACTTCTACTGACTAAAACCCATCCATCTTCCTTCTTTGCCCTTTTTCTTTTTTTTAATCTATAATTTAATGACAGAGAGCTATTAATAGAAGTACTCCCATAAAGCACTGAGAAGATGATGGACAATTTGTCTGCAGACAATAAATAATGACTTGGCCAGTGGTTACTGATACTGTTAGCCTGCATCATTCCACTGGATATGATTAAAACATGGCTGTTGTAATTTCTGTCTGATGCCAAATAATCCATCATCTGTTCAGGACTTAATAAACATAGTTTTATGCTTTTGCCAGTATTAGCATAGTTGTTGTAGTAATAGTAGTTCCTTACCTCATCACATTGTCCACTACATCCACTCCCATTGGCTTGATCTGCTCATTGGCATCTTGTTCATTCTGGTTGTTCTTATTCAATCCATACCTTCCCATTATCTCAGTTATTATTGGATTCTCAACTCTATAGCTATGAATTGGCCGTCGTGCTTGTGCTTTAGGAACCCCCCCTTTCTGAAAATTATAATATTTGCTTAGTCATAATAGAAGCATAATAGTTACTTTCTTTGTTAATAAACAACAACAATATTGAAAATTGTACAATAATTAATAGGCTCTCATTGCCACAAGTATGTATCTATTTGTGACGGGGCTTTGAAGTCCAGGTCAGTGTTTCCTTATGGGTCTAATAACAGTGTTTATAATGCTTATAATAATGATGAAGGGTGGGTAGACCTTGATCATCTCAAATTATTTATTATGGAATTAATATCAACATTCCTCATTGATATATTTGGTATCTCTTTTGACAGATCTTAAATGTATATTCTTTCTATAGGCCCATAAATAAAAAAACCATGCATTCCTGATATGAAATGTGCAGTTTTGCTTCATAGTCGTTAGAGATTGGATATTCGGATGCATATTTACCTGAAGTTTGAGTGTTTACTAGTACGGAGTGCAAGTTTGAGCATCAAAATAATCATTGTTATAAGCCTAGTCATATTATCTATTTTATTATATTTGAATATTCAGTAGCAAATTTTGAATTCAGTTGCTTAGCAGTAAATTTTTAAATTTGAAGCAATTTTTTATGTTTCCCAAAATTTCTTTCCAATTTTATACAGAATAGAAATAATTATTATTTTATGATATCCCACAAAATCAGGAAAAAATAATAGGTCAATGGGTCGTCTTAGGGGCGGATTTTCTAAGAAGCCATATCCACACTTTTGTACCCTTTGCTGAAATAAAATGTACAGTGACAGGGAAACTCAACCTATTCCTTCAAAGGGGTTATACTGGAGGTCATTGGCAACAAATTAAACCCAGTTAACTAGGGGTCAAATCTGCATAGTTACCAAGCTATCAGTTCTCAAGGAATAGGTCGAGTTTCCCTGTCACCCTGTATGCATCCGAATATCCGATCCCCAATAATCTTATTGTAAGGATTATTTATCACAAAAGAAAAACACATATTTCAATCATTAATACCTACATTGGTATGCTAGGTAGTAGTTGAAAAATATCTTACCCCCTCTGGCCGGTCACTATTCATTTATTCTTTGTTGAACTCCCGGGCCTTCCTCTAAAATGGAAAAACCAGTAATATGATTAAACCGAATGCTAAGTACGATCGAAATGAACCACAATTTTTTACAAAATATATATTTTCTTATTGAAATTGAAATAATTCGTACGTTTTATGGTTTTATTCTCCTGGAACACAAAATTTCACAAAAGCAAATAAAAACGAGTTGACAACAGCTATTCGACTGACGTTGTCATCACTATGAAGTATCAAACTATGACCATAGATAATAATACTACCATGGACTTATTATCATGTACATAATTATACAAACAGGACTGAGTTCTGCGAAATTCGTAACACACAAAAATTAACCTTAACTGTCACACCGTAGGTTTACTTTTGTTAAGCTATCAAAACCGAGGCGAGAGAGATAGCAATAAGGGAACCCTTTGTCCCTTTCACTCAATTGCCAACA
Source organism: Noctua fimbriata (assembly GCA_905163415.1). Lineage (NCBI taxonomy): Eukaryota > Metazoa > Arthropoda > Insecta > Lepidoptera > Noctuidae > Noctua > Noctua fimbriata. The sequence continues at coordinate 7,935,690 of LR990922.1, read as the reverse complement.
GATAAAAATGTTAAAGATGGTAGAATAAATTAAACCGGCAGTCACTTCACACTACAAGTAAAATAAATTACGTGTGTATGTTTTTAGCTTTAAGATAAATTTTAATTATTTTCTTTTATAGGTTTACAGTCTGTACATAATACTAATTTATTTATTTTAAGTCAAATTAAATATTAGTATGATTGTTAGGAAGCTATTATATATTCACTACGGTAACATTCAAATCTGTCATCAATGGTGTTAATTTGACGTCCTAAGTTGTTTTGAGAATATTATAATATTTATCTACGGTTCTTTTTTATTTTAACTGTGAAAATGGTTAAAAGCTTTCACTTTTACATGACGAGATACAATAGTATCACGTCATGTAAAAGTGAATCATGTGATGGTTGTGGCATATCATTTCACAGGTAAGGAATATTATAGATTTTGTTTACTAACAATGGTTAGTGTGACCATGCCTTAGACGTTTTGCGGACGAAAGACTTATGCTTTCGTATATTTTGCATTAAAACTGTTAATAATATGCGCATGATAATTATAATTTGTACCAATGTATCGCGTTATTGTAATAGCATTATTTTTGTTTGTTACAGCTTTCCATTGAAAGAAATTAGGCAACAATGTCGATTTCCTAATTTCAAACCAAAACCAAAGGTTCTGTTGTTTGGAGCCTTCATTTTAAGCCAGAGGATTTTCATACTACAAAATTACGACGAGCGTTATGCTTATGCAGTACCATCATTTTTTCCAGTGGTAAGGATATTGGTTTTATCATCAGTACAACTGATGAATGCGGAAAGAAGGCAGGTTGAGTGTGCTTAATAGATGTTTTCCAGCGCGATGCTCTTTTTGTCGGCACTGGCGGGCACCTTGCAACTACAGGCTCCGGCCGCTCCTGCTATCTTGCAAGGAACGACGTGAAGGAAGAGAACTTCGTTTCACAGAGATAACAACGCCGAAGTTAACTCTTCATAACGCTTCAGGAAGTAACTCTTCAGGACGGTTTTGAACAATTTTTACATTTACAAGTTCCGAATTGATGAGTACGATTTGTTCAAGTTTTGTGCGCACTTACGTACCTACTTCGGAGGTTTGCCGTATCGAAAATATTTTTCAAAAGTCTGATGCGATTAAAACAAATATTTTATACAAGACTCAATCATCTGATTAGTCTACCACATTATATCCAATGTATAACGGATTTAGAACCACACGAATTAAAACAAGTAAAAGCAATGGCTAATTCGTATTAAGAATATTCCATCATGCGAAATGTAATGCATTGAGAAACTTAGGCAGTAAGATTGGCTTACGGTAGAAACTCCACGAAACAATTCTGTTTAACCATGTTTAATTTTAATAAATGTTTGTCACACACTTTAAATTTTATTCCCTCCATTTGAATACCCAAACAGCAATTCTGCAAAACAAACGGAAAAGAGCATGGAAAGGAAACGAAATTCTTATTTTTTTTCTCATAAATTATTATTTCACTATTTTATGTAACTGTTGATGTCTTATCCTGAAACAAATTATCTCTGTCAAAACAAAGTTTCTTATTTGTTATAAAAATGTTTGGTCACCCTATTAGAAAGAGACAAAGGGCTCTGATATAAATATCTTTCTCGTCACGTTTTTCTGGTAGAGTGCTCAGTCCAGTTTATTATACTAAGTTCATGAATACTACATAACTATGACTTATGACAGGAAGGATAGGACAGGACACTTGACAAAAGGGCCTCTGCATAATAGCTCTAGAGTTGGTATATCGTATAGTTTTATGCAAAGAGTAGAATACTTATACCAGTTTTAAGTCGCAAACAAGTGCTCTCTAAAAATGGTCAATTGTGGAAAAAAAACTGGCCAAGTGCGAGTCGCAACGCATACAGGATTCCGTAGCACCAAATAAAACAGCAAAACTAAATTTGTTTTTCATAGTATGTTAATGAAAAACAAAAAAGAAAAGTCCCATATCTCAAAAACTAAACGTTATTACAAAACTTTTTTTTCAGAATTTCCTCCTCTTACTTTAGAAATTATAGTGGAGGGGGGGGGGGGGCACATTTTACCACTGGAATTGTCTATCTTTCAAACGGTTTACTTTGAGACAAAATGGTTTTAGGAACCTCAATGTCATTTTTAAAGACATCTCTGTTCGCCAGCTTCAAGAGAAAAGTAAAGAACAAGGTCGACCCCTATACCTCTGCTTTGTCGATCTTGAAAAGGCATTTGACAGTGTTCCCCGGGAAGCTCTGTGGGCTCTGTTAATAAAACTAGGATTCTCTGAAAAATTTGTTAGAATGATAAGACTTCTGCATGACGATATGTCCTGTTGCGTCGCGGTAAAAGGCGAGCAATCAGACTTTTTTAATGTCACCTGTGGCGTAAAGCAGGGATGTGTTTTTGCGCCAACACTCTTTGCTCTGTACTTTGCCGTCGTCATTCGAGAAACCCTTAAACATATTTCGGAAGGCATTCGGATTCCTTTCCGAACCGATGGCAATTTATTCAACCTTGCCAGACTGAAAGCCCGAACAAAAGTCTCTTCTACCACGATTACAGACATTATGTACGCTGATGACCTGTGCTTCGTGGTGGACACTTGCGACAGTTTGCAGGCGCTGATAAGTGGCCTCAATGACGTTTGTTGTAAGTTTGGTCTTTCAATACACGTCAAAAAAACCGAAGTTATGGCTATGAACGTAGACGAACAGCTGTTAGTTCCTGACATCCTAATCGGCAATGGCAAGCTGAAACAAGTAGAAAGCTTCAAGTATTTGGGCAGCATAATTACCAGTAAAGGGGATCTCGACGCAGAGGTTAATCAGAGAATATGTGCTGCAGCAGCAGCTTTTGGCCAATTGCAGTCCAAAGTTTTCAGTTCGCACGATCTGAAGCTGACTACCAAGATCTCTGTGTACATGGCAATCGTTCTTCCCAATCTTCTGTACTCGTCAGAAACGTGGTGTCTCTATCGTAGACATATACGGACCTTGGACAAATTCCATCTTAAATGCCTCCGAAACATCATGAACATCAGATGGTCGGACCGTATTAGAAATACGAACGTCTTAAGACAAGCCAAGGTACTTGGCATAGAGGCCTACTTGATGAGACGTCAGCTAAGGTGGTGCGGGCATGTCTCTAGAATGCACGAAGAGAGACTGGCGAAGCGCATCTTCTATTCTGAACTCCAGGAAGGAAAACGGAAACGTGGTGGTCAGTTTTTACGTTACAAGGATGTTCAGAATAGACACTTCAAAAGATGCGAAATTGACCCCTTAGTGTGGGAAAAGCAGGCACAAAATCGGCTTGAGTGGAGACGTCGTGTGCATCGGCAGGTCAACGCCTTCGAAGAGAGAAGAAGGTCGCAGCTAGATCTAAAGCGTGATAACCTTAAAACTAGGCCACCTGCAGCTATACCCTACAATTTCATCAATGGTGTTCTGACATGTCCGTTTTGTGCTCGGAGTTTTTCGACCAAAGTTGGGTATGCTAGCCACTTGAGAGCACATGATAGAGCAGCGTACCAAAGCTCTCGACAACCTCCCTAGAAAGCCGTCGAATGCAGTCGCTGTGGCCGAAATCGGCTAGATGGCATCATCATCATCATCATGTATTGTATTGTGACTGTGACTGTAGCTTCGTTTCTTTTTGTTTTTTTGACATTCAAAAGTGCATGTGATGGTCTAATTGAAATAAATGCTTTGGGTTTGAGTTGAGTTTGAAACGAGCGAAAATAAATTCAAATTAAAGTTGTCAAAAATATTGAAAATGGGCTACTGAAATAAAATTAAGTGAGCGACAAACAGTGGGCGAATACAAATGTTTAAAACAGCGACTTGAAAATACTCAGTATGATAATTCAAGGACTCTGAAAAAAACCTAAAACTAGTTTATTAACCTTTGTGGATAAAGTGTAGTCGACGTAGCCCCGCTGCGCGGTGCTCCTATTTCTGATTGCAGGGTTTAAACTAACCTAACACGAAGGGGATTCTGGGGTCTTAGTTCACTCACTTCGCTCGCTCACTAGACCCCGACATCCCCTTCGAACCTAACCTGTCCCAGTCGGGGTGCCACAAGTCTCTCTCAGCCTTCGCTCGCTCTGGCTTCCTATATTCTCCTTGCCGCAATGACCAGATAAATAGTTACTTACTTGGTACAATAGTCGCCCAATCAGTATATTGGGCGTCAATTAAATTTTTATTCGCCCGATTAATAATTTCCCGTTATTGAATAATATTGCTAAAAGTCAAAACGACGATACCATAACTTTGACGGCAAAATACAAGAAACCGGCTCTTGCCGTCAAAGTTATGACGCCGTCGTTTTGACTTTTAAATGGGATTGTATTACCAAAGATGCGTTTTTTTTTCTTTATTTATTTAGGGACATTTATAATCGTAATGCGTATGTCAGTCCCATCGTACCCTAAATACACATTGCTCATATCTGGGCCACTCTTTGCTTCGTGGCCATTTCGTTGCGCCAGGATTTTATGGAATGTAATATGTATTGATGATTTTAATCATTATAATTCAGTAACTATGTACATATGTGTTACGGTCGCGAATCATATTTTGTTTAAAATACAGCCTGAAACTGACCTCCAAATTGAAACCTAAGAAAAGTTGAATTTCTTGGGCTACCCTGATGCTTCCACTATACGCAATAGCAGACTTGCTGCTCCGGGTACCCAGCACGCAGTATTCTAACGTTTTCAAATTTTACGGCATGTTTGACTGAGGATAGTTCAAAGTAGAAATAAATTATAATAGACATGGAAAACTTTAATTGAAATTTCACCAAAAAATGTTTAGTCTTTTTTTATTTATTTTCATTAACTCCTGTGTGTATAATATTTAAAATCAACAATTTAAATTGTAATAAAGTCAATAAGGCGCCAACAAACATACACATCCTGTAATAATATGTATAGGATTCACAATAAGTCGTGTTCCTGAGCTGTAGGCTGTCATTCTATGACGACGATGTAGTCGTAATGTGTCATTTAGAGCATCGAAAACTGGCGTAGGATATTCTACTAGAGTGTCGACTTCATGCTCTTCATTCTTAATTATTTTTGAGTCAAGCCACGCTTTAAACGTATAAACTGGTAAAACATCTGCCATCTTTTTGTTTACAGCGTAGATAGCAGACATTTCTCTGGAACATTCATCTTGACCTTTAACAACAATACCCACAAGCTCTTTATCAATCATCACCGGGCCACCCCTGTCTTTGAAACATGTTACTACTTTAGTGTCAACGCAATCAAAATACACTTTCAAAATATCTGTTATTTCGTCCGGGGAACGGTTTTCCATGCCGATATACTGAAGATGTTTCGTTTGCCCAACATCAGCATTCAATCCAAACCCTATCCCTTCTACATCGATGATGCTGCGAGGGCTTGTGTTATTGCTGAGAATTATTTTTGATGCAACGCTCTTATTATGTTTCTCGGTGTAAACAATACCAACATCTTTTAATGATTCCGATCCAGTAAAAGTAGGGAATTTCTCAGTTTTTATAATATGAAGCGATATCGTGTTTTCGTCCTTCTTGTCAGTGGTAGTATTCAGTAGTGCGTAACTTAGAGCAAATTGAGTACACTGAGCTGTTGTTAATATCAATCCATTGGAGACTACGACACCAGAACACAAATAGTCATTTTGTTGAGACATTAAAGCGGCCATAAATGGAAATTGGCGTAAAGTAGCAGACCGTATTTCATGCATTTGGCTATTTTGTCTTCTCGTACAAGTAATGTTAGTGGGTTCAGTTTCAACTGGGATGTCCAGGGATTCATCTTTTGAATCATCGCTTATTTCGCCGTTGTCATCTCTATTATCATCAACACTTTTTTTTACATTTTCCGCAGCACACGTAATTATAAAACCAAATACAAACACAAAGGTAACTACAAAATGCAGAAAAACGTTTTCAGTCTTCATCATCGAAAATATGCTATTTCGTCCTAGAAGAACATCTTTGTTCTTTTTTCGTATCTATCATAAGTCATAATCATATTTTATTTCTTTTTTTACCTTTTTTTTAAGCAGCCAGCATAATAATCCTCTTTAAAATCAATCTAAACAGACTATAAATTTTAATAACCATCGATGCTTAAGATATTATTAGTGTAGGTACTTGTGCACGCACACAGATGCGTTAACTTTCCTCTTTTTCGACTGGAGATAGATAAGGGTTCATTTGAATTATGCTTTTTATATTGTGTGTACTTGCGGCATGTTCCAATAAATGTATTTTCTTTCCAACGTGCCTTCTGAGGCACGGGGGTAACAAATAACAGTTTGCTTGACCTGTGAATCGCAGTCGCTCTTGTGATGACGAGACCAACGGTTTTATTCGTTCGCGTTACACCACACATTCCCTTTAGCGTTCTCGACTCAGCCATATGCAATTGGTTTTCATTCTTTATACTCATATTTTCGGGTAGCGGTGGGTGGGTAGTTGGTGTGCTGGCGTTTGTATAGTCAACTTCACGTCATGGTAGCAATTAAACTACGATAATAATAATCTATTAGCCAAAATCATGCCTAAAAGCATTTAATTTAATGATAACTGTTCTTGACGGTCAGGTAAAAAGTGCATGCGGTTTCAAGCGAGTACCTACGCCATAATCTTGTATCTTGTGTTTAATAATGTATAGTGCGAATAATAAATTTATCAAATATCACTAAGTTGCCATACAACGTGGCAACGCCGCCAGTCTTTTGGGTACATTACCAGTTGACTACGTTGAGGAGGAGTTTTTTGACGCCATTTTTTAAGTTTATTTTTAAGTTAGTTAGTTAATATAGGTTATTTTAATTTATTAATGTATATAATATTTACTATGAATAAAATTTATCAATCACTAAGTTGTTTGAATATGCTACATACTCATTCATGCTTCATCTATGTGAATATTGCAGACCTGTACGCTTTAAAATCTCTTTACAAATGAAGGATATGTAAACTAACCACCATGAACGAAAATTAAATTTGTCACGTATTGTAGCACTCTTGAAAAATTAAAGGTTATGGAGATGTGTTACCGCTGCTACATTGCCAGCAGCAGTCATATGAGTATGCGTGGGTGGGAGTGGGGAGCGGGGTGCTAGTAAGTTATAACAGAATAACTGTCCCAAATGTAAGTCTCGAAATAAATTTTAACAAATCTAAATTGTTTACGTTTCACCCCCGGCAGAAAAAAAAACAAATAAATTTTATCTTTAATCAACAAAAATTAGAAACAGTTAACAACTTCACTCTCCTAGGCCTAACAATAGACACACATATAAACTGGAAAACACATATCATCATCATCATTTCAGCCGTAAGACGTCCACTGCTGGACATATGCCTCCCCCAAGAGTCGCCACATTGACCGGTCCCGTGCGACTCGCATCCAGCGGATCCCTGCAACCTTCATGTCCACCTAATGGGAGGCCTTCCAACGCAACGTCTACCGGTTCGCGGTCGCCACACCAGAACTTTTCGGCCCCATCGGAAATCCGTTCTGCGAGCAAAGTGTCCTGCCCACTGCCACTTAAGTTTGGCTATTCTTCGGGCTACGTCGGTAAACTTGGTTTTCTTGCGGATGTCCTCATTTCTGATTTGATCACGCAAAGAAACTCCTTGCATAGCCCTCTCCATTGCCCTTTGGACGACTTTAAGCCTTCTGATGAGGCCCATTGTGAGCGACCACGTTTCAGTCCCGTATGTAATCACTGGCAACACACACTGGTCATAGACTTTCGTCTTGAGACAATGCGGTAAGTTGGACGAGAAGATAACACGTAACTTCCCCAACGCTGCCCAGCCGAGTCGGATTCGGCGATTGACCTCTTTCTCGAAGTTAGACCTACCTAACTTTACTGTTTGTCCCAGGTAGACATCGTCTACAACTTCGAGTGTAGAGTCTCTCTCTTGATAGGAGTGGTTGTTACATGGGCATTCAACATGTCTTTGGTTTTGTCCATGTTCATTTTAAGACCCACTCTTTCGGAAGCTCTACTGAGGTCATCGAGCATTGTACTGAGGTCTTCCATTGTCTCAGCCATGACCACTATATCGTCGGCAAACCGAAGGTGAGTGATGTACTCGCCATTGACGTTGATGCCTAGCCCTCCACAGTCCAGAACCTTGAAGACATCCTCCAGTGCAGCGGTGAAGAATTTCGGAGATATGACGTCTCCCTGTCTCACATCTCGCTGCAGAAGGATAGGTTCCGAGGTCTGGTCCTGAAGTCGGACTGACATGGTGGCGTTTTTGTACAAACACTTCAACACCTCGATGTACCGAAAGTCGATTTGGCACCGTTGGAGAGACTGCAGTACAGCCCAAGTCTCGATCGAATCCAAGGCTTTCTCGTCGTCCACAAACGCTAGACAGAGAGGCAGGTTATACTCTTCGGTCTTCTGTATAACCTGCCGCAGCGTATATATGTGGTCTACGGTGCTAAAGCCATTCGTGATTGCGATTCGTGATGACTCTTAAAAACAACTTGTAGACATGGCTTAGAAGTGAGATGGGCCTATAGTTCTTCAGCCGGGCATTGTCACCCTTTTTGAAGAAGAGTACCTCCACACCACTGCACCATGCCTGTGGCGTTTTCCCCTCGAATATGACGGAATTAAACAGCTTCTGAAGGGCCTTAAGTACCGGTTTTCCACTCGCCTTCAGGAGTTCGGTCGTAATTCCGCCATCACCCGGTTGTTTTTAAGCTGTTTCAGAGCCATCCTAATCTCGTACAGGCTGACATCCGAAATGTTTTCGGTATAGTGTCAGGTCAGTCTAGCTCTTGGGTCGTTTGCTAGATTTGCAACGGGTTTACAAGTTGAAGTGTACAACTACCCATAAAAACTCTCGATCTCCCCAGCAGCTCCGGTTTGGCGGATACGATCCTGCCATCTTCGGTCTTCAGTTTCGTGAGCTGGCTCTGCCCAATAGCCAGATCTCTAGAAAATACCTTGGAACCTTTATTCCGCTCAATAGCGTCTTTAATACGCTCGGTATTAAAACGGCGGAGGTCGCTTTTCAAGGATTTAGAGATTCGTCTATTGAGCTGCCGGTATTTCCACGCCTCGTCTGAAGGCTGTAGGAACTTCTCACGACGCTCCTTCATGAGCTCGAGAGTATGATCAGAGAGTTTTTTGTTCTTATGTGCACGACGTGTCTTGAAGAACCTAGACTCAGTCGTATGGACAGTTTCCACGAACCCGTCGTTTATTCGACCACTGAGCTTCCTAGGCACCCGAAACGATTCTGGAGTTCTAGCTGAAAGCTCTCCGGGTTTTGGATCTGGATCTGTGCTGGATGGAGCGTAGACTTCATCAGTCGAGACCTTTCAAGCTTGATATTGATGTTCATGTGCCTCTTACCATGGGGTGATCGCTCCCAGTTTTCACGGAATTGATCACCATCGGGACTCTGCCAGGTCCACTTCTTGTGCACACGCTTTTTGTAGAAGGAGTTCATCATAAAGAGGCCCTCCTTCTCCATAAAATTAGCCAGTTGGTGACCCCGGTGGTTCCGACGTCCAACCCCAAATTGCCCCACCTGCAGCTCATCCCCGTCTCGTTTGCCTAGTTTCGCGTTGAAGTCCCCCATGACAACGGTGAAGTGAGTTTTGAAACCATGCAGGGCTTTGGAAATATCCTAATACATGGTCTCCACTTCGTCGTCAGGGTGTGCCGAGGTCGGGGCGTAGACCTGTATGACCTTCAGCGAATATCTTGAGGTTATTCTGAGTATAAGGTACGCCACCCTGGTCGACACACTCTCGATCTTCACCACGTTATTCACGAGGGACTTGTGGACGATAAACCCAACACCACCCTGGGACTGCCGGTCACCCTCTCGGAAATATAGCAGGTTGCCGGATTTCAGGATTATCGTGTCCTCCACCTCTCTTCGGACTTCAGATAATCCCACAATACTCCATCGCAGCCTGCTCAATTCCTATCTTTATCTTCTGTTATCTTCTCGTCGGTCCAGAATGTACGCGTGTTGTATGCTGCCAGGTCAAGTCGTCGGTATAGGCAGCCTGATCCCTTCCGGAGATTCTTCGCACCGCTTGCCACGCCGTAACCTCGACCGCTACCATAGTCGGGGATGGGCTGCCGGGTACTAGGGGCCATTTTTGTGTTACGCTCATCATTCGGGGGTTTTGCCATAATAGCCACGCCAGGCAGGCGGGTTGGCGCGTTCTCTGAGGCGGCAAGCCGCCCGCTACCTGAACGCGCCCCAAAAGGGGTTAGCCCTAAGGCTAGTCCGGGGGTACCGCACGATCTCCGGTGAGGCGGCTAGCCTCCTTGCCGGATTGCCGCCATGGGATCTGGAGGCGATAGTCCTCGCGCGCCTTCACGAATGGCGCGCGGAGGCACTACGTCGTGGGGAAACTCCACTGCCGCGGCAAATCGCCGCTCAGCGGACAGACCTCCGGCGCGATCTCATGGTGACATGGAGAGAGCGACTACCATAGTGGCGTTAAGTCCCCTCTTTGAGGAGTGTCTAGAGAGGCGCCACGGCGCCCTCACCTTCCGCCTGACGCAGATCCTCACCGGACACGGTTGTTTCGGGAGGTTCCTGCACCGAATCGGGCGGGAGGAAACGCCCGGGTGTTTCCATTGTGAGGATCGTCCGGAGGACACGGTGCAGCACACTGTGGAGGCCTGCCCCGCTTGGGCGGAGCAGCGCCGTGTCCTCGTAGAGGCGATTGGCGGCGGCGACCTCTCGCGCCCGGCCCTGGTTCAAGCCATGGTCCGGAGCGAGAGGGAATGGGAAGTCGTCACCTCCTTCTGCGAAGCAGTCATGCTAGTGAAGGAGGTGGCGGAACGTGAGAGGGAAAGAGCCTCAGGTCCCAGCCGCCGCGGGAGACGCCCTGGGCGTCAAGGGTCACGTGGTGGCCCCCGGCCACCGTGGGCGCGGGCCTGTGGACGGCGAGTTATGGGCTAGCTCGCCGTCTGGCCGTCTTATGACGACAGGCCGTGTCGACGGCGCGTTCGTGTTCCACGCGCGCCTCAAAGAGATGTCAGCAACCACGTAGGGATCCGCACGGGCCGATGCCTGCCAGGGCTGCGGGACTGTTCGAAAGAGATATCGCGGCCCTGGAACACAAAGGGCAAAGAAGGAACATGGATGGGTTGTAGTCAGTACAAGTCTGACACTCCCTTCCGCTCCGCCCAGAGCGGGGGGGTCATTGGTACAAAACGCACAGAGAACGCTGCTGCTCATTCTCTGTTAAGTCCCTTAGCGCGCTCTTACGACACCCACGGGAAGATATGGGATGGTGCTATTCTTTACGTCCGACACCATACGGAACATATACACAGACAGTAAAATCTAAAATTTCAAAGTTTTCATATGCTCTCCGCGAAATTAAAAAGATTACAAACCTACAAAACGCACTAGCCACATACTACGCTTATCCCACGCTTGGTTTAACTATGGCATCATCTTATGGAGAAGTGACACAGATACTCCGTCATTATTTACTCTCCAAAAAAAGCCACCGAGGCAAGTAGCTAATACGAATAATTACCAATATACAACATTAGTTTTAGTATATGCGAAACCTGAATATAGTTTGTTCAGAATAAGTAACTGAATCGATGTCAATAATTTTTAAACCATGTTATATTTTGTCCCAAAAATATTTTAAAAAGGCTACAAGTTGGACACCGAGTGATACTAAGTAGCTGTAGCAATCATTTAGGTACCTACTGCGGACGGCGAGTTATGGGCTAGCTCGCCGTCCGGCCGTGTCATGACGACAGGCCGTGTCGACGGCGCGTTCGTGTTCGTAGCCATGCGGACCCATGCCTGCCAGGGCTGCGGGACTGTTTGAAAGAGATACCGTGGCCCTGGAACACAAAGGGAAAAGAAGGAACATGGATGGATTTTAGTCAGTAGAAGTCTGACACTCCCTTCCGCTCCGCTCAGAGCGGGGGGGGGTCATTTGATGATTTCACATTAGAAAAAAAAGTTAGTATATATATATTTTGGAACTATGTAAACTAGTCCGCAAATATCTAGATACTTACAACACACGGGGAGACATACAAACAAATTATGCGTTGCGCCATAAAAACAGAATAATTTTGCCCCCTCCCGCCTTAAATCATACTCATGTAGTCCATATTCCATGTCAATAAAAATATATAATAAATTACCAGAAGACTTAAGAAACCAATCATACTCATGTAGTCCATATTCCATGTCAATAAAAATATATAATAAATTACCAGAAGACTTAAGAAACCAAAATCAAACCAGTATATTTTTAAATGAATTAAAACAATACTTAACTAAAAAAAGCTATTACATAGTTCACGAATATCTAAAGGATAAATTCAATAATTACACACAATTATGAATTACAGATATTTAATAAGCAAAACTGAACAAAAATAAATTAAACTTTAACACTTATACTTATAAATACACAACAAATTACACTATAACACTTAAGTATATAAATATACTAAATTAATAATAATGAACAAGTTTTAAATATATATATATATATCGGGACCGGTCAATGTGGCGACACTTGGGGGAGGCCTATGTCCAGCAGTGGACGTCTTTCGGCTGAAATGATGATGATGATGATGATGAACAAGTTTTAAAGCGAGTAAGCAAATAAGCAATTTTAAATAAATAACAAATGAATAGATAGACTTGCATATAAAATATTATTAGAATAAGTAAATGAATGGAAATATAAAATAATTAATAGAATAGAACATAATTCAAACTTATCTACTTATTTAAAAAAAATGCTGTGCCTGACATGGTCCATAATTGTTTCTATTTTTTTTATTTACCACCTGTTAGTGTACATTATGAATACAGCAATAAACGAGTTGATTTGATTTAAGTACAAATATTGGATACCCTATTAGAAAGAAATGACATCCACTCTCGAAGTACTGCGCAAGGAACCTCAAAAAGAATAAATTTCTCCCGTTTTTGCAACATTTTTCATGAATGCTCCGCTCGTATTAGTCGTAGCGTGATGGTATATAGCCTATAGCCTTTCTCAATAAATGGGCTATCCAACACTAAAATAATTTTTCAAATCGAACCAGAAGTTCCTGAGATTAGCGCGTTCTACTAAACAAACTCTTTAGCTTTATATTTTTAGTATAGATATATAATATATATATAAATGTATAATATATAATATACAACATTATTTTTAGTATATGCAAAACCTGCATATAGTTGGTTCAGAATAAGTAACTGAATCGATTCCAATAATTTTAAAACCATGTTATATTGTGTCCCAAAAATATTTAAAAAAAGTTACAAGTTGGACACCGAGCGACATTAAGTACCTATCGCAATTAGGTACCTACTTCCAAATTATTATTATCAATGAGCTCAAGACAACGCTGGCGGCGCGCGAGATTGAGGTTCCTTAACTCGCGGGCGCGCTGCGTGGTGATCACGTTTTTGTGCGGACAACCAGGTAACAGAACAAGCTTATAACTTTTAGATTTTTCATGATACAGTTTTGAAACTTTGTACATAGATTCTTTAAAAAAAATACTAGACACGTGTTTCAGGTTTCGCATAATATCCTAAAACTAATTTTGTTAGTATAGAAATTATACTAGCGACCCGCACCGTCTTCGCACGGGTAGTAGAGCATATTAAGGAGGCCATACACGCTAGGGTTTGCATGATGGTTTTAGCCTTACATGCTTAACCGACATGCAAACCCTAGCGTGTATGTGATAAAACTGTACAGTTATCGGCGCACGTACATGCAACCAGGGAAATATCAAAAGTAATATTTTATGCCGCTCGGTTACGTTTGCGCGCAAGCATAACCGAGCGTGTGTAACATCCGGCGAGCGTGCCTGCACAGTTCTCAGTTTTTATTGTCTGCGACGGTTATTTGACGGTACTTTTTGTAATCTGTTGGTGTAAATCTCAATTCATTTATCAAATTTACGTGAGAGAACTGCTTTCTTTCAATAACCAGCGTTTATACATGAGTGCGATCTCTTTTTCTATTCTGTAGAACAAATGTTAAGCCAAGTACAGCTATCACATCGTCGTCGTACATTGTTAGTTTGGTGTACCGTACACAGTACCCATGGGGTATAGATATCTGTCCAACACACACCGTCACGTAGCTCCAACTGTCTTTACTGAGAGTTTATGGCAAAACTGTGCATGCAAACCCTAACGTGTATGGCCTCCATTAGGCCTACATGGTTTGTCTGTCGTAGGGTCACATCAGCTTGATGCGTCTAATATGTGGATTTAAATGTAATATAACGTCTACACTACTATTTTATTATGTAGGTATTATAAACATAAGAACGAACTAAAATATTTCTTTATAAATACAACATTGATAGCTTCTGACTGATTACGTGTAAAAACAAGTATAACTATTTTGTTTAGAAACAGTGGGTGACAGTGGCGGGCGTGGCGCGGCCTGGGGGTAATCGCATCAAGCGAGTCCTGTCTGTTATCGGTGTGAGAAACGCGCGTGAATTTATTTTCGCGCGTTAATTTTTTTTGATAATTTCTAAGATGTTCATTTAAATTATAGGGTGTAAATTGATAAGGATTAATACTGTATCCGTCTAAATAGCTTTCAAAATATCACATTGTACGTTACCATTTTTTTTGAAGATAGAATGGGTATAGTAAGCTATCCTTATAATATGGATTTATGTATGCTATCGCGGATTTTTTTGTAAATCTGTAAAAGTATAATATCCACCATGCATCGTTTGTTACAAACTCATTAGGCAGCGTTTTCGATGAAAGCTCACAAGCGGCTTGACTTCTTCCGACACTTCTAACAACTATCGTTATATTTCAACCAATTTACGCAAAACCTTGACAAATTATATATATACCTAAATCTTCCTCATGAATCATTCTATCTATTGGTGAATACCGCATGAAAATCCGTTAAGTAGTTTTTGAGTTTATCGCGAACAGAAAGACAAACGCGGCGGGGGACTTTGTTTTATAACATGTAATGATTTTATTTACTTTTTCTTTCTTTCTTTTGATATGCGTCGTCTACGCGACACAACGGTGCCGCAGTATAACCAAAGTAAAAGTTTTGGGAGTATCATGCAGTTATTTAGTACATTCGGGTACAATAAAATAATCAATTCAATCACGAGACGCCTGGCAGATGTGCAATACGCCATGCACACAAAGGAATAGGGAGCGGTAGCATGACGGTATTAGATAGCGTCATGCCGTTAACCAGCACGGTTTACGAGACGATCTTACCTCCAAGGCGCGTCAATAAATATTTCACATAAAAACAACAAGAATCTGGATTTGGAATACTACATGGAATTATAAAGTACTATTGCTTCTTAACTCAAACCACCATTGGTTACGTTTTATTTTTTGACATTGACAGTTGACACTGACCACTTTAATTTCATTCGTGTCAGTCATTCACAGAAATCTGTTCACGGAATTACGATCACTCTCGTGAATTTCATAAAAATAGTGAGTTGGCTGATTGTGTATTTTTTTTATTTAGTAATTCTTTAAACTAAGTCACTAAAATGTCGAAAAAGAAGGGCACCAAGAAAAACCAAGACTTCGATGATGATTTTGAAGAGAAAAAGACTGTAACAAACGATCATGAGGTAACCTCTAAAAGTAAGGGAAAAGGGAAGAAGAAAGGTAAAAGCAGCGCCGGCGACTGGAGCGACAGTGACGAAGGAAATGTGCAGAAGAAGGTGTTAGCATCTGACGACGAAGACGTCCCCAAGCCAGCGGCAAAGAAATCACAAAAGAAAGGTGCACATATGCTAAGAAAAATGGAATGGTTTAATTTGCATTGCTGGAAGTAGGCTCATCGCAGACCAAAACTACAAATGTGAAAGGGATAATATGTTCTCATAATGTTTTCCTTTGCATGTTTCATGCAACACAAATATTTTGCAGCACATTTGGTGACTGGAGTCTTTGGTCTGTTATGATGTCAAATCACCATGATTATTATACATTGGTGTTAACTTTTGTTGCGGAATTATAATTCTCAATATCTATCCCCTAAAACATCTTTTATCTACAGCAATATATTTACTGTAGCTCTTTTAGATTATAGAATACTTGAAAAAAAAAATGCAATTAATTTATTATAATTACAGGGAAAAATAAAAAGAAGGGTCAGGATTCAGATGAAGAACAAGATGACAATAAGTCAATAGTAAGCAATACAACAAACACTGCATCAAAACCAACAAAGTCTGCTAAAAAGAAAAAAGGTAATCTTTAAAATTATTATTTTTACTTTCTATTAAATTATGTTAATATTAGAACAGATAAAAAAGTTAAGAGAGAAGAACCAGGGTAGCTCGTAAAATTCAAAGTTCCTTATGTTTCTTGCAATTTGCAGGTCAGTGTCAGGTTGACTAAAATATGATTCATGACCAGAGCAAAAATGGCTAACCATATAATCCCATCAAATAACTATTTTCTGAAAAAGTCTTTCAATGGGAAACTGAACATAGAAGGTTGTATTGATGATATTAATTAATATAATTCTGTAAATACATACATGTTACGGTTGTGAATCATATTTTATCATTAGCACTAAATGGGGTAATTACCATGTTTACTGTTTGTATTGAGTTCCCGATATTTCCGCGCTGTTGCAAACACCATGATCACGGATAAGCTGAAGTTGCCGCAGTCGTTTTTAATATTAATGATAATTTTAGTTACCATGATGACAGTTTAAAAACTTGAATCATATTTTGTTTAACATACAGCATGACAGTGACTAGCAAATTGCAAAAACATAAGAATAATTGAATTTTGCTGGCTACCCGGGCACTTCAACCTTAAGAGCTTTAAGGACTTACTAAATGACTGAATCGATTTTAATGAAACTTCATATGCTTAAGCAGGACACATCTAAAAAGTTGACACAGAACATTTTCGAAATATAGTATTACAGCTAAAGTAGACCGATTTTAGATTTTCCATAGAAACAGAAATTTCGAATAATATTTAAAAAAAAAAAAAACAGTTTGAAAAGTTCTCTGTCAACTTTTTAGACTTATGTATCCTTCTTATGCATACGAAGTTTAATTAAAATCGGTTCAGTCATTTCTAATAAAAAGGACTTGAAAGTTTGTATGAAATGCTGTAAGTCATTAACACTCTTCAGTATAGTCTGGAAGGTAATTTTAATAATATTAGGAGCAGGCAGATATTTGGGTTTTCACATGTTCAAAAATAGTAGGCTTGCTTCAACAAACATAATTGGCAGATATGTGGATGTACTATGCCTAACTCAGTGGGGAAATACAGGGATGGGGCATAATAGACTGAGTTTTTGTTACTTGGCATTATATAAAATGCTCATACATCATTAATTCCAATAAAATAATTGCCATTATTTGGCCATGTTTCAATTTGTGCTCTGCCAATGCAGCTGATACAAATTTTTGATCACAGGGAAAGGTAAGAAAGATGAAGACTGGTCTTCAGAAGCAAGTGACGTTGAACTCAAAGAAGCATCTGAAGAGGAAATTGCAAAACCTGTTAGTAAAAAGAAAGGTAGGTGATAATTTTTGTAGTATTAAAAACTGAATAACCCAGATAGGGTTATTGTTTTGATTATGCATTATTTAAATGTTAATCTTTATTGATTATATGGAATATAGTAATAAGAATGGGTTCATAGAATGCACATGCATAGTTATACATAAGTGGTCAATCTGCACACTAATGGTGGGGCTTCTGTAAGTTAGCTACAAAAAAAAGTAATTGCACAACATTTCCTTAAAATATCTCTAATTTGAACTTTGCAGCAAAAAATAAAAAGAAAAATATAGAAGAAGCTGAATCGTCAGATGATGAGGATCATGATGACTCCAAGTCAGTAGTGAGCAATGTTTCTAGTAATCAAACTAAACCTGCTGCTAAGTCAAAAAACAAAAAAGGTATGTATGTTTTAACATTTAAAATTAATTAACTTAAAGAACTATTAACTCTTGGCTAAATAAGAACAGCTGCACAGTTCAATCTTCAAGGTATCTATTGATCTTTAAGCAGCTAACCACCCTTCGAGATGGGTGAGTTTTCTCTGTGCCTCGAAAAGTATGTTTAGCTGTTGGTCCTGGCTGTCATTTGTAGGTCTGACAGTCATTTTTTGAGGTCAGAGAGACAGTTGTTCCATGTAAAATATTGGTATTCAGCTACATCTGGTTAGATTGGAACCCTAAGGCTGCCAGTGTATTGAAGCGGAGCGTGGCTGCGGTGCGGAGAAACTGCGAAATATTAACCAATAGGATTGCAAACTGGAGCGGAGTGGAGATTTAAGGCAATCCTATTGGTTAATTTTTCTCCATTCCTCCGCTCCGCATCCTCGCTCCGCTTCAATGGACGATATGTAGTTGAGACAAGGCTAGGCAGATGGTGATAGAAGTATTAGTCAGCAGTGTGGTGGGCTTCATACCTTGCACAATAATTAACTATTTAAATCATTTCAGGCAAAGGAAAGAAAGAAGACTGGCCAGATGAAGAGAGTGATAAGGAATTAAAAATGGAACCATCAGACGATGAGGAACAAATTGTAATTCCTGTAGTTAAGAGTAAAGGTATTTATAATGAAAAAAAAATTGCTGGTTATCAAAACATTGATGCTAATTTTACAGCTAAAATGGAATTGTTATTGTTTATGACAGGTAAAAATAAAAAGAAGAACAATATGGATGATTTAGAGGCTGAATTAAAGAAGTTTGAAGTAAAAGACCCTAAACCTGAGCCAGAAGTTGAGGAACCACCTCCACCACCTGCGAAGGCTAAGGTATGGTGTAAATTATTATTAAAGGAATTAGATCACACGCAAAACTTTTGGATTGTTTTTTGTCAGATAGTTAGGGATTAAAAAAAACCAGTTCAGTTGCATCTGGTTAGACTGTAAGCGGACCCCAAAAAATTTGGAAAAAAGCTAGGCATATGATGATAGAGTTAGGGATTTTCCTGAACAGAAAATCATTGGTAATTGTTGAATATATGTGATTTGATGTTGTTGTTGAGGCCTGTTTCCCAGCATTGGGAATTTTATATGCTGATTATGTTGTATGTTGTTCTATATGTTATTTGATTAGTTGTATCTTTCTTACAAACAGGACGCAACCAAGAAACCTAAGAAAGAGGAAGTAGTAGAACCTGAAGGTTCGGCTGACGAAGCATCCATGGAGACTGATGATAAAGTTGCAGAGCTTCCCGATAAATATAAAGAAGAACTCTTTGAGAAGAAAATGAGTCACAAAGAAAAGAAGAAGTTGAAGAAAATGCAAGAGTATGAGAAACAGATGGAACTGCTGACCAAGAAGGGTGGTCAGGGACACAGTGATCTTGACGCCAACTTCACTGTCAGTCAGGCACAGAAAACTGCTGGTTGGTAGCAAGCTTTTTCATTTGAAACTAAATGTGACACATAAAAAAGAACAAGTTGAGACAAAATATAAATTGAATAAATTTCAATCAAAACCAGATTCTATTGTGAAAAAAAAAGGTTATTGGAATTGCTCTAAACACCAGCAATATGCAAAGCATGAAGCGCTGGGTTCGATTCCCAGATTGGAAAGTGTTATTGGATTTTTCCATCAGGATTTTCTCAGTAGTAACCAGGAGTCTGGATTTGATGTCTGCTCTGATGTGTGATGTTAGAAATTTACTTTACTACTACTTATTTGAGAATATTGCGTTTTGTTATTGCAATTCATCCATCCAGATATCCGATTGCTAAACTCTTTACCACATTTCAGGTCAAATGGCAGCCCTAGAAAACGCCGTGGACATAAAAGTGGAAAACTTCTCAATAAGTGCTAAAGGAAAAGATTTGTTCGTGAACGCGAACTTGTTGATCGCGAACGGGCGGCGGTACGGTCTGGTGGGCCCGAACGGTCACGGCAAGACCACGCTATTGCGGCATCTGGCTCAGCGTGCCTTCCCTCTCCCACCCCATATAGATATACTGCTGTGTGAGCAGGAGGTCACTGCCAGTGATATGAGCGCCGTTGATACTCTGCTTGAGGCTGATGTTAAGAGGACTGGTGAGATTTTTCATACATGGTACCATATTAAATGCTGATTAAGAAAGTATTCTAATTCTTAAGGTTTAAATCAAATCCATTTATCTGATATAAAATGTTTGTTTGATGCTTGGTAAATGAATTCTACATTGATCAACCAATCTATTAAACATTCTAGTGTATTTATACCTTTTCTTTTATACATAGCACAATGTAGAATTAAAATCTATCTCGTTTCTATTTCAGAATTGCTCAATGAATGCAAAGATTTAGAAGCTTTAATAGAAAAAGGAGATCTCAGCAAACAAGATAAGTTAAATGAGGTGAGTAACGGCAACAGTGAAAGATAAAATTAATAGTTCTCGTTAGTCTTCATGGTCGCAAGTGATTCTGAGCATGAGGTCTTGGGTTCGGATCTCAAGTCGGGCAAAGTCATTCCACATGGATTTTCATAGTAGCAGCTTGTAGTTTCGATTTTTGCATATTTGAATGTAAAAGGCTCGCCGCCTATGATGGTGTACACCTACACCACCTCACCCTTCGGGGACTACACACGTGATGTCACGTATGAGAGTTTGTGTTTAACATAGATTGGTTCCTCAGGTGTATGCTGAACTGAAGGCGATAGGCGCGGACTCAGCAGAGCCGCGCGCGCGACGTATCCTAGCGGGTCTGGGCTTCAGTCGCGAGATGCAGGACAGAGCCACCAAGAACTTCTCTGGAGGTTGGCGTATGAGAGTTTCACTCGCTAGGTACGCAGCTACAATAACATTATTAATACCAGCTTTTGCCCGCAACTTCGCTCGCGTGCGAGTAACTTCCTACCGAGACAAAAAGTACTCGAGGTCAGCCTATGTCCTAACAGAGCTCAGAGATCCGTAGCTGCCAAATGTCATTGAAATAAGTTCACCCGGAAGGTGTGACAAACAAACAAACTTACTTTTACATCTACACAAATAAATAAAATTGAAGTGTCTGTTTGTAATTTACATAAAAACATATTTTTAAATTTTTGCTGGCTAATTTTCGAAACGGCTGGACTGATTTTACCGGGACTTTTACTGGCAGATAGCTGATATTATAAGGAGTAACTTAGGCTTACTTTACATTAGAAAAAGGATTAGGGTTCTATGCAAAAAAAACACCCTTGAAATTGTTAACAAAATCCGATTCAAATAGGTAAGTAACGCGGTATCGTCCGCTAGTTTGTGATAGGTGAATAATCCATTATAAATATTTGTGACCTGTTTTACCAACTTGTATTGTATCATCTAAATATTAATTGTTTTGCGTACTTCACCTTGACACAAGTCCCGGTAAACCTATCTGGGATGGACACTCATACAGAGACAGTTATTGAACCTTATTAATTATATTTATTTTTATTGCAGAGCCCTGTACATAGAACCCACACTACTGATGCTTGACGAACCTACGAATCATTTAGATCTCAACGCTGTCATTTGGTTGGACAAGTAAGTGCAGTCTTTATTAAATATTTATATAGGGGAAAAAAATTACATGATCATAAAAGAAACATTATAAATGTAGATCTGTTTATAAATTTAAAAACAGAACTGTAACATAAAAGTGCAGCAGAAAGTACTGCTTTATAGAGTGTTGTCTCTGTTAATACTTATGTGGCAAAGTCTCTTTCCATATTCAGAATTGTTCCACTAAAAAAAAATCTATAAAAAAATCTGAAATGTTCCTTTTCCAGCTACCTCCAAGGTTGGAAGAAGACACTGCTGGTAGTATCCCACGACCAGTCCTTCTTAGACAATGTATGTAACGAGATCATTCACCTGGACACCCAGAAATTGTACTACTACAAGGGCAACTACTCAATGTTCAAGAAGATGCACGCACAGAAGAGGAAGGAGATGATCAAGGAATACGAGAAGCAAGAGAAGAGGATTAAGGAGTTGAAGGCGCATGGACAGTCGAAGAAACAAGCTGTAAGTGCTATTCATATCTTAATAATAAGTTAATTTTATTTTCTACTAGCTACCCGCACGGCTTCGCACGGGTGCAATGTAGATACACATAAAGGGTGTAAATAAACCCTTAACATAGCCGAAAGGCATTTCGTTTCGTTTTGTTCTAGACCATACCTGGAACCTTCTAGTTACGGAGATATTGGGGGTCGAAAAGTCGATTCCCAGTAATAATTTTTGCGTAGTTACTTAGTTTGATGTACAGAATGCTTGGTTGACGGCTATGTGAAGGGTCTGTTTACACCCTGTATACATATAAACGTTCACTCTATCTATTGCCGAAAACTGTACTGTACTGTACTATGTAAAGATACATACAAATAAATAAAATTGAAGTGTCTGTTTGTAATTTCGAAATGACAGCTTTTTACATAATGCACATGAAAGTAAGTAAACGGTAATTAAAACAATTTTTATTTTTATTTGTCTGTCTTTCTGTCTGTTTGTTCCGGCTTATATCCGAACGGCCGAGCCAATTCAACTCTTAATATTTCTAAATAATAATATTTTAATATCCAGCACTAAACCTCAGTTTAGGGACACTTAATAATTTCCATGCTTTCTTTCTTACAAAATGGCACCATTCATAAAAACTTCTTCATCAACAGGAAAAGAAACAAAAGGACGCGTTGACCCGCAAACAAGAGAAGAACCGCAGCAAGGCACAGCGCGAGGACGAGGACAGCGCCGCGCCCACGGCCTTGCTGCAGCGACCCAAGGAGTACATCGTCAAGTTCTCCTTCCCCGACCCGCCCCCGCTCCAGCCGCCCATACTTGGCTTGCTCAGTATGTACCAAGCAAATTAATGGAAATACAGTACCGGGGCGTTTATATGATACATACAGGGTTAGAAATGGAATTTTATGTGTGACTGACCATTGCCATAAAGCGTTTGCATGATGATACAGGTTCTCTTTTTTAATTTCGCGGAGAGCATATGAAAACTTTGAAATTTTAGATTTTACTGTCTGTATATATGTTCTGTATGGTGTCCGGACGTAAAGAATAGCACCATCCCATATCTTCCCGTGGGTGTCGTAAGAGGCGACTAAGGGACTTACCAGAGAATGGGCAGCAGCGTTCTCTGTGCTTTATAACAATCATACTGCGATCGCCAACCCGCCTGCCAAGCGTGGCGATTATGGCAAAACCCCCCTTTTTGGGGGAGGTCTATGTCCAGCAGTGGACGTCTTTCGGCTGAAATGATGATGATGATGATGACAGGTTCCCAGTTTGGACAAGTCGAAAAGGATTTTACTTATTTTATTTATTTTTCCTTTTCGACTACGGGTAAAATGTTCCCATCACACGTAAAGAAACAGGTGTACAAAAGCACACTACACTGAATCTTTCACACGAAAAAACGGAACTATTTCTAAAACTTTGATGTGCCGTATCTACTCCCGGGTAAATTCAACATTATGTTGGTCAGAATAAGGTAGAAAACTCAGTTGGTCAGATTTAGCTAAATAAATAAAGAGTCGGTTCCACAGTGTCCGCAAGGGCACTACTCACCTGCTAGAAAAAAAAAGTGCAACTGAATTCATACTGGAAATAAAGATCTACAAATATCATTTAAAGTGCATCTGCAGTTATTCTCACATAAATTATCGAAGTTCCCTTATCACCATTTCTTTTTTTACCAACAGACGTGAACTTCAACTTCGCCGGGCAGAAGCCTCTGTTCCGAGGCGTAGACTTCGGCATAGACTTGAACACGCGTATCGCTATCGTGGGCCCCAACGGAGTGGGCAAGTCCACCTTCCTCAAACTGCTCGTGGGTGAACTTACGCCCGTACAAGGAGAACTCATTAGGAATCATAGACTGGTTAGTACATTTTTTTTTTTCAATTATTCTAAACGGTTTTAGAATCTGAATGAATCTGATGTCAGATCTCATGTAAACTGAATAACACCACAATTGCAACAATAATACAAGTTGACATAATAATATACTTCAAATCAAGCGATGTATTCTACCTTTTCGACACCTTCACCATGGAAAGAAATAAAACTTATAAAATCTAAACGGCAGGTCATACGCCAACTGTCGTTGAAAACCAACCCTGTATGTGTCTTGCAT
The DNA here is from genome assembly GCA_905163415.1 of Noctua fimbriata. Classification (NCBI taxonomy): domain Eukaryota; kingdom Metazoa; phylum Arthropoda; class Insecta; order Lepidoptera; family Noctuidae; genus Noctua; species Noctua fimbriata. The sequence continues at coordinate 7,911,541 of LR990922.1, read as the reverse complement.
GGTATCGTAGTGTTGTGCACGTACAATGGTCCACTTCTAAGGACTAATTGTGGAAACCGAAATCCTAACATATAACATGCTAAGCCATGACCGTTTGCCCGGATGTGATGCATTGATCCGTCACGTTAAGTGCCAATAAAAGGTTTTCTTTCTTTTTCTAATGTTTCTACACACAAACCTAACCCATAAAATGCCTTCTTTAGCGGATAGGTCGTTTCGACCAGCATTCCGGCGAGCACTTAACTGCAGAAGAAACTCCGGCCGAGTACCTCCAGCGGTTGTTCGGGCTACAGTACGAGAAGGCGCGCAAGGCTCTCGGCACGTTCGGGCTGGCCAGCCACGCGCATACCATCAAGATGATGGACCTCAGTGGCGGGCAGAAGGCTAGGGTCGCGTTAGCCGAACTGACCCTTATGGCGCCTGATGTCGTTATTTTGGTAAGATTTACGTTAAATCTATGTTTCATAGTAGTTGAGTACAACTGGCTGGACTGGCGTGTGTTTTTGGCGTATGAGAGATTTATGAGAATCTAGAAAGACCATTGAATAGACTTCTTATAATAACTACATCGAGGTAGACTTCTTATATCATATAATATAACCCAGATGAAGGCATTTCACAAAATAAAGTATCTTGAATTTTTCTTTCCTCTTGTTACGAGTTAGTAAAAATATAAACTACGTTAAAAGGATAATAAAATACTAGTTTTACTTTTTTAATTGTGTAGTAGGATCTGATTATGCCTGTTTTAACACATATCCTATAACACTCAACGTAGCTTTCTGTCAGTGAAAGAATTTTTGAAATCGAATGATAATATATCAGAATTTCCGCCTTGGAATTTGCCAAAGGTTCGTAATACCACGTTGCGTTCCAACACGGGCATAGGGGACGTTGGCAAGAAGGTTGCTAGGCTAAAATGGGATTGGGCGGGTCACGTCAGCCGCATGCACGATGACCGCTGGACAAAAGTCTCCATGGGATGTTTGCCACATGGAAGGAATTGGGGGTCCTTTGCCCAGCAGTGGGACAGTACAGGCTATTAAAAAAAATAAAGATGATCCGAGATTACCTCCAGCATCCAAACTTTACCTCTTTATAAAATTAATGTACAAGAATTCTTTATGTTTTCTCACTACAAGATTTGTTGACAAAACCACGATTGTAACCACAGGACGAGCCTACAAACAACTTGGACATCGAGAGTATAGACGCGTTAGCGGAAGCGATCAACGACTACAAGGGAGGTGTGGTCATAGTGTCCCACGACGAGCGGCTCATCAGGGAGACCGACTGCGCGCTCTACGTCATTGAGGACCAGACCATCAATGAGGTACGGTTATACTTACTACTTTATACAAATTACATATTGTCGTCAACAATAATTTAGTGGTTCATACTAAATTATTTTCACTAAATATCACTAGAGCAAGCCACGCATTTTATGGCAGTATATTGAGGATATTCCATTATGCATTGAATCACCATGACGTCGCGTCCTAAAGCGATCTTTCGCACGAAAACGTGATTGTCGCGTCCATATTGTTTGGTACTCATTTGTACAGGAAACAGTCGTCCTCTGTTGGTGCACACGTTCGGGTTTGCCGAAAAAAACTAACGCGACGGTAGCGGGTTTCTCGCGACGATCGCTTTGGTCAGGGCGTGGCATGAGAAATTCTTACAAATTAATTAACCATTTGCACAAAACTTCCCAACTTAGCATTATTTGTAGTAAAACAATAAAAAAATAAAATATCTGTTTATTCATTATCTTCTTTTCTTCGTAGGTTGACGGCGATTTCGACGACTACCGTAGAGAGTTGCTGGACAGTCTGGGAGAGGTCATCAACTCTCCGTCCATCATCGCGAACGCGGCGGTACAACAGTAAACAGTCACTGTGCCACCATCACCACCTCTTATAGCGTTATACTAATATTACTTCTCAAAAAGAGATGGAGGTATACGTCCTGTATAGCGCCATCCCTTTCTCTCTCTGCAGCTGCCCTGGCTTTTTCAACTATGTTGAGACCGGCTTCCAATCTAACGGGATGCAAATGAATACTATTTTTTACATGAAGTGATTGCCTATCTGACTTCCACAACCCTGTTACCAGTAATACGATACCCCTTGGTAAGACTGGAGTAAGAGGAAAGTAATATTTCTATAAGACGTTGCGATCAGCCCTCTGCGCATACGCAACACGTTGTACGATTTGTTAAAATTATTTTGTACGTACTTATTTTTTTAGTTCCAATAATTTCCAAAAACTAACTGTTTGTGTAAAGTATTGTATTTATTAGGGTTGTATTTCTTATAAAGACAAGTTAGATAATTTTTTTGTAAAGTGTTATAAGATGTCGCCAAACACATTGTTTTGTAAATAGGTCAGTTTATCGAACTTTCTTGTTTGTGTGGGCACGATTTGATCAAGCGGTCATATTTCACCGGCTCCGATGTTTCATTTCTAATCTAAAGTTTTTGTACGGTTCTGAAGCCAATTTCGTCCGTTCGTTTCGTTCGTTTTTGTCTTGTCTGTCCGTCCGTCCGTATATCACAGCCATATTACTCCGAGTGTTGGCACCGCACAGTTGACATATGGAAACTAGGTGTTTTCTACACACAAAAGTGATGTGAAATTATGAGGTTTGGAAAAACATATCTACGTATATAAATTTGTGGGGTATCTACCAACAGCTCTTAAAAAATGATTTGGAGGATCCTAAAATCCATTTTTTCTTAAGTCAATGGTTGATGGGATATTCGCTTCTGTAGCCGTAAAAATTGGTGCTACAAAACCCTCTGTATGCGAGTCCCACTCACACTGGCCGGTTTTTACAAATAATGATGAACTCACGCGCCCAAACCTTCAAAAAAGTCACTATAAATGATCTCCAATAAAAAAACAATGTGTTTGGCGAACGTATCAGCGTATTACGCAACATTACTTGTATGATTGACTAATTCATGCGTCATTTTAGATAATAATTCATTGTGGTTGTACTATTAGGTATACCTCTGCCTAACCCTTCGGGGATTACAGGCGTGAGGTTAATTTAATGTAAATCTCAAGACCACAAGTGCCATTAGTAATTTTGACAAATAGTACAGCTCTATTATTGTTGAATATTTTAAAATTTACTTAATGATCGAACCAATTAGTTTTTAACATGATATCACAAGCTTTTACAGAGTATGAGATTATTTTCTTGTCCCACAAGTGCCTGGTTCATAGTGCACTTGTCAATACTGCCCATATAGTACGCACTCATTTTAATGCAATACAAATGTGTGTTTTCAACAGAGTATAAAGTATTATAATTATTTACATCGCGTCCTTGTGTTTATCGTGAAAATTTATTAATGGGCGTAAAAAGACACTTCACGAAGCCGAAAGGCACTTCTTCTCCCCGTCATTGCGATATTTTTTATATCTATTTTCATACCTAGTTACGGAGATATTTCAAGTCAAAGTTCAATTTTTTCGCGTTTTTAACGTTATAACTTTAACTAACTCAACTATTAAATGCTTCCATCATTTTTTGAGTGCGTTACATTAGGTCCAAGCGTAAACCATGATGATTCACGCCAATAAAAAAGTCCTTTCTCCGCAATAATCTTTGCGTATAATTACTTAGATAGAATGCTTGGTTGACGGTTTCGTGAAAGGTCTGTTAACACCTTTTATTTACTCATTGAACCATTTCATATAATACAGTGTAGGAAGAAATTGCTAAATTAGTTTAATGATAAATGTCTTCCAAAGTTTTCTTGTCCATGATATCATACGATTCCATTACTATTTACTTTTCATCAAGTTGTGATTATGATCTTCTCCATGATTTTACCGTCGTCAAATGATAGTTCTTTCTTCGAAAAGAAGCTTAGAAAATGTAGGAATCGTCATCGATCTGTAGTAAAATGGTACCAATTGTTTTAGAACAAATGAAATAAAACAATTTATAACTGTAATCGCTTATATTTAAATTCTGTCTCTTTGTTTGTGTCTGTTGATATGCCAATTAACTATATTGTGTTGGGCAATGTTTCCTCCACTCAATTGAATTTAAATGTAACATATTTAAAATATTTATATACATGAATAAATTTTGTTACAAAATTATAAACGACTCTCATTTTATATTATTTCTCTCGAATTACTACCTCGCCAGACAGAGCTGTGGTGGCCCAGTGGAAATGGCCCCAACTTACGACTTGTAGGACCTGGGTTCGTATCCAGGCAGGCCCATTACATTGAGTAATTTATTTCATAACCACTACTCTCAAAACGGTGAAAGAAAACATTGAAGACACTTATAGGTCCTAGAACCAAACTATTTGAAGACATGTGACATCTACCAACCCGCGCCGGACCCACGTGGTGAGTTAAAGTATGTAAGTATATTTATTTGCATAAAATGTGGTATATACAGGATGTTATAAAAATGTTATAGAGCAGGACACATTCCGCCACAATAATAGCATGCAAAATCATCTTTTACATAAGATAGGTACATTAAAATGAACAACATAGGTACTTACCTATATAACATAGAATATATCTTTACATAAATCTCCTATAATATAATCTAAGAATAATTTAAAGATACTAAGAAAACCATCACTAAACATAACAATAATACTGAAACACCTACACCATAAACACATCTAAATATTCTCTGAAACCATATTTACAGCCCATCATACAGACATCCCAGCAGTGGGAACGTTAAGGGCTGATTATGCTTTACTACCTCGCCACGTGATGAGCTTGAAAAAAAAGTTTTATTTGAGTTCGAAACTGGTCGAGCAAATGTAAAACAAATAGCTTATCTACTCTTGTCACCTTTAAAACGCGATTATAGAAAGGATTTATACTCGCGTGAACTACGTAATCTTTACGCCAGTAACTTATTTATTCACTACGATACGAGAATCGATAAACAAAATTATAATTGGTCGACATTTCTACGGAATAAAGAAAGAAAATACATTTATTTGGCACTTGCCACAAAGTACACACAATATAAAACAGCAAAATAAAATAAAAAACTAAATCAGAAAGATAATTTTGTGTCTCTCAGGGAGTCATACAGCGCAGTCTCATGGCGCCAAACAGGTGTAGGTACTTAGGTATGCCTGCAATCTACATCTGCAATATTTTAAAATTACTAGTAACATATGAAACCATTCAAAAGTGATCTCAGTGTAGGGATACGATCTCGCGAACTGTTCTAGGAACGCGGCGCTGAGCCGACAGAGGGCGCAGTCAGTTACAACTAGACGATCGCATATCATATTTTCACATAGCCGTGGAAAAAATGTCGGGTGAAACTTCGACAAGAACACGTTATTTTCATCATGGTGTATCATAATAAAATCAATCGGATAATAATGTAAACTATAAATAAGTTCATGAAGTTTAAATAAATAAATACGTCGGCGTACATTTAGCCGTCGAGGTTTAGCTACGTAATTTCGGCAGGTGTGATGATACAATGCCGTCTCGTACGCATCTATGCTACGAGTTGTAAACGACTTGTCACATAGCCAGCTACGCAGAGACAACATACGCTACGTCGTAGCACTCGTAGCTAAAGTGTAAATAAAGGAACAATTCAGTGCAATATTTGTTTGGTATTCGTTTGATACGAGAGTAGAACATTTTACTTGAGATCGTGGAATAACTGGAATAATATGATTTTCATCTCGCAGGTCAACCTATGAGGCTGGCTTCTGCTTAACCGGACTATCCTATGGGTGCCTCCAGTGTAAGGCCTCCAGCCAGGGGCAAAAAACTAAACTAAGCGACTGCGCGCTCATAACCGTAACCTTAGCTCGTAACCCACAGAGGGTGCCCCCTGTGGGTTACAAGCCTCAGCTTAGTTAGGGCGTTGCTGGGGCAAAGGGACAGGTTGGATCTGAATGAAGGAATATGGTGATTTCCTAGAGATAAGTCTAACTATTCATACACGAAATATTTTCAGAGAATCATCTAACGGCTATCACGAAGCCATTTTAAGGGATTTTTTTTTATCCGAGTATATTTTTTTATAAAAAATAAATAATTTAAAATTACTTGACCCTAAAAATAAATACTGGCTCCTTATTTTTAAACAACCATTACGCTAGTTTACTACGTCGTATTTACCTACTGTCATTATTATAATATGGAAGTAAAGTTTGTATGCAAAAAGTCCCAAAAAAAATTAGAATTATAATAATTTCGTAAAAAAAAAACACTCCGAAATTTTTTTTTTTCGTTGCTATGGCGACTTTACGACTTATAGAAGTTACTCAAAGAAGTTAGTTAAAGTAAAATATTTCGTGTATGAAAAGATAGACCTTATATATAAATCTCTGTGACTGCGGCTCAGTGCTGCCTCTAAAACTATTTTGCTTAAAAACAGTGAAACAGTGGTTGGCCTAGAAGTTGAAAGATTATGTACTTAGAATAAACCCTTCTTTCTAAAACGTCTATTCGGCTAGATGAGTCCACGCTGAGCTCGAAAATGTAATAATAATACTGGTTTTTTTTCGGTAATTGGCAGATTAGTCTCAGAATTAGACTGTATTCGTCTTTAACTGTATATGTTATGTTTTACGTATTTTAATTATTTATAATTATGTATTATTATATATTTTCTAGTATTTGTAGTATTTTCTGTTATTTCACCAACTGCTGTGCTTTCCATCTGCATCACCCCAAGGTAGACTGGTAGAAAATGCCTAAGGCCACCTTTGTACAGTTTTTACTTGTGCATAAAGATTTAAAAAAAAAACAATAAACGGTTATGTGAATGAATATTTAATAAATTTCTGTACGCAGCTTATTGAAAATCTATCTTGTAACAATGGGCTGGCTATTCAAATCGTAGTCTAATTGGTAGGTGTGCCTGCGCAGCGCGATCGGTATGTTTCGAGCGAGCAATGTGTTAAAGTGTTCGTTAAAAGGTTTGGCAAGTTTACGCTGCTGATTTATTTTTTGTTTAAAGAATAAAGAAACTAACTTAGCTGTGTACTATTACTTACAAATTGTTTGACTGCGTCGTTGCTCTAGTGGTCGCAAACGCGATTGCTGAGCATGAGGTCATGGGTTCGATTCCCAGGTCGAGCAAAGTTTTATTGGGTTTTTCCATTGGGCATTTCTCAGTAGCAGCCACGGAGTCTGGTTTAGGGACCGAGCCTACATGGGACTTAAACATAACTGGCGAAATGTGGGTGTACTATTTGGTACACCTCTGCCTAACCCTTCGGGGATTACAGGCGTGATGTTATGTGTTACAGATTGTTATATATTACTTTAAAATAATTTATTAATTACTTGTCTATCATGTTAGACATGCTTTTAAGACTCTACATCATTTCCGGACTTCGGTGCGCTACGCACGCGTAAAGCGATTTTTTGTTGCACCTCGCTATTGTTGCATTACCTACTTATTCATTAAAGGCTTTAAAACACGTCTTATTGAAAATAAGTGGTTTGGGTATTAGGTTAACTTACGTATTCTTTTATAGAAATACAAAAAAACCTCGTACCTACATATAATTATGGTTGAAATTCCACGGAACCGAACAAAGCGGTATGCTTCCACATTTATTGTGCGAACCGCCAGTCTGTGGAATTCACTGCAGGCTTCTCTGTTCCCTGATCATTATAATCTGGATCTATTCAAAGTTCGAGTGAATTGGTTTCTTCCAGGCAAGCGTGCTCCACCCTAGGCCGCATCATCGCTTCACATTAGGCGAGTTGCGGCCAAACTCACGCGGTTAGTATAAAAAAACCTATGAGTCCACACAAACAGAAAGGTTATACCTACTAATTAATACTTCTATCCAACAATCCCGGTTCAGTCCCGACCGTAAGTTTTTTCCTCAATTTGCCAGCAGCCTTTCGCCCCTCCATTACAAACTTCTCAGCTTCATTAGAGGATTTAAAACGCAAATTTCCTTTTCGATTGTAACTTTTTTCCACTTCTTGAAAGGAACCTTCTTTTAAAGTTGAAAGAAAATTAGTATCCTCCCCTTTGAGGGGCGAGCGCGTCTTTTAAGAGATTCATTTGGATACTCGACTTAATCTGCTAGAATAATAATGTTTCCGCTGCTGAATACTTGTCCAATTACGTGAAAATATTGTGCACGTTCTTTTATCTCATTTCTGAATGAATATTTATTGACGAAAATCGGTGTTTGTTTATAAGCGTGATTAGCCAAGTGTTTTCGACTAATTCGGCTAAGAGAGCCAGGGGATAGGTATGACGGTATATTGCTGTTGTCATCGAAGTTCCATTTACAGCCTAAAATCAAAAACAGTACATACGTATCTATCTACCTAAGTCCAAATTCATCTAAGCTAACCAAAACAATAGCTAAAAACAAACACCGCACGCAGATTTCCTCTCCACGCACGCTAAACACATTACTGCGAATTATCCACTAACAAGCTAACAATGAGAGGCTTATCATCACCGCAAGAGCCTATTACTGTCTGGAGAGCATTCCCGCCCCTTCTTACGACGTCACGAGCCCCTGTTACCTTGTCACACTAACCATCCCACGCATGAAGCTAACAATACGAGGGGACGACACTACCATCGCACTGCGACAGGGTTGTAAAACTTCTCAACAGAATAATTTCATACAATGTGTACACAATAGAAGCGATTATACTCTCCCCCGCGACATGATTTTATTTGTGCAGTTATTGCGTCGCCGAAAAGATATTTAAATTTCATTAGGTTTGTTTTACACTTAATTTGTGAGGGGAGTGTTGTATTGTATCGTAGGGGTGGGGCCCCGTTATTGCTACATTCGAATTGCCCTCTGTGTATTTCGACGGCGATTTGAATTTAAGTAGATACATGAATCAGATAGTACCCTATTACAGTGTTATCTAGCTATTGATCACTTTTAAACTAAAGATTAGTGCGTTAACAACTGGCATGGAAGTTTCGAATATCATGGTTATTGGAAGTGTTATAAAATATGAATGTTTGATAGTTCATACGACCGTTGTTTTAATTACTTATAAACGTGGGTAAAGTGCTGAGCCAGCGGCAGCGGCTCTCGTATTTATAGAGTGGGTAGGTACAGCTACCCACTACTGGTCTAAGTGGGGATATTTCGCAGACGCAGACTCCATTAGTGGTGTTCGCCGGACTGTCACAATCATTTTTCTTTCCCGCCGCCGCTAATTCTCAGCCGCGGTTCGCTGGGCATGTACGCCAATCTATATTTTTGATCCTTTTGCTATTATATTTTGTCTTATAAAGTAGGCGAAGTAGTTATGTGTACGTATCGAAGATATCATGTTCTGTACAATTCTCTACGTAATAGCTATTCCTGAATTACGACATTCATCGTCTGGGGGAGTTTGCTTTTAAAAGTTACTGAAATCGGTTATTAATAAAAGTGTTTAAAGTTCCCTAAAAGAAAAGGGGTGAAAATAATCCTAGATTTATCCTAGATTGAGCCTATCTATTGTCAAGATAACTTTAGGTACCGATTCCATGGCATTGTCGTTTCTCTAACTTACACGTTATAAATAGGTAACAAAATAATGTCTCAGTGTCAAATCCAAAAAATAGTCAGCTATCCGATTTAGCACCAAAAGATATAAAACCCAAAGTATCAAGATCGCTTCGCCAGGGGCGGTCCTAGGGAGGCTGATATCGACTTTTATTACTCCAGAGGGGTTGGTCATTAGCGGGATAAAGCGGCTGCCACCTGATAAAGTGCGTTTTGTTGCTCACTTGCTTATTTCTCTGTTCTATAAAGCTGAATGTATTTTTTAGGGTTGAACTTTTTACCCTTGAGTCAGGTCAGACCGTTATTTATCGAGAGCGGTCTAGAGCAGATTTTGTGTAGAATTTTGAGTAAAATAAACGTGGATTTTATTTTGAGACTAATGACGCTGGTGAAGGTTTCAAGTAAACTTTAAGTTTGATTGTTATTTCAATGGTTAAAGTGCAATCATGGCGCAGTTTTGGTAGACATGTTTAGGATTTTGTTATGAATTGTTTGCAGAGTCCACCCGCTTTAATTTCAGATAGGTATCTAGGTTTTAAACACATATCAATAGGTCACTCAACTCAAACCCATTCTGTAGGAAGTTTGAGTAACAAGTTAGTGGCAAGATGTAACTATTCTATGAACAACATTACAAGACCACATTGTACCCTCAATAGCTACATAGATATTATCTTCATCAGGCAAATTAGCAGCCCCCACAAAAAAGAAACTTATCTAAACCTCTATCTAACCACTAATGAAGTCCCACGGTGTACGTCGAGTTAGTGATATCATTCCGTACGTGAATTTAGTTAGAAATGAACAATAGTGTCAGTAGCGATTATTAACACTTTACCCGTTCCTCCCCGCTCGTACCAAAATGATTGATGAGCCGGTGTTGCCAGCTCCTATGACTAATAGTGTAGTGCCATATGAGCGCTGTTGTGAACTAGCACCGCTCATAAACAACGTTATTATTTCCATGGATAAGTGTCATAGGTTGCTCTAATTGAGAGAGTGATATTAATTGCTGTTATTAGGCCGTTATGTTTTCATTTAGGGATTGCTTTCTTTTAAGAAGTGCAGTGCCTAAGCTGTATTTATATCCGTGATTAGCTTAATTAAGAAGCACCTTGAGTAGATAAATCAACCCATCCTATATGATTTACTTTTCTCATATTGAGCCTGAGAATATTAGGATATTTATCGACGTGTAATGTTTATTTAGAACATGTATATTTTTTAATGACCTAACTAGGGATTAGCTTTGACGATAACTTTGTTATGTATCCTAAGTTTTTAAGGGGTAGTGATTGCTGAAGTGCGTGTTCCTTATTATTTGTTGTGGTTTGATCTATTGTACTCGGGTTTTCTTAGGGTCCTTTTATTTGTTTTCATAGAGTAAGTATCTAGTTGTTTTTGTACAACATCAGAATATTACGTAGTCGGCGTCACCCCTGTGTGCTGTGGGGCGCAAAATCCCGGGTCGGGGCAATAAACGCGATTAGACAAACATTTCCTGACGCGCGCCACTTTTTCTAAAACTTAGCGAATAAATCAGATCGGTGGTGCGTCGCAGTTTTCTCGTCGTCTTGCCAAATTTATGTACCGATCGGCCCTTTCGTATGGAGATGTGGCTCGCTATTTACATATAAATACCTCGATTATTTGAATTATTCAATCGAGAGGGGGCGGCGCTGACAAATCACTTCCTAAGAGATGGCACAAGTCGGTGGGCTCGAGATCAGCTTGACGCGTGTAGGATACGTCGCGTACCCAGCGTCCCTATAAGTTTTTATGATGCCTACTTAACATTCTTGGATTTAGTTGGTATGACTGAACTGTGTTGTTAGATTAGTTCGATTTATCGACTTCTATGTCGTTGGTACATATCAAATGTTTTTCTTGATGTTTTTGTAACATTCGACGTGTTTTCTTCAAGACAACTTCAGTAGCCATTTATCTTCGTTGTAAATTGTTATGAGAAGAAAATCATTTACTTAATATTCTTATTTTTTTATTATTTAATACGTTACGCAGTCTTTTGCAAAGCAATCCAAGTTTTCTTGGCTCTGGATGTGATGTCAGACGGAAATATTTTTCCGCCACAGCTTGGTTGAGCTGCCAATGTTTTAATAGCTTGAACATTTCATTTTGAATGTACATTCTACAAAAGTAAACGCAGCATTACTGGGTACCTATGTGTATTTCCTGATAACACTATATAATAATACATCTCGTTGCAGCCATAGTTATTTATGTTGCCTGCAAAGGGTAAAACATAAACAAAAATCGAATAGCTAACTAGTCGGTAGCTGGGTGTAGTTTTCCCGCAGTTTTATGTCCTCTCACGTGCCATTTAGCCGGGGAAATAGAAGTTTTTGTATGGAAATCGGACGCACTAAACCCCCGGGCCTCGGGAGCGCTCCGCCTATTGTTGCTACGTAACAACCTCATAAAAGTTTATCATTCGCGTGTAAAACAAATTCCGCTAGTATTTTTTTTGCAAGCCCTGTTTCGGATGCGGGATGTAGATTCTTCTTGGGATAAATAAAACGTGTACCTACCTCACGAGCTGAATCATAAAATTATCATCAGATTTGTAATAAAATGGGATCGCATGCTGCGAATCTGCATAGAGCGGTGAATCTGAATCCCGGATTGAGATGGAGATGCTGAAATTAGAGCTATTATAAAAATATATCTTTCTACAATTAGGGCTGAAAACCGCCATATTTTGCTTTAGGTCATCTGGATATTTAACAGTGAATATGTTCTCGCTCATTTTTTATCATATTTCTCCGTCGCATTAAACAGCCATCAACAATACTCTTTTAAGTAACCCAATACGTTTGAATCTCAAAAAACACATACTTTACCCTTGTAAACGCGACGCCTGATAAGAATCGACGTACGAGTATCCTGCTAAATCCCTTGTTATGCTCTTGTTACTGTATTTATATCGCTAATCGCGTTATTGTCTCGTAGGAACATTAGTCGGGTGCAGCGGTCGAGCGCAGAGCGCCAGCCGTTACATCTGATAAGAGCATTTGATATGCTAATAGTGGTAGCAAATGTTCGCGTAATGAGCGTGCGACGGTTTAGCGCCTGCGATACACCCTTTGTGCTCGAGGAGGCTTTTGTGGAAGGAATGACTTCTATGTAATTTTCTGCAGTTAGCAGAATGTTGGTGTGTGGCGTGATTACATAAGTATAAAGCTGGATTTGTGAGGTTATTTCGATTTTGTTTTTTCATGGATTGTAATTCGTTCTTAGACAATTCTTCGCATGTTTCCAAGTCATGGTTAAAAGCCGTCGTTTGTGGAAGAAGAAGAAATAGCACCAAATCTGAGTACCTAGGTATCTATGTACCTAGTTAAAGTTATGTAGAGCCATCCTATCTGTCATAAACTCGTCACGTTATATAATAATTTTTAAATCCATTGAAAACTTAAATGTAAACGCTTTTCACACATGCGTACAATGAGCCGTTAGTGCAGGACTTATACTGGCGGATTAAGATGATATCGCGGGAATTTGACGCGCCTAACCGCCGCCGTGCTCTTCCATCGGCTGATCATCAGTTATCATCTAATGCGGTGTAATGCGCTCTTTGTTCACGTTACGGTATTATTTGCAGCATTTACCACATGATTATTACTCACAGATATTGCTAAGTACTCCAACATGGAATGTGTTCATAGTGAAACCCAATAAATAGAGTTTACTGAAGTACTTTGTAAACGTAAATAGAAGGAGGCATCCAAAAGTTGGCCGTAAATAAATTATGAACTTTTACAACGAACAAATAGGTATTTGAGATCACTTCCGATCGCTTTGGCTACTGATCGTGATCAAATCTCTCCGGCTACTTTTCCACCCTCTCTGCAAAGTAAATCGCATTTACAACGTTTCAACCTCGCTAACATGTTAAAACAGAACTAATGGACATTCGCTCCAGTCTAAGGCCGCAGGAGACGAATAATACAAGTAAAATGGTCCCATCTCCACGCTTCATTAATTTTATTGCCCCGAGGCGCTCCCGGCTCAAGTCGGAACGCTGAGCGCCGCTGGCGAAAACACGACATTATTCTACGTTGCCAGTGACTTAAATTAAATAAACACAAACCATTATGCGTATATCGAAATGCACTCACTTTTCTATTGTCTATGCGACAACTGTCAACATTTTGGCGCGTAATCTTTTTCATGTAGATGTAGTGCTGCTAACAATGAGGTCCAACTATAATGTAATGGAGATATTAGCGCGAAACCGTAGCGGAATAATTCAGACATGGTTTTTTGTGTGCGTGCGACACAATAGGATTATTCTCCATTGATCATTGCTTATTATAAGTAGTTGTGGAGGGTGCGTAACATGAAAACTAAATTTGGTTTATCGGCTATTATGGAAAGTAGGTGTTAATGTTGAAAGAAATTTATGATACGATCGTGACTTCTACTGTTTACACTATACTTTGTGGATATTAGCTGTTACAGCCGGTTTAATGAATAATACATTACCGAACACTGCAGCTTCATGCAGAATAATTTAATCCAATAGGTACTTGGCAACTTACATAAGTAATTATGTAGGTTGCCAAGTACCTATTGGATTCTGATTTTATTCTGAATTTCGAAAAATCTGGCTGAAATCTCACTGAAATACTCACTTAGGTAAGTACTTATACCAACCATCTATAGGTACGTACACACAGCTAAGTATTTCTTAAACAAAACAAACAATTCTTATCAAACAAAAGGTAATGAGGGGTAAGTGGGAGTTATCTGGCCGTAAACTGTTAGGCCTGGAGTCGGCAGAGCGCGGCGGAGGCTCGAAGGAGGTCGGATTCGGAGGAAACCTCTCACAATGCCCTCAACTACTAATGTTTACTCAACTCCGAGTGCGACAAAGGGCCGGAACTATTGTTTGTTGGAAAAGCTTTATTTCGCTACCCTCGACGCTTGCCGCGACAATAGGTTACCCAACTTAAAAATATATTATCTTACTTGACGTTGGAAAAGTATGGACATGGCTAGTAGAAATACTAATTTTGTGAATAATTTTAGGTATGTAGCGTAGTCAAAAATATAAAACCAATGTTGAGGTTAAGATCGATTTTTTTCTGACTCTACCGATCCAGTTTGTCTCGTATTAACAATAAAACATTTTATTTTCTATAAGTTTATGAAAGTGTTAGGAGCGTTGTCACATCCCCACTTATTCCACATCCGGACGAAACGGGGGCGCTGGAGAGTTGAAAATTATCCTTTTCACGAACGACCTTAAGCATAATAGAGAAAGCACTTAAGCCATTTTCTCCGCCTTTGAGTGGCGTAAGCGCGACCGTTTGCTGGGGATACATCTCGTGAGCTAGAAAATCAGCCATTATAGTCAAATATATAGGAGTTTCATGAGTTTACCGAACGAGCGGGGTCCGGGGGCGGGCTGGTCGAGCAGCGTTTTAACCTAATGCGGCCATTGGGCGGCGCTAACGGCAATTAGGCTACATGCGAGCAAATGGATTGTGCATTACTGAGGACATGGATTGATTTATTGACATAGAACACAAACCCGATATTCACTAGCTGCGTAGGTGCGTATATAAAAGTAACATTCGAACATTCAATTAGAGTAGAAACTTTCGACCAGCTGGGACGATACAGTCATTACAGCATGACTATCATTCAATCAAATCAAGTATTAAACGCGATCAGTAGCGTGACCTGAAGTCGATTGCTTGCCAATAAAGCACGAGCCACATTCCTACAATATTAATAGCTTTTCAGAAACAATACCGAGTCAAATTTTCAATAACTGAAATGAAAACTCATTTCCCGCAACGGGAAAACTCTGATGTCACGCGATTGAATAGCTTATTTGTGAATGTATTCGGACTTTCTTTTATACTATCCGAATATTCCCATAAATTGGATTCACATGATCTTATATTAAATTCATGTCCCTTAGAATCACTGCTCTTTATATCGAAGTCATGTTTTTTGATATTCCTTCACGTAAAAGATCACATCTGTTAGTGGCCGGGCATCTAGGTACCGACCTATGAATAATAAATGTGTCGAGCTGGCCGATTGGGGAAATTGAATTTTATAGTTCGTAACACATTCGAGGACAGATGTCACAAAATGGCTGCTCGCCGGCGGCTACGTGCCGCGTAATCGAAATGTCAAATAGAAATCAAAATTAGGTCGATTGTAGTGTTAATAATTAAATAATGACGGGCTAGGTGGCGGTCGGCGGCATTTGTACGCATTAACGAGGGAGCTTACTTCATTTATAATGCGTAGGGAAGGTGCGAGCTTCATTTTGATTAACAGAGTTACTTCTGTTTGGATGGACAATTATCGGTCCATTACGCTGAGTACACAATGACCGGTTTTCCATTAAATTATTGAGCTCCATTCAAATGTCGCTTACGTACTGATACACATGGCTCCGATGGCTCGTTTACACATGGCACCTACTCCTACTCGTACATTTATAAGTATTTTAGGTGTTATTGTAACAACGAAGGTGGCATTAGCGACTAAAACATGGATAGCTCTTAGCAAGTAATTTACGCTCTTCTATATTTCCCAAAAAAACACAAATATATAATTTTATTTAGGTGATAGATTTAAAAATAACTACCAATACCTTTCTTACATATTTTCATTCTAAGTAATTCTTGGGTTTCGGTGGGATTTCACTCCAAAAGTTACCTAATTCGTGCACTTAAAAATACAGATTAGCAATACAAATAAGAGAACCTATAAAATCAAACTCCAACAGTATCGTTTAACAATACCGAATTCAATTTGCTTTACAGCTGATATATTGTCGTTAATTGATTTCCCCTCAGTGCTCCGCTCCCTAAGAGTTCTGAGTTAGATAAATTCGTGCTATCCGTTTACATCATTAAATTTTATTAGTGGCAACACAATGGCGGGGCCATTCGCGCATCTACGGAGAGAGGGACTTTTCCGCCGGCAATGGCGTTCCCGGCCAATTCGTATTTCCTTTTGGCGCGAATTAAGCAGGCTATTAAGTCTGCTTTGAGATGTATGACGAATCATAAAGCCGTACGGACAATAGGGACGCATTCACATGAAGATTTGGACGAATAAAATAAGCTACTTTTTAGTACCAAATCAGGGGAGTCGTTTACGTTATTTAGCTATTTCCACACGTTTTTCTTTATAGCATTCTATTTCCGGAGGAAATGTGAGTAGTCAATTGGTCCACAGAATCAGTATATTTAACTATCTATTTCGTTACTGCATAATTAAGAGCTCTTGCATGTTACTGTGTTTATTGATAAATTTTCGATATCTGTAGTGATAGAGTTTATCAACAAAGAGTCAATTAATCGCTTCACGGAGTTAGTTGAATTACTCTATAATCTTCAATCTGCCCATCGCAATCATTATTCGATTAATGGAATTCAATCTTAACGCTGTCATGTATAGTTGCGTCACCTAATAGATAGATGGCGTGTGCAGCAGTTATTAGTGTTGCCAGAGTCATAATCTGTCATAAATGTCAAGCAAGCGAGGCGATGCGACGAGGCTATTATTTCGAATATTATCGTCATTTCAATTCGTAAGCTAAACAAGTGGTCCTCTATCACCCATTGTTACGGAAAGTGTCACGCAATCAAAATTCTTGTTCAGAGAATTTAGTTTCGAGGAACTTTTATGAAGACCAGAAATTAAAAGACTGGCATACCTAGTTTTTACTGTAATGACATTACGAAGCTAGAAATGTTATAATTGGTATTTTATATCGGCATGCTAAAACCATAAAATGCAATTATTTCACTAAAACACAATTTACAAAAAAAATAATGCTTTATTTGTATGTTTAAAATTAAAGTTAGCTATCTCAACAGTAAATCATTCTGTAGTCTCCGTTTCTCGTATTATAGGTATACCATCCAGCTTGGTTATTTGGTGCAGTCGAGTGGAAGCCTGGTGGCGCCATGTGTCAACGTCTGGTTGGGCGTCAACTATGGGGTTCCCGATAAAAACTAAGTCTCGGAGATTTGGACACTCCTATAATAAACGAGTATTTTCTTATTTATATTCTGTCAATTTTAGGTTAAGTTAGGATGTGACATGACAGTCTCCCTCTTCACCATTTTATGAGCATTGGTGATTAATAGAAGCATATGGGCATGACTTCGATATTATTAAATTCCCTTTCCAAAAAGCTGCAAAAATAAAATTTGGAAACAACCGGCGAAGAAAAAATAAATAAATCATTTGAGGATAACGGCAACCAATGATAATAAGAAAGGAAACCAAACCTGTAGTCTATTAAACTCCACCCATTCCTTGATCATGTTGTTAGACATATACAGAACTTTTAAACGTTTGAGTGTTCCGATGCCTTTCAGCTTATCGACTGGATTGTAGCTTATCCACAACTCCTCCAATGTCTCCGCCACGGTTTCCTGATAGGTAGGAAATAAAAAGTATGAAAAGTTCTACAGTGCGTCTCATATTTGGATAATAGTGCTAGGGATTTTTTAAACCAGTTGTCAATAGTTGACATCAGTGTCTCTTTAAGCCCTTTCTAATTTCTAAATACTAAGTTATGGAAAAGTGTCAGGTTTTATAGTTTTTATAAAAACTTTTCTTTTGTAAGATAACTGTACCGTAAAATTTTAAAAAGGAGATCATGATAGATTTCACAGCATACAATTTTGTGACGATCAGCACACTTAACTTACCACTCCTGATAAAGATTTTATATAATTCCGTCCAACGGATAAAATCTTGAGACTTTTCATACCAGCAATACCGGCTATTTTGTCTATCATGTTCGATGAAAGGCTTAATTTCCTGAAAATGGAAAACAATTGACTATTTTTATTCATAATGTAGGTACCTACCAGGCGCGGTCCCAGCCTAAGTCTTTGGGGGGGAGGGGGGTCACAAGAGGCCATAGCCAGGAATTTGGTTGGAGACCGATTGGGAGGGGGGGGGGGGGGTGTATATTATCAACAACTTTTGAAAAACTAAATTATATCAACCATCTCTGTCAAATAAAAAAAAAATAAAAAATAAAAAAACATCACCCAAAAGAAAACATCATAAAAATAAGAAATAAGCATCACCTTTGTACTATTATATTTAAATAATATTATTATATATAAATAAATAAATAAATAGAAATGAGTACAGGAGGAACTCTGTCAACTTATTTTAGCACCACTTCTTTTTTAAATTTATACAGAAATGAGAATAGGATCACTCAGTCAACTATTGCAGAAATGCCCGCCTACGGCCCTGCCCCTGAGATTGTTAGATTTTCCAAGTTTTAAGATGAAGAGAACGCAAGAGCGAGCGAAGCGAGCCGGACCTCTTATTATTTTATTTAAATCAATGAGTTCAGAAACATGATCACGGTCGACCTAGGCCCAACCCAGGCGGGGTGGTCATGACGCCCGGACATGACCCACCCTCCCGGATCCGCTATGGATACTAATAGAATGCAAGAGTGAGAGAAGAGAGCTCTAAATTGAAAGAGCCTGCCTCCGCCCCGAGTATTATATACTATTTGTTCATTCATACAGTGATGAGAATAAAAGTAACTCAGATGCATTAGCGAGCGAAGCGAGCTCGAAAATTTTAGAATTCTACCGCGAAATGATTAGTTTCTCTTGTTGAACGATTAAGCAGGAAATTAGGTAAAAATTTATATCCGAAAAAAGCTATTTTAAGAAGGTTTATCAATTTGGCGTGTATGATTGGGGGGGCGGGGGGTCATGACCCCTGTGACCCCCCCCTTAGGACCGAGCCTAGTACCTACTGAGTACCTTCTCGGCCGTAAATAAGGTACATCGAATTTCAGAAATGATTGGCATTGACTTTGTAGAGCCGGCAATGGCATTCGTCTCTGTCACGTATGGTCCGTTAGCGCTCAGACTCGACGACTTCCAGCCACCGGAGCAGGCCGGGTTTCGAGGAGGATTCAGCACGATGTGGTCTAAATCCACACAGTGGGACAGATTATAAAAAAATCCGAAGAGTGTAACCGGTCTCTGTGTCGGAGTTACTTAGTATGTGGTATGATGTACAAAAAAATTTCAAACAAAATGTATGTTTTATGTATGTGTTTTTCAATTTCTGATTTGTTGAGTACTCCAACCAACCCAGTTCCATAGAAGCAGTACAGGATCGACTGTCATCAAAAAATGTTTTGTGTAAAATGGCCATTTTCTTGCTAACTGTTTCTTTTTTTTGAAAATCTGTGAATGGTGATCAAAAATTCACGAAAAATTATGGATAGTCTTCTAAGACCATTTTCGTGTAGCTGCAACGGTTCAGGTGGCCTACCATGTCGTCTTATAGCAGGAGTAATTCCAGTGTGGGAAAGACACGCCGTTAGCCAACCTGTATAGCTCTGTCTCTTTCCCACTCTGGAATTATTCCTGCTTTAAGACATTATAGTAACCCGCCTGGTAGTTTCCCTTACTGTCCCGTTGAACGAATTCACCCTGTATAAATAATGGTACGGTATATTATTCGTTGAACCGATGACCGTGAGGTCGACGTGTTCTTGAGTGGAGACCGCGAATCGACAGGCGTAAGTTGCGACGTTCTTAGGCTAGGTGGAGCCACAATATCCGCAGGGTGGCTGGTAGCGACTGGATGGGAGTTGTCAAGATTTGAGCCAAGTGGCGTGCAATTGAAGAGCCCTATGTCCAGCAGTGGACTGCTGTAGGCTGATGATGATGACGTATGAACCTATATCCACGGAAACGATAACGTTTTATAACGTTAGGGTATGCATAGTTGGGCTGCGGGACCGGGCTGTGGGACTGTTCGAAAGAGATACCGCGGCCCTGGAACACAAAGGGCAAAGAAGGAACATGGATGGGTTTTAGTCAGTACAAGTCTGACACTCCCTTCCGCTCCGCCCAGAGAGGGGGGGGGGGCATTTAATGATATCCCATCCTAAAAAAAAAAAAAAAGGGTATGCATAGTTCCACTGAGTTCCACATTATAAATTGCTATGCTATTTGTTGCTATGTTAGTATTTTTTTCGTGATATAGACGTGTATTTTAGACCTAAGATAAAAGAAAACTTACTCGCAGCACACTAGAGTAGACAGAGCTCCATCCATCTTTTCTATGGGAGGCCACTGGAACTGCAACTCGATTACTTTGGCATCGGCGGCAACTTCTTCTTTCGCCTTCTCCCAGCGGGCTATTGCTTCTTTACACGTGGTCGCTTTTAAAACTGCCATTACTCTTAGTATTTACCTACTGTTCAAATGAAGGGATCAATAATTAGTGAATCAATTGTATGCAGAAGGTACGCAGTGTCTGCAGAAAACGATGTTTTTTTTAAAGGGCGCTGAAAGTACTTGAAATAACGGTCGAGGATTTTTTGGCAGCCTTTGTTGTCGAGGTTGTAATTGCATCATGGAAATATGTACCGTGTCGCACCGTAGCGCGTGCTAAGTCTCCAATTCCTCGAACTCTGGCTGCACTTAATGATCTCTTGGATTCTAATCCAACAAACGATCTGTTTGCGGATGAATGGACAAAGAATTTATTGGCATGTCAGAAGTACTGTGAGAGGGATTCATGACAGAGTACCTGACTCATTTTTATTTTTTTATATCATCTGTTTTCCATTTTTATTGTGCTTTAGTTACTGTAATTGGTTTTAAACCGTTGTAATTAAATAAAAATAAATAAATAAATAAATGATGCACTGGAGAATAAAATTATTCTGTGTTTGCTTTTACACCGTAGAACCTTTTCAAATTGCAGTTAGGAAGATTTTTAGATTATACCATTCCCTGGCCGTTTTGCCTCCGCTAGTCCCATATTTTAGATTTAGATTATATTAGGTAACGCGCGCGTGCGTTTTAGCGGCGCTCCATATAATGGAATACCTACCTGAAACTGAGATCGCTTTTCTTAGTTTTCTATTGAACTTTTTTGGTTCTAACGAGCAAATTGTAACATGAGTCACTGACGTTTTGCTAATTCGGTTCCATCGTGATTCCATCTTATTTTATTATTTTTCTCTATGTAAAATATCAAATTGTAGAAAAATGGAAAAGAGGTTTATACCTTTAATTCCCGCATGCATTTACAAAGTAACAATAAATAGTTCGTTGTAAAAATGAAATAAGCGAGTCCATTTAGCTTAATAAGCTATATGGACTCACTTATTTCATTTTGTTATTAAAAAAATTGAAATTTTATTATATCTACCACTAGCGGCTCTCCCCGGCTTCACACGGGTGCAATAGACATATAAACTTTAGTCTTGAATCACTCCATCTATTTCTGAAAACTGTATTAAAATTTGCGTAGTTTAAAAGATCTAAGCACAGACAGCGGGACCGACTTTAGTTTATACTATGAAAAGATAAAACATATCTCATTGCACTCGGCAACTGTTTAGCTTTCTAGAAAAATAACTTTTAACATAGTTTCAGAGATCAACTCCAATATCAAAACTTATAAAATGTACCTCTTCAGAATATAGTGAAGACTTACTTTGCGGTAGGTATTCGCACTTGTCGGTAAGCACTTTTTCTAGGAGTCTGTTTCAGTTCAATTGGTAGGCAGGTACTTAGTTACAATATCATGCACTAACATCCATCTTAAAAGTTTTTTACATTATCTTTCAGCTTTATAACTATCTACGTAAAAATCCATAATTTGTTAGTTTCCTAGCTAGGTTTTAGTTCCTTAGCACAGTTAATACCACGCAAGCAGGACTGCAGAGCTAGGTAATTTCAAAATAAAATAAAAAGTACGTATACTTTTCAATGAAACAGACATGTAACTTATGGACTTTGAAAGACCCCAACATTGGTAGATACACAAAAATCATAGCGTGTTTGCTTTAAGTAAGAGAAGGGTGTTAGGACCGGGCACGCGGGGTCGTCCCGGTTGGGCGCCAGTAATCACGACGCGCCCTTACGCCTTCGCTGTCCTTTGGCCCCCACGCCATTTTCCCTGTGTACCCAAATCGTGCGTTTGCTGAATTTCAAGTGCACGGATTTAGCGGTTCTTCCTTTCAATGGAGTTTAACCAAACATGGGAAGTGTAGGTGCTTAGCTGGGTAGATGTTGATGTTTAGGACATAAGGTATCTTATAAAACTACTTCTAGTAATGTTTAGATACGTTATAGTTTAGTTTGTTGGGAAGTTGTATTTTCAAATGCAGTGAAATACCTGTCTAACAAGTTTTTCCTGTTAAAAATACTTAGAACAAATAGGTTCGTACCGTACCTACCTACCAAATTGAGAGGAACTCGATATCCTTCTTAGATCGGTTACCTTATTAAACCAAATAGAAAGCTTGAATGAATGATTGTAGTCAAGTACCTACCTATGTACAGGGTAGGTTGGGTAGACGTGACTTACCAATTACCACCCACAGGTTTTTTAGCCACAGGCCACACCCACTGACTAAGACACTGCTCACAGAAAAAAAGGATCATAGTACCTAATCCATAATGAAAACCATTAAAAAGGCATCTATTTAACCAGGGGTTTTAAATTCAAATATTTGTTCCACTCCATAGAAGGCACAAAGGGATATTTTGGCGCCACGCGTCGCCACGTGATCTCTGCGTAATTCGCATCATCACTGTGTTTTGGGCACGTGTTTATAAGTACACTGCTTACAAAATACTTTTACACTTTAGGCTGTAATAGCAGATGGGGGTGTGTATGTGTAATGCATGGGAAAATAAATCGGTTTAGTTTATTTTATGATATAACTAACTTAACTCTACATCGGCATTACTTCAACGGTTGTTGAGTACGCGGTCGTGAGTTCAATCCCGAATCCACTCCGAACCAGCCTCGGATGGTCCCAGCCTAAGTCTTTCGGGGGGGTCACAAGAGGCCATAGCCAAGAATTTGGTTGGGGACCGATTGGGGGGGAGGGGGGGGGGGTTGTTAAAATATTGTCAACAACTTTTGAAAAACTAAATTATGTCAACCATCTCTGGATTTAAATAAACAAAACAATCAAGGGCGCCTTGGGTTTATTTCCGGGAGGTGCATCTTTAGATTTCAGAAATTGTGTCAGTGTATAAAGATATGCTGAAAAGAATGCAGAATGCCAGAGCGAGCGAAGCGAGCTCGAAAATTTTTACACCCTTCCTCGGATAAATTAAGTTCCATTTGTTCATTCATACAGGAATGTGTATAGGAGGAACTCTGTCAACTTGTGGATAATTCAAACGTACAGGATATTATATTAGAGAGTAAAACGAGCTGCAAATGTTTAGCACCACTTCTTTTTTTAATTTATACAGAAATGAGAATAGGATTACTCTGTCAACTTTCGCAGAATTGAAAAAGTATATGATGTATAGGCGAGCGAAGCGAGCGAGAAAATTTTTACATTCCGCCTCGGATAGGTCGCACCCATCACCCCCCACCGTGCCTATGGCCTTGTCCCTGAGATAGTTAGATTTTTCAAGATTTAAGATGAAGAGAACTCAAGAAAGAGCGAAGCGAGCCGGAACTCTATTTATTTTATTTAAATCAATGAGTTCAGAAACATGATTACGGTCGACCTAGGCCCAACCCAGGCGCCATGACGCCCGGGCATGACCCCTCCTACCGGATTCGCTCTTGATACTAATAGAATGCAAGAGCGAGAGAAGAGAGCTCAAAATTGAAGCAGCGCGCCTCTACCCCGTGTATTAGCTTCTATTTGTTAATTAATGCAGAGATGAGAATAAAAGTAACTCAGATGCATAAGCGAATTTGAATTAAAAAATTTCTAGAATTCTGTCTCTTAAAAGGTTAGTTTCTCTTGTTGAACGATTAAGTAGACAAATAGGTAAAAATTTATGTCCGAAAAAAGCTATTTTAAGAAGGTTTATCAATTTTGCGTGAATGATTTTGGGGGGCCCCTGTGACCCCCTCTCCCCTAAGACAACGCCTGTGTTGGGCATATATTTTAATTAGGATAGGACAAGATATGGTCTGAAAATAAAACGTGAGATTAAAAAAAAAATCAAATATGCGCATACGCATGTCTTTCGCACGCACTCTAACCGCCGCCCGGCGCCGCCGTTAAATGTGAGTGCGTTTCACTTGCACACTGCCACGTGTCACTGCACCGGCCGCCACGCGAGAAATCGCGATCTATGCTTCCGCGCCCCGCGGAGAATAATTAATTGTTTATTTTATTGTTTTATTAAACTGCCCGTTAATAATCGCAAAGTTGAGATAATGCTGAGTAGTGTATTCGTCTACCAAGCTTGAATTTGACGCCCGGGGCACGGGCCTCGGCTTGCCCCCCCCTAGATCCGGGGTTGCCCCGAACAGTCGCGCGCGTTTGATCTCTGGCTTTCCCTACCGGTTGCACAATTGAATTGATCTATTGACGACGTGAATTTAATAAATTTTGATTTGTAAGGTATTTTTTTGGCATTATTTTTGCTTATATGTTTATAAGAGTATCTCAAAAGTGGGTACAAAAATTCGGTGTGGAAAAACTTGTACATGACCTCCTCCATTTTAAAGTCGAATGAAAGGGATGGAGTTTTTTTCCGAACGCTGCTCAGAACACTAATGTACACGTTTCAGAACTAACATTGTAAACGTCAAATAACCACAACACAACAAACGTCAAAACGTGCGTATAACCTCAAACTAATGTGCCCAAGAAAAGTAAATAACTTGTAAAATAGTGAAATATGGATGACATGCAATTGAATATATCGGTGCCCAGGAAGGTAAGTGCAGGAAATGGTTGTAAATTTTCTTATTTCCTCTAGACTTTGTGTTTACCTGTTTGTTTTGTTAGGATAAGAAAAAACCAAGTGCTCCTCAGAAGAATGCGGGGGAATACAAATTTATATCCAATCCAAAGTTTACTGGTAGAACCATAGCAAGGAAAAGGCCCCAGAACTTGGCTGCAACCAATCGTGCAGTCATACAAAACGCAGAAGGCCCGCCTAGAAAGGTGGCGAAAGTGTCACCTCCTGCAGTGGACAAATCTGATGACTTGGGGTCTAAACTACGAGATCTGAGTGAAAACAAAGGCAAATATCAAGGGAAGAACTATCAAGATCTCAGTGACACTATACAGTTGAAGCAAAATAAACCTAGAAGTGGTGGATGGATATCATCACTATTCAAGAATAATCCACAAGTGCCCCGTATTGGGCAGCGGGTTGTCAAACCGATTGTAGAGCAGGTGTTTGCAGGGAAGACCTTCTCAGACTTAGATATACATCCACATAGTGTTGCAAACTTGCAACAAAACCTAGGTTTAAAAGAACTGATGACGGTGCAACAGAATGCAGTACCTGTTATATTGCAGGGTCGAGATGTTCTCATTAGGTGAGTTTAAATCATAAGTTTGCTTGTTCAGATTAATACTAATATTATTTTTTTTATTTTGTGTTTTAACTTAGTTTCCTGCACTCTTCCTACCATGCAAAACTGTCTCATTTAAAGTAGGACATAGGCCTATAGCTGCGGGAGGGCCCTGGTGACTTGTAATACAGGTTCTTATAGAGATCTACTTCAGGCACCAGTCTCTCACAAAGTTAATTTCATGTTCGTGTGCCTCTGTAACCCTAGCATTAAGTAACTTGTGTAGAGAAAATAAATGATTTATATCACTACATAGTATAAAACAAAATCGCTTTCTCTGTCCCTATGTCCCTTTGTATGCTTAAATCTTTGAAACTACGCAACGGATTTTGATGCGGTTTTTTTTAATAGATAGAGTGATTCAAGAGGAAGGTTTATATGTATATATTGCACCTGTGCGAAGCCGGGGCGGGTCGCTAGTTATATTATAAAAAAAACTAATACTGCTATATGTCTTGCTCTTAATCGAATAATTTGTAGAAACTCAGGTGCGGACACAAACAATAACATTAAAGCTTTATTTGCCTTTTTTACAATTACCATTACCACAATCAATTTGTAAGTAATTAATCAGTGAATGGCGATTTAAATAATTACTTATTGACCCAATTGAGGGTCGCTTTCAGTGGGATGTTAAATCTTATTAAACAAAATAAATGTTTGAATGTAATACTTACTAAAACAATAGGTTTTGTGGTATCAAATTGCATAATATATTATGTGTTGTGCAATTGATTGTGCAACCAAAAGTAATTTAAGCCTGTAACCTGCAACATATTTCATACTCTATTTGACTTAAGAATTTGATTCAAAATAGCTTATATTGTTTTTATTTTCAAGTTTTGTAATAGCTTTTCTTACTAAACTGATAATGTAGGTATATTGTTTACACTTTTTTGTAATTAGGTCACAGACTGGGTCAGGAAAGACACTGGCATATGCGTTGCCTATCATAGAAGGGCTACAGGCGATAAGACCTAAGATAAGCAGGAATGATGGTGTCAGGGTCATTGTGGTGATACCAACGAGGGAACTTGCAGTTCAAACATATGAGCTATTTATTAAGCTAGTCAAGGTAAATGTAACACTGTTTCATTATTTATGTTTAACATTCCGCACATAAAATTAAATCACGCCTGTAATCCCCAAAGTGTAGGCAGAGGTGTACTAATCTATGGTGCTTGTACTGGTTATCTGTTTATAAATGACTAAATTCAGTTTTTAATTTTATTTAGTTATGCAACAAAGGAGAATGGGCTTCAAAGTATGGGCATCTGCCCCAAGCTCCAATAGCCATAAGATATACATAATTGAAAAGTGCTTTTTAAGGAGAAACTGCTTCTAACCAAAAGTCGTCTTTGGCAATTAGCTGTACATTCCGAGTTATTGAGCTAAACAGGTAACTAGTTGGACAACAAAGTTAAGATTTTCTTGGCAACCAATTAAGGTTTTTTGGGTAACCAATAATAATATAATCCATTCCTTAGAGCTTTTCAAGGAGAACCTTTGTCAGTAACACGACTTTCGCCTATTTGTTGTCCATTCGAAGTTATTGACCTAAATAGGTCAGAAGTTGGACACGAAAGTTAACATTTTATTTGCAACCAATTAAGAGTTCACTGGCAACTAATAAAGATATACACTATTGGATAGAGCTTTTCAAAGAGAACTTGTGTTACTGGCACGACTTTTGCTAATTCGTAGTCTGTTTGTAATTATTGACCTAAATGTGTATCTAATTGACCACCGAAGTTAACATTTTCTCGGTAACCAATAGCAATAAGATATACACCATTTGAAAGAGCTTTCAATTAGAATATTTGCAACTGTTGCTAATTCGTAGTCTGTTCGGTTTTATTTATCTAACTAGGTAGTTGATTGGGCACCGAACTGTAGCTCCTCTCTGACTCTGAATCGAGAAAAGTTGTCAAAGCAAGAAATATTCTTCTTGTTGAGATGAATCCATTAATACATGTCTTAACGCTATTGGCCATTGGAGTAGTATTAACGATCTGTCCAAGCTACTGTTACTGTAAGGATTTGCACCTTGAATAGCATTTAAGACGTCAATATTTTGAAAATGACGTTTTTAGGCTTATAATATGAGGTTTGAAACATACAGTATTAATGAAAGTTAATAAATTGACGAAATAACAGTATTTAATTTAACTTAATTTCTGTAGCTCCTCTCTGCCTCTGAATCGAGAGAAGTCGCCATTCTAAGAAATGTTTTTCTTAAACAGATCTATCCGTTGGTATATCTTAACGCAAAGGAGAATGGATAAAATGGCCCTAGCGTCCAATGGGACGCTGGTGCAATTCTGCCGATTCTCCTTTAATAAATTAAATTAGCTCTGCTAAAATGAAGAGCTAAAATAAAGCATTCAATAATAACTCCAATATAGTATATAAAATATTATGTCTGCTTGGTATATTATTCTAGAAATTCAACTCAAATCTTTCTTTTTCCATTGTTAGCCATTTCATTGGATCGTGCCTGGTCTTTTAAGTGGAGGACAAAAGAGGAAGGCAGAAAAAGCGCGACTTAGGAAAGGTATCAACATATTGGTTGGTACCCCAGGACGCATCAATGATCACTTAAGACACACTGCTTCCTTTAATTTTGCCAAAACTGGGTAAGTTTTTTGTAAGTTAAGTGAGTAAGTTTAAGTATGATATTTTAAAATCTCATGTTATTTAAAAATGAGAATGGAGGGTGCTATACATCCTGTATGTGATATTTGCAGATGTTTAGTTTTGGATGAAGCAGATCGTTTACTAGACATGGGTTACGAAAAGGATGTTGCGGCTATTGTTAAAGCTATCGAGGATCATAAGAAAGCTGCTACGTATGATCCTATGGCTCTCATGAGACAAAATGTAAAAACGAAAATTCCAGATGATACAACAGAGGAACCTAATCTAAATGAAACTAACGAAAGTAGTGAAGAAAAGGCAGAGATCAAACATCATCTTACTGATGTGTTTTTGTCTAAAGAGAAACAAACTATTTTACTATCTGCTACTCTTACAAAGGTAATATGTTCAATGCTTTACATGATATTGATTTTTGTCCTTGTTGTTTCGTATTTGCAGTCAAAAAAATACTCACTTATTATGTTTTGTAGGCTGTTGAAAATCTAGCAGGAATTACTCTCGTAGCTCCAGTCTTTGTAGACACATCTGACGGTAAGGCTGTTATAGCAGATTCACTAAAAACTACTCAAACTAAAAAAGTTACTGAAGTGAAGAGTAAACCTGAAGTTAAAATTGCACCTGAAAAGCCAAAACAAGAAAAATCTAATCCAGTAAAAGAAATAAAGGAAGATTCGGAAAAAGAAGATTCTGAAGAAGAAGATTCAAAAGAGGAAGGTTCGGAAGAAGAAGATTCGAAAGAGGAAGGTTCGGAAGTAGAAGATTCGAAAGAGGAAGATTCGGAAGTAGAAGATTCGAAAGAGGAAGATTCGGAAGAATCAGATTTGGAAGAAGAAGAATCAGCTGGTCAACCTGTTGAAGAAAAGAACACGGAGGCTAGAAGAGGTAAGCCAATTTCTTTTAAAGGTATAAATATTGTTATCTCAAATACATTTTATTAAACTGCTATGACTATTACTTTAGGATTGAAAGCATTTACTGGCCTTAACCACAAAGAATTATTCAAAAATGAGGGCAAGAAACAAAGTAAAACAGCACCATCACCAAGCAATGTTGTGGCTGCCAATAATGATGAAGATAGTGACAGTGATTCTGATTACGAATACTTCAAAGCACAAAGAGATCATGAACTTAAGAACCCTAAAGTAGAGAAAGACGATGATAGTGAAGAACACGGGAGTGATGACGATGAAGAAGAGGGCGAAACGGCACCAGCTGTCAATACTTTCGCGGCAGCAGTAAAGTCAGCTGTTGGTGAAGACGAATTAGTTCTCCCGGCATCAGTCAACCAAACATTCCTCATAGTCCCCATGAAACTGAGACTAGTCACACTGGTAGGCCTCATCGTGGAACACTGCGTTATAAACAAGAAAGGTGGGAAAATGATAGTCTTTATGGCGACTTTAGAAATGGTAGATTACCTATCTGAATTGATAGAAACCGCGCTAACCGGGAAAGAAGTTAAAGTTAAAAAGAAAAACCTAGATAAAGCTAAAGCAAAGAAAAGAAAATCGGGAGATAATAATGACGACGATGTAAGTATATCAAAATTAGTAAATTATGAATAAATATTCCCAAAGACCATTTTAAAACCCAAATGTATTTCTCAGGACAAAGATGCATCTTCATCAGACGATTCGGATGATTTTAAAGTGGAATACGAAGAGCCTACTGAAGGCGGTTTGGTGCCCGTCGACTTGGACATGTTCAGTCTGCATGGTTCCATGCCTCACGAACAAAGGATGGAGGTTTTCAAGCAGTTCCGCGCCGCAAGGATTGGAGTTCTTATTTGCACGGTGAGTTTAAAATATTATAGATGTGTTTTATCGATGTTTTTGCATTGCATCCTATTCTTTTTAATCTTTTCTCACACAATTTTCATATAGTTGGAAGCAGTGTGTGAACGATCTGAGGAAGATTCTTGGTATATAGTTTTATTTAAAGCTTTCACATCATAATTCTATGCATGTCGTAAAGTGCTTTAAGTTCTGAAGTCGTTAACGTTTTTAGATGTTCAAGCATCTCCAATCTCACCTTTTCCATCATTGTCTTCAGTTATTACCGCGTACAGCACATGTAATTCCGATCTCTTAAATATTTTTTAATCGTGTTTACGCGTACAATAGAATTTCAATTTATTATCTTCGAAAACGTGCTACCAGATTAATCATCACATTCTTAGTTCAATAATGGCGGCCGTATTCCCGATCACCTTTGTCGCTTGCTATTGTGGCTCGTTGCCTATTAGCTGGTCATTCATCTAGCTCTCTGTGCGCTCCCACACCGCCGCCACAATACGCGACCATTATGTACTATTATATGTGTTTATTACATCTATCAACGCCGACATCGGTACCTTACTGTTACGGCAGGGATTCTAATTACAAGTTTATTGTGTAAAATTGTTCATTTAATTTGGTAGTGGATACTGGGACAAGGTGGTGGTGATGATAGCTGCAGTTATTTTTACACCTGAATTAGGAATTCGGTCTCTGTGCAAACTGGCCTTAATGAAATGGAGCCTATTGGTTCTACCATACGATTAAGTTTTTATAAATCTTTACCCTTTTCAAGATTTTTTTGCTGCGAGATGAATATTAACCACAAGAACTAATACTCTATTAATGATGCAACAAAAACTAAACGTCTTGATAGTGCATCTATTCCAGACTTTATAATTAGTAATCGACTACATGTTTCTAAGGGTTTTATTGTAGATTCCATAGAAAGCGCTTTATTATCATTTGAACATTTTCCACGGTTGGTCAGCGCTGTAGGTGAAGCGTAAAATAATTTTCTAATCGTGTAATTAGCCACGACGAATACGTTGTACGTGGTAGTGTGTTTTTAATTGCATTAATACAGCAATAGCGGCGGTGTAATGTCCTCCATAGTGTAGATAATGACGGCGCGAAGGCGAGATGGTATCGGGTTTAATCTCGGTCGCAGCGGGCGGTAGCTACCGCGGCGGCGGCGCTCACTCGCTTACGCGGCGCGACGCTTCTGTTTGGTGTAAGATGCACTGAGTTTAGCATGGGGATTTGACATTAAATCTTTATGTAGTTCTATTACCGAAAAAAATAGACATTATATTAAAATCCTCAGCAATATTGCATTAACTCTGAAGAATTTGCCCAAATTACCAATTTACCCAAAATGTTAAAAGAGCCAATTTCCTCCGATTTGAATATGATATGTTTCTCGTTGTTAAATGTTATTCATTTGTCAGGATGTCGCCGCCAGAGGAATAGATGTACCACGAGTCGACCTCGTACTGCAGTACTGTGTTCCGGCATCAGCTACCGACTATGTGCACAGGTATGAATGAAGTTTTAAGATCCTTACATTTAGTGTTCGTCCCAATTTATTATGAGTTCTTTCATTTGGTGTTATAACTCCCGGATATTCATTAAGACTAATTTTATGATCACAGTTTTTTGTTTAGACCATATTTCTAATCATTTTGAAAATGCAGA
The DNA here is from genome assembly GCA_905163415.1 of Noctua fimbriata. Lineage (NCBI taxonomy): Eukaryota > Metazoa > Arthropoda > Insecta > Lepidoptera > Noctuidae > Noctua > Noctua fimbriata. The sequence continues at coordinate 7,879,515 of LR990922.1, read as the reverse complement.
GGTACTAAAATGTATTTGCTTCGTCCAGGGTGGGTCGTACAGGGCGTGCAGCTCAAGTGGGTGCCGCCGTGATGTTCCTCCTGCCTAGTGAAGCACGCTATATCAGGCATTTGGAGGAGAAGAGGATCAGGTGAGCGTTCAGTTTTAGCTATCTATATCCGAGGATTTCTATTGAGACTCGTTTGTAATTCGGAGAGATTCCAATTGTGACGATTCTGTTCGTTTCGCGCGCAAGTTAATAATAATTTTTCATCACAACATGATTTTATCTAGTAGGTACGAGATAAAATCATACTAGGTACTACCTGGTAACTAAACACCAAGTATCATCTCAGATTGCGTCAAGGAGACGAGTCGCGAGCGCTTGAAGCGCTGCGGACTGTGGTGCCCGCAGCTGGGACGCCCCAGCGCGCCGCGGTCGCCGTGCAAGCGCGGCTCGAGCACACCGCGCACACCAACAGAGACTGGCTGCTGAGAGCTAGCAGAGGTACGTACACTAGTGTCCGACGAGTCGGGGTATAAAATAAGCTGAGTTTCAGATGGCTCAATGTATTAAGCAAGGAATTTCATAAAAAAAAACATCAAATCCTGTCTCTCTATGACACACAGAGAGGTGCCCTGGATACTAGCAGTTTACACATGGGTCAACCACGCGGGGGTAAATGATTCATAGAAAACTCTTCTCAAAACAACCATTCTCTCACCTAGCATACACATCCTGGGTCCGTTTCTACGCGGGCTACCCTCGTGATGTGAAGGAGTATCTGGACTCCAAACAGCTGCACTTGGGTCATGCGGCCAAGGCATTCGCCCTTCGCGACGCCCCCGCCACGCTCGCCCGGCGTGTCAAGTCCAATCCTACTAATAAGGACAAGCCGAGCAACAGGCTAACTGTTCACGAAGATGAAGAGAAGAAGAGGCCAGGGTGAGCATTTGAAATTACATTAAACTCTTCGTTTTCAGAACTTATTATAAATAGTTTGATTTGCGTGTGTTAAAATAATGTTAATTACCTTGGTGCGGACGATTAGAATATTTTTTCTAACCGTCCGTTTATGATCTGGATGAAAGAGAGGCTCTATATATACTAACTAGCTGACCCGCGCAACTTCGCCTGCGTTAGGATTTTTCTCCGTTTTTGCAACATTTTTCATGAATGTTCCGCTCGTATTGGTCGTAGCGTGATGTTATATTAGCTGTTATGTTAGCCTATAGCCTTCCTCGATAAATGGGCTATCCAACGCTAAAAGATTTTTTAAATTCGGACCAGTAGCTTCAGAGATTAGCGCGTTCAAGCAAACAAACAAACAAACAAACTCTTCAGCTTTATAATATTAGTATACTAATATATATGATTTTGATGACACAAGTCTACAGCAAAAATGTGTATTCTCAACAGGTTCCCTAAAGCTAAGTTCGGTTCATTCGGTCCTCGAACATCGAAACAGAGCTCCATGCACACGGCGAGCGAATTCGATAGCGGACTGCCCCCTGTCGACCAATTGCAACCCAAGAACAAGAAAAAGAAGAACAAATGACATTTAAATAATATAAGTCATGCGATTTAATATTAAAAAGGACCTTTGTAAATAAAAACCATTAACGACGCAGGTACTTATGTAGTTTCATTCGAACACTGTAATTGATCAACATTTTTGTTTTATTTATTCCGAAGAAGGTAACAAATGAAAGATGGAGCTCGTCCAAAATTCTAATCGCGAGTCGGCTAGAGTTAATGGAAGCGCGCCCGATGTGATGGCTACCGTTTTCATATTTCTGACTCACGAGTGACTCGAATGAAAAATGATTTTAAACCATTACCGTGCCCCGTCCGGCCTTTTGATATTTAAATTTTTTTCAAGCGGCCGTCATTATCGTAGAATGATTTGCGAATTTCGCCCCAGCTCGCGGTTTTTGTTTGTCTCTGAACGAGTTTTTTGTCGCTCTCATTTACCATGTTTTTATTGCTGCATAATGACAAATTAAAAGAGTATTGTGAGGCTCTTTCATGCCGCATTCTCTGGCCTTTTCAAGGTTGAAGGGCTTTTCATTTTGAAGGCGGGTCGAATGACTCAATCGTGACACATTTATTTAAGGATGTAGTCGTTTTACTGATGCTCAAGTCGTAAAACATTTAGTTGAATTCAGTCAATAGGCGCCGCTAGACGGAGAATGTGTCTTTCAGTTCTCATGGGTGTTTTGTGTCTCCACTTTATTTTCTGTTTGCAATATGTTTTTCCGTGTTTCTCACCATAAATTACGATTTTCAATACAGGCCAGTGAGGGGTCAAGATGTATTCAAAAGTCATATTGCTTGTGATTCGACTCGGATCGTATCTAGATATCGGTAAAGTCGTAGAACTCGTAGATAGTAACGTTAACATTTCTGAAACGAGTTTTCATAATAAACTGTATGTAATGTAACGTTTTGTGTCCGCAAAGCTAGTATAGTTGTGTGGCGTGGCTTCGCGCGTCATTAAACAGCACATTTGCATGTCGGCCGGCGCCAAAGCTCGTGAAAATGCCTTTTCATTAACATCAGCTCTACTGAAAAATTGTTCTGGCAGCCATTGGTTGCTATGTGAATCGGTAATGCCAAATGAATTATACAAATAATTAATAGGCATTAGACCGTTGTTTTAGCATTCTATAAACAGTTAATTTATCTTTCGAAGAATATGTTCGCGAGGTATTAGCGGATGAACTCGATAGAGCGTGATAGCCTTTTATTTTAGTTTCATAGGTTCAAACCATGTTCACAAGCCAGAATTAATATGAGCAGCACTGCTTATGTTAATAATTTCTTAGTTATTACTCATTTGAATACTACTGGAACTTTATTCAAAATAAAATAACACATCTCATCTTGATCCAATAATTCGCTAGTGTCGAGTGATAGTTTGATTGATGTTCGGGAAATGTATCAGATTAAATAGATTTATGCCGACATAGTGGCTGCTTTCACGGCGAAGAATTCTATTGAAAGAGTCGGCGAGTCAATTCGGTAGGACAATGAGTCGAACGTGGTGGCCCGGGCCGTACCGCTAGCATGGAAAAACGCGTACTTACTTTAGTATCGTGCCTGCATTTGGTGAAACTCTTAGAGGTTCTATTTCCAAGAAGCTAGTATATATAGGTTAGTGTTTAATCATTTAGGCTGGTCAATTCTTTACGTAGCTATAGGTACACCTACGTAAATAATTCATAGTCTTGACGTGTGAAGTTTAGGCTTAATTGAAGCAGTTTAACTATTCATAAAATTCTTTAACTCTTTCAAAAGAGGGTAGTTCATAATTTCTGTAGCGTGAATCAAAATGAGATAAAGTCTGTTGTGCTACACGTTTTAGATTTTTTTCTTATTTAGGTATATGATGGTCAGTATTTTATGTTAGTAAATGACTTGCTACATTTACATATCATAACATAACGTATGAAGGGTGAGGCAGAGGTGTACCTATAATAGTACCGCCATATTTCGCCATTAATGTTTCAAGTCCCAAGAAACTGGGACCCGAGCCTATTGCCATCAACCGCGCACAATTCCAGACTCCGGCCCACTATTGAGAAATTCCTGATGGTAAAATTCAATAACACTACCTACTTTTAATAGGTAATTAACGTAGTATCAAGTCTACGCATCAGCCGAAGCAGTTGGTCTATGGCGCGGGCGGGAGAGTCAAACGCGCCGCGTCACGACCCACCGAATTATGGCCACAAAGCGCCGTTGATACCGAATATTCCATATAAATATTGAGCTAATCGCCCTTTCAATGAAGCGGCCCGCTTTTTATTAATAATTGATCGCGGAGCGGCGAGTCATGCGCCTGTATTGTGTAGACGAACATATTTTTTTGCTGTAACTCATTAATGAACGGCTCTAACACATGACGCCGAGGGCGTACTCCCGTCAGATCGCGCAACTAATTTCCGATGATTCCAGGATACACGTCAAATAATGTGGAACTAATCTTTGTTTGTGCTACCGATCGCCGGTTTATATATTTTTTCTAGAAGCTAGCAATATGCAAACCATTATGGACACGGCCTCGACCACGACTTTTGGCAGCAGAAGCTTCGACCAGGAAGAAAGTTTGGACGACCGGGGCGTCCGACCAGTTTTGTTCAAGATAGCGGCCGGTCATGCGATAAGTTGTGGTCGTGGCTGCGTAGTGTCCCTAAATGGACTTGAACTAACTCGCCCTAAACAACTCTACATACTTGTATGATGTTTTTAGTAAAACTAGTCAGTGTTTTAAGTCATACAATTGAAATGTCACTGTTATTTGATGGCGGGACGAGCTGGACAAAACTAACGATCAGTTGCCCACATTACCCCTTGGAAAGACCTTTTACCAACAGTGCGGTGACGGTGATGCAGGCTAACAGTAACAGAATAATGTTAACAACGATTACTATCTTCAAAAGCTAGGAAATATATTTTTAATTGGCTCATTGTATCACCATAAATTAAAACACCAATGCGTTTTTAAGTAACTCATGTCTAGTTTCATATTGCCTAATCGGCTTGAGAACTCGGAGGATTAGTTAAATCTCATTACGTGTTGTTTCCACAATGTTTACTAGTGTGTCGTCACTTTCATTAGGTCTAATAAGTGCTTAGTTCCGTTTATTCCACTTATTTAATTAAACATTCTCACACGTTTCATAAATACAATAACTTTTAATTTTTAAGTATTATGAGTGCACCGCTTACCGGCAGTTAGGTTAACAGTAACAGCGGCGTGGGAACTCGGCTAAAAGCTAGCAGTCACCACGCTTTCAGGGATAACTAGGATTGTTACAAATACTGAAAATGGGCGTTTTCTTATAAATATGTGTAAAATCATGGAAGAATAAATTTGTGACCGTACCGAGCGAAACTTAAACAAAAATGTTGATATCGACACACAAAAATGTGTAAGTTAGTAGGTACGTGTTTTCCGTACACTCATTGATGTGCATCGATATTCCTATAGAGATTATGAATCCAGATTGATCTATCGTTTTGATTCGCTCCAAGGTTCATCATCTCTTTGTTAACAGATAGGTACCTACTACCTAGGTAACCAGCTCATTAAAAGAAGGAGGAACAGTTGACGTACCAGTTTTTGTCCCAACGTATCGGTACAATAACCAGCTGATTCTCTAGTTTTTCTCATTCGTCTTATTATACATGCTAAAATAAAATAACAGTGCTCAATTTGCATGTAACAATGAATCGGTTAGATAGCGTACCTTATACAAATATAGTAGCACATAGGCCTGTCGCAGGCGATGACCGATTAATCGACCTACCCTACCGATTTGTTGGCGTCGACTGCTGATAGTCCCTTTTGTAGGTGAATAATAGATACTCATTGCATATAAGGTTCTAAAATTAATGTTGTTTATTGCAGTTATTGCCTTTACAAGAAGTTTCGTCAAGATTTATTAAGTTACACCATGCAAGGTTACAGTAGCGAAGGGTCAATTTTTTTAACAGGTTAGCCGGAGTACCCGTTATTTTCTTTAATGTGATCATATTATTAATTTGTCTATGGAATGCTGATTGTGCCCGTTTTCAAAGGGAAGCCGGTAGTAATGGAGTTGTATGGAACCTTCGCCACTGCAAGGTTATTACTACAGGTCTAACACATTGCACAGTCGTCTTTATCTTGTTTTCTGCATTAAAATGATGGCTGAGTTGAAGAAAATCGTTAGGTAGCATTTCATCAGTTGCGATGTGGGAAAGTGTTGTGTAAGATTTCGGTAGGCAATGGCAAAATTCTCAAGCGCCACCTTGGCGAAACCCAATTTTTAATAGGTAGTAGCAGTGGCGAAGGATCCATTTAACTCGATTCCTACCGGCTTACCTTTGAGAAATGGCACAGTCAGTATTGTATAGGTAAATAATATAATCACATTAAAGATTATGAACTGCGGCTTACCTCTTACAAAAATTGGCCCTTCGCTGCTGGTAGGGAGCCCTATGTCCTTTAAGAAAGACTTACCTAAAAACGTGTGCTACCTAAGTATTATTGGAGACTTTTGGGGTTAGGTACAATATAAACCTAAATAATTTATCGGCCATCCACTATCGGCTCATGTGATAAAACTAGTCTGCATACCCACTTACAAAGTCAGTGTTTAACTTTTTATTGAATTGCTAATTATAAACGCATTGGATATTCAAATGGATGCGTAATGTGCGTATGGAGGAAAACTATAAGCGTTTTATGATATCCCGTGGTAGTGTTGCGTCGTCTCACTTCCTCTGATTTACTGCCATCGCTTCGATACTAATGTATGTGTCGTTGAAGTGGATAAGTATACTTACTTCGTTAACTACTTCCACTCATAATTACCTACTAAAACTTTATAAAGAATAGTGACGATATTTATATATCCTTATGGCATTCTATAGCTATCACCTTGAACCCTTGAGGACCACCCTTAATGTTTTAAGGGTGGCCCTCAAGGGTTCCTAAGTCAAAACTCATAATCTATGTAATCTAAGCTACGTTAATTTAAAATAAAACTTATTTGAAAACCTGTATCTATTTAAGATAAGATAAAGATTTATTTCTCACCACAATACATAGGTACATCATTAGGTTTCGTGAACAATACATACTGTGGGAGACTGGTGCCTAAGCTAGACGAAAACCCTGTATTTCAGGACACTAGGTCTCCATCCCAACGGAAGCACAATTAAACAGAATTATGCACTCGTACACATATTAATGTAGTATAAATATTGAGCAAGAAAAAAAAAATAAAGGATAAAAATATAAATTACAACAATGGCGACAACTAATTATTCAATCAGGGGTAGTACGTGGGATTTGGATGTAAAGACAAACTATGGAGATCATGAAAATTCCATCACTAAGTTCTAATCTAATACTTGTTTACCAACTATCATGGTCACCGCAGCAGGCGCACAGTGTCATTGTTCGCGAGATGTTGCCATCTGATTATCGTTATTGTTTCAAACCGGGAAACAGCTAACATTCACTCCATTTAATATAATTGAGCGAATGAGAAACGTTATCAATTATAATTGTTACGACGCATACTTTTAGTAGAAACTCTATTATAAGCGTTTTCCATAGAAAGCCTTATAGAGCAGCGCCGCGCGCCGGCGTTGTCTCTGGAAAACTTCTTGTTAGGACATTCTTAGATAATGTTAAACGTATCAGAACAATCTCAGCTAGTTATACGAAGTGATGAGTATCACTACTTAAGTTTAAAGCACGTTTTTAGGATATAAGAGCTAGTGCATACAAAAACTGAATATTTTTACATGTTGATGGTGTCTATGCCTATCTACGTAAATTAAAAACAGCGGTTGATAGCAAACAGATCGTGCAAAATAGTTTTTAATGTACGTTTAAACAATGAATAATAAAATAGCAATTGCATCGCGAAGCAATATCGGTATACATGCGTAGTATCTAATGATGTGGAAACGGTCGGACAGCCAAGAAAGGAAAAAAACAATAGGCTGGACTAGTCACTTTGTATAACACTGAATAATAGCAAGAAACAACCGTTTTACTAGAAATAATCACAGTGTATGTGGCAAAAACAAGCTATTAATGGTTCGAGTCGGACCCCACTTGTTACTATTCATGAGCAAATTAACGGCAGTGCTCTCACACAAACGTACCCGTACGCTAAACACATTACGAGAGGGGAAAACGTGTTGTAAAAAGTGTTAATATTTTGATTGCTGTTAATGTTAAATCACATTACTTTGCTGGGTACAAGGAGGAACAATCCATTTAGGTAATACGTAGCTAACTAAACTTGAAGCTGACCTCATATCTATGTACTTATAATATCTACCTAATATCAAGATTCTTCTAAGAGCTTTCAAGAAAGATAGGAAAAATGGGTATTTAAAGAAACCAAAGAGAACCAATTGATTAAATCACCATAGTAAACAGTTCATGCAACTTTGTAACAGCTCATTACTCTCACGGAAACCATTACAGCCACTTCATTGTGGCACCGAATCTAACGTGAAGATTCCGTATAGTGTTCAACTCTGTCTTAAACTTGCAACGGCGTGCTTGTATGACCGTGGACGAAGCAAAAGGAGTGTGTAAGGATGATGGCTTTCTGTTGTGTCTGCTTACCCCTATGGGAGAAATGATGAGTTTTTGTACTTATGTACTCGTAATTTATTCTTAGATGTGCTAGAATCCTACAAAGTGTCGCAGAAGCCAAAAGGGCCTTTTATGAAACGATTTCACTTGGGTGTAACCTGAGAGCGCTGTATCAGTTGAGCGGAGCCTGCGGTCGCACGACGATACAAAACACTGCGAAATTGCGCGTGCGCACAGCCCGTAACACACACATAGTTGCACGACACGTAAGCTGTCATATGTGGTACTGTGTGTGCACTTAATGTGGACGTACGTGTAGCTTTTTGCTGCGAAATAATTAAGCAGGTACTTAAACTTTAGGTTGAAGTCGGCAGTTAAGGAAAAGCTTGCGTTTGTCTAAAGTATTTTTGGTTTTTTTGGTTTTTACCAAGCTGTAACCTTTATTTAAAGCAACAATACTAAAAGAATGCTAATTGCAATGCTTTTTTTATACCTCTAAAGTGTTGTTTTTGTAAGTTTTAACCAAAAAAATCTAAAATCTAATCTAAATTCTGGTTTTAAGTCTAGGAAATGAGCAGGTACGTTTCATTATTTCATAGACATGCTTTTTCGGTAGACGCCTTTCTTCTGAAAACAATTCTGTGGAGACCTCCTAAAGAATTTGCTAGGTACTAGGTACACATGAATTGTGAAAAGCTACGTAGATGGTGAGATTCCCCGTCCACCACAAGTAGCACAATTTATACCATCAAGAAGCTCACATTTTTAAATGTTGTCATTATAACTGTCAGACCACATACCTCATGTTCACGGCGCACTGAGTAATATTGATGTGTGCGACTTGCGTCTTGGTAGCCACACCGTGTATCACTTTACCCGTCACTGATACATTAACCAATAGTTTAACTTGATCATATCGATTTACTATTGCCCGCTGATGTAGCTTCACTGTCTCGTTTAAAAGGAATATGTATTTCTAATGTATGTAATTATGTCTTGAGAGGATCTGCGATAACTTGTTCTAGGTACTCAACTTTGCATTAATGTTGAGATTGTATTAAGTGATGCATAAAACTAAGTGAAGTGGTGTGCCTAAGTACATGTCTTTTTCTTTTTTAGGGTGAGCTGGCGTCTTGTGACTATGAGTGTTTTATTTGCCAGGAAATCCCCACCTTAGCCTACATTTTTCCGATGTTTCTGTGCCTGTGTTGAATTCATAAATTGGCAACATTATTACATTTGATTATGAAGCAGGGTGGGTGCACATAGGCTATGAAGTAAGGTGAAATTGAAATCAGGTATTCTTGATAAACGATCTAATTATGATTGCATTATTTCAGTTTGGCTTTCCGGCCTCGCCGTATGTAGTATATTGAATTATAATCCGCTATAAAAGAAACTAGATTAGGGACCATAAAATGTCCATGGTAATAATATTGTAGGTAACTTTGGTCAATGTCGTGAAAAGTAAGAAATTAGGCATGTCCCCCAAAAAGACATCAACGCTGCGTAGCAGTGTAGCAGTCTACGAACTTGCTACGAAAATTCTTCACTCTAAAAGTTGATTTCATATTTTTTTTAAATTGTTTTCTCACATCCAACCTCAAAAATATTGTTGGATGTAAAAATTCAATATAATTTCGTACCAGCGACTGAATTTCAAAAGTTTTACCCAGTAATCGAACTTCATGCTACCGCTGCAACCTTTCAACCGCCCAACACATAGGTATATTAGCAGTTGATCAGTGTTTAGTCGAGATTACGTCCGTTTACCAACGGAGCCGCGGTGACCACAGGCAACCGAGCACACGCACCCACACTCAGGCGATTGTCAGTGGTCATGTGTGTACATAAGCTGGGCCTGTGTGAGTGCTGCAAGCAAATTGTGAAATTAAACATGAAAGGAAATTGTATTAGAATTTCTGTACGCTTGATTGGTTTCGAAGCTAATACTGCTGTGAACAGCTAATTCTTGGGTTCTGTTTGGATTTAAGTTTCAGTAATCATATTAAAATCTTTTACTGTAGCAGGCTAATCCGTGTGATGTTCAGACTTGAAGACTAGAGGACACTGTCGATGACTGTAGATTAGCCTACCTCACTGATTTGATAGTTTATAATTATTCTGTTTTTTTTTTTTTAATAGTTACGATGTTTTCGGAGCTTGTGATGCACTCAAGAAGCTACAATACCAAAAAAAAAGTACCATTCCGGTTAAAAATTTCGTAACCAACAAAAACCGACCGCCAGCGACCGAAATCGTTGCTCATTCAATAACGAATGAAAGACTGAATTCTAATCTAAACAAAGTGTGGTCAACACCCGGTCCGATGGTTATCATGTTTAATAGAGTATGTGAACATGATATCCAGCTGGTATTAGCCACTGGGCTCTCAACTCATTGGTTTGACGTGAACGCTACTCCGTATCGGCCTGACAGGAAGGGACGTTGCGGTTACGATCACTTGCGTTCAAATGATTTTGTTTTAATTGACCGTTGATTTATTTTAATAGACAAAAGCTTCTTGATTATTGGAACAAATTAGATTGCTGTAAAAACACTGCGCTTTTTTGCTGCTTGGTAAATGTGAAAAGATTGTTTTTTTTTTGCTTTTGGTTAGCATCAAATTAATTGAGACTGACATATTGACAAATATCCGTATTGGTGATGAATGCCCACAGTTGTCACAATAAAAAGGCAGAAAGCAGTCAGAAGACAACATGTTCAAGTGCCCGTTAGCTATTTAGGTATATATGCTAGGTTTCGTAATATTTTCATTGAATTTCCAGTATGTTGAACTTTATCGATATTTTTTCTCAATATTCGCCGGTATGAAGTTCTATGCGCGATTATCATTTGTGTTCCAGACGAATAAGAAAAGCAATAGCTTCGTGATCTATCACTTCTTTACCGTTTAAGATCTTCATGAAACATCGGCGTGACTTGTTGAAGCAGACCATTAACACTGTATTAATGAGTGTAATGGAAGATTTATTCAAATTATTATAGTAATCGGATACAAAGAGTGCATTGATATCGTCACATATAGCCATGGGGCGTAACGTATGTTTCTCGCACCACTGCTCGCAACGAGTTTAAACGAACGAAAAATCTGACATTCTGTAATGAACACCTACAAAGGACACTTGATACCAGAAATTGTAAGGGTATAATTATATGGTACTGATATTAAAACGATTAAAAGTCACGTCGAAAATTATATGGTACATTTTTAGTAGAGATGGTTTCGTGGAGCTGGGCATTATGCTTATTTTATTTATTATTTTATTTTTTTATTTTATTTTTTGTATAAAGATATGTCAAGTGTGACCTAGTGAGTTTTGCATTTTGGTAAAGAATTTGGTATTGGAACACACAATATATTTCATTAAAATTCCTCTTATTGAATGACAAAAGATCGTTATGAGCCAGTACACTCCTATTCACAGATTTCACCACACATTACCTATAGTAATCCGTCAATTGAATAAAATTAGATAATTAATAACATTTTTTAAGCCAAGGTGCAAGTACTAGGGAATTGTGGAGGTGATCGCAGATATATCTATCTTGACTCAACACCCGAAACACCTCGAAAGAAGTGATCAGAATGATGTTTCTAAATATTTCTGGCTTTTAATTACTCGCTTAGACTCCAAGAATTTTTCCTCGTCAGACCGCCAATGATTTCTCATTATTTCCGCGGAAATTAAGTGATAAATCAATGTAATCATCACGTTTCTATCGAACACTTAATAGTTACAGTCGTTACAAGAGTATGCGCGGTTGCAAATACCTGCTTTTAATTGTCGACCATTTTCTCACAACACGTCGATTCTCGAAGGTGTTGTTGTTGTTCTAAAAATTTAAACAAAAATGTATTTTTTGAAAAATTTTACTAAAATACCCACATGTAAAGTTGAGATTGCACCACAATTAAAAAAAATCGAGACTTTTTCAGCAAGTAGTTCTTGTCGTTCTGAAATCAACTTAGTTTATACAGTCTTAAAGTTGGTATTTGTTAATAGGACCGTTTACATCAATTGGAAACTGATTTAAACAAGAAATACCTACAAGTAACTCGATCAGCTGAGATCGGCGCGCGCGCACCGGACCGAGCGACACCGTCTTCCTATTCCTACTTCTCACTTTACACCCGGTAAACGGAGTTTGACCAAAACATTCTGTGTTATTTAACAGTTTGTTGCGTGAGACTGATACTTCGTTGTAACTTAGACGCTGGTCAAAACAAAATGGAGGCCATGTTGATATTTTCTATTATACGGTGCTAAATTGGTTACGATTGATATCAAGGTTTATTCAGTCTTGGGACACAAAGGCTAGGTAGGTACTTAGATAGAATTAATGTGGTGTTCAAGTACTTTGCACATAAGAGTAGAATAGGTACGTACCTGACATAAAAGCAGCACTTAAAAAAAGTACCACCTAGACGGGTATGTCCAAAATAATTTAAAAACGTTTACTTTGAAATAAAATATGAACGTGAACATGTATATGAAAATTGTTTGTGCATATTTCAAAGGGCTTTACATCAAAATGGCCGTGTACTCAATGTTTGTCGGGCTAAAGTCAATAAAATGAACGCTTTCATTTACAAGATTTGTAAACATAAAAGGGTAAATTTACATTTTGATATTCGCAAGTGCTTCTGGGACTAAAGTGGCGTTCTCTCCCTAAAATTTTAAAACATCCATTTGCATATGCTTTGAGTACATAAACGACACTTTCTGGAGCACTTTCAACTGTCGGTACGGGGTGGGGGGGAGGTGACGCAGGGGGGGTGCAGATTAACGTTTTAATCCGTACAAACTGACTACTAAAATGAATATTTTTTATGTACGCAGTACTTTCCTCTTTCCTGCTGTGGTGTTTTTTTCTGTCATAACATCTATATTACAAGTTTTTTAGGTAAACTTTTATACTGTAAGAGACTTGCGTCTCTTCCGCATTGAAGAGACCGGAACGAAGCAAGTGCAGCCAACACATTCAAGATGTGATAAACATTAAAGAACTCACTAACCGGTCTTGGTCAATAATCAGTCCATTAAAGAAACACCACTACTTTCAGCCCTGTTCACCAAAACGAATTTGCATGTGTTTAGCTTTCTGAAATCGGCACGAGCCACGAATGAGGAGCGCGGGGTGAAGCGTGACGGAAGAACCGGCGGGGCGTGCGGGGGGAGGGGTAATCAGCGTAATACCAATCATGCAAATGCCGAGATCCGACTGAAAGCCTCAACCGGCTTGTTTCAGGAGTTAAAATGGAGATCCACTTAGCGGGCTACGCAGCTCACATACGCAATTGATGGCGCCGCCAAAGATTTTAATTGTAGAGGGGACGAGATAGTAATAAAGTCAGTGAGTCTCTTACTTAAAATGTCGAGCATTGTTTAAGATTAACGCTTAAGTGCGTTATTATCATGCATTGGTATTTTGCATAGTCGAAGCTTGTTACCTAGGAGTGGTAGTTTTCCTGAAAAAAAAATCCTTAAAAGAATGAACCAAGTAGAACTAATTAAACAAGTTGTTAGAAAGTATGAAACAGTGTATCAGCCCTTTTACACCTTGAAGAAGCCTAACTTGAGTCTGAAATGACCCTCAGGTTGAGGGTCATTTCATTTTACCAGCTAAAGAGATGCCAGTTAATACTTGCTTGGTGTTGCATATCTATAGTTTTAGTCTATGAGAAACCCGCGAACGAAAACAACGCAGCCCGCTCCTAACGAATTTAAACGCCGGCTTAAACTGAGCTGTGTGCGCGCTAATTGAGGATTTGTAACACGAACTCGCCTGTTTTGCTTTGACGAAATTTACTACTCAAAGACTTCTTCGAAAGATTTTCTCTTGAATTGGTTGGTAATTGAAAAGCTTGCGATTTCGAGATCATCTCAGGTTAATCTACAATACTTATGATGTGGTGACATAGAATTTAGTAAAGCTGATTTTTTTTATTTCCTTTCATAGTTTTTCTTTTAGGTTAGGTTTTTTAATGAAAATTTGAGAATTCATCTAGGCAAGCAGTTATTGCAGGAAACAACAACATAATAACAACACATAATGTGCAGGTAAGTAACGTAATAATTCCAAAGTATTGACCGCAAAGTAAGATGGAAACCTCTCAAAAAGGAAGAAAATCAGTTGCCGAAACAAAATACCAAGTAGCACTTGTCAAAAATAAAAACATCGTGCCTCTTTAATATTAAACACAATCGTCATCGTGTAAAGCATCTACAAACAGTTGCTAAAATATCAATTCACTTTCATTTACACTTTAATCAGGGCGCTTCGTTTTATTCTCAAATATTTTCCATTAAAGGGTGCTAAAAGCAACATGGCAGCCGCCTTTTCGCGCGCTTCCCGTTTACATTTCGTATTCAGAACGTGGAATCAGAGAAGAGCGAGCGTGGGTTTAATGTTGTCACTTTTAAATATTAAAATTAGATTATTGTATCGTGACAGAAGTGTCGTAAATTGATTTCAACCACTTTATCATTAATGCGGCGACAACGTCTGGCTGGAAATAGCGGGTTTGACACAATAATCATTACATGCAATGATTACATGTAATAAATTGCGATTTACTATGTTTTTTTAATGAGAACCGTATGCAGGTGTTTTACGGTTCATAGGAGGTTTAATAGATTGTAATTCATAATAAATTGTTCACAAGGGTCATAAAAAAATAAAGTAATAAAGAGCCAGTTAAGTATCGGTAGTAAGTAGCTATGCTTTAAAGAAAAAAAATAATGAGAAAGATTTGCATCTTTCTAATTTTTGTTTGCATTTTTATCGATGGCAAGTTTATTAGATGATCAAGTGTGATAACTTTGGCTGATCACATGAGTATGTACGCTGGTACGTCAGATAACTTTAAATTAAGTTGCACTTATCTATGCAAACACGCAAGATCTACATCAACATTTATTAATTCCATTTCTATTAATAGCAGTAGCAAATTGTGTTACATAGATATTCACACGAAGAACGTATCGCAACAGCTTGTAAAAGCAGTGAAAAGCTACGAATTATATAAATTAACATATCAAACGCGCCTTCGTTATTCGCTACACCACCCTACTGTACCGTGACCAAGCAGTTTTGATACTTGAAAGGACAATGTTGGTTTTCTTATAATAGTAGAGCTTTAGGGAATATTATAAAGTTTCTAACGGAAAATAAACAGTGAAAATTCTGTATATAAAATCGTCATTTACCTGAGCGAAGTTTTTTTATGATTTGAACGTGGGTGGTTGGTGGGTGATTTAACAGTTCATTTAATGATAGGACTATCTTATAGCTTTTTGTATTAAAAAGCATTAAGGTATACAAAAATACCACTGGGCAAGAAGTGGCATTATATTTTGATTTTTAGATATCTTTTAGCCCTTTTTTTCGGATGAGAAATCATCAAATGACCCCCCCCCCCGCTCTGGGCGTAGCGGAAGGGGGTGTCAGACTCGTACTGACTAAAGCCCATCCATGTTCCTTCTTTGTCCTTTGTGTTCCAGGGCCACGGTATCTCTTTCGAACAGTCCCGCAGCCCTGGCAGGATCTTTTAGCCCTGGTGTATATTGTTTGCCGATAACATTGTGCTAGTTGCCGAGAGCGGCCAGAGCAGGTAGGTAGGTGTGGTGGCAAAGACTGGAGAATATTGGCCTGAAGTTGAGTAGAGAGTAGAGTGAGTTTTGCGATTTCAGCGGTATCTCCAGTCCAGTGGCTATAACTCTTGCCAGAAAGCCCATACCGATCTGCTCCGACTTCCGGTACCTCTGGTCGGCCAAAGAGATGGCGAAGTAGACCGGGACGTAACGCACCGGATCAACTCAGGATGGATGGAATGGCGGCAGGTTGTTTGTTTTGTTAGGGACATGTAATGAGGAGGGATGAAACGCATGTGACTAAAAGAGTGATGGACATGAATGTTCAAAGAAAAGATGGATGGATTGTGTGAAGACTGATATGAAAGAGAAAGATGCTAAATGATGTCTTGACGTCTGACAGGGGAGAATGGAAGAAAAAAACGTGTTGCGCCGACCCCAAATAGAATGAGACAATGGCAGGAAGATGATGATGTTGACGGTACTTATTCATGAGTTACTTTGTTGCTGTACGTCAAATACTTCGTTTTACAAATAATTTAAACTTTACAATGAGAAAAGCAATAAACCATTGTATGAAGCTACAATGAAATCTCACGATAAAAGTATAATTGAGTTTGTTAACCTAGATCTAACGTTTAGGAAACAAGCTTTATCTCATTGAAGCAAAGGCACTGTCCTTCTATGGCCGAAATTGACATAATTTTACACAATATCTAAAACAAAAAAAAATTGGGTACCTATTTGAATATTAACTTAAACTGAAATCATTGAAGCGTCTGAATTGAACGACGTAAAAGTTTTTTGGAAAATCCTGAAAACAATTTGTCTGAAAAACGACAACGTGTTGAATAACGATTAAGTACAAGTAAGAATATCTAGAAAACAAGATTTCATCACAGCTGACTTACGAAATGACAACGAATTCATGGACCATCCTGCACGCCGTCCATGACATGCCATGATTTTGACCATGAAATTCATTGTCACTATTAACAAGTTCTCAAATTCGCCGTTTTTCCAAAGTATCAAGAAGGTTCAAGCTTGCAAGCAGTAGCGGGGTTGCATTCGCAGAAATAAATGACATTTTAAATTGGAACGAGTGTAAGTGCAACCCTCGACGCTCAGTGCCAACTAGTGCCTGAATTATTTACATCTACGTGCTATAGGTGTGAAGAAGGGGTGGTATTAAGGCATAAGCTTTTGTATATACGACCGGGCGGTGTAACGGAGCAGTCTTGCAACCAGACTTGTGTTTGCTGATTGAGATCGCCAACTTTACAGCCCTTTAAGAGGACTAAAAACTACCAAGACGTGGACAGGGTTTGCATTTTTATTGGCATACCGTGACAATCAAGCAATTAATCTAAATGTACACCAAAAAGTAAGTTGGCTTATCGGTCTCGTGGTTGCAAGCGAGATTGCTGAACGTGGGCTTCTCAACGCACGTGGCCCTGCGCCTGATCTCTCTCTGGTCGTGTCGTATTGCCGTCTCATCAGATGATGAGATTGAGGGCGATAGTGTTTGCGCACACAGCTGTGCGCTACAATATCTCCAACTTACACATAGCTAGTCTTCGCTGAGGTGTGATGGCCGGAATCCGGTCAATTATATTTGAATAGACCAAACTTTCAACGGAAGCTAGGAAGCTTAGGGAAGTTAGGTGTTCTATTTCCTAGATTCGTAGTACATTTATTCAGACTATAATTTATTTATTTTATTTATTTATTTATTTATTTATTGGATCTCCAACAGAAACTACACAATTACATGCAAGTATACATTAAACAGGGACAGGTACAAGTGTGCGCTTCCAATTATAGGAGACCACATCATTCACTTATAATCTAGGTGCATACACTAAATTTGACAAGGTTAAAGATATAAACAAATCCAAATACGTTACACGAAAATCATACTAAGGAAACAAGGTGGATTACATAAAAGATGAACTATAATAATAATGGAAATGAAAATAAAAAATAAAAAAAATTATAATAATAATCATACAACAACAAAATATTACGACTTGGGTATTGTGACATTTAAGTCTTTTTTAAACCTAGCCATTTTGCATGTAATATCCACTACATTACGCTTCGATACTTCGTTATACCGCCTACAGAGCCTTGGCAGAACGGCAAAATGTCCGAGGTTTGTTTTGGATCCCGGCACATAGAAAAGGTTATAGTTAGATAATAAACTGACATACCTATGTGTTTATATTGTTGTATCACTTATGTTTTACAAACTAAGTTTATTATGTAAAATGCTGGTTAAGTTTAGGTAACTAAGTTCAACCGAACATACGCTTACCTAATATGAAATATGGATGAGTCGAGAGTTCGACCCCGTGGGTGTGTCCCGCGCCCACCTCGAGGCTTTCGTTAAACGCTGCTAAACGTTTGGGCGGCCCGCCCTACGCACTTCGATACGACAAAGTCACTTACAACACCCTCCATTCACAATTTCAACCCTATGTTTCAAAACTTAAAGTTTATTCTTGTCTTATTACTAAACTTGTGGGACTTTTTCAAAGTAAAAATGCATTAATGTCTCTACGTATAGTTTAAACGTTTGTTCTACCTATTAGGTAGGGCGTTTCTGTTTTCCCTTTTATGTACTCAGCAGTGATTGAAGTTGTATGTACTTTCTCGAGTTGTAAATGGTGAGGGGAACAAAGTAACTTGGGGATGTGTTCTGTGAGTTAAGGAACTACTTGACTTATTCTTATGTGAGGGTAGTAACATAGGCGAAACGGAAAATTTTCTATTGCTTATAAGAATTAGCAGCACTGTTACAGTGATTTTGTGTTGGTTCTTAGAATTCGAGAAAACTACTATTGCTTGAGATTTGAATAGATTTAATAAAGATGTAGGTATCTAGGCTCCACGTGATGATGTGGATGTAATAGTTTTCGCGAATTCTAAGAACCTACATAAAATCAATGTAAGCAGTGCTGCTTATTCTTATAAGCATTAAGCAAGATTGCTTCGGTTTTAAGAGGAAAGCACCAGGGTAACCCGCGAAATTTAAATTTTCTTACGTTTTTTTGCAATTTGCAGATCAGTATCAGGTTGTATGTTGATTAAAATATAATTCGTGATGCTAAAAAATATGGCTTTACAGAGTTGTAATCATTAAGATCATGAAAACAATCCTCTAAGTTTATTTAACCCCATTGAATGCCTTTTTCATGAAATAATTAATAATAATAATAAGATTTATTTTCTCCCACAAAGTACAATTTTAACAAAGAAGTGTTCCAAATATAGGCTACAAAGGTTTGTGGGAGTCAGGAATCCAAACTAGGATACCCTATGCTATGGAATCCTGGCACCCCTCGCCTAGATTGGTATAATAATAATTTTAGAACGTACGACATATAGGACTATTGTAAGAAAATAACAAAACAAGAAAAGGTACTAATGAAATAAAATAAAAAAAATAAAATAAAAATGGAACTAAAATGCGTGAGTGTTTGTAAGTGTGAGTGTGAAGTGGAAAGTGTCGTGTCTGTGTGTTCTGTGTAAGTGTGTGAGAGAGAGTAAGATAGTGTTGTGTGTGTGTACGTATAAATAAGTAATTTGTATACGAATGTGAGTGTGAGAAGCAGTAAATACCTATTTATGAAAAACACTAGACTAGGATAAGATAGTAAGCAGTTTTTCCGTTTCTTCATGATCAAGTTCTAAAAGCCACTTTGTAAGCTTCTTTTTACATTCTACCCTAGACAAGTTAACAATGTCAAGATACTTGTTAATTTTATTATACAGTCTGCTTGCCCTGAAATTGAAGAAATTATGGCCAAAAGATGTTTTTACCGGAGTTGTTTCACAGATAAATAATTGTTTGTGATCAATCAATCAAAGCATTTATTTCAAATAGGCCAGTTACAGGCACTTTTGAATTGTCGAAACAAAGACAACAATGTAAAGTAGCTACAGTCCCAGTCACAAGGCATAAAAACTGTGAAAGTATTGTAGTTAAATGAAATTCGAGGGTTGTATTGATTTATTTTAATTATTATAATTCTGTAACTACATACGAGTTACGGTCTTATTTTAATCAACATACAACCTGAAATTGATCTGCAAATTGCAAAAAACTTAAGACAATTTGAATTTGGCGGGCTACCCTGGCCACAAATATATCTATACATACGAGAAATAAACCTCTAAAACAATTTCCTGCCCCCTTTACCACAAATAATATCCCCAATTAAAGTCTGTGTATTGAAATAAAAGGCGTCCTTTCTGTATGACGTATATTTAGAGACTGTCCTAACTAACATGTGTTTGCTCTAACTATTCTAAGTATAAAGAATGTAACAAGACCCTTAACGAAGTCGAAAGGCAATTGTTCTCCCCGTCATTGCGATTTTTTTTTTGTTCTAGACTATACCTGGGAACCTTCTACTAGAAGGATTCTAGTTACTGAGATATTGGGGGTCAAAGTTACAATTTTTTCACAAGTTTTTCTTTAAATATTTTTTTAAAATTAAATATTTTACTTTAATCATCTCCACGACCCCCGTACTATTCAATCCGTCCATCAGCACAATATTTTGAGTGCGTTACATTGCGTCATACCGTAAAACGTGATTTTTCACCCCAAAAAAAAAATCGTTTGCCAGCAATAATTTTTGCGTAAAGTTAGATAGTTTGATGTACATAATGCTTGGTTGACGGCTTCGTTAAGGGTCTTGTTACACGCTGTATAATCTAGGTGCTTAACGTTACACACTACACTCTGTATAATCACGGAAGGATGCCATCCACACTTCCTTATTATCGATCGCACAGCTTTAGACGGTACACACAGAGTATCTGCAAAGCGCTCATTGAGTGGCCACTGTGGCCAGCGGTCTAGCGGAGGCTAAATGTCCTCCCCCTCTTCTCCCGCGATTAATAGCCTCTCGGAAAAAGTACGTGCACGATACAGGGACGGCTTAGGAAGCTGCGACTGATATACTAAAAACTGATCTATATAAATGAAACGGTTACCCCATGTCAATTAAATTATTAAACAAATTACCTAGTGAACTGAAAGTAATGGGTAGGCCATTACTTACTTTATTCCGAAAAAAAATGTATGCCTGGTTAGTCAATAAATGTTTCTAAACGATCCAGGAATACCTTAGTTATAAGAATAGAAAATTATTGTAGCACCTCACTATGTTCCTATTCTAGTACAATAACTTGTTAAGTTAGATAAAATGAAAAAGAGTACCTATACTACCTTACCTATGAAAGATATTATACTATCATGGTCACTAAAATTATTATTTACACTAGAAACGGGATATTTACCTGGTAGACCGATTTGTCTGCTCATAAACACCCACCCGCAATAACTTCAGTTTATCCGTGATCATGGTGCTTGCCACAGCGCCGAAATATCGGGAACTCAATGAAAACAGTAAACATGGTAAATATCCCGTTTCTAGTGTAAATAATTACCTTGCCTATGTATAGTTAGCTAGCTAGCTAGCTATTATTTCTTGTTTCGTACACCAGAAATGGTTAATATGAGGATCCTTATTGTTATACTAGCTGACCCGCGCAACTTCGTCTGCGTTTGGATTTTCCCCGTTTTTGCAATCTTTTTTCATAAATGCTCCGCTCCTATTGGTCGCAGCGTGATGTTATGTAGCCTATAGCCTTTCTCGATAAATGGGCTATCAAACACTAAAATATTTTTTCAATTCGGACCAGTAGTTTCTGCAAACAAACAAACAAACAAACAAACAAACTGTTCAGCTTTAGAATATTAGTATAGATTATGTAATGTAACATTTATGTACCACCTATCTACCTATATTATGCGAATAAATTATTTGATTACTGATTGAAGTAAAGTACTGATTTGTATCGTCGACCTTGTAAAAGATAAAATTTAAATTTCACTAAGGTTGAAACTGACTGTCTTGAGGACAAATATTCCTTGATGTTTTATTACGTGGTAGTGGCAACTAACCTTAAGGTGATAAAGCAAATACTACTCTATACTATTCTGATAAGATCTATACTTCTACACTAATATTATAAAAAGGTAAAGTTAGTAAGCATGTTTGTAAGTTTGGATATAAGTGGTAATCTTCGGAACTGCTGATCCGATTCCGGAAAACTCGTTCACTCATGGAAAAGCTACTTTATCCCCAAGTACCCTAAGTTATATTTAAAATGTTTCCGTGGGATATTTTCTGACCTTAACGGCAGCGAAGCCATGGGCAAAAGCTATAGTAACAGATAGCCATCTTTAGAAATATTTATTACACTTTTCTCTCAGAATTACATAAACATATTTTCTCATAAAACTATAAGTATACAACATAATAAGTAAGAGTACCTTTTTAACATCTTTAGCATTAAGAACGTTGACATAATAAATTAAACTAAATATTAACTGAGACTAGACTTATTGTTACGAAAAGCATTTTATATTTTTTCTTTCGACATTTCAACAGAATGTCTTCGTCTGTCCGGACAAATGTTAGCTCTAGGTCAAATAAAAATAAGTGGTCGTATTTTTTCGTCTTTCTTTGGCTATAAGCCAGAATGAGTGACCAATTGATCGAATGAATCAATAGTGACAACCTTCTGATGGAACAACAACTTAGACTAAAACCTTTATTCTTAAAACACTGCTTGGGTACTTACCTAAATTAAAATTCTGTTAAAACTCTACTTAGAAAACCTACTTATTCTTATAGTTTTAAGACTATGTTTTTTGGCATTTCATACAAATTTTCAAGTGATTTTTTTTCAAAATGACTGAACCGATTTTAATAAAACTTCGTATGCATCAGCAGGATATATAAGTCTAAAAACTTCGCAGAGAACATTTTCGAAAAATAGTGTAACGGCTAAATTAGACCGATTTTAGATTTTCCATAGAAACAGAAATTTCCAATTATCTTTTTTTAAAAAGGACATTTCATAAAGTTCTCTGTAAATTTTTTAGACTTATGTGTCCTGCTTATGCGTACGAAGTTTCATTAAAATCGGTCCAGTAATTTCGAAATAAAAATCACTTGAAAGTTTGTATGAAATGCCGTAAGACGTTAACGCTCTTAAGTAAGAATAAGAAAATATTAAGAACTTTAAGTAATTTCCTATTCGAAACTACTAGTAGCAGTGGCTGTTGGTACTATTAGGTATGTACAGCTCTGCCTAACCCTTCGAAGATTACAGAGGTGATGGTATGTAATATTTCCTATTACAATAAGACGTCACATGAGATCGTCAGATGAGATTTTAAAAAAATGCAAAACTTTACACTGCAGACACGGCTACTACGTCGACGCTACGCTAGTCATCATCATCATTCTCTTGCCCTTATCCCAATTCATTTGGGGTCGGCGCAGCATGTCTTCTTCTTCCATACTTCTCTATTACTCGTTATCTCATCCGACACCTCCTTTCTTGCCATATCATTCTTTGTACAGCCCATCCATCGTTTCTTTGGTCTTCCTCTACTCATATACCCATCCACATTCATACTCAAAACTTTCCTCACAACATTTACGTCGCTACGCTAGTGTCGGACTGAAAAACTGTTGAAGTCAAAAAAATAGGTATTACACAGTGTATCCATAAAATAATAAGGAATCAAGTAGGGTTCCAACTACGTGCCTGTTATTTTCCGCCCCGTAATACTCTGGCCCTGACTAGATACGACTTTTTGCATTAGCCAGAGGTGCTGCACAGTTTTATACCATGGTTTGTTACTTGTGTCGTTGCTTGTTGTCATTGAAATACCAGGATAGTTAAGTATTTAGGATCTATAGTAACACTAACATTGTTGTAAGTTGGTAATTTTGTAGTAACTAATGTATAAATAAGACCGTAATGTTAAACTTTTTGTAAAATATGTGGTTTTTAACATCTGCCTTTTGAACAGAACCATATTAACTGAACCAAGTGAATATCTTGTTCAGTTAATATGGTTAAAATCATACTCGTATACAGGAAAAATTACCACCCCAGCCATACAGTTGACTAAGAGAGATTAAAATTGCGATTTAGATTTTTCCATTTGTGATCAAAGGTTGAGCGCTGCTGTGGCGTCGATTTTTTGCACGCCTAGTTAATAAGCGTCTACTGGCTCGTGAAATATTACAAATTGCGTCCCCGCCACCCCTCCGCCCCTCGCGTCTGTGCACCCCCTCTACTTTCACACTGCCTTTTTCACGCTGCTTCGTCGGGGGTACTCGATCATCAAGTGCTAAATGAAGTATTTTGTGTTACAATTGCAATATTTTGAGTTTAAGATAAACCTTTAGAAATAATATTTTAACAGTCAATAACAGTCCTCGGACAACACACACTCTAATTATGGATAAATGTAACGTAGGAAATGTTCTCCGGTCGACTTATAAAACTTGACACAAGACTAACGCTGAGATCTATAAATGTTACTTAGTTCATACTAAGTAACGTTTAAACGTAAAAGTTCATACTTCGACATGTTCCCGTCTCTGTCTTGCATTTGTAGTTTGACAGTTATGTGACAGTGACAGTGAACACGTTTAACCAAAGTATGTGCTAAGTGAGTAGCGTTTATAGTTCTCAGCTTTGTAAGTTCCAACAATCTCACACGTTTGCTGTCGGTAAGACGGACGAGCGAGAATACCGATTATACTATTCCTTCAGAAATGTACATTAGTTTTTTCGGAAATATAGCAGTATCAATAGTGTATCAGTTTTCCAGTGTCAAGAATTGCCCGTATACAGCGTGTAACAGAAAAGGTATAGTCATATGAAAGGATATGCTGCAGACCATCAAACTGAACAACTTCCTCCATGGGTCCAATATCGTAAATGCGAAAAAATTATCAGTTGTCCCATACATTTAGGTCGAGTAGGTATTAAACTTTGTATGGGACAAGGACCCAAGGAGGAAGTTGTTCAGTTTGATGGTCTGCAGCATATCCTTTCATATGACTATACCCTTTCTGTTACACCCTGTATAGTCGCTCAATGCATAGCGGATAGTTCGAGGTAATTAGATTACTAATGTAACTTAATAGTGAGAGTTGGATTTTCATTTCCTACATTACAATAATAATCCATTTCCTATATCTCACTTTACATTTACTCGCAAGATCGTGTGTAATATACTTGGTACTTGCTTTCCAATTAGCAGGTGTATGGAACTGTGTTTTTATTCGCTATGTCGTCAATTTTTTTATTTATAATGTTCCTTTTTTGTATCATGGTTATATTTCATTTTTGAAGAAGGTATCACTAAGTTAAATGACCTACAGTTTGACCCACTAGGTTTTGTTTACTGACTTAAGGCTAATGAAACAGTCAGTTGAAAAACTACATATTCAAATGCAAGGCTAAGTACCTTAAAATTCTGATAGGGAAAAAAAATGTTTTTTTTCTTAATTTTGATAGGAGTTTATTGTATCTTTTGTCAGCAAACTAAATTTGTTGGGCATTACTTTATAAATAAATTATTGATCTATAGAACAAAGTCATATTAACGTAGTCCCAAAACAAGTGAAGCGCTCAGACACCAATAGAAAATGTCCCCATATTATAACGAAATAACCACATAACGCAATTATAAAGTTGCTTTTGATTAAGTTTCACTTATTATTTACGCTTCCTCGGTCGCTACTCTTGGAAGGTATTATAGTAATTGAATTGATTCATTACTAAATCACTTAAGTAGCGATAGAGCCAATCAATTTTCTTAAAGGATAACTTTATAAAAGCGAGTGGGTCCCAGGAATTGGGAAAGTGAATTAAGCGCCCCACAAACTGGTTATATCAATCATAAACTTATTCGATTAATTACGTTTTGCGGAGTTAATAGCGACATCTAATATCGGGCGTAGTGATGTGGCCATGATTATGTCGATCCTTTTATTGTATGAAAACTTGCTGGAATGTGTGACTGAGAGGTACGCGATTTTACTTTTGTTTTTCATTTATAATAAGATAAGATTTTTGAGTAGGTAATTGTGTATTCAGGCATTATGGTTTTGTCATAGCCATAACGAAGTGGAGAAACCGAATAAAGTCCTTGTCGCACTCTAATAGCCTCTACGCCAGTATCAAATTAACACAATGTTGCTAAAAAGCTCTCATATGAAACAAAAAAACTTTGTACACGAATATATTGCAAGCACTAAAGACTAGATCCACTAATGTTCATTCTAGCCTCAGTTGAGATGCAAACATTATCATTGTTACGGCATCATAACAGACTAGTTCATCATTTCTCCTATAAACCCCGTCTCACAACTGTCGATAACGCCGGGTGCAGCACTATTGGGCCCATTTCGGTGGTGTCATTAGGCAGGCTGTGTTAATGATTAATGCGGCGCCGGGCCCACACGTCCCCCTCGCCCCGCGCGAATAAAACTCAAACCGACACTTAATCGAGCTACCCCTTTCGGCGGGATTCGGGATCGCTGTCCTCGGCCTTATTTTTATTTGCACATTGGACTCGGCGATCGTTCGTGACTAGCCCCGCCACTAGCGAAGTCGCTGGATTGCTTACGAATTGGTCGAGCACGATTTTTGTATTGCATTAAGCTGTCCGTTGATGTATGAGAGATCGTGGATCGGTAATGGCGCCTAATACTGATATTTGGTTTTGATATTGCTTAAAAACAATCATTTCTGTTAAACTTTTTTTTTTGTATTAAAGGTGCAGATATGAAAAAGGTTATGTAAATGGGTGCTGTAAATACATAAAAGATAAATAACATGTTCACTTAACAACAACTTATGCACCTTGCACTTTTTGCTCTTACATTTTAATTTTGCAATCAAGTGGACGTCGGTATCTCGCAAGCAATTATTCGTAACAGCTCGCTCCGACGTCGTATAGGTGTTCGGAGGACGAATTAAAAGGATAAGAGAGCCGAAGCAAGGTAGCAGGCAATTAGTCGCAGCGGATGATGGATGACGCCCTTCGCCGATACCCCGTGATGGACACAAAACGAGCAAGAGCACATAACT
Organism: Noctua fimbriata; assembly: GCA_905163415.1. Classification (NCBI taxonomy): domain Eukaryota; kingdom Metazoa; phylum Arthropoda; class Insecta; order Lepidoptera; family Noctuidae; genus Noctua; species Noctua fimbriata. The sequence goes on along the minus strand of LR990922.1, from coordinate 7,852,817 downwards.
CATTATACGGCCATGATAACGCGCGGTATAAAGTTGTAGTTAGATACGGAATATTCGATGATTACCCCGCGCACCGCCGCCGCCGCGCCGCGCGCTTGACGCAGATTACATTTTTAAAAGGAAGTCGGTGTAGACTTTTTGTTTGTTGACTCCTTGCTGGAGTTGTTGTCGTGTAATGCTCTTTTAATTTGGTTACTGTAATAAATAGTTCTCTACGGCCATGGGTTGCCTTTTTATTGATCACACGTTTTTCTCGTGCGTTATATTCTTGTTTTGTTTTATTTGATGGTGTAGGCACCGTTACCTCATACTCCATATAATGATAAACCAACATATCAACTGGTGGAAATAACGTCGATGTCAGTGTAATCATATCGTTGACCTTAAAAGTTTTAGAGAGCTTTAATTCTAAGCCTCTTTTAAGATTGCATCTAACAATTTAGAATGCTTTTGTGACTGAAATCCATAATTACAGACTACTTCTACAGATTAACTCATTAATCTACCGTTCCAAATTTTACCGCACAAGGATTAAAGCCGTTGCATTACTATTTATATTTAGACTGATTAGGCAAATCTTCTATTCCTAGTACTTTTACACACACTACTTACACTAATACACAGACAAACGACAATCGTCAGCCTGTCATTTGTCGGTAAGGTCGCGTAAACGCAGGGGTGAGGCGGCATGACCGAATCACGCGCATCGGACATGGTGGACCGTAAGACAGAGTCAGCGCATTACGGGCGCAGGCGCATTAGAGCAGCCGCAGGTGTGCCCGTTAGACACGCTTCTGTCACACCACCACTTATACGAAGATGAACGTAAAGTTGAGGTGATGAAAAAGAAAATTTTCTAATTTGCCAAGTTTCAAGTGAGGTGGTGGTGAATTTTTCCAAAGTTTTCAGGCTCTATTAGCCTGAAAACTTTGGAAAAATTACTTCAAAAGCACGTGGCATTCAATAATATCTGCCTGTCAAAAATGTCGTGTGATTGAAAAAGGAAATTTTACAAAAGTGGCATTTAGCCACTTTTGCTAAAGACTAATTAAATCAAGACTCAAAACTACTCTGAAAACCAGATCTACGATCCGACCCTACTAGGATCGTTCAATCTGCAGCCTTCTTGAAGTCGACTGGTTTTGCAGATGTGTGATTTCTGAAAAAGAAAAGTAGATAAATTATTGATTTGCATTCAGAGATATCTCTGTAGGAACGTGTAGGATTCTAAATTGTAAGGTGCAGGGAAGGACTTCACCTATTTATTATCTAGGATTTATTCGTTTATCGAGTCTGCTGTATGTGTTTAGGTTTCGTTCGTACACAGTGGGAAATTATCCCCGTCTTATTTGTAACGCCCTGAAGGCAGAGAGAGGTAGACTTACTACTTCGGTTTAATAAGCTGAAGTTAAAAGTAATCTAAGATTTTGTATGGTGTGAATCCAGTTATGTAAATGTAGAGGATCTATCAGATTATTCTTGCATTAGACGTTACGTCATTGGTCCTCAGTGTAAATGTGGTGCTGCTCTACAAACGATAGGGCATATAATATCGTGTCCTGTGTGTCCTGTTGTTTGTTCACTACATGAACTGATGGACGCTACTGAAAGAGCCAAACTAGTAGCTCAGTTCTGGGCCGACACAATTTAGATTGCCATCGACACGCTAAGAAGAAGAAGATTGGTCCACATCGATGTATGTAAATGAATCTACTTATACTCGTAGATTACCATTTCTACTAAAATTTAATCTCGTTCACCTAACTACAACCTGTTGATATATTTCTGTCTTTATTTGACCAGTAAAGGAATATAAACGTCGTAGCACCACCTTAGCACTCCCAGAATCAGGTAAAATGCTCATAATTTGACAAGTAACGGTCAATAAACGTCTGGAAGCAGCTACCGACGGCTACTGGTAGAAGACGTAGGTGGTAGGACAGTCGCATGATCGCATCAAACAGTTCTTAGGTAAATGACGCGTAGATAACCGATGCGTTACGAGTCGCCCACCGGTTACGCGCCCACTACGTCAAATGACCCATTCCAATGGTACTTGGCACTTGTAGGGTTGGTCAATTGGGTAATACTTTACATTAATTGTGTTTGATGAAAGTAACGTTTGAAAGCAATTTTTACCATTTCTATGTTGTTCTTAAGAAGTAAGTTTGTATCTAAGTATTTCCTCGAATTGTCTTATATTTCAAGTTTTAAAACAAGACTACTTAGTTCAAATAAAATATGTTTGAAATATAATATAATCAGCAAAGGGTTTTTGACAGCCTCGTTGGTCTAGTGGTCATAAGCGCGACAGCTGAGCATGAGGTCCCAAGTTCGATTCCCGGGCATTTTGTTATTGGGTTTTTCCATCAAGAATTTCTCAGTAGCAGCAACGGAGTCTGGACTTGTGCCCGGTTGATGGCAATAGGCTTGCCCCCTATTACATGGGACTTAAACATAACTGCCGAAATGTAGGCGTACTATAAGGTACACATCTGCCTAACCCTTCGCGAATTACAGACGTGATATTATGTTGTATATTTCCTTCAAAGGATTTTTTGACTAAATTGATGATGTAAGTTACTCTCTGACGGAAAGCTTACTGAAAAGTGACCAAAATACACGCAGCAAACTGCACGACATTGTAGAGCCCCCCTACAATGACATTTTAGTTGTTGACAACCCTACCCTTATATGTAAGATACAATTATTTACAGTATAAGGTATTTAAATGTTTTCCCATAAAAATATGCTAAGCCATGGAAATATAAGCGTTTGTTTCTAATTAAGCAATTATCTTTTGTTAGTTTAATTACTTTTATTTAAAATTAAAGCTGTTAGAAATAGCTGGATATTTAATGGTAATTTGGTGTTGGCAGCTGCCGGTGTAATGCTTTTCATTTTAATACATATTTATTATAACATAATACATATATATATTATAGAAGTTTACTAGAGGAATACTAATAAGTGCCCATAATTATGTCTATGCAGTATCGTATTACCCAGTACTAACTGGGTTGTGGAGGTCACATAGGCACTCGCTCCATGTAAAATACTGGTATTCAGCTGCATCTGGTTAGACTGGAAGCCAAAGCCGACCCCGACATTGTTGGGAAAAGGCTGGGCAAAAAGAGAGAGAATATATGTCTATGCAGTTAAATCTAAAAAAAAGTTTTGAACCTGCTTCAAAAAAAGAAGGCTATCAATTCGACCCGTATGTATGTAATATTGATGAATCTGCACCATATAGGTACTTATTTAGTCTCTGTGAGCTCCTAAACACGTGTGCCAAACCTGAACAACTATATGTCATCAGCATCACCTGCCTAGCCTTTTCCCAACTGTGTCGGGGTCTGCTTCCAGTCTAACCGGATGCAGCTGAATACCAATATTTTACATAGAGCGACTGCCTATTTGACCTTCACAACCCAGTTAGTACTGGGTAATACGATACTCCTTGGTAAAGACTGGTTGTCAGACTTTCGGGCCACTGAGTACTTGTAATGACTGTATGTATGTATTTATTTAGTATTTCTCAGAAACTAGACATCGAATTTCAATAATTCCACTTGCATCCAAATTGAAAACGTTCTGTCATTGCACCACGGAGTCTTGTGTAGCAAGCATAAGAATCAAAGCAGCATATTCAATGAATCCCATTCATCCTCTAAAACAAAAAAAAAAACACACACCTACACGTAAAAAAATAAATCAGTCCAAACAATAAAGCACGTTTCTACTAAATGTCGGTTTAATCAGTCGAAAGTCTGTTTAAATTAATAGTAAATAGTTCAATAAGTTGTGTCGATAAAACGAACAGCGCTCCGTTATCGGTCGCCATAAAACCTGGCCAGGCTACAATTTATCACACGTTTACACATTTAATTGTCTGTAAGTTCAACCTTATTCGTCAATAATGATAGTGGCCCGGGAATATTTATTGGGTCTCGTATAAAAAGGTTGTATGATATCCCGTTGGGTTAATCTATAAGGGTAAGTTATTGCTACAAGCTATGTTATAGGCTGTTGAATAATGCGCCATTCGTCATATTAATTTGATCATTAAAACTGTATACTTTAGCAGGAAAGTAGGAGTTGTATACGGCTAATTCATTTACCATCTATGTAGATTATAGCTGGTGTTAAACTAGTTAATTTTGAACATGAAATTGAACTTCAAGATTTCGCCCAGAGCTAACATTATAATTGACGATGTTGAGGTTAGGCGTTCATTTACTAAGATTTATGTAAAAACACAAAAACTTACAGGACCAACAAACTAAACAAGTAACTGGCGACACGGTTGGTGCACGATTGGCTGCTGCACTGCTTGTCGCGGGTTTGATTTCCGCACGGATCAAATAATTGTAAGGCTTACAGTGGTTCCGGGTCTGGCTGAATGTGTATGTGAGTTTAAATGTTTGTTAACGCACCCATGATACAGGAGAAATTCATAGTGTAGGGCAACGTTAAAAAAAATCGTATAAAGGCGCCGAAAAAATCGTATCACCGGGAGCATTCGCCTGTAATGTAACAAATGCAAGATGTGATTTGAGCATTACGTTCACTTGTTTCTGTACAAAATCGAAACTTGGATTGTTACATTACAGGCAAATGCTCCCGGTGAGGGAGCGCCTTTACTGAAATTCCGCAAGCTCATTCAAAAGCTATTAATGACTTAGTACGTCATGCATGAAAGTGAAGGTAACTACAGCGTTACATGTGAACCTGAACAAACTTTCTTGGAATATTATTTCCTCGTAGTAAAAGGTTGTACGAGGGCGAAGGTCGCTAGATCAAGCCTCAGTATGTTTGATTTCATTATTCTTAGTGACGACTTGACAGAGTGACGGTAATGCCTCCCAGCACGAACCCTCACAATGCTTCCACTAACATGCGAATTACTTCGTCCACCATTTGATTTGGTCTCATTACTACCTCTCCTGCGCTTTTAGATTCGGCCATTTGTCATCCGTACAAATATTAACGTCACACTTTCACCCAATTTGCTGGTGGTTTTGTAACTCGACGTTTTGATTGCCCTGCCGCTGAAATTACTGTAATTCTTTTATTTACAATTATTAATATTGTTGTTGTAATGACAGAAAATTCGCTATTAAATGTAATTTGATTACGACAGGCGCACGGTTAATGTATGAAAAATGTTGTTTTGTTGTTATATGCGATGTGAGCAGCTGGGTTTCCGTAATCTTGACACATTGACTGTCTAACCTTTCTTTGTCTGCGATCAACGTAATGGGTTTCTGCAGAAGGTATTAAACAATTAATATGAATTGAATGATTACCATACAGTTCCCATTCAACGTACCTACGTATAACATAAAACTAAGTCTGTATTTTGCTTCGCGAGCTGTATGCCTTTACTGCTACAATTTCAAAGTTAGCGAGCGCGATTGCAAAGGTGAAATTATTGTTGAAATTTGATCAGAGCCAAACGTTGTACTTAGTGAAGTAGTAAATTGATAAAAGAGAGAAAAACTGTCTAGATTTAACATAATTCACACTTGTTATCTGGTCCCGGGCTGAGTGCACAAGGCGGTCGGGCTCGGCGCTCCGATACCACGCTGTACGCATGTACCTGGTGTACGTAAGTACGTACCTATAGGTAGTCCGGTGCGAGTACACTCGAGGGTAGATTGTGTTCTGCGGTAAAGCGATAATTCAGCTCAATCTATGTCGTGAGCGCTCGCGCTTTGTTTTATCCGCTAGCTTCTGTGCGCCTTTATTTAGAAAATTGATGAGAAATGGTTTCCATTACGATCTACCGCCTTATAAAAGATATTGCTACGCCGGATTCGCTATACGTTTGTTCCGAGGGAAAGGAAATGAACGCAAATTTGTTTTCGTGATTGCTAGCTTTGGAACGAATATCGAATTGATATCGATATCATTTTCTTGCGCAATCGTATTTCTCATTAGATATTTATGTGTGACCCCGTGAGAGCCCTTCTCTTCCTTCACGATCGCCTTCGGTTATACAATAATGGATACAGTAATGTGCATGTTGAACTTAGCGTTATTGATGATACAATATTGAGGAAAATGAGGAAATGCTTCGTACGTTTAGTTCAGATTTTAAAGAAAAACTATTCTTAACTTGTATCATTATTATTTCAGAAAGTAACTTCCTGTCTATGCTTTTGTACTCGCAGTTTTACCCATTACCACAAATGCTTATCTCTCGATCGAAATCATGTGTGAAGTCTATTAGGCCGTACGTAAACATAACTAAATAATAGTAACATTCCACGGTAACTGGCCGGCACTAACTATGATGTGAGCTCTAAACAGCTCCGTTTGAACGTGCAGCCGCTTCCAATTTGCGTGTGTTCGCATCTCACCACGGACAATCGCTCGCAAATTGCCCGGCCACTGATTGCCCGTCGACGTTTATCAATATTGCAGCTACCATTTCCACCGCACCGCGCCGCCGTCCCCGCTATCATGTCATAGATTGAGTAATTGTATAGGAAACATGCGACAGATGAAAAATTAGACGCACGTAACAGCTCTCTTGTCGCTTTTGTTATTGATAATTAAACTAATCATAACTACAAAGAAGCGCCTATCATTAATTAAGTCGGTCTGTTTTACAAACGCTACTCACCAATAACCGTGACCTGTTATAATCAATAATTACAATATAACATAATGTAGACGCGGAACTAATGATGCTGTTCCTACTTTCATGTGACGAGGAGAGCGCTGCTCAGCGGGCCGCCACACCACCGCGGCACAACAATGCCGGGGTCATCCCACACAATAGCGTTACGTTTATCGACGTGTCGAAATCAAGCATTCAAAGTCGATACCGAAAAAAATATCGATTTCCGTAAATAAGCGAGTGTGGCACATTTATAATAATGATGAATGGAAGCATCGGTTGTTGTTCGTGTCGATATTGCGTATCGAATCGTGCAACCGCTTGAACGCCACACGGCTACTACATTCATTGAGTGCTAATTGAAAAGGAATATCATCACACCACATCCTGCTATAAATCTAATGTAAATTGGGGCGTACTTGAGTTTCTATGCATTTATGCCACATTTACGGTTATAAATCAATGTTCTATTCTTGGGTAGTCTACTAAATCTTTTGCAGTTTTGGAAGATTTATCTGAAATCTTGAATGGGTAAATCCAATATCTGAATTCCGTTCATTGTATTTATGGATGCTTTTATATTGCTTTGAGTTACAGTTAAAGTTGCTAGCACTCGATGTAGTGTTTCGCAATTGGATATTATTATCATAAACAAAGGTTGATATCGGAGTAATCGATTAGCGATCGATTGCCTGGCGTGCGGCGCGGCACGACGCGTCACGACGGGCGCCCGCGCGCCAAATGTCGCGGCAAGTAGTCAACCCTCCGCGTCCGCAACCGTGGCCAATCGTCTTGTGAACACTGCACTCATGTTTTGGTAATACATTGTGTGATGATAGGTCATTAATGGATCGAAATGTGTAATGAATAACCCTTACTTATAAAAATATCGAATGAAAATAGGATTCTTGAAAATAAAAATGTGAATCCACATTTGTCTTCTTTATTTTATTATAGCGTTATCTTGGAGCGCTATGCACTGTGAAGGAGGATTTGAAAAGATCGGGAAAATTATCTTAAGGGTGTAAATAGACCCTTAACAAAACCGAAAGGCACTTGTTCTCCCCGTCTGTCAATGCGATGTTTTTTTTGTTCTGGAGCATACTGGGAACCTTCTAGTTACGGAGATATTAGAGGTCAAGGTTCCAACTTTTTCACAAGTTTTTTTTTGTTTTAATACAAGTTTTTAAGGTTATAACTTTACTTGAAACACCCCCATGATCCGTTTACTATTCAATGCATCCATCAGCACAATTTTTGAGTGCGTTACATTGAGTTTTACGATAAAAAGTGATTTATCACCCCAAAAAAACAATTAATTTTTCAGTAGGTTTCCCGACAATATTTTTTGCGTAGGCTTACTTAGTTTGATGTGCAGAATTTTTGGTTGACGGCTTTGTGAAGGGTCCGTTTACACCTTGTATAGATAGAACGTGTATCAGAAGAAATATACAGAAAAAAAGATCGAAGTAATAACCAGCTGTCCCATAAAAAATTCAATGCTTACTCGAACCAAGTGTGATATTTTTTTCGAGCTTATGATGTTGGTTCCATGGATAAAGTTATTCAGTTTGATATTTATATTTATTTGTTTCACTTATTTTTGTGAATGCTAGTTTACCTGTAATTGGCGAGTGTGTAAGTCCAATACTGGTGAACCTATATTAAAAAATAAATAAATAATCTGTAACGCACCCTTAAATATAACCATATTCTTCTGACACACGCTGTTGATACCACATAGATAGGTCGTGGTGGTTTGATCATCAGCTTAAAGTAAACTAAACTTACAACCATGAATAAAAGCATGTTTGAGGACAATCATCATTACTTAACCATTTAAAAAATAAATAGACTCGCTTCGTTAAAGGTATTTAAAAACACAACTGAACTCATTCTATTCCTGCGTATCAATTATAAAAAGCTCGTAATTGTCAAACGAGAAAGTCGCAGCTCAACGGGCCGTGGAACAGCTGTTCCGTGCGGCGCAGGCGCAGGCACACCGATCGCGGACAAAAGGACCCACAACAAATGCACTTCCAATTCGCATCGCCACTAATTACGTAATTATGGGGAGGAGAGAGAAAAAAACAAAATGGCGAGCATTCCCCGCGATCGCCCTCGACACATTAGCTTACGACATTTCTTCAACATAATATTTTTTTCTGCAAATTGCAAGTCATGCATGAGTGTTTAAAATATGAGTTTGATGACTAAAATGCTTAATTACATCACTTAATAGATGGTTGTCTGGTAGCCTGGATGTTAGCGGCGAGTTCATAGCTAGGCTGTTTGTTATGTAGTACTACGTTGTCTAGAATACACAGTGGTTTAGTTGTGTAAAAACTGTGTGATTATTAAACGTTCTTTTTACAGTCTAGATGTTTTTTACACGATTCCCCAAAAATGGAGTGGTATGTTTTCAGGGTTCATGTATGTATGTTTGTGTTTCTTTTCTGTTTCGGTTAATTTTAGGATATTTAAGAATACTGTTTAAGAAAATAAATAGGTGTACCAAATAAACCATCATGTCCTAACACTGTTTTAAGCTTTCATAGTTTAAAACTAAACTTATACTGTCACTTACGGGATATCTTCCGTGATTGTTCATTATTTCACAGAAGATATGCCGTAAGTGACAGTATAAGTTCATCTGTGAAGAAAGAAAGTAAACCTATTTCTCCTTTCAACAAATTTTAAATTCCCACCCTACCAAGGATATGAAGTCATATTCATGCTTATACAGCTAATTGGCTCCACAATTGACAGACTGCTCCACAAACTCAAAAAGAAACAAACCCAAAAATCATTCTGGAACAATTTCAAATTTTATCATAAACGTTATTACTTTTTTACATTATTATGTTAGCAACAAAAGTTAATTGTTGTCCTTATCGTTCGATCGACGAATAGCTAATTAGTCGTACTCACACAGGGGAAAAGAAACCATGTGTCTACACCACACATATGCAATTTCAATGGTCAGTGGACACAAATGCAGTGTTGTGTCGTAATATTATGCTTGTCCGTAATTTATTATATCATCTATCAAAATAAATTAAGTTTCGCGTTTTGTCGTGTGTGGGAAGGTGGTCTATTTTATGTGTTTTTTTTTTTGTTACGGTAATCTAGCTAGATTTGTAATTTAGCGTTTGCATAATGGTTTACCAGAGAATAACCAGGGACTAAGGGACTTACCAGAGAATGGGCAGCAGCGTTCTCTGTGTTTTATAACAACCATACTGCGATCGCCAACCCGCCTGCCAAGCGTGGCGATTATGGCAAAACCCCCCTTCTTGGGGGAGGCCTAGGTCCAGCAGTGGACGTCTTTCGGCTGAAATGATGATGATGATGATAATGGTTTGTGTTGCCTACGGTTATTGTATTAATTTAATATTGCATCTAACTGAATTATTATTTCATTTAGAAAGGACCATAATTTGTCGCTATTATTCAGAAGGACCAAATTCTTGCAAAGTTGTGATGAGATTGACACATGTGATTGTAGAGATTTATGTATGGTTTGGCGGCTTCTATGTCACTCGGGCCATAGTGTGACAGTTGCCAAATCTTGCTATTTTGTTCCCTTTACTTCTGTGAGAGTGTTGGCGTGTGCGCCACGAAGGACCAGATTGACCTTCTCTTTCGCAAATCCTTTTCAGGATCTCCAAAATTCAATCACAATTTCCCCAAACATGGTGTCTATGTTCAATGATCAAGCTAGACAACACTACGTCATTCTCCCTAGCCCTATGCCCTATGTCTGTGTGTGTGTTTGACACACACAGGTGCGACCGTCACCTGACTCCGTCGGAACCGGCCACTTCCGCCGGACGCGGCAATTACCGACACACCACACATATACACGCACCCGATATGGCCACTTACACGTGTGTTAAGAAGCTGGCCTGCTAATTGTTTAGCGACTAATACTAGATGTACAGTTACCTGCACTAATATGTCATGTAAAGACTATAGCGATTTGTCGTGGAATAACGATTGCAACTTTGAGACCTAACAACATACTAACCTATACAACATTATTTTTAGTGTATGCGAAACCTGAATATAGTTTGTTCAGAATAAGTAACTGAATCGATTCCAATAATTTTTACACCATGTTATATTTTTTCCCAAAAATATTTAAAAAAGTAAAGGTTGGACACCGAGTGACTTTGAGTACATATCGCAATAATTTAGGTACCTACTGCCAAATTATTATTATCAATGAGCTCAAGACGACGCTGGAGGCGCGCGATGCTTGGTGACCACGTTTTTGTGCGGACAACTAGGTAACAGAACAAGCTTATAACTTTGTGATTTTTCATGATACAGTTTTGAAATTTTGTACATAGATTCTTTACATAAAAATACTAGACACGTGTATCAGGTTTCGCATATACTAAAACTAATGTTATATATATTTCCCAATAGTATTAATCCCAAAATATTATGTTTGTTAAAACATACAATGACACAGTGGCAGAAAATCACTTTTAAAAGTTGCCAAGTTTATACCTACATTAGTGCTCCTAAGTTATCTAAATACACCATATTTATGGATACAATTAGACTTTGATCGTCATAATCATCAGGTACTAGGGTACAACCTTTTGTCTCACCAGGTACGCAGGTGTGTAGGTTTGCGTTATTTGAGTGTTGATACCGAAGTGTGGGTGACCGTACTGGGTAGTGTTTTGTTTGTTTGCCTTTAGTTGTTGTTGTTTACTTTATTCAACTAGTTAATAGCTGGGCCCAGAAAGGCCAGCCTTCTTCGATTTGTTAGTTGAAACACTTGGTGGTGGACGGCTACTTGATCGTCGAGTCTGCCACCACTGGTGGAGGATTCCACTAATTTAAGTGTCATCTGCCACCAGTGGGGACAGAGGTAGGAGCAGGTGCGACTGACAGACGCAACCACCAGCAGTGGTGGCAGCTTCGACAAAAAGTTGCAATTATCACCAGTGGGGACAGACCGGTGGGGACAGACGGGAACAAACCCTTGAAAGGGTTTTATTGATTTTGAAGCAACTACTTTACGGACTAAATAGACTTTAATTCAAAAATATCTCTCAAACGAACACTTCTCATCTTCAGTCTTCTCTCAGCCTACTTAAATTTTTCTAATGTTTGAATTAGAAAAATTCTGTTTTGACTTCGTTATGAAATCAATTTGAAGTTTTCTCATTGAAATAAGAATAGTATAAGCCCAAATACCACTCCTGAAAAAATCCTAATCACATAGAAAATCAACAACATAATTAAAGCGATATGGTTATTTCAATCGCGATGTAATCGTTTGTTTTAATTGGTGATTAATGCCAATGAATATACAGTAACGGTAAAAAAGGTAGCATGAATAGTACTAGTAATAGTACTGCATATTTCATAGAATACAAAAGTAATTTGTTATGAATTAAAACCTTTTTGTGTGAATGTAAAAGGATTACCTCTTTGGTCTAGTGGTCGCGAGTTTGCGACTACAGAGCATGAGATACGAGTTCGATTCCCAGGTCGTAAGTGTTGCTGGGTTTTTCACAGTATTAGCCACTGAGTTTGTGCCCGGTTGATGGCAATAGGCTTGCCCCAACTACAAGGGACTTAAACTTGGCGAAATATGGGTCTAATTTGAAGTACTACCTCTGCCTAACTCTTCAGAGGTTACAGGCGTGAGGTTATGGTCTGTTTTTACAAAAGTAATTTGATTGGAATTAAAACCTTTTTGTTTGACTGTAAAAGGATAATTTCGCTGTGTAGCTGGGGTGGAGAGGTCGATTGAGGCAATAGGGTGAATTGTAATTAGGATTTTTCCTTGTATTCATTCAGATGGCCAATGTATTCTTTATCTATACCCAATTAGAGATTAGATTTTAAATATAATATAATAAATGTTGCTGTGCGCGAACGGGGTGCATGCTTGTTTTTAGGTTAAAGCCTCATATAACACGGAGCTTTAATACAGGGCCTAAATTATGGGAGCCTGCATAATATCATATTACTGGGCCAAAATTATTTGTGACTCAAAATATTGAAATGACTATACAGGAGATTCAGCGAAAAATATTTTAAACAAATAAGTTTCAATGCCCGGCACTGGCACAGAATATACTTAACAAAAAAAAGTTTTATTTATTTATTTTAGTACATGGAGGACTTACAGCTAATAAAACAAACAAAAAAGGACCCCATAGTCACCAGCAAGCCAATTATAAATCCTCACGTATAGACTTGTAATAAAAAAAATATGGTGTGAGCACAAAAACAGAAAACACACCGCTTTAATCAAAGTAAGAAGAATATAAATACTTGGCTTGCAATTATATGACTAAAATAAAAATAGTAAAAACAAATAATATAACCTACCGATACTTGAAGAATTTGAGGCTTAAGCACCTTCTGACCGAATTTACACTAATTGTGAATGGATCTAAATCATATTGCATATGTTATTGAAATTTCTGCTTGCGTGCATAATATAACTCTAGTTCTGCTTATAATTAATGAGCTTTTTGACTGAAAATTTAAAAGTTCATGAAATTAACACTGATTTTCACTCCAGCCTTCAATGGCCTATTCGTTGGTTTAATAAAACTAATAAATAGTATCATATTCAATAAACCAAAAATCTTATAAAACTACAAGTACCTAATTAAATGATAAATGTCATTCATCATACGATATTAAACAACATTTTCTTTAAAAACCATTTGGACAAGAAGTAACGAAGCTTAAAATCCAACTTCATTATTCATAATTTCGTTGCGTTAAAGTGAAGTTAAAACTAAACCTGTTTGTATGATAATTAAACCTCCTTTTAGGGAGACTCATTGTTCTTGTTAATTTTTTTAATCGATTCTTAACGTAACAATGATTTCTTGAATGTGAACTTTTCATTTAATTTGACAGGTAATTTTACTTTACATTACATTTAACTTTGAACACCCTTTTTATTTAGCTACGAACATTTTTGAGTTGGAAATGAATGAATAAAAATTTGATGGCCGAAGGAAACAATGATAGGACGATTACATTATAAATAATAAACAAATAATTACACACCTAACTGAATTAACATAACAACTAGAAACAACAACAACAATTATTTATTTTACTTAAAAACTGAAAAAATACGGAAAGAACAATTTTCCTTTTTAAATTCTTGTAGGGTCGTTTCGCCGGTATCGCGACCACCTTCAGTAGGCGACCATTTGACGGACTAAGTTTCTTTAAATCAAGATAATAATATTTGTAGAGGTAATATAAATAAAGAAAAAATCTTACGTGCTTCAGAAATAATTATGAAATAAGAATTTACACAGTTTAAAACAAATGGGTTAACCCAGAGCCGAAAAAAAATTGCTCAGTGCGCGTCTTGATTCAGTGGTGAGTGGCAGTACCGCGAGTTAGAAAAAAAATAGCACGGCGCGTGGCGCTCAAAGCTAAGTTTTATTACTTATTTCATGTTTTACACACAAGTTAGATGTTAAATTGAACAATCGATAAGTTTTGGTCATTATCTTGTTGTATTTTGCTATTTTTAAACTTATTATTAAGATAAAATCAAGTGGTCGGTAATCGAAATGCTTATTTATCAAAAACGTTAGATAGCGACCACATGGTCGCAAACCGACGAGAACCGCGTTATTCTATTTTGATTAATATGATCCTAATGCTTCATAAAGGACTGTTACAATTTTGAATGTAGCATTGTTAAGGTTTTTCTTTGTAGTTCTTTAGTAAGCGACCACCAGTTTCTTTGAAAGAACTTTGTTTAATTTACGTACAAAATTGGATGCTAAACAGGTGGTCGTAAACCAAAATAATCGAAATAAAGACGTTGGTTTCCGGCCACCACAATTTAGTATGAGAGAAATAACGGCCGCTAACAGAAATAAGTATGAAAGTTCATTGAGTATGCGACCAAAAAAAAGACTGTCCAGTACACTGAAGAAGCCCTGAAAAAGCTCTCGATGATATCCAAAAAGAAGGGAAGGAAATAAAAAAAAGAGAAACATGTAGACTGTTTCAGATCCCAAGGACCACGATATAAGATCGGCTTAATTATGAATAAGAAACGCGGAATATCATCATCGTCTTCCTGCCCTTGTCCCATGTTAATTGGGGTCGGCGCAACACTTTTTTTTCTTCCAATCTCCTCTGTCAACCGTCACGCTATCATTTACTCCTTTAGCTTTCATATCGTTCCTCACACAATCCATCCATCGTTTCTTTGGCCTTCCTCTCCCTCTCCATCCATCAACGTTTATATTCATCACTCTTTTAGTCACATGCGATTCGTCCTCATCAAACGTCCATACCAAGACAGTCGATTCCCTTTCAACATTTCCGTAACTGGCGCAGCTTTTAAACTTCCTCTAATATTCTCGTTCCTTACCTTATCCATTCTTGTCACACCACGCATCCACCTCAACATTCTCATCTCCGCTAGATGCAATCTTATTTCATCCATCTTCTTCACAGCCCAGCATTCCGATCCATACAGTACGACAGGTCTAATCATGGATTTGTATATTTTCCCCTTTAACTTGAGAGGCATCCGTGGATCACAAGTTGTTCCAGTGACCTGTCGCCATTTCATCCATCCTGAGTTGATCCGCTGCTTTACGTCTCGGTCTACTTCAACATCCCCTTGGACAAGCGACCCGAGGTACCGAAAATCGCAACAGATCGATATGGGCGTTCCAGCAAGTGTTATGGGCACAGGACTGGAGAGACTGCCGAAATCACAGAATAAGTATTCTGTTTTGGTCCTACTGACTTTCAGGTCAATATTCTCCAGTCTTTGCCAATTGTCTTTGCAATCTGCTCTGGACCTCTAGGCCACTCTCGGCAACCAACACAATGTCGTCGACAAACAGCATACACCAGGGAGGGAGCCTCTTCCTGGATGTCCGACGTAAGTGCGTCCATTATCACAAGGAAGAGGTAAGGGCTTAAAGCCAGCCCTTGGTGCAAGCCGGCAGCCACATTGAAGCTGCCGGTAGTGCCCGCTGTAGACCGGACTTGGGTATCGACTGTACATCGCTCGGACCAACTGCACATACTTCCCAGGCATACCTTTCTCTTTCAGGGCCCACCACAAAACCTCACGAGGTACCCGGTCGTATGCCTTTTCGAAGTCGATGAACACCTTGTGCAAGTTTTTGTGCGCACTTCTGTATTTCTCCCACAGCTGGCGGATGGCAAAAATGGCATCCATCTTTCCCCGACCAGGCATAAAACCGAATTGGTTTGGTGAAATTTCACTCTCTTCTCAGTCTCTCTTCTCTTTCAGTCGTCTTTCAATAACTTTCTCCCAAACTTTCATACTGTGCGCCATTAGCTTTATTCCTCAATAGTTATTGCACTCCAGCACATCGCCTTTATTTTTGAAGATGGGGGGCACCAGCGAACTGTTGCACTACTCGTCAGGTATGGCTTCTTGCAGCAACAACTTATTGAAACGCGGAATATATTGCCTAAAATAATTTTAAATTGACTAATGATTGTTAATTCTATTACAACTATGACAAGTTCCTACAAAATCTAAGATTGTTATTTTTTAATTATAAGAAAACATTACACCAAAGGATTACCATATTTGTTTTTATTAAGAGGCAAATATTAAAATATTTTTAAAGCGATTATAATTGTTTTAATGACATATTTTTCATATTAAAATAGCGGTCGCATACTAGCTCACTGGTGGTCGTAAACTGATAAAAATGGTCGCATACCGGCGTTTTCGCTATATTTTCACTTTTTCAGCATTTTATAAATATTTTTGTATTAATGTATTTTATTTTATGTTTTGAATCCAAACTAGACTATATTTGGGACAAATTCACATTAACATATACTATTTTGCGCGTAGACAACATTTTTTTTTCCTCATCTTAAGTGGGCAACTCAGCTAACTGGCCGCTAACCGGCGAAATGACCCTACTCCACATTAAACAGACGTGAGTGGCAAATGAGCGGTTTAAAAACGGTGATAAAATCCGCAGGGGGCTACGGTCCGGCGAGGGAGGGGGTGGGGTGTCCGCTGGAGGGCGTGGGGGGACGAGGGGGCCGCGATAACATCGCGATTACGCGCTACAAAACGGACGATATCGCGCGCTCATTACCGATATACCGACACAGGTTACCCGCATAATGGATATTTACAGACCATCTCGCTTTTATATCGCCGATATCGTAATACAAGCAGTACCTAATGATTATAACATTTGAAAGCTGTGTTTAAGTGAAATTCTGGTGGAGGTACTCGCCTATTGTTTGTAGAGAAATCTAGGGAAATCATGGTTTTTATGTAGTGACGGTTTTTGTGGTAATTAGACCAAAAAATGTTTTAGTACCGCCGCCATAAAAAAGTGTTTACCGTTCATACGAATTAAGATTAATAAATTCCGACTACCTACACCCAATGTTTAACTACCGAATCAATTACGACGTTTATTAAAAACAATTTAATATCATAACAATAAAATGACACGCGGCCAGTACCGGCCCGGTTCGGGCGCAGCTAACCGCGAAACGTCCATTTCATTTCCATAATTTCACAAAATGGCAGATTAAAATTCGAAAACAGCGCTGACAATCGCGACGCCGACAGAACAATGCGCCACGCCGCGTTTCCCGCGTATTATCCAATTTGCTTGTCAAAAACGTTGCGCGAGCGCATGACGTGACGTGATACCTAGCCAATCACAATAATAAAAGGCCATAAATGGTACGCATTCTGTATACAAATGTAACGAAACTAATTGCTCTTGTAATAACAGGACTTACTGACTTAACTGTATGTTCTGGTTGCATAATGCTGCATAAATAGTTACTTAGATCTCAATCAAAACATGCGTGGCACAAATAATACGCGGTGAATCAATCGATACAAAGAAATTAATTACAAAAAAGTGCATACAAAGCGTGCAGCGAGTTATCGCGACAGAACGCGACGCGACTAAAATGAAACGACTAATTACCCAGTGGTCGCGCGATAGCATCTCGTATCGCGCACCGCCGCACCGCGACCTCACCGGCCACGCGGCGGTTTTAAACACAACACTTTGTTAATCATTTTGATTGAAATGAAAGGAAACGCAGACTGACAATTAAAAAAACAATGTAAGCCCATAAAGGTAGATATGAACTTTAAATGGATAAGCTATGAGTACACAGGTACTCATAGGTTATCTAAAATGTATAAATACAGGCATGAATGCATAGGCATTCATGCCTGTATTTATATATTTTTTTATTATATTGAAGAAAGTTGGTGCAGTGGAAGTCGGTACTGCCAAATATTTTATTACAGGAACAGAGCTCACAGAATCGAACCCAAATATAATACACATGTAAGTAGGATAAGGTTTCAATCAAAAATCAAAATTCCTTAATACAAGTTGTTGAAAGGAAACCAAATAGAAAAGAAAACCTTTCGTTCTTAGTTGAAATAAACGTGCCGCGATACGTACAATTGTAATTAATAATGAATTAGTATAACAATGCTTGCTAGTGGCTAATATTTTATTATTCATACTGATTTTATTCGTGTTACAAACGTGGCCATATCGTTTACCGTTCGACTAAATGCTACGGTTAATTACGGAGCGATAGAATCGCCGGGTGTAAAATAAAAATCGCTCCGCTTTGCTATTCAAATCGCGGTGTCTGCAATTACGTATCTTAATGGTGAGATATCATTAACTGGAGCGCTCCTGTTCCACTTACTTCCAGTATTGCGTGCAAATAAAATGTCTTTATAATCAATTAATGCTATAATATAATAGCGTTTATGTAGCACTTACCCGCTGCGGTGCGCAGGGCTGCGACGACTGGCCGAAATACCGAGGAATGCATTTTTGTTGAGTTTTCATTTTGTGTGTGATTCTATGTTTAAGCTGTTTTATGTTACACATGGGAATTAATTTGTTTTCAGTCGCTGTATACGGGGTGGAAGGGACACCGACGCACAAACGATTACCACATACCACATACTCAGTACATCATTATAACCCCCCCCCCTCCACACATGGAATTTTTTTATCGGTAGTTTCATGGTTCAGAATGATGTACTGAATACGTGGTGTATTATATCATTGCTTCTGAGCTTAAAGTCGCATATCAAATCAAATCATATGTAATTCTGTAAATTGGTTTTACAAAACACTTTTACATGTCACACGGGGCCGGTGTTTCGTACCTGACTACTCTGAGAAGAAACATCCGAAACAAACTCAGAGGTCTCTTTTGAAGTCCAGACATTGCTCAAGTCATATGAGAACCATGCAGATTAATGTCTGAGATGATCTTTTGAAGAAATAACCACACAGATTTGAGTGTACCTGTCCAGTCAGTGCAAGCATTTGTCAGTGATCGTGTAGCTCGACTCATAATCCAAGGAGCTCAAGGACACCACGAACAATACCAAAGAAAGGACATTTGGGTAGGCCGCATAAAGTACTCAAACTCCTTCCTTACATTCACAGTAAATAACAAAATAGTTGTAATACGACACTTGAAAAAGTAAATAAAACCAAGAAAAATAAAAATAATAATAATACCATAGGTACCTACTAAGTAAACAAATAATGAATATTTCTCTAACAGAAGAAACCCTCAGGGTTTCGTCTCGGGGTTTTGATATTATTCCTTGTCTAGATAATAATGAATTCTTCCGCAGTTATTTATACAGTTCCACTCGTAGTTGTTACCATTTCAGTAAATATAACACAATACGTGCTACCACACGCATTTTTTTCTGTTCGACAGAGACAGGTGTTGCAGTCGATTGCATTAATGTAGAGTGCTTGTAATTACTACTACAACGAAGAGTGTTTGAAAAAAAAAACAATCTAAAATAAACCTACTTACGCCTGTTTTATGATGTTTTTGCTAAGCTTCTTATCGATACTAGAAGTTTTGAATTATGGAAAGGCTTAAGGTGTGAATGTGTTAAGATTATAACATAAAAAGTTGATTGCAAAACGGTTCCTGAACTATTTCTTGTCTGAAGAATAATTCTGGCCAATTGGAGTCTATAGAATGGTACAGGGATGTCAAAAAGCTGGAGAACTAATCACTGACCAAAAAGCTCATACATACTTTTTGTACTACGTACAAGATAGTGTCATATTTTTTAGATTTATGTCGAAAATGGCCGCTATAACCGGTTCAAACACCTACAAATCCATGACAGTCTTAGTTATTTTTTGTTGTCTAGTTAATTTAATACCGTACGAAGATTACCAAGTTCCAGGTAAACTTTATCCAACAAAGGATATTTAACTCCACATTTAGCTACATCCCTGTTATGCAGATCCTGTGTTAATTCACACACTGCATTGTAACAATGCATTAAGTGCATACAATATGAACCGCTCCACTGTTTTAATGGCGCCCATTAGCTGCGTTTACGTTACCGGCCTGATTAATATGCTAAAGTATAGTGTACATTAATAATTTAATATCCCTATGCGGTGGCTGAAATGTGTGTGTGGCGGACTAGTGATGGTGGTGCCACTTTCACATATCGTTACTCTTTATTTCTTCACCTAATTTTTAAAGCGTGCGTTAAACTACGGTTAGACTTTATGGTTTTGGCGGTAATAGGCGTTACGGAAAGTAGTAAACGGGAAGTTATGAAGATTTCGTCTCTATCTGCTGATCTAAGATGAAATGCCATAGTTAAGGCAGAAAATCAAGTAAAATCAGCCTATAACGTTGGTTCATTCCCACTAGTTCTACTACACAGTTCTACGGTACTCACTGCTGTGACTCAGGTATCTTTGTCAGAGCAGTGGGGCAGTGGGCTATTATCCACCACGCCAGGCCACCGCGGTGGGCTCAGTTTGGGTTAGTTGATGTCACATGTCGTCTTGGAGATCATGATTCTAAGACTTGTCGTTTTCTCACTATATTATTCTTCACCGTCTTGAGAATATTAATTTTATTAACCTATTAATCCCACTTCTGAGAAAAGGCCTCACCATACCTTCCACTGTTGTCTCTATGCGGATCTCTCAGGTCAATCTCTCACAAACACAAACGCCTCTAAGTCAGCACCCTAGCGTTTTCTACGTCTCCATCGCCGACAACGCCCGTCTTCTGGCACCCACTGCGTGATGACTCTGGCACATCGGTCCTGGTGCATTCTACAAACTTCAGTCTTACTGCCTACATCAGCGACTCCAGTAGAATAGCAGTGATAGCCTAGTGGTGTGACCGTCGGACTGCCAAGTCATAGGTCTCGAGTTCGAACCCAAGGCATGCACCTCTCATATTTCGGATTCATGTGCATATTGTATAAACGACTTGCTTCGGTGAAGGAAAAGCCAAGTCAGAGCCCCATGGGCGGCATAAAAACTCTGACATCTGGTTAGGCACTAACCACACGAGAAAGAAGAAGAAGCGATTCCAGTTTTGGAACGTATTGTAGTAACTGGTATTACGAAGAGCTTTTATTACTGTTGAAATAATTTAATTTACACATGGAAAAGTGCTTGCTAAAAGCAAGCACTTCAAACTCACCACATGTATGTACCTAAGTAAGTTGGGGCCATTACTATTGAGCCATCACAGCCCCCACACCGTTGCCACTGTCAAACTAAATGTGAGATTAGATTTTTTTTCATAACCTTTAGAAAGAAAAATAAGGAGAAGCGAACTCAAAGCAATGCATGGTTACTAAAAGATTCCATACTTATAAGTCTTCCAATGTCCAATAAATAAACTTCATCGAGTAAAAACACAAACAACAAGACAACTGCAATTTTCAGGCTCTATTAAATAGACACGATAACATAAATGTTGCATCGTAAACGTACATCCGCATACCGCAGGAAATATATAAAGAAATAAAAAGAATATAAAGAATATATTTTCCCACTGTCAATAAACGAGTGCTCATCTAGAATCTAGATATAACTTAAGTAGCGGACACACGGGCCATTTTTTCAGCAACTTTTGCCGGCAACAGTTGCCTTAGATACTGGTGTAATCTAGCATTATTCTCAGGATGTTGTGGTCAGGTCGTATATGTAGCAAAATTTGCTTCTTGCTACATATAAAGGATGTAAAAAGACTCTTAACGAACCCGAAAAGCACTTGCTCTCGCCGTCATTGCGATCATTTTGCTCCCCGTCATTGCACAATGTTTTGATGTTTTAAAACAAGATTTTTCACACAAAAAAAAAAAACAAAATTGCCAGCAATAATTTTTACAAAGGGTTACTTAGTTTGATGTATATAATGCTTGGTTGACGGCTTCGTGAAGAGTCCTTTTACACCTTGTATGGTACCAACACTGCTTTTTCTTTTCAAAACGAAATGTGTGACCAATATTGGTCAGCAATGACCAATTTAGTCACCCGTATGAGTGCACCTTTGTTTTCCATAAAAAACTGTTGGTGTAGAACACTTCATTGCTCAAACATAACTTGTGTATGTACACTCTATCGCTTTCCTGTCACAATAAAAAAGTTTCAGCCCTTTATCCTCCATCGATCACAAATACAGTTACACCGAACTATTGTCCGCGCTAGTCCACAGTAATCGTTGTCTGTTTGACTTCGCCATGTTCCGATAAGAGCTTGACACGACATTTTTAAACACCACACAACGATTTATAGAGACATTCGAAAACATTTGAATTCATAGAATTGTAATTTTTTTGGCATTAGCAATGTTTACACAAGTGTTGTTAAAAGTGGTTTATTTTGAAGTTTATTTGTAGAAAGACCTGTTTTTTAATACAACATGATCGTCTTAATTAAGTTATTTTTGGTTACAAATGTCAGTTGCGCCTTTGACTCAACAAAACAGTTTATAATCGATCGCTTCCAGCCCTTAAGTGACAACGTTAATTTTTAACAAAAAAAATGTACGAACAGTGTGAGTCAGTATTTTAATGTCCGTGTGTAGTCGGCTCGCTGGACAAAAAGCCTAAAATCGCTTGTAATCAGTAATTACCAGTGGTGGCAGCGACGGAAGCAGATAGTGATCTACAACGCAACGGCGCGGGCGCCGCCGCCCGGCGCGCTTGTTGCCCATTGATTTAGTGCTAAACACTCGTTAAATGCTTTACCTTCACTATATGGAGCAGTGTTTGCTAAAAAATACTTTGATTGAGCAGATATTTTGAGGTGTTATGCTGATCCAGTTTATTTTCATAACGTTACAGTTTTTTTTTTTTTTCGAAAATCTTTGTAACTGTGGAAAAAGGTACGATTACGTTTACATGCAGGTGTTATGGGTTAACGTAAGCATAATTTTCAGTTCCCCAAACCTCATAAGATCACTTCATACATTCATTAACACATGTAATACTCAGTTGTTACCGAGGATTACCCAAAATTGGCACTTTACTGACTCATTCCGATGTATCCGGGCCAATACGGCCATTTTGGGAATTAATCTACAAATGTAGCTCTCAGAATGAGTAGTACTCGTTGATTATCGCGCATTACAGTTAACGATCGCAATGCATCTTAAGTGAAACGTATTTTGCTTTGTTAAAATGGGTACTTACCGAAAGCGCAGGAAACATTAGTAGGTGAACAGCAATAAAATGTTAAATATTACGCGAATTGAGGAAGCATCAGCCATAACTCACTCAATTAAACAATCTTTTAACGGCAACAATGCAACGCGAGGAAGTCGTTTAAGTCAACTGACCATAGAGCGTCATGTTTTTTTTCCTATTCATAACAGATTCGTAGACCATAGATACAGACAACAGATAAAGGGAAAAGTTAAATACCAATTAAATTATATGTTTTATTACACGACATTCTGGAGCGGTCAATGTTTTCTAATTAAATTATGTGGTAATAAACATTTATTTCTATAATTATTTTCGTTTTTAGGGGTCGTAATCTTAACTTTTTATATTCACACAATATTTTTAAACTTAACTGTATATTTGATTGCAGTCAGTGCCAAGTTAGCATTAGTAACAATGGAACAAATAATGGAAGGGTGTTTTATCACAGGGCTACTTTCAGGTGGAACCTGACCTGTCATCAGTTTTAGGCTGTAATTCGTTTCTTTAATAAGGTATTGATTTCAATCAGAAAATATTCATTTCACTATAGCTGACAGCAAAAACTATTCGTGTCTGTTGTGATTAAACATCGTTTAAACAACATAAATATTAATACGGCACGAGTGCCTACTGGCGTGGCGTGGCGTGTTACCTGCCTAGTTTTTATGTAACGCGTTGTTCCTACGTAAATATGTGTAATAAATATACTTTGCATTTATACCCTGTTATTATATCAGCTCCAACTTTTTTGCTGTAAACGATTATGTAAAAAAAAGGTTTGAGCAAACAGTTGAACTTAGAAATTATAATTTTATGAGCGCCTTATATTGATGATCATGGTAAAGATTGTTAAAAGCAGTCGACTGAAGTTAACGTAAGGCTGATAAGTTGCGTTGTGAATAGCTAATTGGATATTTTTTACTGCCCCCACATTACAGGTGGCTATGATCCTATCGTTCCCAATAAGTTATGATGACCATCAAGCAAGGCATCAAGTAAAATATGTTTGTAATTTCGAGTAACATGGTTGTTGATCGTGGTCACTGCGTTACCCCAACGCGCTGAAGCACGCAATGCTTTGTAGAGGCGATTCTAGAAAACGGTCGTTTTGCGATTAGATCTGCGCAGGAGGAAACACTGGGGTGTGCAGCGGTGGGGGGAGGGGTGCTGTTAATTGCTCCGTTTTGTGAACACGGTCGGTGGCGTGCCCCGTGGGCAATCAGCGGCCTCTGACTGATTGCTTTTTAAATAGGTTTTATGCCCGCTAAAAATGTTTCGAAGGAAATCAAAGAGAAGTTTTCGTGAGGGCCGATTGTGTAAACGCGACCGAGGACAAGTTGTTTTATAAAACGCGAATCTGGCGTGACGGCCGTGACGTGCCCTAGACGTGCCCGTGACGTGGCGCGTTATCTACGACTTTATAATTGTTTCAATTCCGGACGATTCCGTCATGTTAAATGTCAAATTATTTAAAAACAAACCACCGTGGAAAAATGAAGTCGAACAACAAAAGAAGTGTACCATAATAAGGATGTCCAAAGTCGGTGAAAAGTTGGCATTAGCGGCAAAAAAAACTACGCCAATTTATTAGCGTGCTTGTTGCACGCTAATAAATTGGCGTACACACCAACACTTTTATTCGCAGACATAAAGTTACATAGCGTGCAATCAGGACGTTGCACATAGCTTGGCTCGTAATGCTCGTATATAGGCTCATATTGGTAACAGCCCTAATGGAGCAGTTGCAAATGGAGATAGCACACACAATTTAACACGGGTCTATTAACCGACTCTGAGCCGATGGCGGCGATGGCGTGACAAAGCGGAGTTAGCTCCACGCCGCGTGGCTGCCCGCTAGGTGTTCGTTACAACTGGTAAAGTGCCACAGAGAATGTATTAAATTTGTTTTTATATACTACTTTTAATTAATCTTTGCTTTAACTTCGTTTGCCTCTGTTTGCTTGACTAGTATATTTGCATGTTACAAGTCGATTGCCAACTTTTTTTTTACGGTTTACTTACCACTTGAAATATGAATGCATGTAACTGTTGTTGGTGTCGTTACATATGTAATGGTGTCAAAGTTATTAATTACCGAATTTCGACTTCTTGAACAAACAACGACATTGAAACCAATTGATAGAGTGCATTTTTCTTTAATTCCGTAAATAAAATTAATATCTGCCAAATATAAACGTCAATGTAATACAAAATCGTAAGCGAACATCTATAGTATGTAAAAGGTATGACAACAAAAAAACAATTGCTATTTTTAATTGACAACATTTTAATTACAAAACACCACAAAATCTATGGGACATAAAATGCCACACCTCGGATTGCTTAAGAACATCGCTGTGTTATTACTATTATAGCATTAGGTACTTTATTACATACATTTAATACTTTAAGTTGTGTATTTAATACTAACAATACATACATCGTATATGAATAGTTATATATTTATATTATAATATACAGTATGTTTGCACAATGTCGACTGGGCGTTCCAAGTCACTAAATACTGTACAGTGCACTTCAGTGCCACATCATAATACACTCGTCAGAATATCACTCATTATGAGATTCATTTGTTTGTTACCGACGATTGCCAATTTTTCTTTTGTTTTTTTCATATTTTGTTTTGGTAATAATCTTCGGGATCTTATAAATTAGACGGCTTTTCATATTGATCTAAGTGATTAAGTACTACAAGGATTATTTTGAGTGGAAAATGGAAGAAGAAGTAATAATTTAAATTAGGTTTACAGACCAACCTGCAAGATGAACTGGGAAAACACATATTTTTCGGAAAACTGATGGCTGGATGAATGATTGATGGATGAATCCTTGAGTTGAGATCGAATTGGCAATCGTAGATCACTGATATTATTTATAATTCAATGGATAATATTTCTTTATCACGAAGATGCAACACCGAAGCAAACCTTGTGGAACATTTCTTAAATATAAATTAATCGATAACGGAATGTTTGATTCCAGCCTATTTATTCTCTATTGTAACTTACAAAGCTTTGTCTAGTCACTAGTTTATCATTAAGTAGTTAACACGACATCAATTATATTTTACACGTTCTTAATATCAAATCTTCTTATAATATCACATATCTCGGACAGGCAACGTCCGTCTCAAGGAAAGAACATTCGAAATGTAATATTCGAACAAGAAATTCTCGTGCAAAACAACAGTGCAGCGGACGAAGACCGAGTCAAGAGAAACCATAGCCAAACATGGGAGTTGTCCGGGAAATGGCTTCCTTCCCAATATCCAAAGCACTCGTCTATGTAGAGTTTATCACTTTGTTTCAGGTTTCACTTTTTGTTTTTGTAATGTCAAAATCACTTTGGATGGAATTTTTCACTTGTCGTAAGGGTGTGTGGGTAAGGGTTTGTTCACATTATACGTGTATGGGCTCATCGTCGTCTTCGTCATCAGAGCGCCTGTCAGCGGGGGTGTCAGGGGGCGAGCGGTGCGGGGGCGCGGGGCTGCCAGGGTCGAGGTCAGGCGAGGGTGTTCGTCGCGCATGCGCGTAGTAGCCCAGCGCGCCCAGCGCCGGCGCACCCAGGGAGCCCAGATGTGCCGACGGGCCGGGTAAGCCCAGACCCAGAGGTGGGACGCCTCCTAGTGGCGCTCCGGGGTATAACCTGGTAACAAAGAATAACACAGTTGTAGAACGAATCACTTAGGCAGCAGAAGTGCAAATAGACGATGTAAAGTTTGCATTAGACACGAATCCTGCAAAACTAGATGACGTTAACCAAAAAGTCGGTTTCCGTGTAGGTCTATTGCTACCAAATTCTGTAAACACTAGAGAAACTTTGTCGAAGAACAGATCATTATTAATTCCTATGGGTGCATTTACTGCGAAGGCTGATTAAACTTTTTCTAAAAAAACAACTCACCGATAAGGCAAGGGCTTCTGCAGCGTGTTAGCGCTGGCTGACGCAGCCGCTGCAGCGGTGGCAGCAGCTTGCCGGTAGTACAGGTCGGCCGCCGCAGGCGCTGGCTGTGCGGGGTACGCCGGCACCCCAGGCCAGTACCCCCCGTACAGGCGCTGGAACGCCGCGTAGTTACCGGCCTCAGCAAGCAGTTCTAGTCCAACTGCTGTTTGTCGCTTCCATTTTGTCCTGGTGAAAGAAAAGAGGTGATGAATAAAAGTGTTTTTATGCAGATACGATAATATTTGAGATACTTCAGTCCTGTCACGTCAATGTGTTTAACCAGATGTGTAATCGCCGAGAGACTACCGACGCGACATTATCAGTTAACAATGGGCTTTGGTCTGTTGGTTAGACAATCTACGCAATATTTCAAGTATGAGTCGTGTATTGAAAGGACTCTACCAAGTGGTGATTGGTGCAACTCTGTCTCTACAAAATTTTCAGTGGAAATATTTTTAATGCAAAAATAAAATCCGAGATAGCAGATAAAAAATAATCACAATGATATCTAAGACCATATTAATATCATCATATAACAACTATTAAGAACTCAAATAAAAAAAAACAAGTCACTCTAGCAAAAAGTACGATTGACAAAAAGTTCACAGTCCATTTGAAATCGAAATAAATCGTTACGAGAATCCCACAAGTACAGAGAAACGATTTATGTCACATTACAAACTTAAATCGACTCTAAAATTCTGTGAACTGCCGTTTACGGACCCCAGGGCGATAGATCACCCCAATCGTCATCAAATTTGTCACAGTGCACTCGAGAGTACAAAGGAGAAACCA
This sequence comes from Noctua fimbriata, assembly GCA_905163415.1. Lineage (NCBI taxonomy): Eukaryota > Metazoa > Arthropoda > Insecta > Lepidoptera > Noctuidae > Noctua > Noctua fimbriata. The sequence goes on along the minus strand of LR990922.1, from coordinate 7,824,885 downwards.
CTGTGGTAAAACTAATAAAAAAAATGTAAATAAAATAATAAATTTGACAAAACGTCTTGGGCACTAGTGGAGTCGCCGGAGCGTGGTCGAGTACTTTAATTTGATTTATTTGATTCGGTTGGGAAAGGGTAAGCGCGTATAAATTACGCTACAATACCCACGGTTATTACTTTAGTTTACTACTGCTCTGTCCCACAATGCTATTTAGCAAAAAGTTTAATGGTTTCATACTTGTAAAGAATGATGATCTAAATTCTATAGGACTTTCAAAAAGAGAGGTACTTTGTAACTAAAATCAGTATTATTTTAATTTACAATCGAGCGCTGAATTTGCTATTAAAATCACGCCATGTCCTTAAAACTGCTGAAAGTTTTAAAGAGCTTCTTTTTTGTTTAGTACTTAAATGGTATGCTGTGAAACTTCCTTAGAGATACATTTTCAACGTTTTGATTCAAATAATTACATAACATAACATTACGCCTGTCATCCCCGGAGGGTTAGGTAGAGGTGTATCTAACACACCCACATTTCATCAGTTTTGTTCTTAAATTCCATGTAATTGGGGGCGAGCCTATTGCCATCAACCGGGCACAAATCCAGACTCCGTGGCTGCTACTGCGATATTCGTGATGGAAAAACCCAATAACACTTTGCCCGACCCGGGAATCGAACCCTGGAGCTTATGCTCAGCAGTCGCGCTTGCGACCCTTAGACCAACGAGGCAGTGAATGTCAAATAATTATAAGGTACCCTTCACAGATTTCATGAAAGCGACCAAGCATTATAAATAATAATACAATAAAAATAAAAATAGGTCTCTATTTCTGTATTTCGCATTTATTTTCCGCACGCATCAAACAAACAAACGCATCCCCATTTGAAAATTTAATATAATTTCGTTGTGGGTACTCGATTAGTTCCGAAGTGGTTATTGTCGTCGAGTGAGCTTTTTATTAATTCGTAGGGAGTCGTCGCATTATCATTGCTATTATTAGTCGCGCAGTCGCGTAGTGTGCGCCCATTGTTAGCCGCGCAACCAGACGCTTCACTGCCCACCTCGTTAATTAATTTCTATAAATGGATCATTTAATTTTATTAAATGCAAATGAGGGGAGTCCATGTTTAATGCTCGTCATTCCTTTAATCATTTTAATTTTTGTAACCACATTTATTATCATCTGTCTAGTTAATTCATACTCTTATACATAAGCCAGCCTAATAATAGAAGCATTTTAGCTTCGAATATAACGTTAACACTTTAAGCCGTATTAAACTCGATCCTAATTTAAATACTACACTTTAATTATCAGTAGCTGACAAATGATCGATAGAAAGCTGTGCTCCCATTAATCATGTTATTATGACGGCTTGCTCTTAGTGTACGTCACTCGAGGCCACTTATTTAATTGTCAAGTGCTGAATGAGGGGCAATCTGCTCAGTGACACTATTCTTTTTATTGCCGCCGCGGGCTACGAACAAAAAGCTCTCGGAGCGCACTTAAATTTGGACTGCCATCTCAAGTCGAGACCTCTCGACAGACAGTACGCTCCTCTCTGTCTAACTCGAGGGCGCGACGCGAGAACCGCTCTTCTCCGTCCCTGTTCCGCCGTCCCCCGGTGGAGTCTGAGTACGCCCCGCCCAGTGGTTTAGTGATTTGATGCTGCGTGAACTGATTCAATTGTTGTTGGAGGAGACCCGTCCAAAAACGGGCCTTAACAGCTCTCGTTAAAGACGAAAATTGTCCGGTAAAACGATCCCGCTTACGACCTCTCCGGGGGGGAGGTTGTTTATCTCAGTTTGCGTTTTTCGGCGACGTGATGCGAATTCGGCTTGTATATCCGGCAAACAAAGAGCACTTTCATCGATCGGAACGAGTCGCGGCGCCGGCCGCTTACGCTCTTAAGGCTCCAACACGTAGTCGGGCCCAATTTGAGCTTTATCGAACGTTATTTATACGCATCTTAGAAAGTTTCAGAAACATGTTTGTGTGAGCGCTCTTATGGGAATTGTTTGAAGTTTAAGCATCTTTATTGTTGTGAACATGACACATGCCTATCTGAAACAATTTTTGAGCCTCCTGCTATACAGTTGGTGGCTTTTAAGTCGTTTTTGGTAGGGTTTAAGGAAAACTACTTCAGTTATTTTGTTGGAGCAGTGCCACTTTTGTCCACTTATTTTAAATATATGGCTTTTAAGGCTTGGATTCAGCTGAGCAGAATTGACTCATGGTAGTTTTTAATAAGTATTTTAAAAATAGTTCCAAGACTGCAACAATTATTTTTTATAAAACAATTGCATAAAAATTTAAGTAAATTATTACCGATGGCTGTTTTGAGACTAAATTGCATTTTAATGTGAAAATTAAAAAGCACTTTGATATTTTTATAACCATTATATCTCATTTATTTAGGTTTGCTTGAAATCGTGCTTTTTTGTTCTAACTTTTCTGGCGATGCTAATGATGTATTGATGTTATTTTAATACAAAATAAATACTAAACAAGGAATAAGTAGGTACCTAAATTGAAAAAAAAGACTCATATTGTGACGTTTAGCTGTCAAAATAACGAGTTGAATGGCAGCAGATACTGTCAATTAGAAATTAAAATGTGCTTTACCTACCATGCAAGTAGGAAACTAACAATAAGTATTTTTTAATAAAATATTTTTTATTTACTATTATTTCAGTTTACACACTTGACATACACACATTTTCGAGAGGGCTTCACTCGTAAAATATCCAATCAACCAACTTAGTACGGAATTATGTACGCATATAAAAAAAAAGCTTTAAAATATAATTAAATAATTTTATAGAACATACATGGCATACATCGATTTATTACTAACCTATAGATTGAAAGTGTGAAACACTTATGTTTGATTTTGAGAGAAATAAATTACTATTGTATTATATTGATCAGGCTACTGTTGCTGAGCCTCCCCTTTATATCTCTGTACACTATTTTCAACCATGTCCGCCCTGACAAGACGTCTATATATCGCAAAAAGTAAGTACCAACTGCAATTTAAACTTAGTATTTGCTAAATTAATATGTCTGCATGTGAGAACATTAAGTGTTGCACACGTAAGTAAGAACATACCTAATGATTGAATAGTTTATTTGAATTTTCAAGATCGTTTTTAAACTAAATTTAACTACATTAAATTCTCCCGCCCCGCGATACACCGCTCCGACGACACTTCGAATACCTAAGCATATAATTTAGTCAAATTATTCAGAATATGCGATGATGCTAGTAAACCTCATGAATTAAAGGTTACATACATACATATACTCACGCCCATGGGAGTAGATAGAAACCACAGGCTACTATCCTAATATACTCCTTTTGCCTAGTCCACGTTCATATGAACATCTTGCCATACACGCACGCCGGTTGCAAGTACTACGCACCTTATATTTCTGAAGACCCTCACCAATAAGGTCAATTGCAGTCAACTTATCAAACAACTTACCAGTAGAGACTAACCTACACCTAGGTACCCTTTTTGTTTGATTTCATGGCTAATAACTCCATTAAATTCGAATTCCAATGAAAATGAAAATCAACGTGATGCGAATAGATACCCATTGTATAAATAACTGCACGAATATTACAGGTAGGAAGAGATTATTAGATTATTTATCGACATTTATACAGACCCACTGAAATTATACATTGCAAAGGTCATCTAAACGATTAACTATTTGATGCTATTACTCACTGACGTAGCGCGACTGGCCACATTGAACCACATTTAATTTTTGAAATAACAAATGTAGCAATTTGTATGCTACATCTAAAAATACGTAATCTTATTTTAATGAACAAGTAGGTAGGTTTACAATAAAACATTTCCTGCAACTGGAACTGGAACGTTCACTAATATCAGATTGCATCATGCGCCAGACTTAGAACTGCAAAATTGCTGTAGAACGAATAATCCGGGTTCGCAATCCGCTTATTAAAACCCGGCCAAAACTGAAATGGCATTTGCAGTATAATGATTAGTGGTTAAATGATAAGCCGGGCGACCGGAGCGTCCTTGCTTCGAATCCCGTGTCTCTGCCGTGTAATTTGGAAGGGTTCGCTATAACCGATTAGTCTGGTTCTCGGTAGCTACGCGGAGTCACGGAACCCGCGCATTATGTCATTAGAGATGTGTAAGCACACGTACGGAATTTTAATAAAGCAGCCGCTATTTAGGATGCTAGAATCAATCAATTGAATAATCTATTGTTTAAAAAGCACGTGCCGTTCCGATTGTTCGATGTAATTTACGACTTATCGACTTGTTAACGATTCTTTAGGTACGGTGCGATTGGTAATCGACGAGGGAGACTTAAATGGTGCAATAATAGGAAATTTGCGCATATTCTTGTTCAATACTGCCGTATGTGGGTATACTTACAGCAGTCTTCACATATTCATTTCAAAGTCAGCTGAAATCATATCAATTTACATCGCTGGTTTTTTGCATGAACCTAAATAAAACATAATATCGAAACTAGCTTATTGGAATGGTCACTGTAGTCTAGTTTAAAGCCTTGGCATCCATTACCTGAGAACAAAACCTCTTTTCTCAGTCAAAACAGGCGAAATCATCGCTACACACTAAATGAAACCAGAATCTCGAACTAAATCAGTAGTCATGCGTATCCAGTGTTTCATGTGGTGTGACTCGAGGCTCCCACGTAGCCAGGGTGATCGGCAGCGTTTATACAAATGATACGAATTTACGAGAAACGTTAACCGTTTAGTCTCTAAGTAATATTCGCATTCACACTTACGCGTACGTTTCAGTTTTCATATGGGAAAATAATGAATCATATGAATGTTCACCGACTTTTAATATAAATGTGATATATTTTTGTATATCTGTGAGTTTGAAGGCAACTTTCTCACATAGGTTATCTTCTTGGTTTCTAACAAAAAATTTCCAATGCAATCGAATGTTTCACACGCTTTTCCACAATTGTTGAATCTGGCACTGAAATCAGGGTGATTAGCTCTAAAAGTTAATTCTATAATCTTCTTAGCATTGCAAACTTTCCGAAGTTAGCAAGAAGTAGAAAAGTACACAGAAATCTGTACAATTTCACACTTCTAAAACAATAAAGTCGACAGCTACAACAATTCCGTGTAGGTGTCATTACGACTAGACTTAATAACAGACAGAGTCGTGCGACTGAACTAGTCGCAACACAGGTAGGTGTTGTTACGAGCGTCATTACAGAATACGTCATTACGTAATCGCGATGGATTACACGTTTCGACGACTAAACGCCGATAAACGACATTTTGTTCGCGGCCCCCGGCTTATTGTGAATTCACGATAGTTCCGACAGAATATTATAACTATTGATGAATCATGCTCTGAATCAGTGTATTGAGCTTCTATACCTGTGTTTGTTTGGTTCGATATCAAAACGTTGTATTGCTTGTTTATGGACCATTAAGGAAAATATTAGAGGGTTTTTCTTAAGTGAAGAATGTTTAGCGATAGGAATGTAGCCATGTTTTCCTTCAAAACTGCAATTATATTTAACCCGGTAAAACAAATTCTAGTTAGTACTTAATTGCAGGTATTGCAAGCGAAACTTTTACATTTAGTTTTGTTTCATATATCTATACATATAAAATTCAAAGTCCTGACTGACTTACTGACTGATATATCAACGCACAGCCCAAACCGCTAGTCCTAGAGATATGAAATTTAGAGGGTTTGTTCTTTGTGAAGAGTAGGTATCTATTAAGAAAGGGTTTTTACAAAATTCCACCCCTAAGAGGGTGAAATGGAAGGTTGAATTTTCTGTGAAACTTCTTATTCTCGGGGTCGATTGACTTGAAAATTTATGTACATACTCTTCATTAAAATTATGAGACACGTGTATCACAGTTTTTCCAAAATCATCCCCCAACAGAGTCAAATTGGGCTTCGACACCCAAGTAGACGGGCGCATGGCGCGCAGTGTTGCGCAGGGCGTGCGGGGTGCGGGAGTATTTACCTATTAGTAAGTAGGTAGGATTTTTCTGAGGTGTCTGTAAATATATGTAAAATCCCGATTTTCGCGTTGGCTCGTGATACGCGACGCGACACTGTTATTAAATATTATGTAAAATTAAATACTTATGATAACTATTCTTTGTTCAACTTTAAAAATAAAAACTAATATATTACATATACTATATATTACATATACTATATATTACATATACTATATATTACATAAACTATTATAAATGCAAAAGTTTGGATGGATGGATGTTTGTTACTCAATCACGCCAGAACCGCTGAAAAGATCTGGATGAAACTTAGCACAGAGATAGATTATAATCTGGTATAGCACATAGATTACTTATTATCCCAGAAGTAAGATCTTGTGGGCAATTCCCGAACTCCACGCGGGCGAAGCCGCGGGCATAAGCTAGTCATGTATAAAAGGACTATATAATTTGATTCTACATAGACTTATTTGTGTGATTTTGTTGTCGACCGTTTTTCAACAACAAAAAGGAACCATATTAGGTTCATTTTTTCTTCAAATTCGGCTAGCATCACACATTTAGCTCACCAAATAAGGAAGCTATTTGAAAACAATTAAGTAAACACACACCAGTGCCCGATGGTCGGTCGAGGCAGATTGTCGGCGGTGTGGTGATTAATAAGAGGTGTGTGCGGCGCCGGCCCGCCGGTGACTTGCAGCCTTTGCGATGAGAGCAAGCCGACGGTCACACGGTGGCGCGAAGGATGGGTTACGGTTACTTTGTATAAAGAAGCTTTGCTTTCAGTAACTTTTCAGATGCAAAATGAGAGTAACCTGGCCAACGTTTTTGGTAAACTGTGTATATAATAATAATAATATAATATTCCACAACTATCACACAACGCCGTCTAGTCTCAAGCTAAGCAGAGCTTGTGTTATGAGTACTAGACAACTGATAAACATACTTATATATTTCTAAATACATACATATATAGATAAATTACACCCATATACAATAAAGTGAACTACGTTTAGCTTCAAGTTCAATGTTCACCCTCAAGTTCAAGGCTTTATTTCTTCAGGAATTCCATTAAAAAGGACTACTAACCTACATACTTAATCTTTTTCTTTGAAACTTGAACTTTTAAAATGCAGTGATACGTCGTACAAACTTTACCCAGAAAAGAATTACATGGTGGCAAGTAATTCTCTCGGTTCTTACACCTGTGGCGTGGGAATGTTAGCAGCCGGGACACTTATGTCGCTAATGTTACTATCAAGCTCATATCGACGTAACAACACTACACATTACTGATCTAATTGCGAAAAATGCAACGCAATTCAAAATGAGACTATTCCACTCTCTAATTACAAAATTGGCGAATGTGTGTAACAAATTATCTAATACCAATTAAAACTGATCGCAGCAAATAATCAAAATGATAATGTTTTTCATTTAAATAGTTTGTTGAAAATCACTAAGCAAGTAGGCAAGAAGTTATGTAGCTGTGTAATTATTTATAATTAAGCAAAAAGCAAACGGCGTGTCTTGTAAATAGGTAATTAAAATTAATTGTTTCACTTTGGGTCGTTATTAAAAAGCTTTGTGTTTTTCCAAATTAGGAGTAACCATTGTTCAAAAATAATCCATATATTAGTATAATTTATTCTGTATCCGGGAACCAGAAAATCGGTGCCTATTATTAGTAGGTAGTGGCACTATTCTATTTGGGCACCCGGTACAAAAACCAAAGGAAAGTGACCGCACACAAAAGCCCATAACATCCTTCAATTAACTACGATTTCACACCCTTTCACGAACCGAAAAATCGAAGCCCAAACATTAGTTTAACCGAAATTATAGAAAATCAACAAAAAGTGCCACAAAAAGGTGCAGACGGCGGCGCGGGGGCGTGAACACCGTGCGGCGTCTGCGCAGGTCTTGACACTATAGTGTCATACTTGCGATCACGAACTTCCTCGGGTATAGAGCATATACCAATTGCAAGAAAACAATCAATGATTTCACAAGTAGCTTTTGATTACCGATTCTAATTTTTAAACTGGAAGCTGTAGAGCCGAGTGTAGAAGCTACCACATATCGTTTTTGCCCCAAGTAGCGTACGCACAAAAACACAATACACTACTAGAACATTTTTAATACAGCACAATCTTGATTAGAAAGATGGTATTCAATCAATAGAAAATTAGTATAGTTTGTGATTAGCTACCGTAGTTTTTTGTAAGGGACGCATCGAAGGCGGCGATCAGACCCTAATTATTATACAAACGTTTGTTTTTGAAATAGCCGCCGTACTGTCAGCGACAGAATTTCTTTGTCTATAATATTTTTTTCTATTAAAATGTAATATCACTTCAGAATCTTAATAATGTAAAGAATAGACAGTTAATAGTAGCTATAATTATGTTTATAAGGTCATATTATTTTTATGACTTTATTGCGAACTTGAAGACAAACGAGTTTGAAAAAATGTTTAATGGTTGTCGTTTTTAATTCCTCATTATTTATTTTTAAACCTTTTGCTGAGAAACAATGTTGAATTAAAAAAAAGTTTCGGCTTTCAATCACATGTAGTTTTAAGAAGTAAATGATTAATTCTTTTATTCAAACTAATTTAATACCTACCTATAATGTGAAAATGAGTTTGTTTGTGACTCCGTCACGCCTTAACAGCTAAACTGATTTATATGAAATTTGGCATACATATAGACCATGGCCTAGGTTAGGACATAGGATATTTTTGATCCCGGTAGGACTTTCTCGTGTGATAAGTTTCGACATTTACGCGAGTGAAGCCGCGGGTGAAAGCTAGTCTTACTTCATATAAATGCGAAAGTTTGGATGGTAGGATGTTTGGTACGCAAACATGCTAGAATGGTTGAACCGATCTGGATGAAATTGGCATAGATATAGATTAGAGTCTGGAATAGCACATAGGATACGTTTTATCCCGGTAGCATGATCCCGTGGGCCAATTACCGAACTCCGCTTTGGCGAAGCCGCAGGTAGGTATAAGCTAGTACTATTATAAACGGCGATTGAGTCCAGTTTTGGGCAGTAGCAGTAACATGTCGACGGTCCCGCTGACTCAGCATTGCTCTGTGAAGAACGCCGACTATCTCACGACCTCGGTCGGTGTTTGTCCCAAGTTACTAGCGTTTAGTGATACCAATAAAACTAGTATTGAGGGACAAAAAAGGGGAGGCCTATATCCAAATGATGATGATGAATAAAACCCATCATAGCGTTTGATTGATGGAATTGAACGGTCTAATTAGCGATATTTATTTAAGATGGAATATCGAGGTGTCTGATGTGATGACGAGTAATAGAGAAGTATGGAAGAAGAAGACACGCTGCACCGACCCCAAATGAATTGGGATATGGGCAGGAGAATGGTGACGATGATCGAAATTAGATAGCTTACATTATACGTAACCTTTCACCATTGTTGGATTTAGGAGAATATTTTTATTTAGACTAACAAGATCCACTTGTAGAAGACTACGTAAGGACATTACCTATTACTTAGTGTATACCCACTCTTAATAACGCTTTTCGAATGACAATTTGACTAATGGATTTAGAATCCAACGGCGGTTGAAGCTCTAGAAAACGTAATCGTACAAAACACAGGTTGGACACAACGAGGACTGAGCAATTTTGGTTATATTTTTAAAGGAGAAAGCCAGTCATTACGTTCTAATGGCATCTTACCCATTTTTATACAAAAATCTTCTTTTGAATTATCATTTCAAATAAACTTATTTTAGCCTAAAGCAGCTTAGGGTTTAGAAGATAATAACAAATAACAAGAATATTGTAACAGTAAAATTAGTTACATATGTATAAACGTAATAGGTATACGTTATGTTGTAGAAATTATTTGTTAATTGCTAGTACGGCGCACCGCTTGTGATTTGGACCACAAACTTTAAAAACATTACACTCCTTTTGGACTTCGCCGCAGTCGGGCAAAAATAAATTGTTAGTTAATTGTTTTCTTCACTCTACCTCTATGTTACGTACGAGACGTATTTTCAATTTCACTTAGTTCATAATAAGGTAATTTAGTAGAGGAGGTAGGGTACTGAAAGTGGTAGGTACAGTCACGGGCACCAATATGTAAACACTTAGCAACTTCTAGAAGTTTCTTCTACTATATTGATTGGTCCATCCTTATCCTTACTTTAATATTATAAATGCGAAAGTAAGTTTGTTTGTATTTTACCTTTTCACGCCTAAACCATTGAACCGATCATCCTGTTATTTTGCATATACGTTATCAGGAGTTCAGAAACGGACAAAGGCTACCTTACATCCCGAAAAAAGTACTGTTCCCGAGGAAAACAACAATAACGTTCTAATGACAATAGATGGCGCCACGTGTCATTCGAATCATGATTGAATTATATTATTACAAGCAGAGATTCGGGTTGTAACCCGAATTGATTGTCAAATTCTAAATTAACGCGAGCGAAGTCGCAGGCAAAAGCTAGTATGTTATAAATATGGTATTTTGGAACATATATAATTCTGTAATAGATCATATCTCACAGTTAGAATTGTTATTCCACGATATATTGATGCCAGCCTTATTTTTGAGTATTTTAGCATAATAGTCCACATAAGTAGTTAGTTGGTCTCGCGGATTTATATAGTAGTTCACTATACTCACTGAGAAAAATACTATAAGGAAAGAACGTACATTTTAGGACTACAATAATATTTTAGGTGGTTCATAATAGCTAGACGACAACTTAGATACTTACGTCACTACCCTAATCAAGTTGACTATAGGAACCTGATTAGCCATAATGAACGAAATAACGACATGTATTTAGTTAATTTCCTTGTAATTTATCGCATTATTGGCTTTGCCAAAACACGCACATACACGTGCTCTATATTGTTTACCTATATTGTTAAAATCGTCTATACAGGGTGTAACAGATAGGGTATAGTCATATGAAAAGATATACTGCAGTCTGCAGACCATCAAACTGAACAATTTCCTCCATGGGTCCAATATCGTAAATGCGAAAAAAATATCGGCTGTCCCGTACTAAATTTCAATACGTACTCGACCCAAATGTATGACCCATTTACGATATTGGACCCATGGAGGAAGTTGTTCAGTTTGATGCACAAGTGGTATGATCTAATGTATGTAGGTACTTAAGTAAACTATGTACCGGTATATAAAACATCTAACAGTGCTGTAACTTTTTCCTTCATTCAATTTTTGTTAGCTTAAGTACCTATTTAATTGTTTTAGCTGTCCCAAATATTCTATTTCTGTAAAACTCGTACCTAACTTACAAAAGTTCGTCGCATTACAACATAGGTATTTTGTTAGGGGAACCATCGGCACAATCGTGTAGGTACTCGTACATATAGCACATACTTAAAAAGCACGTAAAAACTACTCATTGTTAACAGTTTTCATAGTTCCGAAGGAAATTACAAAAACAGAATAAGAAAAAAACCAAATATAAGGTTTTGGTGGTCTTCATCAAACAGTGTCACCAACAAGAATTTGTGTGGACTACAACTAAAAATCCGACTACTGAAAAATCACGCTCTAATCTCACGCGTAGTCGGGTAAAAAGTTAACAGCAAAAAAAAAGATTTTCATCGACTTTGTCACTAAATGCACAACATTGTGATCCTCCCAGTAAAAAAGTGTTAAAAAATGCAAAACTAACTAACCTTCTATTCTGATACCAAGTCTTGACCTGCGTATCCGTAAGTCCTAGTTTGGCAGCCAGTTCCATTCGGTCCTGCACGCTGAGGTACTTTTGTCTCTCGAAGGACTTCTCCAAGGTCTGTAGCTGGTGGTCTGTGAAGGCCGTCCGCGCCTTCCTTTGCTTCTTCACCAGTCCCGATGAGTCTCCCCCACAGCTCTTACTTGATACGTCGTCTGAGTCATCTTTTACACCTGTTGGAGAAAAACAAATTATAAATAACCAATATGTTCAGCTTTTATTATCAATAAGCTTTTATGAAATTTATATTTAGGAGACACCATAAAAATAGAGTTGAGATTGATAAATTCAAAATTTCTACAGATTTTCTCGGTCTGGTTTGATTCTAGAAGCAAATTGTAATGTGGAAACTATATTTTCGAGCCGTTTGGGTTTGAAACTCAGGGCCGTGGGGTCCGAATGCTCACAGCCTTTTTAAGGAAATTTCTAGACGCCTAGTTGATGCTTTCCGTAACCCAAGGACTGGTTTTTACCTTTGCCAGAGGCTAAATATTGCCATACAATGTGACAACGCCGCCAGTCTCTTGGGCACATTATCAGCTGAAAGCGTTGAAGAGAAGTTTTTTGATGTCCTTTTATAGTTTGTTCAAACATTTTTAATTGTAATAATGCGTATAGTTAGTTTATTGAATAAACTCTACCAATTGTAATGTTAATATGACAACTTGTTACAATTTAAACACTGTTGGTTTAGTTTTGTGCTGCCTGATAAACTTAAAAACAAAATTGTACCTAAACTCTAAAAAACTATCAACAGATACTTGACAGGTTTGATACTATTGTTGCTAGGTAACGCTAGCAACTATACTATAAAACATCGTGTATTTTCAGCTAAAAAACTGTCCACATTGAAAAAGCTATCTAAACTGACCACATCTTGGTCATGTCATATCGATCTGCCACTGAAATAACGCAACGTACAGCTTTAATTATTATGTTAAGTCTACTACGATAATCATATTTAGTCCTTAACCCCACGTCTCAGTCATCGACCTCACTGAAACGTGTTTCTCATTAGAGAGTGCTTGTCCTCGGTCACCAGTCACCACGAAGCCTTCCCTCGCGGTAGGGCTTCTTGCGGTCACTGGGCCTCGGTCGCTTCCTTCACGACACTTGTCTTGTCTTCACATGACATACTACCTACTTATAAGTTGGGGCTTTACCACCGTGGGTTTTGATTTTAAACGACTGTTATGGATTCTTTTCTGCCGTTCAATATTGTAGGCTAACCTTTACTTGTGTGACAGTGGTTAAAGTGTGCTATTTCCTTTCAATAAAGATGATGCTTAGAATAAGTGTATGTCTTCTTATCTAAATAATATAATTGAAGAGGGTAGGTAAATGTTAATTGCAAGATTAGTGCACGATCTCCTGTCACCATGGGCATTCCACAGGGTTAAACTCTAGGTCCTTTCTTATATCTAATCTATGTCAATGAATTAACCCGATTAAGAAACTTTTTAATTAGTTTTGATGCCAATTCAATGTGTCTTCATGTATAGATATCATTAATGATAGATGTATTCCGATTATACTTTACTAATTTCATTTCAATCCGTTTAAACGCTTTTCGAATCAAAACTAAGTGCACTAATAATTACATAATGGTAAATACTATATGCAAGTACTACTACACAAATCTGACCAAATCTATGCTGTAAAGTGTGTGTGCTCTGTGCTGAAATAAATTCATCTTGCACTGTCTTGCTGTACATTTCATGTGTTTGTGTCTACGAAATACGATGTAGCTCAAAGACGCTACGCCTCGCTACGCCTAGCGTGTGACTATCTAAGAGGGTACAGAAAAGCCTTTTAAAAGAAAAAACTTGTTTCTTTGTTTATAGTCTAGGTTCGTAGTCGCCTCCTAATATAACTTATAATGTGCCGAAAAGTTTTGATATTAATGCGAATTTAAATGTTTTTGTACTTCGGCTTTTTATGGCATATAAATTCGCAGTTCACGGTAAATATTTATAGTCGTTTTCTTTGCTTATTGTTATATTATGGCTCATAAACAAGTTAGTATAGGTATTAGGATTTTATTGGGCGGCTTGCACGTTTGATATAAAGGTTTACACTACCTATAAAACGAGTTAGAGTTTCTTAATTGAATGGTAATCGAAATACGAGAGACTCGACAAGAGCTGATGTGATTTCGAATAAATTGTAACTGGAAATTTCTGGTGTAGATATAATTTACTGTATAGTGTATGCTTAAGAAAGAAACGGTCATGTCGTTTCGTGTGTCTAAAAACACTTTCAACAAATCTGACGTATGCTTTTTGGGAGCTTATGTTAATTCAATACATTTTTGACTCTTCTATTACAGTCACTAATAGAATATCACTTTGTCTTAGCCTTCAAGTACAATGACAGGCACGACGCTTTACAAAGCTAAAGTTTTTTCTGTAACTCAATATATTTACGCCAAGCCTCTGTAAATTTTCTTGACCTAAAAACAAAAGAAAAGCTCCTTATCCTACACCAAGTAATATCCTCAAAGTCAACATAATATAATACGTGTTAAACACAGTGAGGAGACAAAGGATTAAGTGTATAATGCGCAAGGTATTAGCGCAGTGGAGCGCTGGTTGCGGTCGCGGGTTGCGGCCGTTGCGGCTTGCCACCCATGTACGCGTTCACCCGCTACTCCAGCCTCGGCTGTAACGCAAACCAGTGCGTTTACGTTAACCATTCGATGATGTGTTATTTCGTTGGTAGATGGAGGGAAGTAGAATCTATAGCTGATTTTGGCAGAAGCGATCGGAAAATTGTAATTGGTAAAATATAAATATACACATACTTTTCTTATTTTAGTTTAGCTCAGAATAATTTGCTATTAACACAATATTTTTAGGTAGATGTTATTGTAGCTTATTAAACTATGCAAAAAAGTCTAATTATATTTCCATTAACCAAACAAAGGAGCAAGTCTTACGTCATTATCATTAGCAAAGTACTTAAACAAAAATCGTTTTATAGCAAAATGTACCGCAATCAATTTGCAGATCAGAAACAACTTTGTTTTCAATTACAAGCGGTTAAAATGTTTACACATAAACGTTTTCCGTAATAAAACAACCTTGGATATAAATTGCTCGTTGGAGGTTCGAGCTGATTTTTTACCAGCGACCCTTTAGCCGTTTGTAATATTGAGTATAATTATGTACAGGCAGACCATTAGGGTACACCGCCGTTAATTTATTATAATAAGGTCCAACTGCCGACTGCAGTTACCCGACCGTGAAAATTATTATCATTAGTGCCCAGTAATGTACGACACAATGCACACATTTAGCTACTGCCCTTATCAGAACTACTCTTAAAGCTTATATAAACACACGTCACTTGAAATAGCTGCTGATATAGGTATTCTGTATCATTTTCCTTCATATTGTTGTGCATTAATCTGTGGGTCGTTTCCGGAGATATAAAAATGCTTTTAACAGCAAGTTGAATGAGAACCTCATTTCGACTCGAGTGAGGCATCCGACCATTTGGGTCTCATCGATTTCACAGCTGCTGAAAGCGTTTTGTATATTATCCAGTTCACAATCTACATGAACACGGATTTCAATCGACTAATTGAGAAATCGGTATGATGACGATGCAAATGCTAAATGGTTCAGTTGGCACCGGAGCACGGACACTCGATCCGGCCGCGCGGCCGGCCGTGGCGCAACACTCGCTGTTGACGATTGTACCGAGATTATTGAAAACTGTATCGAATGTTATTCGATGCGAGTTGCGACCTGTTACCTACGACTTCATTGAATTAATCTAAGCACTGGGAATTCCATATATAACGTTTGGTTTAACAATGTAAATAATATAGGTTGATAATTTTAATAATGGTGTTACCTAAACGTTTCTATTTTGATGTCAGATCGGTGTAGGTATAACAGGACTTGTTTATCACGTAGACAACACCCCACTACACGACACCCCAGTATTTACCTTCAACAGAAGCAATTTCCACATGGTGTCCCCTCGGCCTAAACACATACAATCCAAGTCATTCTGCGTACCTCAAAAATCATAGGTATTATTAACTCTACTTTATTTAATAACACCTTTGAATCCGCTAAAACAAACCCGTTCAATAACTGACTATAATTGTGTTTTTTGTCGTCGACAGAATAATCACTGGTTCGACCTCTGTTAAATGTGAATATGAAACAATATGCGTAGGAGCGGCACACTAATGGCTTTATAATTGAAATTGTGACTTACGCTGCCCCTACACGTAGCACTCACTAGCCTGAGTGACGTCTACACTGCAGGATTTGTGGGCGAGCAGTAAATTGAAGGAGTAAGTGACACAGCAATGGATGTTAAATACTGCCAGCGTGTGACGATTTGTGGCCTCGCCCGTCTGTCTATCCCCGCAATAAGTCTTAGCGGACAATCCAGTACGTACAAAGTATCTATCTACACAAGTTTAGGTGCTAATTGAATATTAAGCTACTTAAGTGCGCACGGTTGATTTCAAACTAGTTTTAATTATTCGATAATTATAGCGATAGCTCGATTAACAAATCTGGTAGTGAAGGCCGTATTAGTACTAGTTCAAACCGAACGATACGCTAAAAGCTTTGTTTAGTGGCCTGTTGTAAACCTACACAGCCAATTCTTGCATTAAAATATGCACGAGAATATTTATGTAAATCAATTAAACATACACAGATATTGTAAAAAAGCAGTTTTATCATCCTTTTTAATTGAATACGACGTCAACATTAGCTACAATGTTATCTTTGAATCTAATAACGATTATCCTAATTAAACTTTTAGAATCGACTGACAACAAAAACATTACTATTTTAATGAGGTTTTCAACGTTCACAATGTTAAGCAATAGTTATAACTTATATCAAGTGATTGCAATTAAGTAATTAAAAGTGTGAAGGCAGGTGTGTTCAGAGACATTGAATTTCAATGACAACCTAGATTAGTGAGAATGACAACTGGTGATAACATCGTCTGAATTTGTGCAAGGCTGGGTACCTCGACGTGGCTAAATTATTTCTAGATTCTAACAACATAATACAATAAAACTGTGGCAAGATATGAAGATAAAGAAAAGTAGACATTTTGGATAGGACAGGGATAGAGCGCGCTCGATATGGGACGATAAAATGATACCCTAAATCGATCTATAAAACTGGTGCTGGCGCCTAAAATGTCGTTATTGTTCAGAGTGGGCGTAAAGAGAATTCTGCGGTTCTGCCTATTCTTTCTCAGATAACAAGTGTAACATTTAATAAACAATGACAAGGTAACGACAACGCAATAAATTACGAACATTATTCAAATTAAATGGCTGATCATCATGGCATATTGTCTTCTTATCGTTACCACCGTCATCAGACGTCCCCAAAAGGAGAAAATTGCCAAGAACTGAATAGGCACATCGATCACAATACAATGATGACTTAACCTAGAAAGAAGACCATAGATTTATAGGCTTGTCAGCCGTTTAATTAACTGTAATCCCCTGTTGGAAATTCATTTAACAATAGATTGTTTTAACCACGATATAGGTACTCCCACTCTTAACTACGTAATTAATATAATTGTTCGATTAGTGGGAATTATTCTCTATTCACTGCTCTGTAGGGACGTTAATCAAACATGAGTTACAGTTACGATAGCTGAAGTAAAGTTAAACCTTTTTTATAATGAGTATAATAACTGCTTAGATAACCTCCTGGTTCTTAACGACGACATTCTTGAAACAAAGGAAATAATTAATCATATTACAAAAGAGACGGATTGTCAAATATTTATTTTGGGTAGTATTACATAAAGTTTGAACGTCAGTTGCATTGCTGTGTAATAGATATCTAATCTAATGGCAATTAAAATCTAAACCGGTAGCGAGCAACTAAATAATAGTCTATATGCCGTTTATACAATTTGCCTAATTACTGTAACGCTTGCTTTCCAGAGCGGCGATGCAAGAATAATGTAGCGGTCACATGCGATGAGCGATAGCGTTTATGCCTCCCTTTACATTTACTTGACTATATTTGACCTTTTTCTTGTGTCTATTTTGGTATTTTGGACTGATCATGTTTATTTTTAAGTTAGTAGTAGATAGATGAAACTTTAACAGCAGCGTTTTCAATTTTCTATTTGTATTTTCAGTATAATTTTCGCTAACTGTTGGTAATCAGATGAGTTTTCTTTTCCGGAAATAAATTCCTTTATAGATATAAAATTCAAAAACGATAATATAAAACCCAAAAGTTTATTATCCAATAAGACCGCAATAAGACTCAAATCGCTTTTTTCCATGCAATGTGTGCCAACTCTTAATGAATTGATGCACAATGGATGCGCAGGCACAGGCGGCGCGGCGTGTGAGCGGCGCAGACGCCGCACAATGCACTGCGCATGCGCGTTATGTCACGACTGTGGCATAACACGAGCAATCATAGCCAAGCAACCCATGCTCAACATCACTCAGCATTCTGCTGAATTTTATTGTTTTATGGGGTCTTACTTGTTTTGAACTCTGTCTGGTCAAGAAAAGCATTTGATCTGCTTGAATTAGCGGTGAACGTGAGTGATTTGTGATAGTTGTAGATTTGTTGAACCCCTTTAGGAGATTACCCTTTGGTATCTTTCTTAATGTATTTGGAAGATTCTTACCAGACGAAAAGTTCCTACTTTACACTTAAATACCCTAATTAGTAATAAAACTAGCAGTGTTTCTTCCCTGATAATTATCTCTTGTGCATCTTAGAAGTACTAATAACTTGAAAGTAATATTTCAGAGTAAACCATTTAATGGAAGCAGTACCGCTTTCGGATGTTGGGGGGTCATTTGATGATTTCCCACCCTAAAAAAAAAAATATAAAAAGGGTGTTGGTTTAATACTTAGTCAGTTGCGTTTTAGAGTCTGGCTACGTCTTTTAGGAAGGTATAGAGATAATTCACGGAAAATTCTGCAAAACCAATGAATGCAGGTTAATCATCTGCCTAGCCTTTTCCCAACTATATTGGGGTCTTCTTCCAGTCTAACCGGATGCAGCTGAATACCAGTATTTTACATGGAGCGACTGCCTATCTGACCTCCACAACCCAGTTTGTACTGGGTAATACGATACCCCTTAGTAAGACTGGTTGTCAGACTATTGGGCCACTGACTATCTAACGACTGTCAAAGATCTACAAATGACAGCCGGGACCAACGGCTTAACGTGCTTTCCGAGGCACGGAGGAAACTCCCTATGTAATGGGCGATCACCCATCCACAGACCTACCTAGGCAAGCACGGCTTAACCTAAACATCGACCAGAGTGGCTGTTATTATTTAGCCACGAGCTCCTGAATGCAGGTTAAAGATAAAAAAATAATTGATTGAGTGATTATGGATGGTTGAGTTGGACAGTATTAAAATACACCTTAGCTATGAGGAAAATACATTGGGAACTTTAACTACAGGTATCAACAAACTTCAAAGTTTCTCAATGGGTGTGGATGATTCTTCCAGTCTAGGCTAATAGAAATAAATGGAGTAGGAAAACTCCATAGATAAATATGATATTTTCCCATACAATGATGATATTGCTAGAAAAACGCGGTCGCTAGAAACGTTAACTACGAACAATCTTAACAGTTAAGGTACGTTAATTTAATCGTTCACGTAAGTCAATACATGCTGCTTAACAATGCGGTGATTTTGCGCTAGCACCAATTACGTGCAATTGTGATTAATGTAATTGTTTGCTTGCAACATGCATTTTCATATATTTTCCCTGTTGAAGAAATGTATTAAGACTGTCTGGTCTAATTGAATCCGAAATCGTCATGAACTATTTACAGACATTAAACGTTTTCATGCGTTGTCTATTGTACTTTTTTTATTAGAAAATTCAACGTGTAATTTAAAAAATGTAAGTTTTCATGCAATTTCCGAATCAAAAACTGCTTAGATTTCAAAATTACGTTTATAAACAAAACTGGACACCAAAACATCCATTAATATCCTCTCTGCATGATTAAACATCCAACTAAAGCTCAAAAAAGGGACGTAATGCTTTATCATAAAAAAACCTATCGATATCAAATGTATCGTATACAAAATAACGACATATCAAAGCGATATCGCTTTGCTCTCATTCCACGACATATTCGGGCCTGTCGATGTGAAATCGAATGAAAAATTATGCATTTTCCGATAGCTTTTCTAGGTACCGTTCAAGTGGACTCTGAGAGGCCATTACACGGTATGTTCACACAAGTTACGTGTGCGTAGGCCACGCTAATATCTACTTATGTACCAATGAGATAAGGTTCGATAAGCAATCGTAAATACTTACTTGTAAACTTACGTCGTTCTTGCTCTA
The DNA here is from genome assembly GCA_905163415.1 of Noctua fimbriata. Classification (NCBI taxonomy): domain Eukaryota; kingdom Metazoa; phylum Arthropoda; class Insecta; order Lepidoptera; family Noctuidae; genus Noctua; species Noctua fimbriata. Next base: position 7,804,743 of record LR990922.1, on the reverse strand, counting down.
CAACTTTTATTTCCAGAAATAAAATGTATGGTGTATGCTCTGATGTTTTGAACTCTGTTTTAATTCATCTTTGCTAAAGTTGGATTTTATGGAGTAACTCCTTTGTCGTCTTGGAAATTCGAGGATATATATATAACACACCTAGCGCAAAGTCGTAGATAGTGCTGTTAAATAAAATTGGTTTGAAAAACACTTTTACACTCACAGCTTTTCTAGCTACCGGTCAAGTAGATTCTGAAAGGCCATTACACGGTATGTTCACACACGTTACGTGTGCATAGGCCACGCTAATATCTACTTAAGTACAATGAGATAAGGATCGATAAGCAATCGTAAATACCTACCTGTAAACTTACGTCGTTCTTGCTCTACATGTTTTGTTTCCAGAGATCTTAGATGCTTTGATGTTAAGATCTCTATTTCAATGTATTTAATAGTTTGGCTGTCTTTTTGTTGTTTGTGACACACTTGTATTTCTCAGGATTAAGCTGAGGTTCACCATAGTACAGCTAAATTTCGTTAGTTGTGTTTAGGTGCCATGTAGACTGTGAGCCTGTTGACATTTGTTTATTATTATTTAGGTAAATACGTACATTTCGTATAATTAGTACAGTTTGTATCTGATTTTTTTATTGTTGGAATACCTTTGTGGTCTTCCAACTACAAGAATCTTTATTTGTATCTGACCACCAAGCATTATGTACATCAAACTAAATAACTTTACGCAAAAATGATTGCTGGAAAATGACTTTTTTTTGGGGTGAAAAATCACGTTTTACAGTAAGACTCAATGTAACGAACTCAAAACATTTATTATCATATATAATAGTACGGGGATCGTGGAGGTGTTTAAACTTAAAATCTTACATTAAAAACATGTATTTAAAAAAAAACGTTGGAACTTGAAATTTCCCCCAATGTCTCCGTAACTAGAAGGTTCCCGAAGGTATGGTCTAGAACAAAAAAAATATCGCAATGCCGGGGAGAACAAGTGCGTTTAGGCTTCGTTATGGGTCTTGTTACACCCTTTAAAGTAACGGTACTTTCATACACGCCTATAAGCTTGGCTTGCTCTTGTAACCAGTAAATTATAAGGGCAAGCCAAGAGTAGTAACTCTTAAAGATGATCGGATTTCTGGTCAGTCTGCTTGCCTTATCGGCTTGCCGTATTACCTAGTAGGAAAACCAATTAGTGGTAGTAAAACAGTTGTTATCATAGTCAACTTCTTGTAATACGATTGCTAGAATTGTAAATATTGTTATAATTTACTAATGCTCTATCGGTAAACGGTATATTTAATTTATAGATGGATATCGGAAAGCGGTAGGTGTCGAATTTTGTTGAAGCGTTACTTATTTTATTTACCTATCAATAACAATAGATTTAAGTTGTTACATTACGTAAATGCGATAGTTTATAAATAACTAGGCTCTTTTTGGGTTCCATAGCCGAATGGCAAAAAACGGAACCCTTATAGATTCGTCATGTTTGGCTGTCTGTCTGTCCATCCGTATGTCACAGCCACTTTATTCCGAAACTATTAGGAAAATTCTGAAAAAATGTAGGATTGTAGAACGTAAAAAAACTTTCAACGAAAATTGGTTTGAATAAGATTTGATGTTTAGTTTTTGAGATGTGGGACTTTTTCATCAAACTGTAGGAGTAACTTTGTTTTTCATTAACAAACTATGAAAAACAAAATTTTGAATGTAATACAACATACATACATGAATGAGCCTTCAAAATTTTTTTATTATACTATTTGGTGCTACGGAACCTTGTGTGCGTGTGAGTACGACTAGCACTTGGCCGGTTTTTCTTATTTTACTTACTTAGTATTAAGTAAACTACCAAATCCATTAAAAACCTGACGTTGTTAAAGATTAATTTTAAAAATTCGCATATAAAGTATGAGCGGGTGCCTACTGTTGTAAATTATAGCGGAATCTTAGATGTAGAAAATAAATATTAGTCACTGTCTGTTTAAGATTATCTTGGTATAATTTCTACCACTTAACACTTCGCTGAGTTTGCTCATCTGCTAGCAGCCTACGTTTTTGTGTCTAACTAGATCTGTCTGTGCAATAAATACAAATTATCCTTTACTTTGATGACTGATCCCATATATATGTACGAATAGTAACAAAAATCGAATTCAAATAAACAAATTATTAATAACGGATTTTTCTCATTAAACATATCAAAGCATATGGTTGACAGTTGTAACACAACTACAACGAATACTACAACTAAACAAACTTTAAATAATCCCCTTTGGAAAAAAAGCCAATCACAAAGTCTTGAGATGAACCTTTATATTTTAAATCGAACCCAATTTCACAGCTCGCATCGCCTGTCAAATGTGACACAAAGCCAATCGCAGCCGTATTATGAGAGAACTCAAACTGACCCTATTTATATCAATGATAATCTATTTATTGTCACAATAAAAACTTTTGATGTTATCAACTCGCAGTGATGAAAGAATCGTCACCTTCCTCTCGTCCTTATCGCGATGCCAAAAGTCACGTTATACTCCAATCTGTACGTTACTTCAGACTTTATTGTTCAGTCGATAAGAATTGAATTAGCTTAATGATAATTTCATGGAAGGTATGCTAAGCAGCTTAGTGATGCGATGGCGCGGACTCGAGGTGAGGCTTGCTTGACGTTTCGAGTGAGTGACGAGTCGATCCAGTGGCATCAGTTGTGCATCACAAGTACAGCCAACGACAAATAGCTAGTCACAATTAATTAAATTATAGTAATGTTATCGTGACTAAGGAAACTGGGTGGGAAATAAACACCTGTTAAACATAAAACACCTTGCTATTTGATATGCGCGAAAATGTATTTCACAACGACTAATACCACTAAATAAACCTTTGCGAGATATTTTGCAGTGTTCAGATCACGTGATCAGTGATAATAAATAAGTTTTGCAATGAAAACTAATCGCTTTGCTCGCTCAGTTCAGATAAGATACTCATTTAGTAATGTCAAGGAAAACACGATATTTGTGCAGCAAAATTCGAATATGCATCGTAACTAATATGTTTATTTCATTGCAGTTTTTTCTCTCAATTCGTAAAAACTAAAAATTCAATTTGATCGTGCGACTGAGTATGCTGTCATTACTCATAGATTAATTACTTAGTTAAATCGTCTTGGCTTGTATGGTCACTAATTGCTGTAAACGTTGTGTTTTTTTCACATTCTCGGTAAGTGGGGTTTTTCAAATTACGATGCCAGAGGTTTTGTATTTACAGTTGCATGAAACGTTTAATTGCCTCCAACGGATGTTAAATACAGTAATTGGGAGGTAAATTCGTAAGATAACGTATACGTTAAGAAATATAATAAGCATGGGGTGTCTTTACGTGGCCTACGTACAAAATAATTAGATGGACGCACGAAAATAAATGTGCACAAAACATAGCTGTACTTGACTGTACTGAGCTCATACAGATCTGTTGGATTTCGGTGAGCTATTTTAAAATTTAAAAAGTGAACGTAGCTTGACATTTGACAAAAGCTGATTATGACGTCAGTTTTTTTCTTTTTCCCCCGTGTGACACCGAGAGTCCTTTGAGCCAGGATTAATTTGGTCCGTTTTATAAGGGCTTACTTATCTCGAAGCCGAGTGTTAGGAACGGGTTGTATTTATCGCAACCCATTATACATTTTATTATTTAATTTATTTAACGCTTCGGGTTTAGCCGCTTGACTATTAAATCGTCGATGGGATAATGCGATCTAAACTCAAACATTACTTAGTCTTAAATGCTTTGTTTTGTTAATTTATTTTTATTAAACATTCCAACAGCTCGTTTGTGATTAAAAATTGTTCTAGAGATTGGGACGTTAGTGGTATCTAATGGGAATGTTGTTGGTGTCAAATGCAATAAAGATGAGTTGATTTTATTAGCTGTTCTCAAAAATAGGACCGCATTAATTTTAATTTATAGCAATTTAAAAGATTTTATGCAAATAACGCGTGTTGTAAATATAAAATCTTGATAACAAGCATTTGTCTTAGTGTACATTAATTAGTTTGAAGCCGAGCCGTTTTAAACATTAATGAGGAATTATAATGAAGCTGGGATTACACGGTTGGGGCTTTAAATTAATAAATTATAATAATCATATGCAGTGCCCTTAATACGCCGCTTTAAGTGCCCGCTAGTTTATTGAATGTAACTTTCCAATGTTATATTTAACAGCTTTGTGATCGAAACGTTTTAATAAAGTTGTGCTTTTGTAAACGGGAATTGTTACGGTGTCCTTTCATTGTGTCTCTAAATAAGACTGGCTGCCAACAGTCATCTTTTTAGTTCGATCTCTATCACAGATAATATAATACTACGGTCTCTATTCAAACTTTAGAATGTCGAAGGTTTTTTTTTTTAATATTTAAGACAGGCAGTAGATACCACCACGCAAAGACTTGGACTTTTAGGATAGAAATGCAAAGGTAACACAAAACTGAATTAAAGATTAGTTAGTAATGTGTAGGTATGTGTGTTTCCTTAATAAAAAAGAAGTTTAGACTTATTGATGGACTATAAATAAATGACCTGTTTAGGGTCTTGAAGTTGAACATACTTGAAGTAGATAGAGAGATAGATATACCATTTATTCAGTACACAAGTAGGCACATTCCATAAAATCCTGTCTCAACCAAATGGCCATGATGTGAAGAGTCTGTTTGGGTTCATGGCCCACTGGCCCAGATATGAGCAATAAGTATTTAGGGTACGATTGGACTGACATACGTGTTGCGATCATAAATGTCCCTAAATAAATGAAGGAGTTGCATAGTTTTGTAAATAGAACCTTTTTTCACTAGTAATAGAATTCATAAAGTTTTAAGCACTAACTGATAGTAATATTGGCACTAATATAAAGTTGCGAATATCAATTCGTTTTGCTGATAATCATCTAGGAACAAATTATGAGAATTATAGGCACAGGCTCGGTTCCGCGTTACACACCGCAATTTTTTCGCTTGTCATTATTATTTGAAAAAAATATAATTAATTATACGGTAATAACTCTTAAGAACACTTAATTAAATAATGTTTGCTAATAAGCCTTCGTTTAGTCGTAAAAACTTTTGAATAGTTCAAGTTCTAATTAGGTATACACATATAAAAGTTTCCGTGATATTTTATTAGGTTTAGATACACTTAGCGCTCAGGCATTGTTTTTTTTCTGTAATATAATAATATAAAACTTGTTTTTCTTGACTTTGGTTTGAACTGTGTGTAGGTCTATTTGAAGATTCGCCATGTTTTATTTATTGTTTCCTTTTTATCTAATGTCCTCAACTCTATACATACTCCTTGTGAACTCACATTATAAGAATGTCTTTTGTTTAGTAAAATTAATTGCCGACTTTACCTAACTTCCGCATTCCGAGCTAATGCCGTTTCTATACCGACAGGGTTTTTACTTTTCTGGCATGTTTAACTATTAAGTGTATGTAGATAGATAGGGATAATCATGACATTTATACATATAATAAAATTGTAACATACGATATTGAAAAAAAAATGATATGAGGTGTCTTCATTAGAGCACTAGAAGCCAAAACTTTTAGAATGTTTGTTTGATTGATTATTGTTTTTAGATTTTTTGTCTGTCTGTCTGTCTGTATGTTTTTACGCGCATCACGCAAAACTAATGCATGGATTTGAACGCAGTTTTCATCGCTCTACTGATATATGCTTAACTTAAAATATAAGCTACATTAGATATGATTTTGGACCCGATAGGTGGCACTGTGCGAAGCAAGGGCGGGTCGCTAGTAACATATATACCAGTTAAAAATAATATTTAAACTTCTTCGTAAGAAAAAAGAATACCTCTAAATCTTTGATATTCAAAGTTCAATCAAAACAATAAAAATGGGAGTCACACAGCATTTGTGCCGGTCGGTCGCGCGGCTGGCATCGGAAGAGGTCGGTTGTGACAAAAGCCTCCGGATCATGTTCCATCCCCCTCTGCCCCGCACCGGACACCCCCCTGTCATAAGAGCCTGCACCTGCGTGACGTTTGACCCTAACAAGGTCGAAAAATAACATCGTAAAGACATTATTGCGATCGGATTAAGTTTGTTTTAATAAAATAACCATTTGTAAAATTGACTTTAATTAAGAATTTAAGATAACTATTACACGTTGCTCTTTTATGAAGATATCGCTGCTTTGTAAGATTTTTATCAAGGCAATACCCAAAAAGCGCCACTGTTTAAGTAAAGTTAAACGAACTAAAACAAGCCATTCCTCGTGTAACATTATTGCAAATTGAGATGTCTGACAGCTACGAGTCTATGGAAATATAAACGTTTTCGGTGTAACCTACTTAGTAGAAGATACATTAGATCTGTGGTCGTGGGTGGGACAAATACGGCGTTCAATCTAGTTGACTCAAATTAGGAGTTATACAAAACTTTTAAATGTTTATGGATTTGGACCAATTTGTGATATTTGATCGTTTTGGAATAACGTGATTGCAAAAGACTATCTTAGAACCAGACACCGCAATAGATAAAATTTAAAGCTCTGTAGCTCCTCTTCTACTCTGAATCGAGAGAAGTCGCAATAATAAGAAATGTTCTTGTTAAAGAGATCTATCCATTGGTATATATCCTAACGCTGTTGGACGCTAGGACAATTTTGCCCATTCTCCTTTCAAGGAAGTAAGTAACATGTGGATAATACTGCTACTGATACTGTTAGCCTGCGACATCCCACTGCTGGGCAAAGGCCTCTCCCTACAACTGTTTTCAATCCAGGGCTAATGTGAACATTCACATTACACATGTGCACATGTTACCTACTTAATTCCATGATGTTTAGGCAAATAAATTCACCTATTTCAATCCCTGCTCATAACAGTTCCTCATCTTAAGAATAACTGGTTTACCTACTTGTAAAAATACAATTTGAACTTGCACTAATGATTTGATAAGGATGTGCATAACTTACTTTCCAGACGCCATGTGCAGCGGCCATTTTAATGCGGATTAGCTTTTGCCGAAATTTAAAAAAAGAAAGCTTTGCTAGCTCCTTTTGTAATTTAATGATTATATCAGATCTTACTATTTACTAAATGCGAAGTAATATAGAAGGAGGATCTAGCTAGATTTTTTTTTTGTGCCGTGATGGCGTGAATGCCTACAGGAATTTATTTAAAGATTTCATAGTTTTTATGTTTCGACGCATTCCCGATTTCGTAGATTGTTTGGAAAAGAGTATTAAAGGATTATAATTATTGCCCTAGCCCATTGGTAGGCATATTTTTATTTTAGCAGAAAGGTACGTCAATTATCAGAATTTAGTTTTTTACACGTTTTTAATCTTACTTACTAAATGCCTAATCAATATGAAAGTTTGTGAGGATAGATGGACGGACATTTGTCACTCTTTCATGCAAATACTACTGAACGGATTTGGAAGAAATTTGGTACAGAGATAGTTTTTAACCTGAATTACCTTACTTAGAATTAATCTTTTTATTCCAGTAGTGCGCTCCTGTGGGACAATTACCAAACTTCACCGGCCACATTTTTCTAATAAGACTAGTTTTTCTATCTAACTAAGCACTCTTTGTAAATATATATTTTGTATTGTTTTTTTCTTTTGTACCTTTACAATTAATACCTATATTTTAGATCTATATAAAACCTAAATTTAAACAGAGTCTCCGCGAAAAGTCAAAATTATTTTTTAAATGTGCAACGTTTTTTAACCACTTGACCATTTTTTACGGTTTTGAATTTTCCACTTATTTGATTAATTTATTAAGTATTCTAACGCTAAAACCACTTAAGTACAAGATTAGTTATTCGTGTAGGTAACCAATGGTTCTTTACTACGAAATTTTTTTTTTGCCTATCTGGTGCTCCTACAGTTAAGAATTTAGAAATGTTCAAGTAACAAATGTATAAGTTCTTATGCAAGGACGTGTTCGTATCATAATATAAGAAATTCCTATCCAAATAAAAAAAAACTAAAACGTCCACCACACACACACAACACATCACTTGTATACATCATTATTTTTGTGACTTGAAAAACTAAATAAGTAAAACCTACCTAAGTTAATGATTTTTCCTCACAGCGCATAACTTCACACCTTCAATATCCCAAAAACGGTTTTAAATTTCAATTTCAAATAAACAACTACGCCATAATAAAAGCTAATAAACATACCAACAGCAGTCACTTGAAGCACATTTAACACGTAAACACATTATATAAGTTAACGTGTTTATCACAATCGTTTCGAAGTAAAGTCTCCTAATAGACACCCTGAGTCGTCGCGTGACTCCGCGCGCCACTTTATCGCGGTTCCCAGCAATCGAAGTAGATCAAATTATAATACCGTGCTTACCGTGTTGCTGGTTTCATAATGAGCACTGTACACTGTGCAAGTGTTATGGAGCCTGCAGGAAAACGTTTAACTCCGTCTCCGGGAAAGATAAGGTGTAATGAGTGCATTGTCGCGTTGATGTCTTTTCTTAAATCTTAAGCGCTACGACGTAGCGCTCCTGTAGGCGAATTTCGGATTTTCGTAGCAACCCCTAGGATTCGTTTTTTGTTGATTTTTTTCTACTTGTTTTTTTGGTATCTTGTTTTTCGGATTTGTTTTGTGTTTGTCGTATCTAGTTTTATTTCCCTGCTGTTTTCTTCCATTTCGTTATTTTTATATTTGAATAAATTCTGCACACAAAAATAATGCACTCTATTTTTTATAACTTGGATTTATGATGACTGTAAAAATCTAATGCAATAACCCACATTCTTTCACAATCTACCTTCTAGCTAATTCTTATTTGGTTTGAATTTACAACTAAATGTCTCCTTCTGCAAGTTTTATCCATAGAGACAGATCTCTAGAAATGATATTAATATTAGTTAACATCATTAGGGATAATTCATCCAATAGCAAACCTAATTTGAACAGTTGGTAACCAGCGACCAGCATTCTAAACTATCAACTTGTTTGTGGTATTACAAACTACAATTAAACTAATTTAGTTACCAACAATTCTTATCGATCTACAACCACATTTGTATCAAAAACTGTATTAATTATCACATGTAGGTAAAATTATTAATATGACGGAAATTTCTAGAATAGTTTGCGGTTGTTTTAGGATAATCATTTTTTTGTCAAATTGTAAATTATCAAAAATTGTTAATTTAATTGTTAATTGGCATATTCTTAGCAAAATAAGATCTGACATGGGTGATCTACTCTATTTACTCGAAATCTTAAAAGTAGAAAACAAACCTGGTGAGTCAGTAGCGGATCTGTCGGAGTCGGAGTCCCGGTGCGCGCTGAGGTCCCGGGAGGGCGCGTCCAGGATGTCCGTGATCATGAAGCGCGTGCGAGGCGCGCGCTCGCGCTCGTCGCGCTGCACCGTCATCGCCAGCGCGCCGCCGGCGGGGCCTGCGCCGCCGCCGCTCGCCGCCCCTACCGCATCCAGCGCGGGCCACCCCCGCCCCGCGCGCCCCACGCACAGCTCGATCGCCCCCAGCTCGGCAATCACCGTACCATCACAGTCCAAATTAATTCCAAAACAATTTGATCTAACTTTAGCAACACTTATTAGTTCCGAACTGGCATCGCCGGCACACCAAGTTATAGTCGTCCTTCTTGCGAAAGTCACGTGCTCCCGAAATTCCGATTGAGATAAGTTTGTTTTTCACTTTTTCTTCCGAATGTTCGCAACGTTTATTTTAATTAATTAAAAGTGAAACTCCAGATAATTGTTATCAGACACAGAGCAACAAAGTTTACACACTTGTAGTTCTCACGAAATAAAGTTTAGTGCGATTTCGCGAGCGCAGCACTGTTACAAATGTTCCGCGGTACGCGCGCTACGGATCGCGTGTGAGATGCGCGGGCGCGGCGGCGGAGTGTGCGTCGCGGTGGCGCGGCTCGGCTCGACTGGCGCGGTGGGCAGGAGGCGGGCCCGCCAATGGCGCGGCGGGAGGGCGCGCCGCCAGCCAACCGCCGCCTGCCGCCGCGGGGCGTGCCCCGGCCATGTTGCCGCTCCAACTTAATGCTCTTTTTACCAACTCGCCGCCGGGAGAAAGCTCCGCGCGGATTTAAGCTTTTATACGTGGATAAAACGCTTTTATGGGAAAATAAAGCGTTCTCGCAGCGGGATATCGCACTTTATGACGGCGTTTTACTGAAAGTTGGCGACACTATACTCTAGTAATTGGTTCACGCCCGCCAAATTGAGGCTAGCGTGTCAGCCACCGCAGCTTTGTGAACAAACATGAATAACTTATATTTATGATACAGACTGGTTAGTTATTTATCTCTTGTTTTAATTTAAAAAACATTTTTTGATGAGAATAAAATATTTTTGCATCAAAGACATCTGAATTTCAGCATTGCACGGTGTATGAAATGTCGATCCCAATTATGTATGAATGTATGTTGGTGCCAAAGAGATTTAAAAGAGTTATAGAGCGGACATTGGGGAATATTTTCATATCAAAATTTTGATCCTGAACATTTTCGACTTTGACACGCGAATGCATGACACTATACAGACCAACTTAAGTTGATACAAAAAAATTAGATTACAATTTTCTTCGTCTTATACCGTTTATCGCTCGTAAATATTTGAATATCTTTGGTTGGGCCAACATAATATAAAAAAAAGAATTAGGGATAAAAATCAAGCCAAAGTGGCAGAGATTTGTACAGATAGCTTGTGTGTTGCTTAAGACTTCTAAAGAGGGTAGTCTCCCTGGGTTTGACAAGACTTAGCTAGACATTTTCAGTACACCTACCTTATCAAGAGGTATGGTCCCTCTTATAAAGATCAATTAAGTTATTTGTTAGGTACTGGATAAAACACTGCAATGACTGACATCAAAACTTTGACTCGCAGATCTACAATAACGCAACGTGTAACAATATATATGTTTACCAGTAGCGAAGGGTCAATTTTTGTAACAGGTAACCCGGAGTAGGTACATTTCTTTAATGTGATTATATTATTTGTCTATGGAATACTGACTGTGCCATTTTTCAAAGGGAAGCCAGAAGGAATCGAGTTGTATGGTCGCCACTGGTGTTTACCCCATTTTACAACTTACAAGAAAGCCCTTGTACAGTCACGAGCATCAATATATATCCACTAAGCAACTTTTAAAAGGGATTTTCTTTTATGGTACTGATTGTAACTTCATGTTGTTACCAACATAATATCTTGGATCCCTTATTACTATGAAATTGGTCTTATTTCAAAGTTGAAATCACTATTACACGTGAGAGTCGCATTTGAATTTAGGTAAGTGTACCTATACCTACCATGTTGATGCTCGTGACGTACCTTGTCTTCATCAAAAGCTACAAATCTATACTAATATTATAAAGCTGAAGAGTTTGTTTGTTTGGTTGAACGTGCTAATCTCAGGAACTACTGGTTCGAAATGAAATATTTTTTTAAGTGTTGTTAATTCCATTTATTGAGGAAGGCTATTGGCTATATAACATCACGCTACGACCAATAGGAGCCGAGCAAAAATAAAACAAGTCAGAAGCGGCGGGTGAAACCGCGGCGCACAGCTAGTTGTTAATGAAGTAAAAGAACCGTTAGTTCAAAACCTCTGACCAAATATGTTATTATGAGGCATTTACCTTCATGGTACAAAAATACCTATTTACACAATGCTAATTAAGTCTATCTCGCACAGGTATTTCATTTACCTGTTAACAAACTAAGTATTTATAGTAAACGTTCCGTTTTAAAAGACGATTCACCTATAATAGATTTATTATTATTTATTTTTATTAATAAACAATTATATAAATGTTATGTATATTTAAATATTCGTAACGAATGGAAGTATCGACTGCTCTCGTTTTCCTGTGTTGCGGTTACATTTTTACCTTTAGGTACATTTTTGAAGCCATTTAATGGTTTTATGAAAACACGAAAAAACACGTGAGTAGGTACATATGTTAGGTACATATGTGTGTTTTTTCGCCTATATTAAAATACTGCCACGTCTTTAGTTAAAATATTCAGTCTGGTTGATCTAGTGAACTGCTGAGTGTGTGGTTCTGGGTTCGATTCCCAGGTCGGGCAATTATTAGGTTTCAGAAGTTTCTCAGTCACCTCTCTGGAGTGTGAGTTTGTTGTTGGTTGACGCCATTAGGCTCGATGGTCGATTAGGCTCTCCGCCTTTTTATAACTTGCGAAATGTGGTTTACTAATAAAAGGTTAATGTTACACCTCTACCAAACCCTTCGCTCACAACAGGCGTGACGTTATGGTGCGTTCCACGATAAAAATAGTGTAACAACAACATACATAGTTCAAAACATAGCAAAACTTATTATTATTTCATATTCACGATGGAAACTCAATAATTTCTAAAAAAATTGCATTCAAAAAGTTAACTTGCCTTGCCTTGACTTTTGCATCAATTTGTTGTAACAAAGACTAGGACAATCATTGCATCCCTTAAACGATACTTTTTGGTAGATAGGTATTTATAATAGGTATTCCTATTATATATTTTTATAAAGAAGAGAGAATTTAGTAAAAAGAAAGGCTAGTTTATTTACAAACCATTTTTATTAATAACTTACTTCGCTTTATTTATATTGATGTTTTCCAATCCCCAAAAATAGAATAAACTTTTCAAATTTAAATTCATTTATTGCAAATATGGATAGTTATACAGGTGGGTTTTGAAGAACAGGAAAGTAATTAGTGTCACCATATTCTGCACTAGGCATGCAACATTTAGTTCGGAACGTGGTTAGTCCCTAAATTAAAAATTTAAATACATTAAAGTTCAAAATTACATCATCATTCATTCATTCGTTCAGTTTTTTTTATTCTTCATTATCATCATCATCCACAGCCCGACGTCACCCACTGCTATCTAGCAGTGGGTGACGTCGGCCTCTCTTTGTTTGTGCCAATGTCCACGCTCCTGTGCCTACATCGTCCAGTTTGTTCCTGCAATGGCAACAATGCTGTTCCCGTCTGCCAACTTACGTACACCAAAATCGATACCTACACAGCTTTTTATCAATATTGCCAATCCTAAAGACATAACAAGTCATCATCATCATCTGCCTAGACTTTTCCCAAATATGTTGGGGTCGGCTTCCAGTCTTACCGGATTCAGCTGAATACCAGTAGCGGAGCGAGTGCCTAATCTGACCACCACAACCCACTTTGTACTGGTTGATCCGAAACCCCTTCTACAAGGTGCAAACGGACCCTTCACGAAGCATACATCAAACCTACTCTACGCAAAAAATATTATTGTTGGGAAATGACTTTTTTTTTGGTGTGTAAAATTACGTTTTACGGTAGGACTCAATGTAGCGCACTCATAACATTTTGCTGGTGGATGTACTGAGTAGTACAGGGGTCATGGAGGTGTTCAAAGTAAAGTTATATCTAACATTAAAAAACTTGTATTTTTTTTAAAGTTGTGAGAAAGTTAAAACTTTGAGCTCCCATATCTCCGTAGTTCTAAAAGGTATGGTCCAGAATAAAAAATGATCACATTGATGGGGAAAACAAATGCCCTTCGGCTTCGTTAAGGGTATTTTAGACCCATTATTATTGCTGATATCAATATCTTCCAGACAACCACTCATAAGTATGTATACTTACCTACATGCTGTACTGTAGGAACATACCTCCGGTCCCGTCCTCGTCCTCATTGCACCCATTTTTTCCAAGATCTTCTGGTGACTTTAATAATTAGGTGCATGTTTTATTAGCATGAGTCTGATGTGTCCCACTGCAGAGCAAAGACCTCCCTTCCCTCTTTCCATTTATCTCTGTTTTTGGCTATTTTGGCCCAATCGTTTTAAAAAGACAAAAAAAGCTCGTCACGCCATCTCCTTCTGGGCCTACCGCGTCGCCGGGTTCTGTTGTTTGGAAACCACTTTGGCCCAATTTTGATGCAACATGCGGCAGATGTAACCTGCCCAGTTCCATTTTAATTTGGCGGCTGTGTTGCAAACGTCTGCGATTTGGGTCTTGGATCGAAGTGGAAGTATACTGTTCCGTATACGTTCAGAAATTTTGACTCCTCTCCTCTTCAGACACCGAGTGCGGACTTCTGACGCTTCGTTAATGACCACGTTTGCGCTCCATAGGTGAGGGTGGGAAGGATAAAAGTGTCCATGAGTTTCCTTATGTGATTTCATCGACCAATGAATGTACCATTTTAATTTTGGTTTCTATGATATTTAACCACCCGCACTAACCTGTGCTAGAAGGTGTGGCGGATTACAGCCTCCCTTTCTTGTATACGGTACAGGCTCAATGTGAGACCTAAGTGTAGGGTGCAGTGCATAAGTGTAGGGTTCCCAAATCCATGAATAAGTTTTCTGGATAGAATTTCAGACTTTTCTTTTCTTTGACTTGTTCTGTATAATTTATCAACCATTTTTTTACAACGATATTTTCATAGTTGAAAGTTTGTTGCGGAACATTGCTGGATTATAATATACTTCATAAACGCTACATACATTATATATACCTATGCCATTGACACTGTTGATTCCTATGTCGAATTCATCAAAAAGTTCAGACTGCTTTCCGGACACTGAGATAAAATTCCAGACTTAAAATCCGGACGTATAAGAAGATATTCCCCTACTATTTAAACGCTGAAATTAAGAATGTTCCTGTCTGATCTTTATTACATCCTCTCATTATTCAGTAACAGCTCCGTATGTAGAGTCCTTGCAATTCTATAACTCGTATTGTTCAACATCAAAAGATCTGTTAGGATTTTTTCTTATTGGAATTTATCGAATTTTGAAATCTACTTAATAATTTCTACTAGATAATTATATCAATTTTAAGTGTCCTGTGTCTGTCAAAGTCCGATGTCCGCAGTCCGGCCCAGTCTCCAGTCCGCTCGGTTTGACGTTGTTCTAGTAAAACGAGTCCATATTTTCACTTAGCAATTCGCTACAAATCATATTTGATTCAAAGCGTCACCGAGACCTAGGATAAATTGATTTTAATGACATTACTTCTGCTAGCCTCTCTATCGTATCCTATTATCTTATAGTCTTTGGTACATTTGGTACCTACTCCCGTTACCAATCCATGTTCCAAGTTGATCATAGCAACTTTTATTGTGAATGAAATCAACATGCAACTTGCAATGTGTTTTAATTTGATTTCTTCTGTTTTTATGCAAGTTGTACCCATCTTCATCATCTGCCCAGCTTGTTCCCACCTTCGTTGTAACCGGATGCAGCTGAATACTAGCATACCCCTTGGTAAGACTGGTTGTCAGACTTTCAGACCACTGACTGCCCGTAACGACTGGCAAAGATCTACAAATGACAGCCGGGACCAACGGCTTAACGTGATTTCCGAGGCACGGAGGCAACTCGGTATGTAATGGGTGGTCACCCATCCACGGACCAACCTAGGAGAGCGCGGCTTTACACAAAGATCGATCTAAGCGGCTGTTATTTTTTAGCCACGAGCTCCTCCTTCATCATCAGCCGATATATAGAAATCTACTCATCAATCGCACCCAATTTACTCAGAACTTTACTTACGTTTAATTGCATCGCTCTTAAAACACGAAAAACGAACAATAACATTTCATAGAAGAAATGTTCTCGTTAAATCCAATGAAATATGGTCGTGCTCTTTCCAGCAAACTATTATAGTGTAAAGTTCACATGTCCCTGGAAGCTATCGGAGTACAACAATGACTTATAGGGTTAAACAACAATAATTATTGTCTCTGTTATCATAAAAGCTATTTTTGTTCGCTTTTTATGGCGTTTAAAACAACCATAGACAACGGTTTATTTTTGATTTACACCTCCATATTATATCCATACATTAGCTTTACTTGAGGTGACTCCTACAAAGTAGCCCGCAGATATTTTTTTTTGCGTTCTTGCAAACAGCGGTGTTTTATGTTGTACTTTAAATGATGATAAAAAAAAAATGAAAGTTATTTAAACTAAATGGAATTAAAATATAGATATAAACTGGACACCGAAGAAAAAAAAATCACTAACCAATGACCTGAGAACTAAGTAATTAAAATGAAATATTTAAACACATATACACAGTATTGGGCAGTTTTTCTTTAAAACCGTCTTATGTTAGTGTTGAAATAAAAGGAGTTTAACTTCCCAAGTAAGTACCTACTATCTACCATCTTTTAGGTTTCATTCGTTAGCCACACATCAAGAAGAATAAATTACGTAATGAGGTAAAGTGACACCATGAGATTTTAAATCTCATGGCTTTTTAATTTCTAGAGATATTTTATTGACTTTTACATATTTTTGTTTCTTTTTACTTAAAACTTTTTCTAAAAACATTGGAAACTTCTCCATCGTAGATAGGTAATGCTAAAATAGAATTATACATGTTCTCACCTTTATTCAGAAACCGCATTTACAACGAATCCACCGTTTTGGGAAATAAGTTAGCGATATACAAAACGGTTATAGCGCCGGTGAAGCAAAACCAACATGTTCTAGAAGCAGGAGGCAGGCAGGAATGGGAACCTTATAGCAAATGCCGCATGCATGTAGGTACTGTTCATGAATCCAATGTAACCTTCCGTTATTGAAGGGTTTTTTTAATCAGTTGGTTGGAATATGTAACACATTCCATTTCGACTGTACATGAATAAGGGTTTCCGTCAGATAATCAAAATTAAATTCTGTGACTTCTGATTCTTCGGAGATATTTTTATATTTTGGGATTATATTTATTTATTTATTTATTTATTTATTTGGATCTCCAACAAAGAATACACACAGACAATATAGGACACAGTATTACAAATGTTCTTTTAGGTGTGTTCCTTCAATTATAGGAGAACACAGCATGCCCATAAAACTAGGTTTTAACACATAAAATCATAACAAGTAGAGTAGCAGAGTAGTGCAGTAGTAGTATCGTATCCATCATAGTAGTTACCTTTTTATTATTACTGATGATAGGCTCGCGTTATAATAAAGTAAAGTAAGTAAGAACTACATATTTAAAGTACATAGATTTCTGTTTCGATCTAAAAAATGTATTTTTCTTTTCTTTTTCAAATGCTACACAAACAACCTCCTTATAGTTTTTTTTAATGGGACAAGCCCGCCGCATTATTCATAAACTACTGCAACTCCCGAAAGCCAGAATCAACAGTGGCGACCACCAGAAAAGCGCCGAGACAATGAAGCTCGACGAAGTCCCAGAGAAACAATAACTGTCTTGGATCCCGCAACGAAATTAATCAGAAAAGAATAACGGAGTGGAGGAGGACTGAGGACCCATTAATGAAAATATTTATCCGTGGTGCTACTGGGCTGATCCCAGTTGTAAACGTCCCTTTGTGGCTATTGGCCTTGCTTTGTTCTATCTCCTGCTGATATGGAGGGAAATGAAATTTTTGTTTATCCTAATAATATAGATTACTTAACATTCGGCCAAAAGGCCTAAACTAAGTGTAATTGATAATTCAGTTAACAGTCTTGTTATCACAATTCTTAAAAATTAAACCAAATATAAATGTTGTATTTAAAAAAAAAACTGTTTATTTATCAGAGGGCAAAGGTTTTCAAGCCCTTTACTCTTTGCGATAGCGCGTTACACTTATTGTGTCGCTCTAATTCTTGAAGACACCACCGAAACTGGCTCGCCGTAAGCAGAAGACGCGCATCTGTGGAAAAATCTTTAGAAAAATACCTACGCCTAACTAAACAAAGACGCATCTGCCATCTTACTCCTTCCATCAGATGCCAGTTGTGACTGGTCATCTCTTGGTTGCCACGGCTAATTTGAATTAATTATTTTATTCTTGAATTATTTTTACTATGGACACTTTTAACGTACACATCTTGCTACATCGTTCTCACATAATGTACCATCTCAACATAAATGATGTAACCAAGTTATTGTAAAAGTATTCTGATTTAATAGAGTGTCCTTGGAGTTTCTTGCCCGTTCTTCTCCATAGAGATCTACTTTAGGGAATGGGCAACTACAGTACTTTCACAGTTTTTATGCCTTGGGACTGTAGCTACTTTTCATTGTTGTCTTTGTTTCGACAGTTCAAAAGTGCCTGTAACTGGCCTATTTGAAATAAATGCTTTGATTTGATTTGATTTGCACCCTTTCTCTTACGACGGCAGTATACTGCTTCATTGTCAACTTCTTCACACAAAATAACTAATAGTTGTAAATATTGACTTGTTTTTTCCACATTTTTCTTGAAGAAAACCTATGCAAACACAGAACTTAACATTACCTTTTTGTTCCCCGAAGTGATAGACTGAAGTTTACTCAGTACTGTGTAGTCTAACCAGCGCACCAGCACTCGGATTTCTGTCGTGTTTAAGTTTCATGTAAAGTAATAAGGCTACGCTAATACTACCAAATGGATATAAATCCAGACTCCGAGTTGAAACAGAGAAAATTCTAATAACTACTTCCCAAGCTAGCTTTAGGAGCAGAAGCATCGGGATCCCAGTAGACTTCATATTTTTTATTTTTTTATAGTTGCCCCAATCTAGTATTTAAAGTAGTTTAAAGGTTTGTTAACACTCTTACGAAACAGGGGTGTTTCGAGGGAGTGTTAACAAACCTTTAAACTCACAACACAAACAGCCGGACCCGGAACTACTACCTTTAGGACATACAAATCTTTGGTCCGTGCGGGCGTCCGGCGAACCTGCGATACGCAGCGCAGCAACCAATTGCTCAGCACTGCGCCAACCGTGCCGTCTATATATCGATTATCTATTTAGGATATGGAACAGTCAATAACTGGCCCAACCTCATCATAATCGGCCTCCAGTGCTGAATTAGAGCTCTCTAATCGCAATGCATTCGTCACGATTCTTTGTAACTCTCTCGTCCATTTGATACTAGCCAAACCCTAGGAACATTGTTGCTCCACCTAGCGTGGAAGTCTCTTACATTTCTTTTGCCAAGTCAGCAAACATAACCTAACATTTTTCATTCAAGGTACTCGCAGTAATATTTGTTTGATATAGAAAAATCTGAAAAGAATAGCGTTACAAAGTTTTCATAATCATTTTAATCGAACATGAACATACATAATTTTAACCTATTTTAAAAATAACAACAACCATGTAACTCTTACACAACTAACAAATAGTTTACTCTTAGATAACAACACGGAAACTAATATGTTATTTCCACATTTCTAGACGAAATAACGAATACGCTAATATAAATGTTAATGCTTATTTCGTGCAATTCGTGCATGCTCAGTGCAACTCGTAAAGAGCACTAATGGCCGAAGGAAAAAACGGCTGCAATTACTGTTAGGTCACAGTAGACCGACTCAGGCGCAGCCAGCGATTATAAACACAATTAAAACTACACACACGAATACAATATCTTTAACAATACGTATAGTTGTATCATCTACATGAAGGAGAGGTGACTCAGTATTCTTCTTTGGTAACATGAAACAGGGGAGAGAAGCCAATACGGACTTCACACACACTACAAATTCATCAGATGAAAAACTTCAAAAAATTTTAGAATTTCAGACAGACGGAATAAAAAAGTTACTAGGAAAAGTGATGAATCCCTCGTCCGTTATTATAATTAAGTCAAGGTATATTGGATTTCATTCTAAATCCAATATGCCCAAAATCGATACGCATATATTGGGGTCGGGTGCATAAAAAATAACTAGTCCGTCATCTTTGAGAGTTGGCCATATTGGATTTAGAATGACGTCACTTAGCTAACCATGCATTGTCGTCCAAAAAAACGTGTATGCAAAATTGCAGCTCAATCGGTTGGGGATACCTGTTTTAAAATTCAATTGAAGATTTGACCTAAACAAACATATAAACATTGCTAGTTAAATAAAAGCTTGTTTATAAGATCCTACTGTTATCAATTTAAATATATATATTTATTAAATATATAAATATTTTTTGTTTTTTTTTTTTTTTTTTAATTTAAGTGTTGTAAAAGACAACGTTATGCACTTATTAATCTTTGGAAGCAACAGTGATGACGTGATGAGTCTAGTACATTTTGCATTCTGTTAACGCGATTCGTGTTAATTGTTTTTCTAATTATGTTTTTGTTACGTCTAAATAGGTTAACATTTATAGCACGAAACTTAGATCCCTTCGCGTGCTGAAACACAAGAAACTTTAAAATTATCATACAAATGTGCTATTCAACACATCGAAACCTAGATATTTACGTTAATGGCTACTAGATCATCCACATCGCCTGAGGAAAGTATCTATATAACTTGTTTTATCACATAGCTTATGTCGATGAAAATTTATAACACAAGTGCCACAGCTAGCTGTTAATGAAGCAATCGATAATATTCCATGACGCTTCCATTACAACAATAGTTGGGTCAAGAGAACCATTACATGAGTTAAATGGAGTAAAAAAACGACTTCCAGCGAATTCCATCTGTATACTGCATTTAGAATTTTCATTTCACGCTCGCGTGGACGTTTAATCGCATGTAAGGCTATTTAATAGTACAAATGCTCTTAAGCGTTTATTGAAAGTAACACCGATGTGTGCTTGCACTCACACAGACGGCGTTTACGTGAATAAGTCGGGTATGCGGTACATAGATAATTATGCAGGCGATGAAAATGAGTCTTAAACTTGAAAATACTTTCAAGTTTTAGGTCATTGTGTTATACAAAATGTTTTAAATACGGTCAAACGTGTTAAAAATTACCCTTCTTCTTTATCGTGTGTTATTGCCTAACTTGCTCCCTTAGCATGACCACCGTAGACAAGGATTTCTTTGACAGAAGAATCGACAAAATGACAGATTGTGTAGACACAATGGCAGATTTCTTTGCACTATCTGTCATTTTGTCGATTCTTCCGTCAAAGAAATCCTTGTCTACGGTGGTCATGCTAAGGGGGCTGGTGTCAGAGTTCTCATGCCACCCATGGGCTTGACTTTTCATGCCGTCGAGCAATATCTCTCAGGCATGCTGGTTTCCTCACGAATGAGAGAGAGAGGAAAATGCAAAGCAAAATATTAAAACTTACGAATCTAACTGCCACGGTGGCATTTTTTCACTAGAAATTCCCATTAGTAGCACGGATTCTGAATTGATGGCAATATATAGGCTGACGAAATGTACTATGGTACATCTCTGCCTAAGTCTTTTGGGGAAAAAAGTCGTTTTATTATGATGTTGGACTGTTTTACATGTCTCAATCGTCATCACCATGTCAGCATCGACACATCTTCTCTCGCGCCGCATAGCCTCGCTCCGCTCGCACCCACACCAGCAGTGAGCGCTGCTGCGAGTGTGCGTTCGCAGTAATTTCACGCTTCCCGCCGCCAGCCAGCACCTGAAAAACTCTAATCACACCACTTTTATGGCTCCTACTCGCAATTTATATTACAAATATGATAATTTTAAATGATAATAAATTTATTAGCCGTTCATACTCGGCAAACTAGAGCGTTTATCGAGCGTTTCCGTTCTCGGTATCGAGTCGCGCTCAGTTGTTTTTTTTTTGCTATCGATTTCCAAGGAATCGTTGCTTTTAATTACAATTGTAACGCGCGTGTTGTGTTTCTGCACTTATCCGGTGCGGCTAGTCTTTCATGTGCCCTTTGTTAATGAAGTCTTCCAAAAATACAGCAAGGTTAGGTACGTCATCGGATGTGGCTCCGGAAGTGTTATCAAACGTTGTAGCCAATCAGTCACGGTTTCTTGATATCATGAAAATTTCTACTTCATTCATAAGTTGTTGAATTATTATTTTAGTTGTTAATGAATGTTTTATGTGTAGACCGTGTGGCGACTGTTCTTGTTGAACTGACGCAACTTTTAATGTCGCTTTGTATGATAATGTTATAGAATACAAAATCGTTTACGTATAAAAATGATAGGTCATACTGCAGGTGAAGATCACCTTAGAACCTTATCAATAACATACCAATGACCAAACACCTAATCTTAGCTAAAATAAATACTAAACTTAGAATTGTTGAATTTCAGACGATATCTGCCTTAGTTTATAAAAGTATATCAATTTTGACGTAAGCAAAACAGACGCCATGAAATAATTAACTTAGAACATTATCAACATATACATGGCATACAGCCAGGAACGACCTAGACCAAAAATCACTCAAGCGCCGAGGCTTGAGCGCTTTTATATGATGAACAGGTTTTAAGTTACTCTTCCTACGCCCCTGCGATGTTCCTCTTTCGACACCTACCTATTCTTCTTATGTTTTCCTTTCACCCAGATCAGCGTGTAAGAAAACCACAATTGATCGGATAATCTTTTTCATTATTATCATTTCACATGCCATTTATAATCATCGTGGGCGCAGCTAACAAAATCAATAATTGTACAGAGATCTAATGTATTCCCACGTAATTGTTGTGATCGAATGACATAATTGTGTCGCGAGTTGCGCCGGCGCCGCGCACCCCGCTCTCTCCCCTCGCTGTAACGTCAGCATGTGCATCAGCATACGTGCGTTGTTTTATTTTTTAATGTGCAGAACATTAATTCACTAAATTGAAGTCTAAAATTCCATTTCCAAAGCCAAGGAAAACTGCAAAAATCCTTAACAAGTTGGTAATTTTTTCCAAAAGTCGGAATGGGTTACTGCTTTTCTACAATCTAGTTATTAGATATAAAGTGTTAGCACAAAGTGTAGTCTCCATAAATGATTGTCTCATTGGATTCGATGAAAAAAAAAACTTCAAAATTTCACTAGGTTAACTCACACAGAGCGTTACTACGTTCTCAATCTCTTTACGGTATAAAAAATATACCAAATTAGTATAAAACTAATTTGTCCATTTAAAAAGAACCCTACCTAAAGATCAGCAGCATGACATGCGTTAATTAAATATTATAATTAATTAAACAAGGCGAGCACAAATAAAATACCTGACAGCTAACTCGCTGACCGTACTCTAATTGCAATAATTACTCATTATCAGGAAGCTTGGCACATTAATTTAGAGTTTTTACTTCAGCAAGCTTAACAAATACTTATTTAATTGCTCGTCTTTGTTCCACCAACATTATTAGGTTGGTGACGCAACACTGTTATACAGTATACTAACATCACACAATTTTGATCGTTGTGCAAGCAATCTTGGGACGAGTAAAAAGTTGACGCTACATTGCGCATGCGAGATAGTTCGCGTGCTCGCGTTCCCTTAATCAGATATTCTTTGTTGTGTCTAGAAGTGATTCGCTGACAATATCTTCGCTCTAAATGCACTAACTTAGTTATAAAGTCACTGTTACGTAACCACAGCACTAATTTCTTTTTACGCGCCTATTGACTATTTCCCTGACAGTTTAATAGGCTGTGTGCAACCCACATTAATGATTACTGTTCAGTGTTGACTTGCAAATGTAAAACTGTTTGATACTTGCTCATATAATTTTTTGTTGTACGTTCAAGAATTTATGTCGACTGCGTTTTTTGATCTTTCCTATTACTGTTGCGGTTGGCTAAGTTGAATTGGTAATAAAATTATATATTACAAAAGGACGTGTGGTGCAACTGCCCGTTTACTTGGCAACGAGACAATCGTAATTCGAAATAAATTAAATTTTAAAAGACATGCAGATGCAGGTTATTGTTACCTGGTCTATTTATATTTTTAATTGCGGTGACGGTATTTCCATTATAATATCTTCTTCATCGTGTTACTGTTGGCACTAATTTATGGATTTTCATAGAAAGGCTTATCTGGAAAGTAGCTATTCCATAAATTCATTAATTTTGTTTTCTTTTATTTGACTCTGCAACCTTTAGCTTAGTCATATAATCTATTAACAGAGTCACAGTATTATAGTGATAATAAATTCATAGAACAGAATATATCAAATATTTATTTATTATATCGTTTAAATTATATTTTCCAACGAAGTTTAGATATCAGGAAACCCAGAAACCGGCAAAGATGTCGGTTAAACATAAACCCTTTTCTTCAAATAGTTATAACATGATTGGGAAAATACAATCCATGCTCAGATATAGGCAATAAGTAAAATAAACACGTGTTAAACACAACGTGTACTAAATAATTGGTTAAAATTAAACTAATTAACCACATCTTTATATACGTGTTCAATGTTGTCGTTTTGTAAACTGATTGTCAACTTGCAGCTATGTTGACATGGTATATACCTACACGAGACAGGCTTTTAGGTACTTACTCAATTTTACAAAAGGATTCCCAAGTAGGTACTTCGAAGAAGAACATCACCAATAAATTACTGTCTATAATTTGAATCTTGTAAAAAAATACATAAATATAAATATAATAGATTATGCTTTATCGTACCTAATTACGTCTCTCAAAATAAGTCCTAAAACCGAGTTTTGAGTCAGGTCATTAATTGCATGTCTTTTAATTGCCTGCAACTATGCTGCAACTGTACTTGTATGGAACTGAAAGCCAGGTAATTTCGGGTTCTCAGTCGCTGTATCTTCAGACACAATATTGTTACGTCGCAATAGATAGATAGAGATACTACAAGAGCCGTAACACACAAACATAAAACCTAAATATAGTCATTAAAAACAATTCACTGCATGATAAAACGAGTAGCGGTAAAATTATGTACAATGTACAATCGGGCACATAATGTGTACCTAGTTATGTAAGAATCACCATGAACGTTAGTTCCGAAACTTGTGTTGAGCAATGTACGCTTCGGAGCGTGAAAATGTAATGGCATGTGTGCATGACTATTAATTTTGTGCCTACTTTTGTGTACATAGATGGCGAAGAAACCTAAGTTAGTTTATTTCAGATTTGCTTTCTTTCCGTATTTTTATGATGGCTGACTGTTTTTTTTGTATTTTATTACATTTAATTTAGGTTATGTATTCCTAGGCTATTAGGTATAGCTAAATGATTTACCTAATTCACAAAAAGTCACCATATTTCAGTTAAAAAAAAATACACGATGTTTACTTTGTAAAAACACAAAATTCTAAATTCTAAATTAATGTAGATCATGAAATGGCAGTGTTAAAACCGTTTCTGTTCGGTAAAAACATCAACATTTCCTTAAACGAATAGGAAATCAGCTCAAAGAGGTAAAACATCGAAATAGTATTTCCCATTGCTGAATGTGGATTGAGAACCACACTTTTTCTTAAAAAAATACAAATAAATAAACAAAACTCAATATTATTTTATGTAGAACTTATCTAATTTCTTAACAAAGCCGAGATCGCAGCGCTATACTTACGAAGAACAGTTAGCAATTACGCTAATTATACCTACGAGTGCCTAAATCCTACTTTCCACAGCGATGTTATCTAACAGACTATGTTTTATGGCTGAAAATTAATTAAACAGATTCCCAAATTGAAACTAAAATGAGCGCACATATGAAATCAAACAGTCACATAAGCATAAAATTGGTGTTTAGATGCCCAGCGCGACCGGAAACGGCTCAGACACGTACAGCGAGCAACAAAATAATGAACAAAAGTCATTATAAGTGGCGAGATGCTCGCGATAACGCGGCGGTTAGAGTAAACGCGCTTTTTTACGTTAATTAAACTTACTTCTGTAAACGATGATGGTCTCATTATCTGCATTAAGCACCGCTCGCCGTTCGCAGTGCTTTTTACGCAACGCTGCGCGTGCGCCGGGCGCCCGAGCTCGTCGCCGCCGCGGGTTGCCATGTTCTAAAGTCATTTGGACTATTACAGTTTGTCGTACAATTTACAAACAGAATTCCCATTACAAGACACAGAACGGAAAAATGTGACCGTTTTATAAAAAACTTTTTAAACATATCTAAGTATTGTTGAGGCAAAAAGTTTCGTCTACATGCGACTGTTTTCGAAAATTATCCCCCAAATAACGTCTCGTAAGTGATACGTGCTGGGAGCGGCGCGGGCGGCGGCGCGGGCGCAGGCCGCAGGGTCGCACTTAATAGCCGGTGACGGCAAAGGACACATGACAAAAACTCTCCTCATTATCCGCTCTATGACAATTCGCCTCCATTTATAATGCTATTAATAAAATAATGGCCGGCAACCACAATAAGAATTTAATTCAGCATCAAACAGACATTAAATGTCATTTTATCGGTAAAAACCACGTTTGTAAAAACCGTTTTGTTATGTTTTTTAATGACAATATTTATTTCTGCATTAGAGTGTCATGTCGTACATCCGCATCGCGTTCCTAACGTCGATTTATGTTCTATTGTTAAAAAGTGTTCATTGCATAATTGTATTTATTGTGATTACCGTCAGGTAGTTACTTCCCCTCTTAAATAACCGCTTGTTGGTAACCAGGTTTAGCCGCAGAACTGCTCAGGTGTCCAGGCAGACATACCGTGATTGATTTATTTGGGTACTTTATGTGTTAGTATTGCGAGACTCGTAGTGCGTAATGGGTTTCAGAAAAAAAAAAGAAACGTTTTTCGTCCATTATTAATGTTTTATTACCCTTCAGAATAGGTCTTCATAAAACAGCTGCAGCTATCACTAAATAAGTTCATAGTTATAGCCTGAAATCGTTGGACTGAAACTTTTTGGCTTGGCTACCATCATACTAAGTTTTGTGTAACTAAGCAACTATTTTAATAGTTATTATATTGTATAATAATACTAACTCACACAGGTATTATTGCATTTAGGTCCGTAATAAACCATGACTGCCCATGGCCTAGCTGTGAAGTAACACTTTTTGCTTTAATGACTCTGTCCGCATCACATACAATCGAAGGCTGCTCGTTATAAGCATGTTACTTATTCATAATAAAAACCAGTTTATGCGCGCGGTTTCGCCCGCGTGGACATCAGAAATTGTCCCATGAGATCGTATCTTGGATGAAAAGTATCCTATGTTAATTAAGGTTATAAACGATCTGTGTGCGAAATTTCATGAAAAATGCAGTTCAGGAATTTATAACAACATCCTTTTAACATCCATCCATTATGGTAAGATAAGAATTGAAATTTAAAAAAATTCAACTCTCCATACAAAACTCAATCAGCTGTTCGGATATATGTATGGAGAGTTGATTTTTTTTTGTCTGTTTTCGGAAAAGTCGTAGAACAAATGTTGTTGTTTATGATGTTAGTAATCTACTCCTGCGAGGTTGTTGGTGTTTTACAAATAACCCTGTATACTGCATATCCTAACTACTAACAACCAATAATAATATAATCTTTAAGTCAAGTAACTCCAGCTCAGTTTTGACGTTGTGTTGACATATTTTTAATAAAAAAAAATTATACAAGGTGTAAACGGACCCTTCACGAAGCCGTCAACCAAGCATTCTGTACATCAAACTAAATAACTTTACGCAAAAATTATTGCTTGGAAACGACTTTTTTTTTTGGGGTGATAAATCTCATTTTACGGTAAAACTCAATGTAACGCACTCAAAACAGTGTGCTGATGGATGCATTGTAAAAGTACAAGAGTTCTGGAGATATTTTAAGTTAAGTTATAACATTTAAAACATGTATTTAAAAAAAAACTTTTGAAAATGTTGGAACTTTGACCCCTAAATATCCCAGGTTCGTTAAGGGTCTTGTTACACCCATTATTAATTTTTTTTTTTTCGTTTGCCATCTAATACCAAGTTTTCTTTTCAGAATTTTCCTCTTCCTTACTACCTATTTCAAACCGCAATAAAGTTTCCACAAAATCAAATCCGACAAATGCACTCAAAAACAATTCGAGTCACACACGACACAATCAAACCCAGTCACAAGCGAAATTTTCCGTTTACATTCAAATTCACAGTATATTGAGCGGTTGACGTCGGGCGAAGGCCAGAGATAGAGATGAGGGTAAACATGAAATCAGGCTACTTATTACCCAGCGCGTTAGTATGCATGGCTTGGGAGCCGCCCAGCGCCCTACTGCATTACGTTGCTCCGTACATAAACGATGCCTCCATTTACACCTAACTAGATTCAGCCAACCACCCCTGAATGCAGACCGACTCAATTTAGATTTTATTACGTGATGTCATGATTCTGTTTTGCTTTTGTTTAGTTTTGTTGGTTGTGGATTGATCTAGGGAGTGCATTTCATTGTCAAGTTATGGATTTTGTTATTTAAAGAAACTAATCCTACTAACATTTGTTCAGAGAGTTTTTCCTCAACTTAAGCATAACGCATTTTCTTTCAAGTACTCAGGTAATAGATGAAAGAAATAATAAACTAGTTAAAAAAATATACCATTAATTTGCCTTTAAATACAGTACCTATGCACGGCCCTGAGGACAGACCCCACACGATATGTAGAAAAGCAATGAAAATAATTAAATGTTTGGCTGAGAGGTCTGAAAGCTCGTTTTTCGATGTTTTCCTAAAAAAAGCAACCATTACATATGTTCGAAACACATTAATGATCTAATGATACATCATAACAGACAGTAATATCCAATTTAACTGCAATAGAACTGACGTTATTACTAAAAATCGTGTCTGTAAACACTGTAATTCCGATCAAAAAATTTCGAAACGAGCCATTTCATTTTGACGTTCAAAAAAACATTAGAAAAAGGTTGACATTCCGTCATTTTCTCAGGGACATTTCTTCAAATTAAACTATTATTAGTTGGCGATCACGTCGTAGGATGCTTTTAATATTGAATTAGGGGAACCTGTGGTTACAGCGCCCTTAATCGGGCCTTCGGACGGCGCTGTTCGTGTATTAACGTTATATCCACAGTCGTGTAATGGCGTAAGTAATAATAAAGCCCAAATGACACAAAATATTGTCAAATTATAGGCTCTGAAAGCATGGGTAACCACTTACAATGTCTGCCGTTGATCCCTGGCCTGGGTAGCGTCAACATATTACAACACGACCTTGTTTGTAATTACCAAGTTTATACTTGAATATTCAAAGCAATATTTTAGTTTCAATAAGCTTATGTTTTTAACCAATGTTTTGGATATGTAAATAAAAATAGTAATTGTTCTGTATGGTGTCCGGACGTAAAGAATAGCACCATCCCATATCTTCCCGTGGGTGTCGTAAGAGGCGACTAAGGGACTTACCAGAGAATGGGCAGCAGCGTTCTCTGTGATTTTTTTTTTTTTTTTTTTTATAACAAACATACTGCGATCGCCAACCCGCCTGCCAAGCGTGGCGATTATGGCAAAACCCCCCTTGGGGAGGCCTATGTCCAGCAGTGGACGTCTTTCGGCTGAAATGATGATGATGATGATGATGAATAAAAATATATAGTTATATGTTGGATTTTTATTTCTGATGATAAAAGTGACTACCATACTGCGGGCTTCGGGTTTTTTTTCATTTCAAAATAAGTGGTACTTCTATCATATTCAACATATTTACCGTTTATAAAGTAACCGCAACGTGCAAATTCATGTCCAAACATTATATTTAAGTGAGGATTAAGTAGTTTTGCTGCGATCGCTACACCACTACACTTAATTATGGCTATATCAATAGTTTTCCTTTTTGGGTGCACGAAGGAGATACAGAAATGGCTGTGTCATATTATTTTAGTGGATGACGCCGATCGCATAACTAACAGCTGCAACGAGTCGTCGCTGATTGTAGTGTTTAGTCTCGATACGAATCGATTTCATACGATTTGTATCGAATGATCCCATCGTAAGCTAATAGGAGCGATTCTGGTATATTTTTCGGCTCTCCGACCGATGATTTAGTTCGTACGTGATGTGCTTACACGGAAAATAAATCGTTTGAATCGCATTATATTCATTCGTATTATTAAATGTTCGTTTCTGTGAGAATTTTTGAGTTCGCCTACGCGTCGGAATGTACCGTGGATTAATAAAAAGTGAGTAGCGAAACCATTGAACGAATAAATTGCTTTTGATGCTCTGTTATGATGGATTTGACTATTAAAACTTTAATAACTAAAGGTTTATGATCGTATTCAACTATTATATACGATCCGTGGTTCGCTATTCTTTGGAAGCAGATTTAATATTTCGTTAACATATCATTAGACATTGTGAATATCATTCAAACTTTCGACTAATGTTTTATTGATATCGATTTTCAATGTCTTGAAAATAATGTTTAATGTTATTGGTGCCATAACATTGAAGTAGTACATTGATTAATAGATTGTCGAAGGATTGATTGAAGAATTAATGCTTTCACATAAATAAGGAAGCACCATTTACCAATTAAATAAACATAAAATAAAATTCTTAAACAAAATTAATCGTCACAGACTTATCTTTAGTGTGAATAAAAGTGGTATCGTAACCCGATGTAGGTATATCAACGTCTCTCGGGTCCAATTTTAATTCGATTTGTTTACTCATTCGATGTTACATCGAGAAGTATTATCGCACTCACACTTGAATCTAATGTTAATTGGTTAATTAGTCTGTTTATGAGTCTTAAAACAAATTAATTTGAAGCGAGCGCGGCCATCTAATCTGCTTGGCGCCTCTTACGCACATCCCTGTTCAAACTTGGCTACAGATTTTTAAATACGTTGGTATAAAAGTTGCCCTTTGTAGATGAATAGATTGAATATCTCAGTAGGTTAGCTTAATGTTTTCGATATAATTAGGTCTGTAAGATAACCTGAAAACTAAAATAATTTCGATTATCATGTTTGGGATATGATAATCGAAATTATCTGACTCTAATCTAATCCAACTCTAATCCTTCTTTAATTCAATTACGGAATTCTTTAACTGGTTTCAGGACAGCATTAGCAAGTCGGTAGCCACTTTCTTGGCCAAACAAGTTGCTAGTGGCAATTGTTTTTTGGCAAATCGTGTATCTGTCAGGCTTATTAGCATCTGTAGAAAAGCGACCCATAGGACATTATCTAAGTTCATGCGTAATGCATTTCTTACTATCTAGTTTGTCTTTGGTTTCCCTAACTTATTTGGGGGTTGTTTCTAATGAAACGGCCCTTATAGCATTGGAACTGCTCCTAAGGGTGCTATGAGTTGCTCAAATTATTGAAATGGAAAGTAAAATAAATAGACTAAAGACTAAAATAACTTTTCTGAATCTTTTCAATAATTATTACAATGCCTTTATAAAAAGTTATTGGAGTCTCCTAGTCGGACACTACTCCATCCGTCCGGTCTGACCGAGGTGTCACAAGCCGGGACACAGATAACAAATACAACCTTATTTAAGATAGCCGAACTCTTTCTTCTTCAATATTGAACTTTATCTTGTACACATAAGACTGGGAGGTTTGTTTCAATAAGTGTAAAAATAAGTTTGTCAAGTTAAAGGTACTTAATGATACCTGCTCGGACTCCGATGACATCACACGCAGTATTGTAAGTGGAGAGATAAGAATAATTCAATAGGTACCAAGGATTTCGATGACACAATGTTTGAGTGGTGGTTTTCATTGATTTAATCGATATGTACAACGTTTACGTGTCGTTTTAAAAGGTATTTCTCAACGTGCTTGTTGTGAATGGAAGAAAAAAGCTGTGTTTAAAAAAAAAAAAATTGGGAACTTATTGACATGGATGCATGTACTTTTATACCCTTGTAGGAAAGTAGGTACTGTATTGAATTGGTGAGGAGGTAAGTACGACCATCATTAATGACCTGCTGGTATGCAGACAGCACTACAAACAACAACAACATCCATTTATTTTCAAGCTACTTTGGCCCTTAGATACATATATGCCTTACAGACTAATATACATATGATAAAATACAAATTGTGTTAATAAATAGCACCTTAAGGTTCTATTTATTAACATGTTAACTATGTTAGTAACACTTCACTTGTGCACTATGCCACTGTGCGTCCATCACTTGCCCGTGGAAGCGCTGGAACACCACTCCCCGCGGCCAAAAGACCACAGTCACAGGCCAGCCTACGCAGCTACAGGTTACAGGTCCCTGAAAAAAAGTCTAGAATGTTTACAGTTCCTGAATACTCTAGGGAGGGTACGATAATTCAATTCAGAAACAAACCCCATAACACAACAGCAATCTAACCTTTCACTATCTCCAAAATATTTGTCATTCCATTTAAATCTATAAAAACTTCGAGTTTACCTCTAAATACTGCGGCTATGTGTCAAAAATTCTCGTATTTCGTAAAGCGAAGCGATCCCGTGCAAATAACACGACCCCTACCGATTGATCGTCAGCAAAACAAAGCTAATGTCGTGTTTGTTCGGCAGGGCTAATCAAACAGGCACATTGTCCTATGTCAATAGCTAACGTCAATATAATCGATATACGCGCCCTCAGGGATGTGCTGGTATTCGCACCGCAGTAGAGCAATCGAGAATCGAATTTAGATTAAAATTTGCTGGCATTTGTGTGTAGGGACTGCATCTGCAGAATAATCTGGCATTGATCAGTCAGTCTAATAGTCATGAGGCAGATTGTTAGTATACCGATTTGGTGGAGGCTGTTTTGATCAAGCCACAGCATTTTTCACGTTGATTTTAAGGTGTCAGAAGTAGCGTAAAGGTCGTATTAACATCTTAACGCGAAAATACAAATTGTAAACAACAAAAACATAAAAAAGATTTCATAAGTTCCAGTGTCGAACAGATTCAAATGTTTTACACGCCAATAGAAAAAAAAGCCCCATCTAATCCAGTCAGAATCATGACATAACACAAGATGATAGAAACTAGGCACATAACTAAAGGATGAATAAATAATAGGACAGATACTTACGTGCGCTCATGAGTAACAGCAATTAGTTCTGTTTTTAACCCAAGTTCCACAGAATTAAAGGAAAATCCCGCAGTACACATTCCAATCTTTAGATTAGATATAAATACGTATAATAACAACGTTAAGCAGAAGACAATAAGGACCTAACTAGGTGTATTACCTTACACATAATCACGAATCAAAAATGATTTCGATATGGAAAATTACTTCTTAGTTATTCCACTAGTTGTGGTTGACTTCGTTCCTAATAACAAATAATAGATTCTAAGGCCAATGCAATCATGAGAAATCATTACAAACAACATTAGATTGCTTGCAATTTATAAAATGTGGTTACAGAGGTAATTATCCATGTCAGAGTATCTATTTATCTATGTAAGTACATTGCAAATTACATATATGTTAGTAAATCATCTGAGTAGAGACCTATGCAAGGTCGCAGCATCAGTTCCCACAAAGTCCGTAATAATCTAAAAAACTGACACCGAATCAGGTTTGGAACAGAATTGACGTAGGTACCTGCCATTCACATAAAACTGGAAACGTAAACAAATTATCGAAAAGGCACAAAAAACCTAATTTAACTTCCCCACATTTTATTCCACAAATTAGTCGAAACATAAAAACCCATGAATGAAGTCTAAACAATCCGAAATGATCATTTAGTGCCGGAAATGACCCGTTTGGCAAATAAATCAAAATTGCACTAGGACCGTAAACGCAGCGATTAGGCGGCGCTTGCAAAGGACCCGGTGACGCTGCGCATGCGGCGCCCTATTTATTAATTTCTCGAGAACCCAGAGGCGGAACCCACCGCGCTCTAATTGTGCCTAATTTGAGACACCGCTCCAAATAGACAGGCTGTAGGCTGCCAAGGAGGCTCACGTCGCCTGAGGCAATCCTCATTGATATCTACAACTTAGTCAATTTAAATAAATACCTACCTACGTATTCATTTAAAGCCTTAGTGCTTTTCAAAGAACCTTATAATCGAGTACAAGAAATACACACTAAAATATAAAAACAGCAATCAAATCAATAAAAGAGATGGATATTTCTCACGGATCATTCACACTTCATAAATTAAATGAAAGCCTTTCAGTCACTACACAATAAGATGCCAGACAGAACGTAAAACCTATCGGTCAGGGAAACAAGAGACTTTACGATAGTATCCGGGATCGTAAAAGTTTATGTTTTAAATGTAAGTAATTTCCTAATTAATGATGGGCTAAGTCTATGGGTGTCAGTGAACCTAGCTGTCCGTCAGGTGGTCACTCCGGACACTCTGCCATGGACGTTAGCCGGCGACATCACAACTTTCAAATATTTGTCACACGCTACAAACCATTCATAAAATGCTAATGCGATTAGTTCCGCATTGTTTTTGCTAAATTTATTGCCCGGAGCGACAAACCCACCAACCCGTTCAGCTTGTGCCATTAATTCTATAATTAACACCTGGCAAAAACATTTAATATGAACACATTATGCTAATGAATATACATACGTCTTGAAACGCGACAACTAACAACATTACTTACCCTATAGTTTTTATGACATTCTCATACATTTATTACCTAACTACGTTCGCGGCGAGGTGTTAATGGATATCATTTGGCTCACACAAATAAATGACTACGAACGGACATCGGGACTCACAGTATCTCTAAGTGAAATGAAAACGGATATCCAAAATTGGTACAATAAAACGCTTAGGCCCAATAAGTTTATCGCGTCCACTTCCTACAGCCGCTCTAATAACCAAAACAAACAACAGCGACGAACACAAAGGGAGGCAAATAAGTCCAAAAAGTGCTAATATAAAAAAGTGTGCCCGTTTTTATAAGGCAACGAGTAAGTGTGAGGTCGGAGCGAGG
Source organism: Noctua fimbriata (assembly GCA_905163415.1). NCBI lineage: Eukaryota > Metazoa > Arthropoda > Insecta > Lepidoptera > Noctuidae > Noctua > Noctua fimbriata. The sequence goes on along the minus strand of LR990922.1, from coordinate 7,770,149 downwards.
AATGTTGGCGCCTGTCTGAGTACGTATACCTGTCCGTTTATCAATGGACCACGGACAATAAGGTGAAAAAAAATGTGAAAGAGTATCAAAAAAGCGCTTCATCAAACCGATGCGTCCGGCAAGGGTTGTCGCTGCGCTATCGCCGGTTATCCGTCCGTTACTGTCACTTTATAATGCGCCCACGATCATAAACGACATCTTTGTTTAAATTACGACGTATTGTTGTCATGTGTTGAATCATTAGTCAGAATGATGCCTTGGTGCCTTATCAAATAGTAAAGTTAGGTGCACGTATCAAAATCAGAGTAAGCTATAGGTAAATCTCCAGCCTACGCCATTCTCTTGTATATCAATACAATTTCTGTATGAAAACAGAATAGAATTCTACATTCCTTGCGCGACGTCAACAATAAGTTTTCGACATTGTCGCGTGTAGGCTCGCGCTCGCCAGAACTCGCCACGCCGACGTGGGGCGACATAAATATCCCGAGTAAAGCCTAACACAACTCAAGATGAACACGACAAAACTGATAAGGCCCCGCCACGCTCGTCGGAGACATCCCAATTTAGTGCCGGCCCTAAGATAACGCTATTATACAGCTTTTAACTATACGAACGATACGCTAAATGTGTTAAAATCAACTTATTGTGTGTGTTTTTATGGTAAAAGAATGTGTAAGTGGATTGGTCACCTGCGCGGATGTGCGTGGGCTCAATGAAACGGGGTACAAATAGATTCTTATTGATTCTTATTTGTGAATCTTTAAATGGCAATTTGAATGTTAAACGTTAAGGTCTATTTATATTCGCAATAACGATACGATGGGAATTAAAATATACACGCATTAGGCACCTAAAGACTTGAACTAAAATATCTGATTAAAATGAAACTTTCACATACAATCTGCTATGCCTATCTAAAAAACCTGGAACTATTTTAGGCACAATACATTTAGTTTTCTAATCAAACAAAACAGCAGACAATCATCGTGAAAAAGTGACAACCAAATATCGGTCCATCATTAAAATAAACAAAAATAGTTTTAGTGATTCAGGACTTAAAACACTAATAAAATCAGACCGAGAGAGAAAATCTATTCTTCTCAACCTTTTCACAGAGTAGCGAACACACTATGTGACGTTTTCATGTGAGTTTTTCTCAAATGCATATTTTTCTTTACCTATAACTTATATTCCCCAATGCCTGTGTCATCATTTAACCTTATTTCCCATCTAATGTTTTCCATGCATGATAAAAAACCCCGGAAATTGTAAAGCTTTTATCTCAAATGTGTTTTAGTTTTATGGGTCTTTTTATTCCTCCATTATGATATAACTTCATTATCTTACGAAAAACAAGATACTTTTAATATTACCTATCTATTTTACACACATACTTTCACAATTAGCGAAGGAAGTCAATTTGTCGCTTATAATATTGTGGGTAATGTTGGCTGTCAAATCTTTTAGAAATATACAAAGACTGTGAAAGCAGCATAATATTATATTATTATTGCGAATAAGTTTCGTAACCATTCCATAGGAATATGTAGGTAGATAGAAAGTTAAATACTTCGAATAACTTTGTCAGCAATCTATCACCGATACGATAATACAGCCTGATTGACTGTGAGGAACAAGTTACTAATTTATTCAATGAATTACTTAATTAACGGCTTTGGCAGACATGCCCGTGCCAAACCAGTACTCTTAACTCAACTCTTGCATCTAATTAATGTTTCAATAACATTCTTAACCATTGAGCATAACAGAATTTATATTTTCTAAACACTGGCTATCTTATAAAGTTCATAACTTCTATAATATAGCTATTTGTGAATAGATTTCTAAGAAATCATTGTAATAAAATCTAGATTTAATATGTACAGAAATACCTAAATACCGCTAATGCGAATGTAAATTATGATACCTTAAATAGAATGCTTAATTCAATTAGCTATCTCTATTCAACTTATAGATATCTAAACCTGCTGATATAAATTTTATATTTATGAGGCGACAAATTACTCTAGCATAGTTTATTCCATTTCAGTATAATCGTAATGCTGATGGCAACACTTAAAACGTCGTAATATTTCACGGGAGGCGCGGAGCCGGGGCGCGCGCCGTGTGCGACCGCCGAAGCTCGAATTTCCGTTTAACTAATTGAGCGAAAACGACACAACGAACGCCATTCAGCGTGGAACTAATGAATGGCCCTCGAAAAAGCCAATTTGTAGTTTTTTTAACACTTCAATTTGTGCCGTAAACCCCAAAAAAGGCTCGACCAAAACCACAATCGAATTAGTGTCCCTTGTTCCGGAGATTAGAGGACTGTCCACCTCTTATCTCGGTCGTTCGTTATTTTATTGGCTTGTATAGAGTAAGTCGATAAACACGACGCATAATGGCCCATAATGAATCGTCCTCGCCAGCGGTTTGACTAATCATAAAGGTTTTATGGGTGTCGTTCCTGAATACTCGCTTTATGACGCAGTGCTGGCTCTCCGATCGAGGCTACGCTCAACGCTCTCCGCCCCAACGTAATACCACATTTGTTGTATAAATAGATTATAAAACTACCACTTAAACATTTCTCAATCTAGGAATCGTAAAAGTGGGTATGAATGAACGAGTTTAGGATATTTTCTTCCATCTAGTAATAACACACGCATAGGGTTGAGTATAGTTGAGTTTTTGTTCGTCGAAGTAAACATTTCACAATTCAGTGTACGTAAATCCGGCTACAGAAGCAACGATTTTGTGTATAACATTATCATATTTAAACTCAGCTTACAAAAGCATTAAATTCTGAATGTGTTACATAAATTAACGATGTGTAATTAAAAATTATTGCTGTGAGCTATTATCTTTGCATAAATAATTGCCCATAATAAGATACATTAACATCAAAGACTCAAAAAACTTCCAGAAGACATGAATTACTGCATCTACGATTCGAGAAATTGATAAAGATAATGTTTAAAATACGAAATTAGATACGCTCTAAATACCGTTTATTGCTACAAATTACTCTTGTAACCGTTTTCCGTACAGCCACTATAACAACTAGTGAACAAAAAGATTAGTTGCCGAAATGATCGTAGGAACAGTCGACAATGGGTGACACAGATCGGTAACGGCCACCGTCCCACTACACTGGCCACATATAACGAGACACATTAGTATCATATTAATGAATATAAAATGATGTACAAACCGCGTAAAAGAGCTATTCATAAGTCGAATTAAAAGTGAATTAAAATGTCTGAAATGTCAAATTGCGAGGACACAAGGCTTATTAGTGACGAATGTTGTCCGCCTCCTGTCAGAACGTAGCGTAACTTGAATTTGATCGTCATATCTCGTTTACGTGCTTACAACTTTTGATAATCCGAATTAAACTCTTTATCTAGAAACTTCGGGCCTTACTGTGCACTACTCGATGTCATCATCATCATTCTCTTGCCCTTATCCCAATTCATTTGGGGTCGGAGCAGCATTTTTTCTTCTTCCATACTTCTCTATTACTCGTCATCTCATCAGACACCTCCTTTCTTCCCTCTGTTTTGCACAACTTGATGTGATCTTTCAAATTAATAGCGTCACTTCCCGAGAGCTTTTATCAGTGTTTGATGATAATTACACATTATTAATTACATATCTATTCCAAAAGCTAATAGAAATAGACATTTAAATAGCATTTCAAGAAAAAAACACTAGTTTGTGAGAAAAGTTCTAAAAACCCTATTCACACCTTGGAGTCCGGTGTGACATGCAGTCCCGGTATTGGAACAACCATTCTCGTGAAATAGATGCCGCTCGCTCGCTTTGCCACTAATGACTTCCTGTATTTTTTCATACGCCAATTATTACCCGTGGGTGAGCAAGCTGAAGACAACAATGTTTTTTTTTACCAATTTTTGTCTCAAGTCAAGTCCATTTCAATTTAATTCACTGGTCGTATAGGAGGTAGTTTGGAGCCGTATAACTCAATGATTAGATGTTAACAGTTGTTGTAATGAATTGCGGGGACTGTTCGGCAATTTTCAATCATAATTGATATTAAAGCGTTATTGAATAGATCTTTTTATAGCTACTAAAAACAGTACTATTTTTCATCCCATTTATTATAAGTTAAACCATCTCCAACTCATTTAATCTCTAGGTTTCTGAAAGTTGAGATAAAAGATATTTTATATTTAAATTCAATCTTCACTATCTTTACGAATTGAATTGTAGATCTTCTCATGTGGCCTGATATCTTAACAATCGAGTGGGAATGCGATCGCCTAATACTGTATCTGATTCTGTTTAAAACACGGTAAATGAATTATAATAAAATCGCGGCGGTCGTCATCGGAACAAATGTGTTGAGCTTGTCGCCGCCTACGCGCGCTCTGTGTCGCGCTCGCCACACTTTTTATATCCACACTTTCAAACATTTAACTGCTCATAACCAACGATTAAATTATTATTTAGAACTTGTACTGACACTTCTCGATTATTTTATACAATAAGTAGAGGTTTTATGTGATTTCGGTAATTCTTTCTGCTGAATGAAATTCGCAGGTACGTTGTGTATGCTTGAGTCGTTGTCCGGAGGACAAATAAAACAAATTCGAACATGACGGTTAAGAAAATATATTTATTTTTATTATAACACATGTTGAATACAATGAAAACGGGCGTGACTCGAAACATTAAGGGCCCGAAGCTACGGAAGATGACATTAAATAAAATTCAAAGCAATTTACTTACAAATGACAAATAATTATACAAATTATGTATAGGTATGATTACGGCTTGTTTGTGGAATTATTTGCGATGCGTAGTGCCGAAGTGCGCAAGATTCGCTTAAGTATTTAAGGGTGGGTTTAACCGCAGACAATTATGTGTTAGGGGAACAATAAAATGACATGCGGTTGAATGAAGTCGCTCTTGTTAAAACACTGGCAATGTTCCGCCATTTGGTGGCAGTTAGCTTTAATTGGGATACGATAACGTTAAATTAGGCCAGGTGGGTCTGGTAGCATTGGCGTAGCTAAAATCAATAGCGATTTTCCTTTAAAATAAGTATGGATTGAGGGTGTAAAAGTACCATTCGTAGCTGTTAATTTTATGCAACATCAGTAATTATTCATCAGTTAAGCAAAAGACTGCCCTATTTTCTCCTGTTCTCTAGTACCTTTAGTTGATAATATATTCTCGCCAGCGTGTTTTCACCCTACGAGAAATTTATCAGTATTTTTTTAAATAATACTGTTCTCAAACCCTTCTTAATTTATTATATATATCCTTATTTTTACCTTTTTATGGTCCCTTTTTCTTTTTTTATTCAATTTTTGTAGCAGCGTAACCGATGAGCTATGACACGAATGAGGTGGTCTCATCGTTTTTCAGACACTGAAGGCGTTTTTTGGTAAATAGAGAGGACTAGGTTCTTATTATTTTATATAAGTAATTAGGTACTGGATTGGTACTTCCTACTACATAATAACTTCCAGGACACCAGGTAATTAAGAAAACTGAGTTACAGTAAAATCCGGCTGAACAAGTCGTAGGCCCAATGACAACAAGACTTTGCTTTTAGGGTCCCGTACCTCAGTCGGCAAAAACGGAACCCTATGGGATAACTTTGTTGTCAGTCTCTCCGTCTGTCAAGACCCTTTTTCTCAAGGACGCGTGGAGTTATCAAACTGAAATAAATATCAAAAACTTAAGTCTACTACCCTTTGGAGCAGTGAAAAAATCAAACTTTTAAATCTACGCGCAAAAGATATGACCGTTTATTGAAGTTGATCCCATGCTCAAATAAACCAAACAGAGAACAAGGAACTGAACACTTTCAGAAACGAATTTCGTACTTAAATCGCCTACTAAAGCCTCCTTCGCTTTAAGCAAAACAATTGACACGAGCACATAGCGATTATGTACAATATTCACATAATGGCTGCGCGACTGCGCGTACACATGGCGCGTTTAATGCGCACCCACGACGCATGCGCGGACGGTGCGCACACGTCCTCGCAATGAAGAGAGCCGGCCCAATCGCCGGTACGTGACCGCCTGTGCCTACGATCCAGGATAATACTAGGCCCGGCTATGGTTGTCAGGCGTGAACCTGACCCATAAAAATATTTTTTTATAAGTCATCTCATCATAATTCTCCTGCCCTTATACTAATTTATTTGGAGTCGGTGCAGCATGTCCTCTTCTTCCATACTATTACGCGCCATCGCCTTTCTAGTCATAAAATTCTTTACACAATCCAGCCAAAGTTTCTTTAGTATCTAGTACTAAGTATCTCTCTTCCGGTAGTTAAAACTATTTTTATATAAGCTTTTATTTAACTTGCCTTGTTAGTTAGTATGTATTGATCAAATCTTCCAACTGAATTTTAAACCAATTCTTCCCAACCGATTGAGCTGAAATCTTGCACTGTTGCACACACACCTTTGGTTTGGTGACAATACATTTTTATGACAGACCTGTAGCCAGGATTGCCAGATCGTTTTTTTTGATATTTTATTGTTTAATTTATCAAGATTAAATAAATAAATTACAAAATTTGGCTAAGCGACTTACCAACAATTCTTTTTTTCTTTCGGTTTTGGATATTAGCAGGATTAGGGATGTGTGATGGCAATAGGCTCGCTCTTCATTACATCGGATTTCACAATAATGTAATGAGTCTACACACAAAACACTTCTTCAGTTTAATAGAATCATGGAACTCTTGTCAACTTCTGTATTTTTTTTTTGTTTGGTCTACGGTTATGATAATATGATCATTTGCATTTGGAGTCCACTAGAACACTTTATGTAATTTTTGATTTCAGTGCTTAACCTAAATCAAATACTTAAATCAAACAGGTTTCAAGATCTTTTCTCCAAATTTTTACTGAAGTCTAGATTTACAGCAGCATGGTTGCATGAGCAACCCTAGACTCAAGACAGAGATATTATAAGTTGTGCTAGTACGACGAATCAATACGTGTAAATGTCGCCTTAATATCACAAAATTGTAAACTCAATGCCGCTCAGTGATGTTAAGACATATGTTTAATTTCATTTCGATTTATTAAATGTGTCCAGAACGATTTACTAATGTCATGTGAATATGTAACTGAGATTCTTTTACTTCTATACTTATCTATTGTGGAGATCAGATAGGTAATCACTCCATGTCAAACTCTGGCATTCAGCTGCATCTGTGTACACCGAAATCCAACTCCCTTATACTTGGGAAAAGATTAGGCTGACAAAAAATACCCTAAGCATACCTATGGTCACTACATCAATAACTTAAGTTAGAACTGTAAATTGAAAAGTTAAAAGCAATAACATTTTTAGGGTTATAACCACTCGGTCTTATTTCGATGAAAATATTTACCGTCGGCACAATAATGCATTGGTCTAAACACTAAACAGAACTTCATACATTTTGTTTAAATTTCGTCACAAACTTCCTCAAGTATTCTACCCTGATCAGTTCCCGTATTCAAAACTAATTTGAGTGAAAATGAGCATCTAAATTTGATAAACTTTGCAGAGATCTCATTTTAGTTTTTGAAATTTTTCAGACTTTATACGTCTATAAGGTCTAACTATTCATACACGAAATATTTTCAGAGAATCATCTAACGGCTACAACGAAGCCATTTCAAGGGATTCTTTTTTTATCTGAGCATATTTTTATAAAAAATAAATAATATTAAATTACTTGACCCACAAAATAAATACTGGCTCCTTATTTTAGAACATCCATTACGCTAGTTTACTACGTCGTATTTACCTACTTTCATTGTTAGAATATGGGAGTAAAGGTTTTATGCAAAAAATTTCAAAAAAATTTAGATTTATAATAATCTCGTGAAAAAAAAGACACTCAGATTATTATTTTTTTGGTTGCCATGGCGAATTTACGACTTATACATAAAAGTTACTCTTAAAATATTTCTTGTATGAAAAGATAGACCTTATATACATACTATACGAGTACAGTTCTCATTAAATAATGGTACTGAACTTCATCATTCCGGTCAAGTCTGAAAGTAGCGCCGGTGACTGAAAAGTTGTGTGATAATCGCGTATAGCTTGGTATGGGCGGCATGTGATGCGGAGGAATGAGGAAAATGTCGCGAGGAAAGTTTTGAGTATGAATGTGAGTAGAGGAAGACTCGGAAGAGAAAGAAACGGTGGATGAACTGTGTGATGATGATGATGTCGCAAAAAAAGAAGTGTCTGTTGAGATGACGAGTAATAGAGAAGTATGGAGAAATGCTGCGCCGACCCCAAATAAATTGAGATAAGGGCAGGAGGATGATGATGACTAATCATTGCGGTGATTATCACTTTCCAGTTCCTAACTACTTCAGTGGCATTCCCCACAGTTGCACTTATTTATAGCATGATTTCTAAAAATATCAAGGAGGTAGTAACGCCATATTTAGTGTAACCAATAACAACTCCGGTACTCATGAAGAGGAAACATTTTTGATAAATGAAATACCTATGTTCATGAGATTATTAGAACAAAACATGCATGAATATGGTGGTGTAGATACCGAAAACAATGGTAGGCAATTAAAATGTTAAAATATCCCTAAAGTTTATACAGTTTACAAAGGTAAATGTTAAAAAACATATTTCTAAATATCAATTTAATTCAATGTTGGTTTCAGTGTATTATGTTTGTACGTAGGTAAAGAGATACGAGTATTTGTTCATGTAGGCCCCGTTTTAATTTCCGTAATGGCTATCGTCGGTGGTCCATTCAATCGTTAATGATTAGACGATTCGTACAATAATAACGTGTTTCTCTTTCCGATCGATATTTTAATAACCACTTTGAGCTTTATGTATGCGTACAACGATTAAGATATACTTCGAAAGCTTAACATCTGAAAATAAAGGAGGAAAGTAGAATAACAATCAACGTCCGCTGTTGTATAATTAGCTTATCTCGTGTAGATCGGCTAACAACGCGAGTCGTGCGCGCGCGCATTGGTGAGTGCCGCGCCAATAGCCGCGCAGCGATCGCCCATCGTTAGACCATCGATTCTTTTTGGTTATTACAATAATTCCGACACGATTGCATCTAATTGCGCTGGTTTCCGACGATCGTGGACCGAAGACAAGGAATTACGGATTATCTACGTAGGTACGTACATGAAGGCTCTTTGAAATTATAGTAGGTAAGATACGGAATGTTATTGGGAAATCGGAGCTCGTTGAGGGAAGCGTATCGTGTCGATAATCTTAACACTGCCTTATTAGATATCATTTTGCGGTACGTGTTTCCCTTGCCTTCGTTTGCAGCCAACAAATGCCTGTAACGCGATGGCGCGAATTGCTCTTACAGCATGTTACAAGGTAATAACTGCGCTGAATTTGGTTCAGGCGATTTCCTTCGCCGCTTCGCGCTAATTCGATGCGCGTTTGTTTAAAGGTAACGGAATCTGGAGCTTGGAATTAAAACAATTGCGAATCTTTGTTTATCTTTCCTAGAATTTAGGGTCAAAGCGGTATGGTCTTTTGGACACAGCTTTTTGTTTATAAATGGCTCTTCTTTATTTCGGGTGGGAAATCATCATCATCATATAAATGGCTTGGCGCAGTTCAACCTACGAGGTTGTCGTCTGTTTAACCGTATTATCCTGCAAAACACTTTCAAACTAAGTGACTGCACGCTAAGAGCACCCCATGTGGGGTACGTGCTTCGGCTTAGGGCGTCTCAGACTCAGCTCCGTACACCGATCATGCAAAACTAAAGTATCTATCAGCATCTGATATCAGCCAGTCCTCAATTATTGGTAAGTATTGCTTTTACTGACCCTAAATGAAACAATTTCTCTTACATTTTTTTTCAAACTAAATTGGCTTGCGATTGGCCGCAAGTCACCTGATCCTAATCTCCTAAAGTTTTTGAAAACGACAGCATCAGCTAAATTAGATTAGCACCTTAATGTTAGGTATTATAAAGTCATGTATTAACATTTTTACCTACTCAGAAAAAAATGACCATGCACATTACTTTTAAAATTATTTATTTATTTATTAAATGCACAATGTACACATAGTTATACGCTAAGCTTAAAACTAATGAGTACATGACCCTGTTAGGGCGCGGCAAGATGACTTAAAACTAATAACATTGCAGAGTGTGAGTATCACGTAGATTAGGAACTTTCACAATGAAAATATTATATTAAACTTATATCTAGCTTTATACATAAAAAGGAATTAAATGAAGTCAAGCTGCGTTTTTGTGCTATATAGGTTAACTTGTGGCAACAATGAATTGACGATGTGATGTAAATGGTTTCCTATTTGGTTAGTGTTAGTAGGTATATGCCAAATCAATTAGGTAATTGATTGAAAATAGATAGGATTTCATTTTATTCCTTCACAATTGCTCATAAATAATCATTTATGAACAATTGATCTCTTTTCTTTGCACTAACAATTTGTAATGAGATTATTAGTAAAACATCCATTACACTTGAATTTGTATGCGTGATTACTGAGTTTTCGATACACTCCCTCATATGACACCTTTAAGGTTAGAATTTTAGAAAAACCTGATACTTTCATTAAAACTTATATCCCGTATTATGAATTGATATCGAAAATCCACAAAAAATCGTAGGTATTCATGTTAGTTAATCAAAAGCAGAAATACCGTTTTTCATTACTTTTTCTTGTAATATCACGTTTTCTTAACCCCATTTTCTTGTCTTATTTAACCCACAAATATTATGGGTAGGAAAAACTGTGTCACCAAAGGAACCTGTTCTATTTTCATGTTTCCAGGTTCACTGGTTCAGGATCGTTGTTGATAACTTTGTCAGGTCAACTCTCTTATGCAAAAAAAGGCGTGCTTTCGTTCCCACGGCCTAAAATTAAATAGTTACAGCACCAGAAACGTATAACATTAACATTCCAACTGTTAACCTAGCTAAGTTGTAAAAGTCTAGACAAAATTGTATTTTGTTGCACCGAATAACTGGACAAATGAATTGCTCAGAAAATATACTCTAAATACTACCTAAACTGTAATACCTTTCTTAAAATACAACACAAACATTATTTCCCCATATTGTACCTAATTTACCAGAATTTTCTAATCACAAATGCGATAACTTCTCCCAGAAGACGCTGGTTAATTTGCAACAAGCGGAGAGGTATTAGCATGCCAGTCGAGCTCAGACTTAATGGCACTAAGATGGCAAAGCTTCGACATTACCCGGCGTCAAAGGAACCTAACTGTCAACTAACTGCTAATTAACTACGTCTGCACTGGCGGCATCAACTTGCCACAGACTGCACAAAGTGCACACACACATACACATCTCCATACCGCAAACTATCAAAACCCGAAGTCATTCGAAAACTTAATCTACTTTAGAACATACAAAAAACAGACAGTTACTCTCTAACGTTCACAAAATCATAACAATAGCTCTTAACATCAGCATCAATTTAGCAACGGAAGCTCAAAAACTACGGCTCGCAAAGGTTTTAGTAATGTTTTTACCAACGTTTTATAGCCTCATCGCTAGATGGAATGGAACCGTCGTACATAATCAAACCACATGCGGGGCAGTAATTGCTTCTATATTCAAAGCCCCGCTCACATCACGCCGTATAATGACAAAAATAGTCCAAAAAATACCTCCGCATATGAGATATTTTTTTCAGAGTTCGCGCTCTCGCACGGAGCTAAATTACGAAATAAAAGATTAAGTTAAAAGATCAATAAACTTAATAAATGATCTCAATAATTGTTGTATTACGGACACAATGGAGCGGCGTCGTGAAACGTCATTAAGGCGCGAACATCATTAATTTTATTCGCGGCTTTCTGACGTAAAGGCAATGGCGTCTGTCAGATTTGAAAAGCCGCGCAGCCGCCACCTGTTGGTAGCGCGGTGAATTAGACATTAAACCCCGCGGCGCGCGTTCCACTTGATACTGCCACTGGAATGACTCGCCACTAAATTGAAGGACCATTCAATCGTAGAAAACACGCGTTTATAATATAAGAAAATAAAATTATTCATTTAGACTGCTCTTTGTAAAGCTCACACCATAGGACTCATCTGCAATCATTTTCTGTGCAGGCGCAATAAAAAGTAAGTAACGATTTATGTATTATTCGATCAGGTATCAATCTATCAAAACCGTCTTCTTAATTAGTTAAAGCTTTGTTTCTATTAACCATTCGTTATAGTTAACTTTTGTAATTCATTCTATTTATTCGAGGCGTCAATGTGGAACCCAAAAAGATGGCGGCCAAAAAAGTTGGAGCCGCCTCTTAAGATTAGATTTCTTTTTGGTAGCTAATTGCGTTTTATCAAATTAAAGCTATTCTGCCCGCGGCCGAAGCGAAAATGATTGATAATGTTTGACGAACACCGGTCCCACTAGTTTTACAGAATAAACTGTTTTGATTCATATTAATGTTTGCCATTTGTCTCGTAGATCATCCCCGGGCAAAGATATTTTGATTTGTCGTTTTATAAATGATGAAAATTAAATTTTGGTATTCAGAACACCTGCAGCAAAAAATAATATAAAATACGTGTTTTACGCCTACAAACACGGCTCTACTTGGCGGTACGATAGAGTTTTACTCGCATTGAAGACTTGTTTTGAATAAATGTAACATAACTTATTTTTTCAAAGTAATAGGTACATGGTATATGAGAAGCGGTGCACTGATTGGTGGAAAGACTATTAAATGTTATTTTATGTAAATCTTAAAATGATGTTGGAGAAGTTGACCGGTAGCGAGATAAAGCCTCAGGCTATAATATATAATGTAGGTACGTACCGAAATCTTGTAGCTACCGGTCTAGATATTACATTATGGTATCGTATTTTTTATCCCAGCTCTTCTTTTTATTATACCTCTTACATTTTAATATTGAGAAACTGATTGTCCTAATTGCTACAGTTTTTGTGTTGATACTTCATTATAAAATCTTCGTTTTATTGTTACATGGGATGGGAGGCATTTTGTGAATGTTTTTGCTAGAGACAAACCGATATTTACAAACTCCTTTACATATTTTTCGAACTTAAGAAGTCTCTAAGCTAAAATAGGTACGGTAATCGTTACTTTGTAGTTCCTTAATTCGTTTTTGACCTTATGAATCACTGTTAATCAAATCAGCACTCTGCTACTAGTTGAATATTTGATTCCTGATTTCTATGTCGGTAGAAGCCACACTTTAGCACAATAATCGCAACACTTTGCACCCGCTCCTTCAGCCCCACGGCCGGGGCTGCGCAGGCACCGGCGGTCAAAGGGCAGCGCAGCCTCGCCGGCATCATTTCAATCATTAAGAAGTTCGGCGGCAGACACAAAGCGATGATTGATGCGCCGTTTACCAGCCGCGGTGGCACCGGCCAGTAAAAAACGACGCTTAATTAACTCGTTTGGCACCGCCGCTCATTAGAATTATTAATCAAACCGAGGCGGGGCGATAGCGCGAGTATGATGTATTGAGCTTTGATTACATTAACGCATTTGGCCGGCAGTAATTAAAACCACGGCGGGATGTCCGCGGATGCCGATGAACAAAAGGCTGCGGTTTAGACAACGTCAATTATAACAGTTTTTAATGGAAGCAGAAGAAAAATGATTTCGCTAATGCAGGTGCCTCCGCCTACAATTGGATTATCACCTGCTTAGATACGATGCAGCTGAAATACAGAAAATATCATGGATGATTTCTGTATGTTTTATTTTTGCTCAAATTGATGCTGCATGCTTTCTTTCTTTAAGTAACTTGTGAGGTTTAAAATAAAACAAATGTGTTTCTGTGAAATCTTTTAAAACACAACACAAATTTTCAGGAAACTTTTCTGTTAACTTGTGTGATTTACTGAAAAGACATATTGATTCCTAGCTAGGTGGAACGCTGGTGGACTGGTCCTGCCCAGTAAGGTGGTAGCCATCAAACAAGCCATTTTGGCTAAAATAAGATATATTTAAGTAACTGTGAAAATATATAAGATAACAGCTACCAATAAACTGCTGTTAAAAATGCTCAAGTTTTCTCCTGTGAATCTATAATCTCAATCTATAAATATTAATAAAAGCATTTAATGTAGGACATAACTCTACTGCTCGTTAAGCTAATAAAGATATACAATCTTTAAAAGAAAATCTTTTCCTATTTGTACGTAAGTAATTGCTCTTATAGCTTCTTTCGCAATATTCTAAGTATTAACAAGTAATTATTTGATTGTATCTGCGCAAAATTTATTGTTGCCCACGGGCCGTGAGAGACTTTTAAACGCAAATAGAAAACGCCATAAAAGTTTATAAAAAAGCTAGATAAATAACCCTTTTTTATTTTTCATTAACTTTATGGCTTTCTAACATTACTTTTATTTGAAAAAACTTGCCAGCCAATTGGTATTTAATTAGATTAAGTTACAGCAAGTTGTGGAAAATATAATTAGGTGACTGTCTTTAATGCGTTTAGATTAGCCACTTACTTTTTATTAAGTGTTCAAGATATAATCTTTAATATATCATTCATTCAGTCTTAGTTTGTGTTTTCGTAATCTTCAGCATATATTATCTAACATCAAAATTGGTTGGGATTGAGCTAATTGAAATAGTGTTAAATCCAAAAATCTATATAGATAAATCATGATGAAAAGAGAATGTTATTTAAGAAGGTTCATACAAAAACCTTAATACAAGAGGATAGCCAGTCAATTCAGCCATACATAATTCACAAAAAAGAACAATTCATAACCACTGTCCATTCAAAGAACTCAAACCATTATAAAACAACAACATTATCACGCGAGCTTTCCTCAGTTCTACAAGTATATTCTTACGTTGGATTCTGCTGATCCCCTGGTGGGCCAGCGGTGGGCGTGATGTCCCGACGAGGCACGATCTAATCTCCGAAGATAACCGAGCCACATAAACTAGCGGCAACACTGCGCTGACGCACGTAACTGAATGTAGCTACGAGTGGGTACTGGAACATTTAATATTGCTTTTTATATTCTGGATGGAGTATTGTATTTTGATGATCGTAAGTTATTTCAAAAAGTAGATCTTACCATTAAGTGCCTACCCACTTGATCATACTATCCTAGGGGTGACACTGAATATAATCAGCACATTTAAGCTCCTTTCAGGTTCAGTGTCAACATCTATATGGAATATTGACATTACCAGCTCTGGAACGCGGTTTATGGGTGTTGATTCAATTCAATTTTGGTGAACTTCCCTATGGTCGAAGAAGGCATTCGTGCTCAGTTAGCAAAGATTATAATATCCAAATGTCTCTAAGGATCACTCAAACAAATATAATTTCAAACTTTGGGTTTGAAATTATATTTGAGTATAGAGGCATTGTTGCGCCTAAGATTTAATTGTCACCAGCACGATGCAGTAGATTTCGAGAAAATTATCTATTTTAGTGTTTAGATTCGATTTTTCGCTGTCATTATGTAGTAATTTAGATCACTTTTCTCTTGATCCTGCACGATAAGCATTGATGAATTACCTACTCGTCATAGATAACTTATACCAATGATAAATTGTCAAATCATTTTAACTTAATAAAATTAGATAAATTGGTTAAATTTGGTACCTGCTTATATTCAATATTCCCAAGTTAATAAAACAATCATACTAAGTTAATACGAAACAACTCGTCATGATATCATCTAATTTGAATTCAGTCATTTTAGAAAGTTCCAGCAGTGTATGTGTGTCAATAAAATTGTTGATTGATGACACAGTTATTAGCTACATTTTGTATATTAGACACGCATGTGTATGTAGGTAAATGAGTGTAGCACCTAATAATAGATTTAATGAGCGCACTCGACGTCCACCGATGATTTATTGTCCAATATAAATTGGCAATGGAGCAACGAAACGCTCATGTAATTGGTAATGCGTGCCTTGTTGAGTGTTACTAATTTCTGCCAGGCTCTATTTCCCAGAGGTTTAGTTGACTTGGAGAACGCAACTTGCTACTGTGAATAAAACAATAATGGCATCTGTCTGACATGATGTGTTTCTTTCCTCCTTCGACTTTGTTTACGAAGCCAAACCATTCATTATTATATTGATTCTTCTTTGATTTGTAACACCGCGTGAAATAGTTGATATTTGAGGTACGTCCCGCTTGGTAACTTCCCGTTTCGCACACTAAACAAAAGACGTGCAAAACAGGTTAAAAAAAGTCCCCTTTCGTAACTACATATTTTAATCTTCATACATTGATACCCGTTTCGTCACTACATAGTTTGTTTCTCCGTAGTACTTAATTCCATAGGCATAGAGAAATGAAAAACGCACCAAAGCGGTTCTGCACCTGCGCAACACTAACACGACTAAACAGGTCTACGCATTGCCTACGTTACGCCTGCGAAGCGGCTACGCGGGCCTATGCCACTCTGCGCCTACGCTGCAACTGCGCCGTCCTAGCACAGTAACTTCGCAGGCCTACGTGTCTACGCCACGCTAAGCAACGGTAGCGGTGCGTCTACGTAACGTCATGTGACTCCTTTATGTCTCCGGTGCCTTCTTTACTTACAGCTGACGCCTATTCTGACAAACGCCTAGTGCAATGACACAAGAAAAAGTCATAGTCTAGTGTTCGTTGCTATTTCTATGATAATTAATAATTCTTATTTGTAAATCGTAATTCTTACACTAAGATTTCAGTCTTGAAAACTCTTGTTGTAGGAATAAGGTTTACTTTTGCTTGTAGGAGTTTTGGGTAATAGAAATACGTGTTTGCACTATGCTGGTTTATTTGCGACTGTTTTAAAGGACGATACTTCTAATTTAATACGATGGCACACACACATGCATACGTACTTGCTAAACTACTTTACACACACACAATGATTCTAACTCAACATACCGCCCACCAAAGGGCCTATTTGCCCTTTAACAAATAAGTATCTTAAACATAACTAACAGGGCAGTGACTTACATATTCGATAATCAAGCAAGTTTACATAATTAATCAACACGATCAAAAAAATTATGATTCAATGTCTATTGGTAAATAACACAACTTATTAAATGGTCTTTGCACAATACTATCACCACTCTTTACACTGTACACACGCGTCACCACGTCCGTACCAGGATGTTTGGCCACCTTCATTTAGGTCAGAGTGACGCAGTCTCCCGCCCACCCTGAGGATTCCATCATCATCCAGGTAAGGTTTTAAATTGTTTAATTTACTATTCCTTTTAACTTGTACCTTTGTTTTCAGCTGCTGTATTTCTTCTTCAAAGCTGTCCCTCTGTGCTACTCTTATGCAGGTTTTCAGCGCTTCATCTAATTCCTTCGTGCTTACAGGTAAGTCTTTGTTTTCTAATTTTCTTCCCTTTAAAAATCTTTTGCAGTACAGTATTACTTTAAGTAGTTCTTGCAATGAGTCACATTTATCAAATTTTGTAGCTATACTTTTCTCATTGGCAAGCTTTAGATTAACTTGTAATGTTTCCTTTCTTTCCAGATCTGTGATCATCGCCTTCGGCCTGCTGTAGTGGATTTCTCCTTCTCTCAACCACTCGGGACCCTTCCACCATAATTCATCATCTTTCAGGTTTAACAAGGACTGTCCTCGCGACGCAGTGTCCGCAGGATTTTCAGGAGACTTGACGTGATACCAATTATGATTGCCGATGTTGTCAAGTATTTCAACTACTCTGTTTGTCACGTACGTGTTCCATCTGGTAGGATCACCGAATAGCCAGGAAAGTACAATAGTGGAATCGGTCCATGCGAATATCTGACAGGTGGGTATATTCATTGCTTCCCTTAACTGTTTCAAAAGTCCAGCAAGAAGTACAGCTCCACTAAGTTCCAAACGGGGTAATGATTGGGGCTTAGTCGGTGCTACTTTCGTTTTAGCCGCAAGGATTGATGTCTTTACGTCACCCGTGGCGTTTCGTACTCTAAGATACGCTACAGCTGCGTAAGCTCGAGATGACGCGTCACAGAAACCGTGGATAGTGACGTTATTCATTATAGTTTCAGTAGTATGAAGCCACCTGTCTATTTCGATATTAGGTAAGTATTGACGAAAACATTCTCGTAGGCCTTGCCATTCAGCGGCAATGGTTCCGTCTACTTCTTCATCCCATGTTACTCCTTGCATCCATAATCTTTGAATGAGAAGTTTTGCAGGCAAAACCGAAGGTGCCAGCCAACCTAATGGGTCAAACAATCTCTGTAGGTCAGCTAGGATTGTTCTTTTTGTAATGGTCTTTGACGTTGCAGGTAGGTTCAGGCTGTACTGGAATCGATCCTTGCCCATGTTCCAGTGCAATCCTAGTGCTCGTGTGATTCCGTCTAATGTTATGTCTAGTTTTACGTGAGAGCTTCTTTCAGATTCTTCAAATTCTTTAAGAAAGTCAGCGTCGTTAGAACACCACTTTTTTAGTTTAAACCCGCCTTTCTGTAGTATGGCGTCTATTTCCTTGGCTACCTTTATTGCATCTGATAGATTGTCTTTACCAGACATCATGTCATCCATAAAGTAGTCGCGTCTTATAATTTCCGCAGCTTCAGGATAGTTTAGTCCTTCATCTCTAGCTACTTGATGCAAGGTCCTTACTGCCAAGTAAGGAGCAGAAGCAGTTCCAAACGTGACTCTGGTAAGACGGTAGTCTTTGACAGGTTCTTGATCATTAACTCTCCACAGTATTCGTTGCAGATCTCTGTCCCTTTCACTAACGACAATTTGAAGATACATTTTTTGGATATCAGCCACGAAGCAAATTTTCCTCATACGCCATCTCATAATCAGACTTCTCATGTCATCTTGTATCTGTGGTCCTACCATCAGTTCCTCATTGAGTGATACATTGTTTGTTCCCCTTTGAGAAGCGTTGAAAACAGTTCTTAATTTAGTCGTTTCTTTCTCTTCTTTAACTATAGCGTGGTGCGGTAGGTACACAGATGGATTGTTCATTTCTTGTTTTGGTACTTCCTCCATGTAATTCGTTTCGTAATCTTTCATGACTGTAGCATAGTCGTTCTTAAGGTTTGGGTTATTCTTGAATCTTTGTTCTAATTGATATAATCTCTTTAATGCTATTGTTCTCGTATCTCCTTGAGTTGATAGTAGCATGTTTGATTTCTTTGGTAACGTCACAATATACCGTCCGTCTTTATTTCTTACAGTTGTGGTCTTGTAGATTTCCTCCCACTTACGTTCCTCTGGTGTGGGTTTTCGTTTGTCGTATGGATCTTGTTCCCACATTCGTTTTAGCATATCATTTAGATCAAGATTGAGGTGCATGACGATAATTTCATCTCCAGGTAGTTTGTTTTCTACGTTCCCAAACAGGATCCAACCCAGGGTGGTGTTTTGAGCACACGGTGTTCCTGGAGGACCTTTAATAACTTCACCCTTCATTATTTGGGCACAGACGTCAACACCTAGTAATAAATCTACTCGACATGATTTATTAAAACTTGGATCTGCCAGAGTGAGTCCTTGCAGATGCGGCCAGGTGCTGGTGGAGATGGTTTGTGATGGTAAGTTGGCGGTGAGTCGCGTAGACATGATGTACGTTTTGATCTTCAAGTTGAAACAAGCGTCGTGTCTGGAGAGTAGTTCGATTTCTGCAGCATGTTTAACATTCGTTTTGGTTGAGCCGACTCCAGTGATGGTGCCATTAACCGGCGTTCTCTTCAATCGTAACATCTGGGCCGCCCTCTCACTCATAAATGTGGCTTGGGAGCCATGGTCAATCAGCGCACGGAGCACTGTCACTTGTCCCGATTCGTAATTTCTTACTGGTACAAGGGCTGTGGCCAGTAATGCAGTGGACAAGTTAGCAGCGACATGCGATGAAAGTGTAACATTGGTTTCGGTTGATTTTGCAGAATCTTGATGAGTTTCAACTTCTTTGTCTGGTTGGTTCTTATTGTCTGGTTGATTTGATGACGTCATGGGCGTGGATTGATGCGTGAGCGTGTGATGACGTTTGTGACATTTACGACAGGACATCTTCAGGCGACATCTATACGCTGAATGTCCAGGGGCCAGACAATTATAGCATAGGTTTTGTTGTTTCAAGTACTCGCACCTCTCTGTTGGATTAAGTTTGATAAACCTCTCACAATGACATAATGTGTGGTCTTCCTTACACATAGTGCATCTTCTTGGTTTTGAAGAGGCCGTAGCATTTGAAGTTGATACGTGAACAGCGTATTCCTTTCCCTTAGGTGTAGATTTCTCTCTAATCGGAGGCGTGACAAGCTCGAGCGTGCGGAACTTCGATTGTAAGAACTTGTTGAGTGCATCCCATTTAGGTAAGTCATCGACATTATTATCGTAAGCAACATCTTCCCATTCACGATGCGTCTCTGGGTCCAATTTTTGAACAACTAAAAATATTATGAGCGGATCCCAGGAGCTCGTTGACAAATTCATGTTTTTTAGTGCATTCAGACATTCTGTAGTCGTATCCAATATCGATTTAATGTTATTTGCTGTTTGCACAGATATCTTCTTCTGGGTAAACAATCTTTTCAGTATTGAATTGATAATAATGCGCTTGTTGCCGAAACGTGTCTTGAGCATACTAAATGACTCGTCATAGTTAACCTCTGTAACTTGCACGTGCTTCAAGAGCGACAGGGCTTCTCCCGTAAGACTGCTTTTTAAATAGTGCAACTTTTGTACTTTATTTAATGTTGGGTTATCGTGCACTAATGACGTAAATAAATCTTGATAAGCAGGCCACTCATCGTAAATACCTGAGAAGGTTGGGAGTTGAATCCTCGGTAACTTGACTTGCACTTCCATTGATGAACCAGAACCACTGTTGTTATTGTCAGCTTGCATAAGTACCGGCGGCGACAACTTGTTGTGTGCACTCAGTAAATCATTAAGATCGGCTAGCAAACAAATATACAAATCTTCCTGAATAAAGTAATCTTCATTAACAAAATATGGAATGTTCTGTCGATTCGCTTTCGGAACACACTTCACTAATTCTATATGTGCATTTTTGAACGTCGACCAATATTCTTCAATGTTTTTAATCCGTGTTTCTATGTAGCCTTTTGTTAAACGTTGTTTCGGGCATTTTTTAAGATTGGTTTGTGTTTTTGCTAACAACATAGCTGTATCTTCTAACACATTTAGTAATTGTTCCGGTGTATCCGCCATAATTGTTATAATAAGTCTTCAATTTGCGATAAAGTAGATTGTTTCTTCGTATCTTCGTAAGCAGTTATAATATTATATTCTTGTTATTGTCACATTCACTAATGACTAATGAGGCTCAAAAAATGAACCACATTTTTTTACAACAAATTCTTTCTTTTGTTCTCCGCTCGGCGCGCGAGCCGTCCTTTTGTATTAGCGCTCGGTGAGTAAAACGTCGTAAGTCGAACAGGTATCCGGCTCGATGTCGACCAAAATGTTGTAGGAATAAGGTTTACTTTTGCTTGTAGGAGTTTTGGGTAATAGAAATACGTGTTTGCACTATGCTGGTTTATTTGCGACTGTTTTAAAGGACGATACTTCTAATTTAATACGATGGCACACACACATGCATACGTACTTGCTAAACTACTTTACACACACACAATGATTCTAACTCAACAACTCTATATCTGGATTTTCCTAGAATTGAATCTTCTGATATCAGCGTCTGATTAGGTGGCACCCATAAAGTTGTTTGTGAACCTCATATACCCATGTTCTACATTCACTTCAAATGAGTTCCGGTTTAAGTAAACATAAAACAATAATTCATACGACTTTCTTGAAATCAAAAGAAACGACAGATGTCACACTTCATGCAACACAACAAAGGATGGTAATCAAATGTTCGATACAAGAAGCGCGTGCGCACCTAACCGCAACCCCATACGAATTCATACCATTGGAAAAAGTATCTTTTTACTTTGGAATAAGAATAAATTTCGATTGTGGATGACAATGATAACAATTCGCAAGCAGTTGATGGATAAACGCAAAACAAAGGACACGCGCTAGGCTTTGTCTTTAACCACACAGGAGGTTTCGAAAAGCTTGTGGTCCAACGGTAACACAACACTTATGATGTTTTAAGCATTTCGCAATGCAATAATCATTGTTTAAACAGACGTAACTATCGCATCCCGTATTTATGAAGCAACTTCTTTTAATGATAGGATAGAAATCTTAACAAAATAACGTTTGATGTAGTTAGGTACTGGCAACCAAAATTTTCTGAAAACTCATTCATTATTTTATTAACCTGTGAATACCTTATAATAAATAAAGGATGAAGTAAACAAAAGATTTGTGCCCGTATTCACTAAAGCTGACACCTAAAGAAGTACCTAAATTAAAGAGTGCTGTTTAATTTTGAAGGCTCCTCGCAGTAGCAAGGGTTTAAATTCCAACAATCTAATAATATTCAGGCATTCCTTTAGGTTTCATTTAGTGTCAGTAAAATCGGCCATATGATTAAAAAATAACAATATCACGCCTATAATCCCCACAGGGTTAGGCAGAGATGTATCTAAAGGTATTTACGCCCACATTTCGCCAGTTATATTTTTTTAATCGAGGCGAGCCTATTGCCATCAACCGGACACAAATCTAGATTCCGTGGCCGCTACTGCGAAATTTGTAATGGAAAAATCCAATAAAAAATATTCCATAATATTCCGGTACTTATCAATCCCAAGGCGGTTTGTGACACCTTTCAAAATAACGCGGATAAGGCCTTGTCCACATCATCACATCACGACGTCGTTAACGTGCAACGGAGCGGCGCGCGGCCGGCGTCGCGGTGCGGCACGTTGACGTGACGTGGTAATGCACGGTACGGCAACTTGCGTCATCGCAAAACAACGTGTCGGACTTCGTCGGAAGCTACTACTACTACCAACTATTCGTAATTGAAAGATATGGGTGCACCCAGTTTTTTTTTTTGTATAGTTTTTCCTCAAGCGTCTTGTTAACAATAGCAGGAGCAGAATACGTCTTGTGCGGTCCATATCTAGCAAGAGACTGCTATTTCACAGGTTCGTGAGTGAAAAATATACCGGAATTTTACAAGGCACGACGTCTAACGTTGAGACATCGTGACGTGTAATTTTACGACACGGTAACGTAAACTTGCACGGCACGTCAACGCGCCGCTCCGCGACACTGTTTCGCGTTAACGACGTCGTGACGTGACGATGTGGACAAGGCCTAAGTCTAATAGCGCTATACAGGATTTTAGTTCATGATTTGCGTCATAGATGTCACTAACGTTCTTTTTGTCAACTTGATTATGTCCGCTGCAAACAGGATAGACGGGCCTTCTTCTCCACCAAATCATGTTCGTGCTAAAAGTGGGGAGGATTGATTAGTATTATCGCATTACGAGGAATTGTCTCGCCTCGCTGAGGACGGAGACAGGAAGTGGCTGTTTATTCTGTTTACCGTGCGGTCATCGCGACATCGACGCATGCGCCGCAAGGATCAGTGGATGAGTCTCTTTTTTATTATTGAGTGTTTCTGTAGGTAGATAGATTGATAGATAAAATATTCTTGATTATGAACACCATACAAATTTTAAATTACATAAAATAAACCATTTACAAAGGGTGACACAATGGGCGGCCTTATCGCAACTTCACTTTGAGTGAGAAACCTATAAATATTCTCAACTAATTAGGTGGTACCAGAGACTTCCTGTATGTAAAGCCTAGTCAGAGGCACATGGGCGGCATAAAACTCTGACACCAGGTTAGGCACTATCCACACGATAAACAAAAAGAGGCTTCCTTCAATTCTCAACTATAGGCACAGACTATAGAAGGAAGGAGGAGGAATACTCCCAAACTTTTGAAATAACACCAACCTTACCTATAAAGTAGTAGCTTTCGCCCGTGGCTTTTTGCACGCATTAATTTAGAATTTGACAATCAATTCGGGTTGTACTCTGCTTGTAATTCAATCATGATTCGAAAGACTGCAGTTTGTATTAACTAAACCCCCATGTAGGTAGGTAGTAGGTACTCATTGTAATAAGTTTCAGGAGCGTTCCAGCCAGTGCTTGACTATGTTATATAGTTTATTGCAAACACTAGGACTGATAGTGGATTTCTTTAAACTTAACTTTAAAGACGTAATGCTTGTATGTTTCTGAGTTTGGATGTAGGTGG
Source organism: Noctua fimbriata (assembly GCA_905163415.1). Lineage (NCBI taxonomy): Eukaryota > Metazoa > Arthropoda > Insecta > Lepidoptera > Noctuidae > Noctua > Noctua fimbriata. Next base: position 7,745,964 of record LR990922.1, on the reverse strand, counting down.
TAGTCCTCGGAACTACTAATCCATTGGGAAAACTTGACTAGTGGGACCTAGAATATCACTGAGTATCGTAGGTTATATTTAAAACCGTTCCCCACAATGCGAACGAAGCGGCGGGCAAAAACTACTAACCGTAAAAAATGTAGGTACCGCCACCACGCACTGAGGGACCGTGATGATCATTGTTAGTTACTTTCCCGGTAAGAAGACCCTTTGTCCTACAGTGTTATTTCTACATTCTGACATTATTTTATAAGTATTCTTAAATAACAAAAAACTATCGCCGTGTCCTATCTTCGGAGGTGCACACAGGAGTTAATCCCGGCATCGTTAGTCGCAATCAAGTCATTCAGTTCATTACCGCAGTTGCCCGCGCGCACTCCAGCTCCCAACATGTCGCCAACGATCACGTTCATTGTCACAGGTAATTGTACAAAACTCTTTTCAAACTGTCCTGATTTTTGTGTGTTTTTAAATAGTCCCAGTTCTTTTTTTGAACTTGTTTTATATTTACCTCAAGGTGAAGAAAATCTGTGAGAGTCTGTGAATCAAGATCTCCCTGGACCTTATTACTTCTTTTACTGTTTGTAACTTTGTATCAAGTTTTAAATTTAAAGCATTGTTCAGTACTCCAATACATGATTTGTAGTGTCTTAAAGTTACAAGCGATTACTTACGTTTGATTTTATATGAACCTAAAATAACTAATTGTCCATCAATTCTACATTACATATTTTTATTTTACTAAAACCCTGTACTGGTTTGAGACTCTAACACTGCTCATTCCAGCGCTAGTGCTGACCGTGGCAGTGGATGCCGTAGCACACCATTCGCACGACAAAGCCGACAGACACGACAAGCCAGAGAAGCACCCAACATGCCAGGCGTTCACCCAGGGCCTCTCGTTCAACGATAGCCAAGCTATCGGTTCCTGGCACCTTCTGCACTATAGGACGGAGAAGACCAAAGGATCAGGAGATTCACATTGCGTTCAGTTCAGCCTTATTAACGATCAGGTAGGAACAGTTATTGCATATAGAAACGGTTGTGGACTGAGATATGATGCTAGGAGGAGGCATTTCTCCAGCTGTGGAACGTCTTTCGCCCTTATGATAATGATGATGCGTAATATCAGCTAACTATACATATTGCCAAATAAATAAAGAACAAGCATGGATAACCAGGCTTACTCCGTGTTGTTCAATTATGTATATGTATATGCAAAATCTAGTATCTCAGTTTTCCTAACAATATTATTCTTTACCTTGACATAGCAGGTACCTACTTCCCACTTCGAGCCCACGACTAGGAATTGGTTCCAAGCCTGAGTCATTTAAACAGATCTTTTGTTTTACTTTGTTGACTACTGGTTACGACAAAGGTCAATCAATTTAGGTCTTCACGAGAACCTTGCGTAGTAGACGTATCGTTTATCTAATAACTGCGCAGTTCACCCACTCATTCCCGACGGCTTATTTATACAACTACATGTTTGGTTTTTCGATACTGGCAAATTCTACACAAAACAGGTAAACCAAGATATAGAAGACTATCTTGATTTAACCGACTTCCTCATTTATTGGATATTGACAGGTCTATTAAACTTTCATCGAAAATCTTGTCAGATATATGATTTTACTTAATTATTGTTTATTTGGTTTAACAGGAACGCCAGGAGCAGAAGGAGTTGATCGGAAAATTCGTGGAAAACCTGAAATGGGAGAACCTTGTTCTAAAAATGCAGATTCCGTGTGCAAGCCTGAGGACCAACAAGACACGTGACTACTACCTAGAGAAACTTCTGGGTGATGGATCCTACAGGACTCTGCAGTTGCCACCACCTACAGGTACAAATACGTTTTAGTGTAATAATGTACAATGACAGATTAATAATACAGTTTAGGTAAGGAGGCGTACAAGGGACAACGTGATTGTGGCACAAACTTTTTACATGGGTTCAGTACATTATTCTAGACCCATCTGAACAGATTCTTTAAAGGTAATGAAAAAAATCTGCAGTTCCACTCATTTCGATTTTGAACGTGTTTGCAATGTTGTGTAGAGTACCCAGCAGATTTTTTTAAATCACCAACTGACGTCTGTACCAGACAAAAACGTGATTTATTCTTCTTCTTATTCTTGCGTTTGAAACTTTCGTAGTAGTTTTTTTTTATTTCAACAGTTAACAGTCGAACTACTTATGGGTAATGATAGTATATTAATATAATCAGTTGCAGGCTTGAATTCCTTTATAACAATACAACTTCGTTGATTTCGAACAGGTGATTGAGCAGTCATTATGATGACTACACCTGTCTTTATTGTATTGTAGAGCGCAAGCAAGGGTAGGGCCACTAACAAAAAAAACTAATTACAAAACAATATGTCGCAGCTAAACTAGACCTGGCAGGGTTCCACCGCTACCCGATGCGGCTGAAGGTCATCGAAGGGCAGTACCTTGGCATGATGGACTGTCATGAGAAGTTCGTCTTCATCCTGGGTAAGCAGCCCCCGGAAGGCAAGGAGATTGACGAGAGACTCAAGAAGATGATCGAGGTCTACTGGCCAGAAGAACTGTAACCCCACTAGAATTTAAATCCTATGAAAAGGGACATAATTATTTAGTTCTAGTTTTTTTATACCATATCCGAAAGGTTAATAAAGTTTAAATTTGTATTGTCGATTAAGATTGGTTGATCAATTTAATGTTGGAAATTGATGTATGATTATGAAAGCGTAACGATAAGTTAAAACACAACTTAATAAAATAATGGATACCTACCTAATTTATTTTAACTTTCATCACGGCGATATCTGGCATAATTATTTTTATTAAGGGTAGTCTAGTACACCAGTGATTAAACTTATACTGTCACTTACGGGATATCTTCCGTAATTGTTCATTCTTTTGAGCTCCCGATATTTCGACGCTGTTGCAAGTGCCATGGTCGCGGGTTTCTGGAGAATGCGGGTGGATGGAAAATAAATAGTTAAGAGCAGACAAATCTATCTACCCTCTTTCTTTGTTAAAAAACAAAATCCAAAAAAAAAAACAAAAACAAATAATGAACAATCACGGAAGATATCCCATCCCGTAAGTGACAGTATAAGTTTAGTTGTAAACCGTGAAAGATTAAAACAGCACCAGTGATTAGTCAGTAGCTTAGATCTACCTATGCTAATCTATGGTTGGTAAGCATATTAGGATTAGGATGACCTTTGCAAACTATTCCCCAAAAAATCAACAAATATTTTACAAACCTACATTGCATGATATTAGAAATCTGTGTCCGAAACAACTGCATGACACACGATATACAAACAATAATAAGTATAATTGCTGTACTATTTCCGGCAGGTTTAGGAAATTAGTATCGAAATAATCACAAAACCAACGGAGCCATTACTTTGGAAGTCACCCCACAGCGCAACCCCTGCGTACTAAAGCACCACTCAAATTAAGTGTGGCTCGATCAACAGTCATTTTCGGTTACAATTAACCACACATTTGAGTGAAAAGTCAACCACCCACTCCAATTGATTTATTGTGTCCTACGAGTTCCGCCATTTTGTGGCGGATGTGTGTTACAATAATTGTTGTTCACTGGAAGTGATATTTTAGGGACCTAACTTTTGAAATCGTTTTTTTTTTCACACGGATAGAGCCAACGTAGATTTTTCGATAAGAGTAATCTATTAACCATCTGCTCTAAATCTACGAATACACAGCTATTGCAATCAAGAATCCATTTGTGGTGATTTTGGCAGTATTTAGAAGTATTCCAGGACCGTGCATTCATCTAAGAAATTGGAAGAGAAAACTCTTACTGAATATTGAGTTGTAAAAGACACGTCTAATTTTGATAAATCTGAATCTATAATAGGATCATTTGGATCCGCTGAAGAACAGAACACAATTTTGGAAAAATCTTGTAAACAGTTCTTAACAAAAGCAGATAATTTAGCTTTCTGTTAGTTAACATGATTTCTGGTTCGTAGTACGCTCACGTCAGGGACAAAACTACGCCAGTCGTTTCCATTGAAACATGCACGATGTCGCGTGTCGTGTGCCGCGAAGGGTGCAACGCTGTTCATTTGTCTAAACGCAGTAGCGTTTTGAAGGGCCCTACGCGGGGGCTGGGAAAGTGTTGCACTTTACAAAAAGTTAAATCGCTCCTCGAGCGTTCGAGTGGCGCTGCCTGTTTCGGTAACCGTCGAACTTTTGTTTAATGACGAATACTTGACTCCACTTCACTATTAAAATGACGTTGTATACAAAATGTAGTTAGCAGTTAGACTCTATTAGACACCCACATCGCTCTAAAGTTCTCCATATATGGTATTACAACTATTATTTTATACAGTAACTTCTAACGTTACTGTGTAGGAGTTAATTCGTACGAAGCCAAACCATCAAATACAATGTAATCACTTTGTAAGTTTACAAATTACACTCGCTTCGAGTTATTATTTCGAATTCGACATGAAATCCTTGGTCACGTCGCGGTCGTATTATTAAAAGTTCAAATAGTAATAACCGCTAAATAAAGCTGATACCAATCGAGAGAAAAGAAATAACAATAAAGAATGTAATTTCAGGCTGTTCGGCGACTATATCGATGGCAAACTTTTTCAATTACTTTGGCAGGGCATAATTATCCTAACAGTGAAATAATAATTGTAATTACATGTTAGACCACTGTTAGAGTATCCCCTACTATAGCCAAATGAGAAATTAATGTGAATTTTATCCGAAACAAGTATAAATTGTGGCAATTTATTTAAAAGCTCATGCTGTTTGTAATTGTTTTTTAGTCAGATTAAAAAAACAATCGAAGCCATGTACCAATCCGCAAAAATGGAATGTTTGAGTATGTTAAACTGGAATAAATTGCTCATAAATAAATAAACGTTCCAATAGTCCGTCATTCTTGCTAAAAATCAATGTGTGCAACACAAGACCGCGACCGACGCAGCGGCGCGGGCGCGGCGGCCTGTGGGGCTGTAGCGTGATTGAGCCACCGTTTACCGCACACACCTGTAATTACTACATATACTACCTCGCATGTTAATTGTTGGGAAAATTCGGAACGAACGTAATGAGGGAGGGTGACTTTCTGACTTGTGGGAACTCGCCTATTGCCAATTATATTAGACAACTATTTAATTATAAACTCTACTTCGATTCTTACCGCGCGCCGCTAATTTGAGGCCCATGTAACTGTCACTCGCACTAGTAACTAACTAATTATGGATAGTTATCTACGAATTATTAGGCGTTCTTACTATGTGGGGAGTGATTTAATGAGTTGGTAATGTTACAGAAATGAGCTGATTTTCTTTAATTGGAGAGCGTTAAACGTGGTATTACGTAAGATTTTAAGTTTTTTCGTGCTCGATTTTTATTTATTCTTTTATAAAAGAAGGCAATTAAGTAGGATATTAAATTTATGCGCCAGTTTATTAACAGATTGTTTGGTGTATGCAGCAAATATTCTGCCTGGTAAAGATGGTCATTGCATTGGGTTGGAAGCTGTGGTTTGGGTTCAGGATAGGTCATCATAATCTTCCTGCAGTCGTCTCATGTTACTTATTATCTTCATTTATTCGCCTCTGTCATTCGTCACCTTATCCAATATCCAGCTGCAGTAACGGAAACATGTACAGGCATCCAGGAACCCAGCAAAAAGGTCTGTAGGTAATATCCGATTTCGCCATTGATAGATCGGATCTCTCGATTAGAAACTAAGCAGAGAAGCATAGCGCAAACACCCAATGAAAGTTTTTTGATCCCCACTCACTACAACTACTACTCACTAATCTACTACTGATTTCGAACTAGGTACTAGTACTTGTACTATTATGTACTCTGTGGTAGGTACTAGGTAAGTAATTATCTACTTAGGTAGGAACACCATAGGCCTATGTACCAAGTACCTTTATGAAAGTCATAAAAAATATTAAAAGCTGACGAAAATAAACTTGTAAAGCAGATCGTTAAAGGTAACGTTTAGTAGCGTTATGCAAAGCTCCGTCGGTACAGCACCGTTTAGCACTCGTAGTAAATTCCTCGGATTTGCATAGCTAATCGGCTGGTTAGCTACACGCACGCCAGCGATAAGGGAAATATGCTGTTCAATGATTTATATTCGGTACTTCGAAGGTATTAAGTAGCACATTTATAAGACATAACAAGGCAATTTGTGGCTTTCGTGCTAATTAATGCGGGTTTAACATGGTAAGGTAAGTGTTCTAACTTTCTTTAGTTTTCATTTATCAGATTGGTTTGGACAACCCGGAACTAACTAAGTAATGATGACTGTCGATAACGACAAAAGAAATCCACTCAAATTCAAATCCATTATAACGCCTATAACAAGACTTTTCAATATTACTCCGTAGATCTGATGATAGGCACGGCAATCAACAACAAACGACTGTCTACGACAATTTTCTCTCTAATTTTCGTTAGTAATAGCGTATGAATTACAATCCTTCGGGTAACAAAGCGAGACTAAGTGCAGCCGAATGTTTCCGCTGGTCTCGTCTCCACGGCCATTACGAGACGGCGCTGATACAATTACCAGCCACTGAATAATTTGATAGGGAAAATGATTGATACAACAATCACACGTAATCAGAATCGTGGCGGTGCGATTAGGCCCCCGCAGCCCGCGACAGAGGGCGCCGCGCCGCCACAAACCCGACAATTGCTCACCGACGATTTAATCAAGTCCCCGTTCCTAATGGCTTTCTCTCTTCATTAAATTGTAATAATGGACACTGTTTTTGTCTTTGCGGTGGATATTGGGCGGGGCCAGCTTAATACAGCTAATGATCTCTACCTACCGACCTCTTGATGATATTGAGAACAAAGCTGCCTACCGTTATAATCAAAAATATTTTATACTCTAATGCCTACCTAATTGCCTTGACTCAGAAACCTAAAAACGTCTTGACGTGCAAAAAGGACTTTGATGTGTATCTGAGTCACATTAGCACCTAAATCACGATTTTCATCAACGTTAAGTTTTTCAAAGTTACCTAATTTATGTTGAAGAACTAGCTTGTTTTCGGAAACGTTTTCACGTAGTTAAACGTGCTACTCGACATGCGATTTGACAATTAGCGAGAACACCTAGGGGTCGGAACAATAAATATAAAGTTTATCACAAAAAAATAAGCGTCCACTCAAAAACAGACCGCTGAATAAATTCTTTGTGGCTCAAATTCTCTTTTATGCCAAGCAAGACGGTCACTAAAGCCTTTGTAAGTGACTGAAATATGCCCCCTTCAGGAAAGAGTGCTCACGATATCTACCTAGCAATTCAGAGCCACGCTACATCATTTTCACACACCCTTTTTGAGCGGTAGGAATGAATTTCCTTTAGTCCTGGTTGATCTTGGACACATAACCTACTTGCTTATCCTATATAAATCAATAGTCAATTTATATTTTTGTAAACTATTCAGGGTGGGTAAAAAATCGTGAATCAAACGAATCAGGGCGATAGTTGGGGTTATCGGGGTAATTTTGTGATAGTACATTTTTTTTTCAGTAATGATCTTAAGTAACAAATAACTTTCGTGAGATTTGAAAGATATTGAAAAAAGAGCCAATACTCATAGATCACGGTACCTACCCACTGTCTTAAAGCACTTTTGTGATGATACATTTCCTAGAAGCAACTAAACACCACGTATTGTTCTAAAATAAAATTGGTATTTTCTAAAAAAAAAAAAAACACTCAAATAGTCATAACTTTTAAGGAGATCAAGTTAGGGCTCTGCCGTAGGGATATTTTTTACTGCAAATAACCCCAACTATCGCCCTGTTTCGTTGATTTCTTACCCACCTTATTTATAGGTTACTGCTATAGATGTGTGTCAAGATGAACTTAAGATTAGCAGACTTTTAAGTTAAGCCGGCCACCGTGAACAACAGAAATGGGCTTTGAACAATAATTTACGGTTGTTACTGGTGATATGATGCAAGTGATGCAAACAAGTTGATCTTGATCTTTAACAGATCTAACCTAAGCTTACCCATTTGGTTAGGGTTCCCCGAGCTTAGTTATTGCGACCATCTCGGGTCACACATGTTTGGTCATAGTTCTAACCTGTTCTAATAAAAATAACCGGCTAAGGGAGTGCTACAACGCACAGTGAAGGGTCCATACATTTCGTATGGGACCAAATGTTTTTCGACTGCAAATGAAGTTCCTACGTTCAATATTGACAGATTAGCCATGTAATTTTATAAATTAACGATTTTCATCGCCAGACACATTTGGCTCATGATTCTTGGTCAACGGGAATTATCAATTACCCTATGGCCTTTGATTGTTAAAATATTCGGCATAGGTAAATGGCATAAAACCCTTACCTACCTTTATCTTTTGATTGTGTTCACTTAGAATTATTTTTTTTTCAGCCCGGTCGGGCGAAGTGATTATTGGGTTTTTACAGAAATTCTTAGGAGAAGCCGGATTTAGGAAATATCAAAAAAGTAGGTAAACATGGTAAATATCCCGTTTTTAGTGGTAAACGCCATGATTGCTCAGGAGCCGGATCTAGATAGGTATGTTTACTAGTAGCAGTAAAGCTATGCTTATTTATTGCATACAATTGTTTAGTAGTAGTAGTTAGTTTAGTGAGTTATTATGTTGTGATGTTGGCTTGTTGCACGCTTTGAAGTAAACTGTAAGTGCAGTAAGTATCCATTTAAACAAATAAATAAATTAGGTTAGGTTAAATGAATGATAGTGTTACTGACCATGTAAGTTTAAAAACTTATACTGTGTAATAGGCTTGCCCCCTATAGCCTAAATATCCTTGCATTACTCATACCTATACCAAATACTAACTACCGAAATGTGCGAGTGGGTTTTATCTTTAGGTGCAACTCTTCTTCCTCCTCAGGAAATACAGGCGAGACGTTTTCTACCTTATTTTTTGCTCTGTTAGAGTATTAGGTATAAGTATTATGTGTGTTTTCTTTCTTTCCTACCTATGTATTGATGGTAGTGTAGGTACCTACTGTTGCATACCGTTTACCGGTTACATTTTTCCATCTAATGTTCAGAAGAATAGTTCACGCAGCTCTGTGGGGTGAGATAATTAATTAATAAAAATTTACAGGATTGGTTTATTTTGTAACATTATCTACCTAAGTACTTAATTATTTATCATAATTATCATAACTTTACGTGGTTATTGTATCTGCTTTTAAAAGATATATAATAAAATAAATTCACTCACTCAAATTCACTTGATTACTTATTTATTTATTATTCCTTACAACTAACTGTTATTGCTAACAAAGTAGTCATAAGTTCAACAATTTCTCGTTGGTCTAGTGGTCGCAAGCACGACTGCTGAGCATGAGGCCCTTTTTTTTTTTTTTTTTTTTTAGGATGGGAAATCATCAAATGACCCCCCCGCTCGGGGCGGAGCGGAAGGGAGTGTCAGACTTGTACTGACTAAAACCCATCCATGTTCCTTCTTTGCCCTTTATGTTCCAGGGCCGCGGTATCTCTTTCGAACAGTCCCGCAGCCCTGGCAGGCATCGGCCCGTGCGGACCCCTACGTGGGTGCTGACATCTCTTTGAGGCGCGCGTGAAACACGAACGCGCCGTCGACACTGCCTGTCGTCATAAGACGGCCGGACGGTGAGCTAGCCCATAACTCGCCGTCCACAGGCCCGCGCCTACGGTGGCCTGGGGCCACCACGTGACCCCCGACGCCCAGGGCGTCTCCCGCGGCGGCTGGGACGTGAGGCTCTTTCCCTCTCACGTTCCGCCACCTCCTTCACTAGCTTGACTGCTTCGCAGAAGGAGGTGACGTCTTCCCATTCCCTCTCGCTCCGGACCATGGCTTGAACCAGGGCCAGGCGCGAGAGGTCGCCGCCGCCAATCGCCTCTACGAGGACACGGCGCTGCTCCGCCCAAGCGGGGCAGACCTCCACAGTGTGCTGCACCGTGTCCTCCGGACGATCCTCACAATGGAAACACCCGGGCGTTTCCGCCCGCCCGATTCGGTGCAGGAACCTCCCGAAACAACCGTGTCCGGTGAGGACCTGCGTCAGGCGGAAGGTGAGGGCGCCGTGGCGCCTCCCTAGCCACTCCTCAAAGAGGGGACTTATCGCCACTATGGTGGCGTGCCCTGAGCATGAGGCCCTGGATTCGATACACAGGTCAGGCAGTGTTACTGGGTTTTTCCATTAGGAATTTCTCAGTAGCACCCACGGAGTCTGGATGAGCGCCTGGTTAATGGCAATAGGGTTGCCTCCTTATACATAGGACTTACCTAAACATAACTGGCGAAATGTGGGTGTACCTACTATTTCACCTCTGCCTAACCCTTTGGGGATTACAAGTGTGATGTTATGTTTTAAGCAGAACAAATTCAAATTGAATCTACTTTGTACGCACACGATATTATGGCTTAATAATCTAATGGACTGCCTCATTGGTACCTATAGGCAGTAGGCCCAAGAACGCCGCCTGAACACGGCCCTGTGTTCGATCCTCGGCTTAGAAAATTACTGAAGCAGCCTGGGGTCCGGATTTGTGACCGATACTGACCATTACCAAATATTATAAAGGGTAGGAGAGGAAGAGGTAAAATTTGTTTGTAGGTTTGTATGTATGTAGGGGGGTAATCTTCGGCACTACTGATCAGTGATCCGATTCCGAAAATTCTTTAACTAACAGGAAGCTACATTATCCCCGAGTATCATAGGCTACATTTAACACTTTCCCGTGGGTTAATTTCCGTATACAACGGGAGCGAAGCAGCGAGCAAAAGTTAGGTTTTCCTATATAAACATAGGTCTACCTACTTACATCTTTTTACCAACATTAGATGTGGGTACTTACTTTCCTATTAATTCTTAAGTGGACTTGTGAAAGAATTTGTTGCAGGAAGTACTGATTTCCCGATTTGAAGGCCTGATGCCAACGGCTAATTGATTCCAATCAATTAACTACGTAGTCGTCTTTAGTGGGCTTCCTCACCAACTGCCGTAGATCTTCCTGCCAATCAGTTCCTCCTGTCAGTTCGTTGATTCAGCTGCCCGAGTACCCAGTGTACCTACCTACTATCCAACATCTCTAGTGGAAATATGTTTTTCCTATTCCTCCGCTATTCTATTCTGATTAATTTAGTTGCGCGACCCGAGACAGTTAAATTATTTCTCTGGGACTTCGTCGAGCTTCATTGTCTCGGCGCTTTACTGGTGGTCGCCACTGTTGATTCTGGCTTTCAGGAGTTAGTGGTTTGGGAATGTGGCAGGTTTGTCCCATCCAACATTCCGCCAAAACCCGCAAATCGCCTATATTTTATGTAGTTAGGTGCATATTGGCGATTTACGGCCTTCACTCACCATACTCGCTAGGCAGATACAGACTCTCCACGAGTGTGAACCTCCCGCTCACCCAGGGCTGGAAGCCTCGCTACCTTTCTAGCTGAATGACTTATCTTCAGAGATCCGAATTGGTTATTGGGTTTTTGCATCAGGAATTTCTCAGTAGCAGCCAGTCTGGATTTGTGCCCGGTTGATTGGAATAGGCTCGCCACCTATTACATGGGACTTAAAATAACTGGCGAAATGTGGGTGTATTTGTTACACCTCTGCCTAACCCGCTGGGGATTACAAGGCGTGATATTGTGTTATCGGAATAGGTAGTTTATTTGCCTTAACTTCAAGGCCAACATGTGAACAACAACAACAATATGTGTGTAACATGTGAATAATACATCTCTATAAAAACACGGAATGATTTTTCAAATAAAGTCGACCTATTTCGAACTCTACTTATTATGCAACTACCGAGTCATTGTCGACATAAAGAAAGAGAGATTGCTGTGGTAGTATTTTATTAAGGGCACTCAGATGTTGTGCAAACGGTCCTGTGAATCGCTTAGGAACATGCAGTCGTATTTCACCAAATGATCTCCTGTCACACTGCCCTCTGTCAAAAATCCTTTCTCTTTTTATAGATGGTACGTGGGGCCAGCGAATAGACATTCAGCATTGCATCGTTCTATTTACAAGTTTTGAAGCTATGTAATGCCGCGATGTTGTGTGCTCTTATGCCGTTTCTTAAGTTTCTGTATAATTTTTTTTACTGAATATTAAGCAATGAATTATTTGTTTGTTCAGTTGCCCATAAAAGGTTGTCATCTCAACTTATTTTTCACTACAACCACGACATAAGTTGTATAAAAATATTTGCAATAAATCCGATTATGATGTGATCACGATAAAAACTTTTATGACCCAATACTAATGTTGCCAATATATTTACATTTATTGCTACAACTGAAACCATTCAGCACATTAACCCTTTCAAAAACTTCCCAGCCCCGATAATGGGGTCCATCATGTATGATAAATAGTGATGTGCTTTACAAGGGAAAATAAACTAGATATGTTTTTATTTACACATTTATTACAGTTGTATACAACAGTACACAAGTATAAACAGGTCTATAATAATATTTATACATTTATATACATGTAATAACCTGGCGCCGGACCATGAGGCTAAAGGAATGTATGAAAACTAAAGTATTTTCCTAAAAGACAAATTGGGATAATAATATTTAAAAAAAACTATTATTCGAATAAAGTAAAACATAAGGCTTGACTAGTCTTAAGGCATGCACAGACGTGAGAAAACATCGGATAACTCAGTTTATAAATGCTTTGTCTGTACATAGAAATCTCTTTGAACTCGATGCATTAGCGTTACCTCATTGCTCACGTGCCAGGTTTTAATACTAAATGCCACAATAACACGATTAAAATGTGAAACAGTTCATTTCTACTTGAAGGCGCAACCATTTTATTGAGTAGCCTCTTCTATCACAAACATGCCAATATCCTACTTATAATATCAGTCGAAATCCGACAGCTTGCTTGCTACACACCTAGTTCCAGCACAAGGACATTTATAATATATTGCACATCCGAACCAGATACTAGATTTCCATTATTTTCTTTATCAATTGTAAAATTTAAAATAGGTCATTGTAATAGTGTAACTACTTACATACGTACATCTACAAGAACGCGTGCTAGTGCCGTCAAATACAATAATGAAATGTAGATACAGACACAATCTAATAGCTTTACCTGTTTAACATAGGAGTAACACAATTTTCATAGTTATAATTTTTAAGTATTAAGAAATAAAGGCACGCCGGCAGCCCAAAACGCTGCCAATATTTAGTATTGCAGTAACTTAGTAATTCATTACAGTTTTTCACCTTAGAACAATAACATTACGCATTCAGCAAGCGCTCGTTTATTTATCAGCGCATATTAGGAAGATAAAAAAATTAACTACTTCGTTTTAAATTATAAATGTAAATACAAATTTCATTGACTTAAAGTCATTAGTCAATGCTAAGCATTAAATAATTGTAAGCAATATAGGTACATAGTAGGGAACATATTTACATTGACGCTTAGTATCACAAGATGGCGGCGAAGATCGGGCGAGTTCAAAATGGCCGACCGTTCTGAGGCCGCTCAGGCAGCTTCGGCGGCTGGTTCGGCACCGGTCGGCTATCGACATACAAAATTTATATTAAAATCAGCTTCACCAATAAACAAAAACATACAATGCCAATATTATTTACAGTGATTTCTAATTACTCAGGAAATGTACAATGACAGTTTAACAAATAAAATTGTGGACTGTGCCACGGGGAAATTAGAATGAAAATGAAACGGTTTCGTTAGTACGCAGCACGCAGTCACATTCATAAGCATAAAGCAAAATGGGAAACTTCACGAAATGTACACATAATACCATGCACCGTCAGCAGGGGTTTTATGTCTAAAATGATATGTCCTAATCGATACAGAAATATGTTCATGTCACCATGCTACTATTTCAAATTACCTATTAAAAGAGCAATGGTTGCTTATTCTAAATAATACGTCCTTAATATGTACACAGGCTTTCAGGTATCAATCGCATGCAGCATTACCCAGAACCGATACTCAACGCAAGCATCCTACGTAACGGTTCAGCAAGTAGGTAAATATTTCAATAAGAACTAAATCTGTATACGTCGTGCAATTCCGTGGCTAGAGATACAAATACTTATTGAAAAATAAATAACTAATGTAGGTATGTTTCGATACAAAATTAGACGTATGCAGGTAGAGTTTTATACTGGCTTTTAAATGCATCGTGTAATTATTGTGGAATACTGAAATAACAAAGCACAATTCTTATTGAAATATTTCTAACATTATTCAAACTCAGCTTACCTAATATTACATCCTGTAGATATTATTATCCGTAACTGTTAGTAACATAGTGAAGGGCATTATGTTTGCCAAAACTACTGGAATAAATCAAACGTCTTTAGTACACATATAGCATTTAATTACTCTATTTATACAGCATAAGATTAACAATATTCATAAACTATATCAAATCCAACAATCACTGCCTATACCTTTTTCGATGGTACTAACGCTATTAACAAGATAGAGAGAGCAAAACGTTTAATGATCGATTACTTTTTTATAGTTTCCAGCTAATATTGATCGAGTAATGAGTATAGCTTTAACGTTAAACATTTCATTACGTGTTGACGGCCGACGTACGCGACGCACGGCGCCCTTCTTGTCCCACCGCGACTCCGCTCACGTGACTCTCAAACATGTTCAGTGGAACCACTCTATCATAATACGTATTGCAACGCCACTAACATCATGTTTAGTGACGACTCTTTGATCCTTTGCGAATCACTGACACTCGCAATCGTTAACGATGAAAAGTGGATGCAAGATGATTCCAAGATTAAAATATCGATAAGCTTTATTTAATATTTTTAATAACGAATTCATATTGTATCACCATCAATAAAATGTTCTAATAATTGACCAAAGGTATTGCTAACAGCAATAATATATGAGACAACTGCTTTGGTCTTATCCATTATAAGTACATATTAATTTTACATACAAACTTTAATCGATAGATATATATCGTTACGAGTTCATAAGTAACGTGTTACCAGTGTCGCTAAATACCAGATTATACTGACATAGTTGTATATATACAACAACAATCAAGCTGGGTACAATTTAGAGTAAATGCATAAACGTTAAATACGCATCGTCGCTACTGGAGAGGGAAAGAGATTAGACGAGCGTGTCAAAGTTCTAAACTACAGTAACACCTAGACACTGACGTGAGTACATGAGTACGTGTTGCAACGACTGTTACTACGCAGCTAGTTCTACGCGACAATGGTGCGGCAACATCAACAAACTGTAATCTTGTCTTTACATAGTGTACAAACAACCCTAGCACATTACAAAACATATGATATGCTCGTGGACTGTACCGAACTCCGGAAGCCCGTAATGCCCTCCGCGAAACAACTCAACTACGTAATCCCAATATACACCTATATTAAGCCACTGAATGTAACATTTACAATATTAATCGTAACATAAATTTAATTACATCATAAGTAAGTATAATTAAAGTACTACGCAACCCGCGGCGCCTCCGCGCTCCAGTATACGTATGCATTATTACATAATCATGAAGCTCTGTGAAACAATACTTCGTTCACAGTTAATACTGAACAATTTAGTCGTTTTATAATTTTGACGCTATACATTACTTAGTTTTTGTTGTATAAATCTTTGGGTAAACCAACCCTAATTAAATAATTATAACCTAAATTCCTTTACATAAAGCAACATGTACGAGAGCGTAGACAAGTCTGCAAGTACTCAGTGTGATCACTGGCCGGGTCCCACCAGTCATTGAGAACCTTGCAAACGCATCTGGTTCGTATCGAAATATAACCATTGGAATGTACACAGAAAAACTATGCCACGAAATTGGTAACATCAAGAATTTTCATAACGGGTCTATTTTATTTTTTATACGTTTTGTGGGATGTGTGATCTCCGTGATTTTGATTGTGATGTTTGAAAAAAATTTAACGTCGATCAATTTCGAACATCAAACTGCACTGGATCGAATAAAGTGGAAGTTTCTAACATAAAATATTTAAATACATTTAATGGTATAACCCTACGGTAACGTTGGTTATGTATCACAAGCAGAGTTGATGTGCAGCGTACAGTGTTACACAGGCACATTGGATTACATTTAGACGTTTGGACGAAAAGCAATGTAACACAACACTGCATTCTATACCCACGAACAAGAGGTTTAGTTCACACTAAACGTTCAAGCGGTTAAACAATGTGCTCTGAAAATGCTTGGATCAAGTTGTAAAACATCATAAGCAACAGAAAATCTCATAACCTCTAAAACATCGCTTAAAGATTCGAGCATAACGCTTAGGACTTAGGAGTAACAACTAACATACGATTCGAAATATATTAAAGAGGGTTATTTAAGCGATGTTTTAAATTGAATACATTTTTAATGCGAGTTCAATCATTTACAGAAGTTTTTTTTTATACCAAGGAGAAAATTGGTTACTAACACAGACTTTATTTGTAACAAACGTAGTCACTTCGAATAAATTCAATTTACCTAATTCTACAATAACGTATCGATCTAACTAAAAAGATTCTACTGGTTCACACATTTTCAAACATGTTTTTATTTTCTAATTAGAAAATAGTGTGATACCGCATATTATGTCATGGGGCACATGGGGCAGTGGGGGTAACAACATTGATATGTCCGTGAGTCTGTACACGTGTACTAGGAATGTCAATACTGATATGTGTCAATGTATTGGAGACAGCGGCTGGTCGAAGTGACGACGTTTCCAACAAATGCGTGGCGTACATACAGTCGTAACGGACAACATAGTCGTGTTTACTTGAATCTGGCGAAGGCGGAGCTGAGTTCGTTGATGGCGGCGTTGGTGACGGCCTGGCCCACGGCCTGGTTCACTTGCTGGCGCATGTGCGGCGGCATCTGGTTGTACACGCCGGCCGCCGCGCCTGCGCCCGTGGGCATCGCTCCTCCCGGCCTCCTAATTGGTTTATTGGGAACATTTCCTTTTCAAACAAGACAAAACATACACAAGCAAAATGTAGGGGGAGGGGTTAAGATGATTGTTAGGTCCTCGTCTCACAACATCGGACAAAGTACTTTTTCAACAAATGGCAACATACAACGGTTGTAGTTTAGTTAGCTTATTTAAAAAGTACGACAAGAGAGCATACCCTAGCTACTTCTTTTTACACACATACAAGATAGTTACATACACTGAGGAAGGAAGTGCGTATAGACTGAATTGCTTTATATAATCGTAAGTGAATTTTCTAAAGCTGTCACAGCTTCTCTGTAAGACATTCGGGAGTAACGTAACCGCCATAATAATGCAATGTCTCGTATTTAAAGTGGTGATATAATACTGTCATACAACTCTTACAGGGTAACTGTGAATGTAATAATTAACACAGAACAATTAACTACAAATCACGTCACACTTTATTAAGAGTAAATCCATCTTCTCTACAGAATAGTATAGTTATTTAATGAATTTAGCGGCTAAACAATATTTTTCTATGGCAATTTATCAGAATGATATAAAGCAGAAACACATAGCGCTAATATTAAATTGTAAAGTGTACCTACTTACTGTCAAGTAGCGTATTTGTGGTGACGAAATATAGACGAAAAAATTGATACATGACCAGAGGAGAAACGTTAACGATATTATTGAAATCATGAAGATCACACAAATTAGTGCACAAAGCATGCGGTGTTTCGATATTGTTAACACATTGGAAAGTCGAACTTAACATATTATGAATATAACACCTTTTTGTTAATTACACCCAAAAACCAAAGTAAGTTATTGTTAGCCTCTCCTTTTAGCTGATATTCATCATAGTCACAAATATTGAAAGTAATAGCCTTGCTTAGACATTTGTAATCGTAATATATAATCGATATTGTTTATGTGGAATATGTATCGGTCTGTCGGCAGCCTGTACTGTTCGATGAGTACACAACCAGTTTCATCAAAAAATATAATATTCGGAAAGTTCATTTCATTACACATTACGGAACAGAAATATATCGAAATAAAACGTTCAACGTATATAAAATAGGCTTCGTCTTACGAAAGGCTGCCGGCAGAGGATTCATAAGCAGGTAATATTATCATTTAATTTGTATTCTACCAAAAGGTAATAATAAATTCCACTATTATTTTTATAATTTTATGGAAGCAACATTTTTTTCATACGTATCATAAGTATTGATCATTTACATGACTAATAATAATATTGTATATAACATATGTATAATTTATTTATAAATTTGTCGATATTTGTTAACTTACTACAATCTCGTTACAGATCCATGTACTCGGAAGAAGAAGAAATGGATCACACTGATAAGAGTTTACATTGTCTCGCGATGTTCGCCTATTCATTAAAATGTTACAGTAAACGTGTGTACAGATGTGATTGTGTAATAAGTTAACAAGTTCGTAGTTAGTGCCTTACGTCGATACGTAACTTATGTTAGTGAGTTAGTGCGCGCGCCGGCCCGCTTAGCGCCGCCTGCGAACACATACACACACTGCCTCACTCTGCATACTTCATTTATCTATATTAGTACACCTCAGAAAATTAAACACAAACCGAAATATAAGAATGTTCCCAAACCATTAGTTCCTTTATGGATTTATTTAATTATTAACGTGCATATGTAATGCATAGTCAAAGTTAAGTTAATAGATACTAATATATAAAGCACAATACGTATTTACTGCAAATTATGGCTGTTACATCACCCACACAAATGCCTCCTATTGTACTTAAGCAAAGCTCACACGGATAGTGCCGCGGCATTATAATAATTGATATATTTTAGCAATACGACAGACTGATACAAGGTTCGAGAACTGATCACGTCCATCGTGTGTGCTCTAAAACTTCAAACAACAAATGCAATCTACATTTCCCCAGATCTTTATATTATTTTATACCGAGCTCTTAAAACCAGCAAAATTTAAGGGTAGTCTCAGAATAAGTTAAAATTTTACGTCACATATAATTAGGCGCCAAATACAGAAACAAGTTACCACATTTTCTACTTTTTAAACTAACCCAGGAACAGATAACCACCTCTAGATTCCGCATGGAAGGCAACTAATGCGTGCCGCACGTCCATGAATTAGCACAAATATGACTCGATGCTCGTATTTATCTCTTCAGTGTCGACTAGACGTTAGACCCGTGATGACGATTAATTATGTATGAATGTTTCATTTTAACGGTTTACTTAAAAAATAGGCTACCTATACTGTTAAATGGTGTGGAAAATTATCAAAGACCTCGAGTTATAAAAATATGGGATAATATTCAACTGTTAAGTAAAATTATAAAAATCAACTATTTTAAAAAGAGCTCCACTTATAGTGGCTGTGGCAATGACTCTCGATTATGTGTCTCTTTTGCACTTTTGTCTTTTTCTCACAAAAGTAATATTGTCATGAGCAATACAGAACGTATTGCTTATCGAGAAATAAAATATCGATGCTATCGATATTTTGTTATTTATTTGGACAAAATAGTTCAATTAAAATATAAATACACACAATTTCTTCTGAAAGAATTAATCTGGTTTTATGAGAGATCAACCGTCAATTAAACCAATGGCATGTAAAAAAATTAAAGCTAATACTTTATTCATTCGGAATATTCGATAATCTATTAGATATTGATAATGAAGTAGGAAACAAATAACATAAAAAGTGAACATTAATTCTGTTTAAAAAAAATATCGATGTCAGAATCTATGTTTAATGTCATTGTCCCATCACTACGACCGGTGACTACCATCTTGAAATAGTCAATCGGATTGCACTTGTCACTCCACGCGCACCGCGTGCCTACCGTTAAATTTGGTGAACCCGAATACAAACAAAACATTCAACATGGGGAATCTAGTAGAGGTTATCTGTGTAACCCAGGTAAATGACAAAACACAACTCCTTACAACCTAAACGGAGACCACCCTGTGCTATTTGAGTAGGAAGAGTTTCCCGAGAAAAGAAGTGTTATACTCACGTGGGAACAAGCGGCGCGGGCAGGCCGGGCTGGCCGGGCGCGGGGCGGCCGGCGGGGGGCGCGGGGGCGCCGCCGCCGGGCCGCGACGGCAGCGGGGGCGCCGGCCGCCCCGCGCCGCCCGGGGGCGGGGGCGCGCCGCGACTGCCCATAGAGCCTGCGAAGTCACCTCCTTCTTAACTCGGCGTGTTCGCCTTTCAGTGCATTCATAAATCAATTGGTGAAGTGCCGGCAACGAATTGCCGACACCGTGGTCTCCCATTCGGATTCTGCATGCAGCTGAAGGCGGCTCTTCATTCTTCACCAAAATGGTGGGAATCAGAGCTCTCGACACCGTACAACTTGATTGTCCCTGAGCCAAATAGGCTTAGAGCGTTGAGCGTCAGACGGAGATCCGAATGAGATCATAAAAGTCACAAGTACTATCTACTTAAAAGCCGTGTCGTAATTTATTACGAGGCTATGCTGTTGCTTTCATCTTCGGCTTAGAAATTAGTCATTGTGAAGACATATATACCTTATCCATACACCACTGGCCTTAAGGATAAAGCTTATAATTTACATAAACGGCAAGCGCTGGGTACTCACCTTGTTGCGCGGGCACAGCGCGGCGCGGGCCGCCGGGCGAGGGCGGCGACAGGCGCGGGTTGGAGTCCAGACGGCTCTCGAGCCAGTCGTTCTTGACGGGCGGCGGCACGGGCGTGCTCACGGTCGCCATGGATACGTCGCCGATGATCCGCAGTGCCTCCTTGCATGCGTGGTACATGCGCAGCATTTCTTCGCGTTTCAGTGCTTCTTCAGGGGACTCTTCCATCATTTGTGACTGTGAATGTAAAGTAAAAATTTAAGTGCCAGCTGCTCACTTTTTACGTCATTAGTACAAATTTAACAAAAGAGAAGTTTTGATTGGTTTATGCAACAAAACCTAGCATTCGTTACTTTACCTGATCGCCGGAAGCGTACAGATGTGCAAGCAGCTCCCCATTGATAAAGTCTTTGGCATTATTGATGATCATCATCATGATAGTCTTGGGCACGAGATCGCGCGTCGTCTTGGTGACGATGCGCATGTACGAATCCACCAGGTTCCTGATGGTCTCCACCTGCCGCTCCAGTTGAGGGTCCATACTACTTGTGCCTGAGCTGTCCGAACTCTGGAACCAGAATTTTTCTTCATGCAGTAACAGATTTCATTGAATTTTGCTCTGATGCCGAACTCCCGACAGCTCAATATTGATGACCACAAAGCTTTTTACAATTTAGGCCTCGTTGTTTATAAAACGTATGAACAAATTAAAAACTAAGAACGGCACATACAAAGTGATCACACTTCCGAGCCAATGTAAAAAACGACGAAAAAAATCAAAAATCCCAGTTTCCGTCGACTGATGTCACATGTGTTTTACCTTTTAAGCATTCCCATGGCATGATAATCTTGCAATGATGAAAAACTACTACATATAACATTTTCTAATTATTATAAATGCGCTAACTTTCAAGCTTTGAACCTTACAAAAAAAACAATAACTTACTACAACGGAAAACATAAAGAGTAAAATCTGTTATAGTTGTGCCAGCGAAGTCTCGAATATTATCGCAGTAGGTCAAAAAGCCAGGCCGAGCGAACCACATGAGACGAGATACAGTACGGCTTTGCCAATCAAAACGATGATGTTATTTGAACTCATTAATTCAAACTTCTTACGATTTTCAAATATCATGCAGAAAAAGTGCGTTTAAACGAAGCAAGTTCCGTTGAGCACTCGAAGTTGGAACTCTTAGCAAGAATTTTGTTAGGTCTAAACGCATCTTGAAGTAAGCGTGTTGTATCAAAGGCATCAATCAACAAGCATGTTTGTATATTTTCGTATAAATACAATGATAATGGCCAATACAATTAAATATAGAAAAATACGCCTCATTCCAAAGTACATTTGAATGGTTATAGCATCGAACTCGTCGGCCACACCCCAAATCAAAACAGGATGATTATCTGAATCGTACTTGAATACGTTTCAAAAATGAATGCGGCTTGTCCACCTATTCGTCAAAATAAGCGTTTTTTGTATAGGAAGATCAAAAGCAGTTTGTGTTCCAGCATGCTTCACCAATGACGTCTACTTGTACTATTAGTATTGTAAGTATAAAACATCCAAGACTTTTCTAAAGACAATAATAATGGTTAATGGTAAAACGGCAGACCATGTTTTGTACTGTACGATGCAAGGTTACAGTACTACCATACTCACTAACCACGCAATGGATCATGAAACAATGAAGTCAGTGCTACAAAAAAAAACCAAAACCATGTTACTGGACCTTTCATGACGCTCCCATGTGATATGCTTTACAACATGATACACA
Organism: Noctua fimbriata; assembly: GCA_905163415.1. Taxonomy (NCBI): domain Eukaryota; kingdom Metazoa; phylum Arthropoda; class Insecta; order Lepidoptera; family Noctuidae; genus Noctua; species Noctua fimbriata. Next base: position 7,723,547 of record LR990922.1, on the reverse strand, counting down.
GAGCTATCATTTGTAATTTATTAATTGCACATGCAATTGTTTATAATACAAATTGATAACTACCGCCTAAATATATCGCACATCACCTTTGTAACAAGTCAAAAATCCAGCAAACAAGCTTTAAAATACGAGTCACTTACTCTTGATTTATTTCCACCCAACCCCATGGAAGGCAGAAATAACTAAAAAATAAAAACATAAACATGCTAAAACAAAATTGAATTAAACTTCGACAACATTATGAAAATTAAAATAACGAAAAAAACCTTTCAGAATCTTGCAGAGTATGCTCGAAAAAACGAAGCACGACATTCAGATGTTATTCCTACTATTATAAACAGGCATTGGTGGCATTTTTGTGGTAGGTATATTGTGTTATTACAAACAGTTGTTAGCGGTGGGTGGCGCAAACATTATGGTAATGAAGTGCATGTGAGACTAAAAATGACAAAACAGCACTCTACACGTCTCATGCTACATCGGCTAGAATGTATTTCAAGAAAATTAATAACATATAAAAAATTGTTAGTAAAGATATTGTTAAATAAGATAGTTATTCTTGAAATCCACATCGGGCGCAGTGTTAAATGTGCGACCACCGTATTGTGTGATCTATGTACTTGTGTAAATGTTTCATAAGCCTGTATAAACAAACCTCTGATCCTTCATTCTGAATAGCATGGCAAAACAACAGATTTTATAACATAAAACTGACATATAATAGGTATATTTAAATATATAATTCACAATTATATCAAACATCATTATTATAAAGCCATAAATAGTAAGTAAACAAGCTCAAATAGAAAACATAAGTTATGTCCGCAATAGTTTGAAAGTGGGGAAAAATGTGGAGAGGTAATAAATATCGGAATAATAATGATAAGACAGGCAGTATAAATATATAAGATGATAAGCATGAGCTATGTTCACCTCGTCTCCGTTGGCTGCTTCGGACGTCTTTTCTGGGTACACTCCTGCGCGGAGGAACGATGCCTTCCAGGAGTCGACGTCGTCTTGTGTCTCACACGACAACTCTAGTTGTTTGTAATCCTGTGGATACAAAATCAGTTTAGTTTATATTTGTCACAGGTTATGCCTCTTTTGCGTGTCGATACTTAAGAACATTTTGTACCCAACTGAGAAAGAAGATAGCTTCGGCAGATAACCCTGACGTATTGAAGCATAAAAACCTCTTATTAACGATCACCGTATTATTTTATCCCTCGTACCTTGTACACGTTCCTGCCCTCAGGGTTGAAGAGCGCGAACATGTGCCGCCGCGACATAAACCCTTGCTCCAGATCCCTCAGCTTGAGTCCGTCCAAAGGCAGCATATACTTCTTCTCTCGTTCCTCTTCGTCTTTGAACCAGGAGATGCTCTCAGCAGTCAACACAAACCAGTAGTCTTTGGAGCCTCCTAGACGAAAAATCATAGTTCTAAGCAACTTGTTTTCATTCGGGGATAATCAATACATATATCAATGTCAAGCAAGATGTTCATGTTGATGAACTTTCTCGTTTATTCTGATACAGCTGGAATAAAACTCTTACTTTTTGAAGCTGCAGACACAATATCATTATGCCTACACCTTTGAATGCTAAGCACAAGAGAGTTATAGATAATTACGCTATAGCATCTCACCTTTCATGATTCCCAAGTTATGAATACACATGTATCCTTTCCTGATGACTTGGTTCCCTAGTGCGCGATGTCCTGACTTCGTAGAATTCTCAGACTGATTTTGAGCACTGTAACAAAACCAGATAATTCAAAGACATTTTTTTTCTTAAAACTTACGTTTTCAATTTTACGCCTTCCAAAAGAGTAATGAGCAGGTAATAGCGAAGCGGAACGGAGTCAAGAGTTTTATAGATAACTGGTTTTTGCCTTCCATTGCCAGCGGGTATCGCGGAGTGAACTAGGCGGGAAATGAGATGGGTCGGATGGGAGTTAGTTTGCTTCCATTATCAGGGGGCATTGCGGAATGAGCGCCAGTGCCAGACAGCGCGTTGCAGCACAAAGATGTGTTTGTAGTTTTCGGCGAGTCTGGTGAAGATGATTTCATAAATACAATAAGTAAATGTTTGCTACTCTACAGGTATAATAAGAAAAAGAAGCGTAACAAACCTAGATGGTGGATGAGCAGCCATATTAGAGAGAGACCTGTTAAGGGGCGATATACTACGATTTACAAGACAATATTTCAAAATTTATTTCAGAGTCAATAGAGAACAGTTTGAAGAATAACTGTCACCTGTAATGTCGGGGCGACGGCTGGGGGGCGGGGGGGCATGCAGAGTCCATTCAAAACTAGTTCTTGACACCATGACTGAACTTTTTTTTTGTTACTCATTCAGGTAGTTAACCTCATTTGGTTACAGTGGAAGCACTTTTATTTAACTTTTGTGCTGAGAGTCGAACGAGGTCCGTACGGAATCCGTTGGAAATCTACTAACTGTTTGATCATTTTTGCGACTCTTTTTTTCCCCGTTTAGTTCGCTTCGCTAATCATTTACTGTTGAAATATTAGTACAAAGTTTACTGTTGTGAGTTCGACGGAGTCCGTACGGAGCCCGTTCCGCTTGCAGTGGAAGGTAGGCAAGAGGTTTCATAATTTCCTCGTTTTTTTTTTAATTTTACAGGCTTCAAAATATAGAAAAATAAGTTACTTGGCAAATCCGATGAAGTCCTCGTGGTTAGTGTTCATGTAAGCGAGCTCGCAGTCAATCAGTATTACCAGTTGTTCCTTGCACATTTGTTCGCGAGAACGAACGTGAGACATGATAATGCGCTCCGTCTCTTCACGCAACCGCGGGTATCGGGACATCTGGAATGAGAAGAATGAGTTTCATGTATCAGAGGAATATTTTACAAGTCTAAAAATGAGAATAGAATATTCTTTATTATTTACACCATGCAATGCACATTCATAAAAGAAAACATTTCACCTAAGGTGACACAATGGGCGGTCTATCAATAAACCTTGTGCCAATGCAGTGTTTTTACTGCATTCTGCTAAAAATATTTAAATTACTGGTCATTAATGAAACTCAAAGTTGCTAACTTTAGACTTACAGTCACACTTTGTCGTACTTGTCTTAGTATCCCTACAATACACGTTTTAAAATTCAGTAGCGTCTAAGAATTCGGCCTGATGACAGACAACTTTAGACCATAGTTCCAAAATAAGTAAAATTTCACTATTAAATTTTTATAGTTACCCTTTCAGTGCAGATACGAACGACGTTCGACAGCTCAGACACCACGAGGTCAACGCACTTGAGACTGGGCTCCTTCAGCCGCGCGATCTGTTTCTTTACTATAGCCTCGAACGCCATGTCCGGAGTAAACAAACCCACCTGCAGAACAGAACCGTATTACAATTTTTTTTTTTAATTACATAACTAGATAAAATTGCGCCTATACTCTCTGAACTGCACCTCTTCATAGATGTATTGAAAGTGTACATTTAACCAGTTATATTTTGAGTATATCATGTAATAGGAAACGAGCCTATATCTGGCCTATTTTCAGACTTCGGGTGCCAGGTTGAATTTCTAAAGAATAACCCTGGTTAACACCACCAGGATCGAGGGGGTGAGGTAAGTAGCAACGCAAGTCTAGCACTTTCAATTAAAGCAACAACGAGACTTGCGAGGTGTTACATTTTACAGTTTATATTGTAATTTTGTAAAACAGAGGAGCACGTGGGAATCGTTATCGTCTCCTTATGATATGTAAGGTCATACAAAATGTACATGCTTACCCTAATACCGTGAATATTTCTAATAGCGAATGCAATCTCCCTACGAAGCTCCTTCTCATCGAACTCCATTTTTACAATCTCGAAGGGGAATCGTTCATGGAACAACCGGTTGATTTTCGCACCACCAGACAGTTCGTTTGTATTGATCTGTGCTGAGCCAGAACCTTCGATCGTGCGTTCAAAGTCCGTTTGCAAAGTCTGGATCATCCTGAAAATAAAATAATATGATTTATTATGAGATTAAGATGTAACGTTTTTATTTAGTTGTCCGAATAGACAATAATAGTATCAGAGGCTTCCACCAGCTTTAATTCTGAATAAAGATTTATTACTTAAATTGAAGATTTTACAAATAAACACTTTCTAATCCTAAAACCTGTAATATAAACAATGTTACTCCAATCCTCTAGCAAAACTTTTATTTTTAACCATACACAATTTACTACGTCATATTACGCTGATACTCACTGCAGCATAGCCTTAGTCTTGATGGAGGGATCATCGGGCCTGAAGTGTTTGTACTGGTCGACATCTTTCTCGAGCGCAAGCAACTGTTTCTGCAATTTGTCTCGAAGACCGGGCAACGTATCCCTGATGTGATTGGTCAGCTGCTGGTTCAATACGCGTTGGAGGTATGGGGTTCCGAGCCGGTCTGCCAAGTGTCGGTAGGACGGGTGGCTGTAATAAACGAGTACAATCTTAGTATAACTTGACATGGTATAAAACAAAGTCTGGTGTTTGTACGCTTAGATCTTTTAAATTACGTAACAAATTTGAATGCAAGTTTCAGCAATAGTTAGAGTGATTCAAGAGGAAGGTTTATATGTATATTGCACCCATGCGAAGCCGGGGCGTGTCACTAGTACTATTATAAATGCGAAAGTTTGTAAGTATGGATGTTTGTTACTCTTTCACGCAAAAAGTATTGAACGGATTTGGATAAAATTTGGCACACAGTTGGTTTATAACCTGGATTAACGCATAGAATACTTTTCATGCCGGTAGTATGATCCCGTGGGAGCATTACCGGGCTCAGGAATAAGCTAGTTATGTATAAATTGGTAATCTCTTTACTACTAGTCACTACGTATGGAAATATGTACGGAAATAATAGACGTAAAACTTTACAAATGAAATAAACTAGACTCATTCAACTCTGCCTATTGTTTTTATAAAATTTTGCAAATTCTCAAAACAATGAAATTACTAATTTTTCCTTTTTTCTCACGAACACGTTTCCTTCCGCATTCTCAATCAATTCATTATTACATAGTACTACATAATATTCCTACTATGTATAATCCTATATTATTATACGAAAAATTGTACAATAAACTAAAACTTAGTGATAAAATAAGTTCTTATCATCTCACGAATTGCAAATGCAATCGACGAAGTAAGGAAGTAGGTCAGTCTGATAGTCGAGAGTAACCTATATTATATCTATCAGAATAAACGCAACTTCTCGTGCGAGTAGCTCTTGGCCTGCCCGGTGACGTGGTTTCGATAGAATTTTACTATATATAGTGATAAATTGAGGAGGACATGAGTCATTGAGTACAAGTCCTCAAAAGTAATGACGCAGTTGATTGTCTCGGAGTCACTCATGTCTAACGCTTTCCCAACGTTAAGATTGTATTCTAATCGTGTCCGAAATAATTTACGTACATTTCTTTTTTGCATAAATCGTCACAGGAACTTTTTATAGAGACTGTCTTTCTATTTTCTTGGTATAGAGGTCGAACATGGCTAAATATCGAATTCAAAGCCGGCTCACACCCTAATCCGATGCATTAGTACAGTTATTACTGGTACAGAAACTGGTCCTCAACCTTAGATACATACCTAAGGAAGAACTTCCTCTCAGCAGCCATAGCCGCGGCGATGTCCTTACGTCCATCGATGTCTTTCTGCGACCGGTTGACGACGCCGATGTATCCACGTCGTAAGGGCAGCAGTTTGTTCTCGAGCACGTCGCGCGCATCCGTACCTTCGTCCATCAAGTCCAGCTTCGTGATCACACCGATTGTACGGAGACCTGTAGTAACATCGACGTATCTAGCGTAAATATTTGCGTTCTTCAAATGTTGACACTGTGGGAATGTTTGTAATGCCCGAGCTTGTACAGTCTGCTGCCAAAAAAGCCTGCTTTAACCTTACAAGTTGAATGACCCCGTGAGACAAAAAATGTGTAACTAAGAATAAAAAACTGTTTAGATTAAAACAAAAAACTGAAAAGTAACAAGTCTGCCGTTGCAAATTAGTTATCGCTGACCAACCATAAACAGCCATATGCTTCACACATAATAGACGGAAATCATACTTACTAAATTCATTCATATAATTTACTTTTATTAAATATAAGTAAGTAACCATTTATAGTATGTGTTTTTTATTTATACCCTAACCGGACTAACATAACTAGTATAAGACAACTTTATTTACTAGCCTTGTGGGTCGACTTCCTTTGCAAGTTTCAAGGCATCGCTATTTGCCAAGTCAGTGTTAGCGGGTGTGACGGCGAGGATGAGGCAGGATTCACGCTTGATGAACTGGAAGATCATCCCCTTGATCTGCTGCTCGATGTCTACCGGCTGGTCGCCGATAGGCACCTTTGTGAGACCCGGCAAGTCGATCAGGGTCAAGTTGAGCACTGAAATGTTAGAACATTGTTACCGTCAATGAAAGGAACATAAGTCGTGAAATAAGTTCTATTCCTTTTAAGGTCGATGTTAGCAGCATTATTCATCACACATATCGGTCATTGTAGGTCGTTGATATTACAAACTCTAATTATGCTTAAAATTGTTTGTCATGTCATGATATGGTTAACCGCAGCGATGTGTCCCTACAATAAAATACCATTAAGCTAAAATTTAACGTTACTGCCAGAAAGCATGACATAGATAGCAACTTAAGCGTAAATGCTAAATTAACCTATAAACCTGCAATGCGTGCCAAAATATTTCTTGTTGTTGAATCTTTAACTAATAGTGAGTAAGTTGCATATGTGAGGTATCACGGAATGTTTGCAGTTGAACAATAACACAAGGTCATTGTTATCGCTTAATAATTAACAATACCTATTGTTTAACAACAAAATCATTGTTTTCAATAATAGTTTTCATAAATACTTTTAACAGCTTATTGGCATTGACTAAACATGTTTTTTTTATGAAGTTATAATATTTTCTATTAAAGTCCTAAATGGAAGTCAATAGAGACACGAGACATCAAATTTAAAAAAAATATAGCCCTCACTAGCCTTCTGCTCGCTAACCTCACTAGCCTTCTGACACGAAAATCATTTAATGCATTTAGCACCAAACCCATCGAAAGCATCGTTCTGTTTCTGTCAATAACTTAAATAAGACAGAGACAGAATGACGTTCTGAATATGTTTTGGCTTTAAAATGTTTGTAGTACAATAGAAGACAATAACATTTCATACGCGCTGTAACCATCAGTAAAATAGATAATATTGTATTACATGATAAGTAAGTGTAGATAACGGAAGATTTATATCATTTGATGGTTTCAGGCAAATTTCGTAATCCTCGTTTCAACAGTAAGACACGAATACATTTTTAGTTCACCGAATTTAAATCTGTGCAAAGATTTGCCACGACCTTCACAAAAATAGGAACCCAACTAGGTAGCATAATGTTAATGTTTCAGGAGCCCCTACACATTCGTTCACATTAAGTAGGTAACATCTATACAAATAAATGAAATTGAAGTGTCTGTGTGTAATATCAAAATAACAGCTTTTTACTGAATGCGTATACGAAAGTACGAGTATATACGGTACTTGTTATCTGTCTACTGTCTGTTTGTTCCGGCTAATCTTCGAAACGACTGGACCGATTTTGACGGGACCTTTACTGGCAGATAGCTGATGTTATAAGGTTTAACATAAGCTACTTTCATTTTAGAAAAATAATTAGGGTTCCGTGCAAAAAATAAAACCCTTGAAATTTGTAACAAAATTCGATTCAAAGAGGGAAGCAATATTTTTTTCATTAAAATTTCACGCCAACGAAGATCGCGGGCAACATCTAGTAATTTTATAAGCCTGAAACCCGGATAAGTGGACTTTTTGTACATATTCTGAGTATTCCGAGTATTAAGATAATGAAACACCGAACAAAAAGCATAGTCAATGCTTTATTTGAGAGTTAATAGAAACAATCTTTGTCGGTGTGTATGTAATTATTATAACGTCATAGGAACGTCGTCTTACGTAGCTATTGATTTTACTCTTGTTCGTGCACGCCAGTGTGTGTCCGACAAACTAAAGAATTTCTACTGTCAAGAGCTGCATAATTAATTAGAATAAAATCTATATACTATATTACCTTGTCTAAAGTCTAGAAGTCTAGACAGACACAAACATACCTAATTATAAAACTTAGAAAATACTACAAAGTATTGGTACTAAAAGGCAAACTAACCATCAACTAAGCATTTGTTATGTAGGTCATTATCAAACTACACATAGAATATCAAATAACTAATGTTATAATCAAGATTGCATAATTAAGATGCTCACGCATCCATGTCAGTACCATACTACGTAGTACAAACTACTTAGCAATAATCGTTTTCTCTCCATATAAGCAATGGAAGAAATATTAATTCTACTGACACATATTTTTTCATGAAATCAACAGAATTTCTAGGTATTCAATGCATAATAATAATTCATAGATAATTATGAATGAACTTATCAATGAACATTCAATAATTCCTTAGCAAATGGGCACAAAAACCTATATTTGTATTAGCAGTAAATTGATAATGGAGTATATTATTTTATTATCAATTAACTGGGTATTGGCTTATCTAAAGCACATGATTAACAACTGACTCATTTATATATGTTATTACCAGCCCGAGAGACATCTTTGTCATATAGCTGGTATATTATATACACGGTGAATTTTTCAAGTGGGCGTGGATGGCCAAATCCGAAACTATGAGGAATAGCGAAAAATACTCAAAGGAGTCTTGAGCCCGATTTTGATGAAAACTAAAACTGCATCATTAGATTTTTGGAAAATCTATATTCCTAGCCAGGAATCGTTGATTTTGAAAAAAAACACATACTGTATTATTACACCATTCGAAGGTGTCGATAGGGATCAAATTCTCTGATGTAATGACATGCGGCAAATTTAAGGAAAAGGTTAAATTTTATGTTTTTTCACATTTTAAATAAATGTCCTTGATTGATGACAACCCTAAAAAAGTAAACAATTGAAATTCGAACTTCTAAGTGAGTTGGCGTCACTGAATTCTGTTCGACGCTTCGATGATCACTACTAACTATTTGCATACTGTCACGTATTTTGTCAAAAATGAACCGTTTCCTTTAGTTTGCCGTATGCCATTACTTCCCAGAATATGATCCTCAATAGCGAAGCTATCGAATGGTACAGTATGTGTTTTTTCCCCAAAACCAACGGATTCGATTCCTGGCTAGGGATATTGCTTTTCCAAAAATCCAATAATGCAGTTTTAATTTTCATCAAAATCGGGATCGAGATTCCTTTGAGTATTTTTCGCTATTTATTCCTCATAGTTTCGAATTTAGCCATCCACGCCCACTTGAAAAAATCATTCTGTATACGCGTTGAAATTCTCGATAAGTTTTTAGTATCATGTTACAAGGTAACATATACAGCTTTATCGATTATTTTGCGAAGAATCTCTATTATCTACCATATGATAAACTGTCTAAACAAAAACCCGCTGTCGTTGATTACCTAAAAAAAGATGGAACTTGTCGAATAATAATTAAAACGAATGAATCAGCCTTATCTTTATTGAGAAACAAAAAACATTGTTTCAACAGTAAGTACCTATATAAATTAATCTGTAATGGAACAATAATTGGAAACTACCAGTCGCCTTCGTAGACATACTCTTTAAAACGTTACAAAATAAAACCAGAGCATCTTCCTTCGCTAGCTTGGGACCTATAAATAAGGTATGTCAAAGGTGAACAAGGCCACAGCCTTGCATCACCATTGATCTTGTAATTACAATGGTATGTTCCCTTTTGTACATATAAGTATTTATTTAGCACACTGCGCAAATAACAGAACTTCAGGAATTTTGTTGGACAATGCATTGTTTTAACTCCTAAACAGAAGGCAAATCATAAACATCGTTATTGTGACTGATGATAAAGAGTGTCACGCATTGTCGGCCAATGACTTCATAAAATTGACAATCTATAACGTTACGCATGCGTATCAAGATGCTTCCGGTTTCATCCTAGCTTTGTTTTAGCGCGTCTCCTGAATGCTATGTGTAAAAACAAAACAGTAAACATGGTAAATATCCCGTTTCTAGTCTAAATAATTATGTAAAAACGTTGAAAATAAAGTCTCAAATTAAAGACTTGACTTTAATGTTCTTGTCACTCACGGATTATATCAACCGTAAGCAGCCTCTGGCTTACATGCAAGGATTGAAGTAAATAACGGCTTTTCGGACTATTTTAATCTACTAAAAGTGTGGATAATGAAATATAACAAAGAGTGATTAATTATATCTCTTTTGGAAATTAAGTCAATAAGATAATTATTATACCATTCTGAACCTTACCATTTGGGGAATATACACGAAGATTGATCGGCACTGGTGATATGCCCTTGTTAGAGCCGGTGATACGGTCAGTCTCTGATTCAATCTCTGAGCGCACTTCATTGAAATCAACGAACTTCTTGCCTTTGCAATGCAGAAACTCCGCATATTCTAAGGAAAAAAGGTAAATATTTAAATTACACTTTAAATACTGCTTTTAGCAAGCCAGATCTATGTAAAATCAGGCAGGCTTCGTAAACCAACTTTGGCTTTGTCGCAAATAAACACTGCGATGACAGATGGCAATCATATGACCACCTGCTCGTACTGCCTTGGGAGGATATTCTTTCCTCGAGTCAATGAATATCCTTGGTCAATTAACTTTATAATGTCATTAACACGAAGATAAGCAGCTATAGTAGGCAGTTAAATTTTGTTTTGCTCTTTTTATTCCACGAAAACACAGCACACAACAACAATATTATCAAACAACAAAACGTGGGGTTTGGTTGGGTTTTCCGAAGCATATATTATTTGAAAATAAATTATAAATTCTTCGTTTTGAACAAAATGTGTATTTTATAATAGCTTACAATTTATAAATCATCTGCCTGTCATTAAAATCTCGAAAAGTAGGGTGTAATCATGCAGAACGGAAGGTTAGTGACCTCTAGGTACGTGACCGGAAAAAAATATCACAGTATTAAATACGTATACCATAATAGACAACATTATTTTGGTCTGCACAGTAACAATCTTCTTAAAACACTGTTATTTACAATGTTGAAATTTTGAATAAGTACATACATACAAGTAATAGCGCGTATTAGCGAACCAATTAGTTGTTTTAACATTCAGAATACAGCTGAAGGTTAATGATCACATTTTGCACAATAATGAACTACATCACAGCCAGATGTAAAAATAAACTGATGTTCGTAGTGAGCATCATTTTCCCCATAAAATATGTAATTTTGATGTAACACCTCATGTTGTCTGATCACAATCATTAAGCGTACCTGCATTTCCATGTATAAGCTGTAGAATCAATGGGCGTCGCGTTACTATTCCGGAACCTCGGGGAAGAAAGTCCCTGAAACAATATAATTATCATAAAGACTTGCACGTTTTTTGCAGCTGTACATTTAGGACCTTCAGAATGAAATATTCGCCAGCCCGCAAGGTGGTAGTGTGCTTAACTGCTGACTACCTAGGTTAGGGTACGCCAGAAAACGGAACATTTAGTTAGCATCCCTAGTAAAGGTCGTTTTTTAAGTAACCCTTGTTTTTAGGGCATTATGACAACCTAAAATGTTGTGCGGAAAATATTTATAATCTCTGAACAGCAAATTAAACCTAAAGTAAAGATGGTTGATGTCACGCAATTTACCCAGATGTAATCATAGCGAACTGATAAATGAGTCACAGTAGTTAATACATGCATAAATAACAGTGATTTTAGGAAAAAAAAACATCAGTACTTGATGCGCATTTAGAACTAGACAATATTAGTGCACGACTATGATGAATGACTGAATTACGCCGCAAAGCGTACGATATGGCTGTAGATCTTACGACTCCTATAGGGATCCTATCGGGTCAGGACCCGAAGGTACCAAAGAACAGGAGCTGAGGCAGTTGTTCTTTAAAGTACTGAAATGCATCTCATTCGGAGAAAGGTGTACAAGCAAGATTCCCATCTTATAAGTGGAATTCTACATTTTTCGGTTCGCGACTGGTTTATATCGCCAACCAAATCTACATTTTGCGTTGTGTCTAACGTACACTTTTCGTAACGTACGTTTTAATTCTATCGAACTCTGAGCAGCAATACAGACTGAATTCTGTTTTCTGAAACTTTTCTTTGAAAAATATCATTACATCGAAATTTTAATAGATACTGAAATGGTTTAAAGATTTTTTAATGTCAGTCTAGTAATCCAGTTTGAAGTACAACTAGTAAAACTCGACATAAAACACCTTTTAGAGTAAATCTTGTCGATTCATTTGGACACTTTGCAAGTAAGGCAACAGTAGGCTATTATTTAATATATCTTTACGTTTCAGGCTGGCTTTGCTGGAGAAGAGGTGTACGACATTAGTCCATCCGAAACACTGTGGACATAGCACAAAGAAATGCCAAACTTAGTAGGCAGAAATTGCTCACAGAACGGATGATGCCTAAAGCTTGTGGAGTAACGACCACATTGCAGGAAGCGCAGCATTGGAATGCCATCCACAAGGTAGACCAATGACCTGACGAACGCCCTTGGGAATCCGCTGGATGCGGGAAACACAAGATCAGGTCGATTTGGCGACGCTTCGTGGAGGGGTAGATCGAGTGGTGGATGTCTTTTGGCTGATATCGGTACAAGACAACTTCGAGAAAAAAGGTGACAGGAAGATACAATTAAGTCTGGCGACTTGGCGACATTTTTCGTTAACTGCCCGGTTTGAAATCTGATGCATAAGCTCGGTCTCCACCAAAGCGGAGACAAGCGGGAGATGTGCAAGATTCGACCAATCTCAGGGCAGTCGAGACGCGATGTAGTTTTCAACTAATGTGATTGGTCGGTTTCCGCACATCTCTCCGCACACCTCCTCTCTGCTCCCCTTTGGTGGAGTCGGGGTTTTGGATGAGGATACCGAAAGGGGTTGGCCCATTTATTCTAGGTCGCTTAGCGCGCTACAGATAGAAAGAGCTATCCTTGGTGTTCCTGTGAATGTTAAATATATACGAGACGTAAAAAAACTGATTTCACCAAAAAAGTTAGCAAACTGAAGTGGTACTGGAATGAAACAGACATGCCCTTATGTGGAGAAAACAAATCAGCAAACATAGTGTAGGATACGCCCAAGCTAGATGGACGAGGACCTTAAAAAGACGGATGAAACAGACTAGATGCGTTTTGGCGCATCAGAGAGAGAGACATATATCTAGCAATTCACCACTATATACAAAACGTATAGGTACCCAATTTTTAGCCTAGACAAAATAATATTTACACAGTGGTGCAAAAGCAACCCTGCTGTGTGTTTCGATACCAAATCAAAGCCAAAGTTGCAAGTTGCAAATCAATGATGATACCTCTAATACCTATTATTAAAATTGTCCATGTGCTATTTATTACAGTTTAGTGGCTACAAATTTTGTAGGTAATTTATCTCCATTGGCAACTGTGGTAGACATTACACCCCATGTGTAAATGACAGACTTCTTTACATACTGGCCACAAATAGAAGTTAAAGCTTACTGTTTAAAAATACTTAATCCCAATTTATTTAAATATTAGAAAAATTGTTTAAAAGACAGTCATTTTTGGGTCATGCCAGTCACCATATTAGTTACTTCAATACAAATAACTTTAGCATACTTTTTTAAGGGTTCCTCTTTTTTTTTAAACAATGGTTTATGTTATAGTATTATTTGAATAGAGGAAAATAACCACTGCATGTGAACAATTAAGGCAGTAAATGATATTTAATTGTTTTATCCTTTTTGAATAGTCTTATTCATTTATACATGTTACTGATTATTTTATCTATTCAAATAAATAAAATTTGTGATATTGTGTCTGTTTGTGATTTCAAAATAACAGCTTTTTACTGAATGCATATGAAAGTATATACCGTCACGTACAATGATCAACTTTAAGGACTAAGTGCGGAAACCAATACCCTTAACATAGAAGTATATACGGTACTTATAAAAAAATGGTTTAGTTTTTGTTTGTCTGTTTGTTCCGGCTAATCTCTGACACAGACGTTTCGGAGATTACAACCGATTTTGATGTTAAAAGGAGAAACATAGGCTTCTTTTTTTTTAGAAAAATGATCAGGGTTCCGTGCAAAAAAATTAAAACCCATGAAATGGTTAACAAATTTAGATTCAAATAGGGAAGTATTATTTTTATAATAACTTCACGCAGACAAAGTTTGCAGGTAACAGCTAGTTATAAAAAAACATAAATTGAAGGTGACCTAATAAAAGGATGGATCAACAAAGGATGGAGCATTCAGATTTTCCACTGTATAATATTGCCACTTCAATTTATATATTGCTCTCAATTTTGTAAAACGGTTTTCAAATACCATCCATGTATAAAAATAACCAAAATAGTAACTATAAAATTATCTGCCAATGTGATCAAGGTCTTAATTTCCAAAAAAAATAGTTAATTTTTACATTATTGTTTATGGTATATCTCCTCGAAAACCGTTACAGACAGATTACATAAAACATAAACAACGCTCTTTACAAGGAGGACTGCTCACATCAAATTACAAATTATAACTCTTTCTTGTTAATTCAAATTATATTATATTTTTTGTATTTGTCTGTTAAAGCTATAAATCATAAAAGCAGTCTAAGGAATGACTTAAGCTTGGGCAAGACACAGATCCCTACCAAACCCATTAGTTCCACCTATTGAAAATCAAACACTTGACAATGGCTGACCTAGAAGTCCTGACTTTTGAGCCAGGTTGTCTGCAGCAAGGAAAACCTGCTCAGGATGACTGATGACTGCCAAGGAGTGTAAACTGTTCCAGAAACAATGGGGCACTTAATATTGTGTCCTGCGTAACTGATGGACATAAGGCACTCAAATTTTCCAATAACTGATTCAATATCCCGACTAAAGATAGCGAAACCTTCCAATATAGACCACAAAAATATGGGAAACCGTAAGTATTAGGTTATACTTTCATATGATGAATAAAAGCTATTGCAGTTTCAAGACATTAGATATCTTTATATTTGAAATTGTTGTGCTAACACCAAAAACACCAACCTTTTATCAATACAACATTCATCACATAGTCATCAAATAATAAGGAAAGGGTCATAAACTATTTTATAGTATTTCAAAGGCTTTCCAAAACTGATATGAGACCCCTAATCTCATAACTCAATGACTCACCATAGCACATAACTCTTTACATGTTGATTTTTCTTAGTAAAAACTTATTGTTTTTATCCCTCTCAATTATATTACATAACTTGATAAGTGTGTAAAAAAGTTTGCTAGCCTTCTAGCAAGACGGTATACCAGTACTTCATAGAAAAGGCCCATAGAATTTTAATAAACACTGATATTATTGTTATTTGGAAAGGTTACATATGACTCATCACAAACGAATGTAAATTATGTTATAGAATCTGTGATTAGCTTATTGTTGTTCTTAACAACTTCAATATATGCACCAAGGAAGTGGTTTATTCTTGCCGACTATTCCACAAATTTTACTAATAAATCATTGTCTCGACAATAAACAAAGAAGGTATACATACTTCTGATATCTTCGCACATCAGAACGTTTCCTAGTACAACACAAGTTCCTACTGGATACGAATTCTTACCTGCCTACAAAGTTTTCTAATACCGAACTCTTTCCTGCAGACTGACCACCCACAACTGCAATTTGGGGAAGATCTAAAGACATGTGCACGCCCATTTGCACAAATGCATCTTGCAATTTGTTTACAACAGGGATTAACTGCTGCATTCCGAAATTTCCAGCCATTTTTTCTAAGATACATTAAACTTTTATCACTCTAAAACACTAATAACACTTGCTCATCATCAATTCATCATCGATAAACTAATTTTTCAAAATGGTGGTAGGTGGTTACGTTACGTTTCGATTCAGCTTGATTCGACTACTGTCAACTCAGTCAGACAAATGTTAAGCGTAGTGTAGAACATTTCAAAACAATCTCTGTCTCTGTCTGTACAACGCGTATCATACCTTCAAGCTAAAGACAAATAAAAGTACATGTAAAAAATATTTGGCATTTAGACACCGATTCAGTAATTTCAGATTAGTTTAATAAAATTGTTACAAATAATCTTTTTATAATTAATTAAAAACAAAATCAGGCTTATTCAACGATTGTATTGACCCCTCGCAACCATTGACATTTGAGCATTAGTAAATCAATACTGCTCGACATGCGCACTAAATCTAGGGCAAAATATAAAAATATCTCAACACAATAATTATTTTCGTAGTAGTTAGTAATTTAGTTGAGACACTAATAATGTTCTGGATTGTTAGAATAATTAAACGCAAAAAAACGACGACCAAGGTTTATATAGTTGCCATTATATAAATGAGATTATACGTTTAAAAATGTTAGAATTAATATGGTTAGTGCATGCACATTGCTAACTAAAAGACTACCCTAATTCTTCCACTGCTTACGTAATTTACTCTTTTTTAGGAATACGTTGAGAACCTTAACAATTTAAAATTATTTAGGATCTTAAAATAATACGTAGATAATGGGAAATGTAACTTTTCGAAAACGCTGTACCTAGGGCTGTGTGTAGGGACCCTCCCTCTAGTCCTTGTGGTATTCTCCTTACCCCATAAATCATATTGAAATTGTCAAACAGACACAATTTAAGCGTACTAAATTACTTACCTGCCCACAAAATTTTCTAAAACAGAGCTTTTGCCTGCAGACTGTCCACCCACTACTGCAATTTGCGGCAAATCCAGCTGCATGTGAACACCCAACTGTGTGAAAGCATCTTGCAGCTTGTTAACAATTGGAATCAATTGTTCCATTCCCATATTCCCGGCCATGGCTGCCGGTTTTCTCAAACACTCCTCGTATTATGAGCTTCTCCGCAGATCCTCGCCTACTGATTTTTCTTTCATCAATATGGTGCAAAGTCCCCGTGCGCAGGCGTGAATGGAGAGAAAACTTGAAAGCATTAAAATTTGTAGTAAGTATATTGTTATCTCAGTGTTCAATTTTTGCTTTTGATGTGATTTGTGTGAAATATTAGTTAATTACACATGCGTGTAGGCATGATAAAATCGTTGAATGAACTAAATACATTATTTTAATCATAATTATTATAAAAAAAAAATTCTCTATAAAATCGATTTGATTAAATCATCGAGCTTTAGTCGATGAACCAATCTTTTATATTTTTTTTCATTTGTCATTAACTACGTGGTTTTGAAGAAGTCATTATAAATTGATGTATTGTAGTAGTCTGACCCATTGGAACCACTTTCCGCATACAAACTTTTTACTTACCGTACTAAAATACGCAAATTGTTTTGAACAAAGACGATTTACTTATTTTCTTTGATTTTTCCTGCAGAAGTGCATTCTAAAAATGTATATTTGGACTCGTCGCCGTCGAACCCGCTTTCTACTGTCCTGCAAACTAAAACCACTTGTACACAAACCTTTTCAGGGTTCCGTACCCGAAGGGTAACCAACGGGACCCTATTACTAAGCCTCCGCTGTCCGTCTGTCTCTCAGCGTGCTGTATCTCATGGTTCATAATAGGTAGACAGTTGAAATTATCACAAAATTAGTATTTCTGTTGCTGCTTTAAAAATAAATTAAAAATTAAAGGGGCTACTACGATGGTACGGAACACTTCATGCGCGAGTCCAACTCGCACTTGGCCAGTTTTCTTGCAGTGAAAGTCTAAGGTTGTTTCGCTATGTGATCATTATTGAAGTTTATTGATAGATTGATTTATAAGTTGATTGATACAGAAAGAGGAGCGAGTTGGCGGTGTCCGTGCCGTGGTTGCCTCTGTCATGGCGAATCAACAGTAGTTTTACATAGCAGAAAATGTGTTTACGGCCTTAAATTCTGGGTCGCTTCATTGCTTTCATTTTTACAATAGGCAATAACAGTAAAAATATTTTTATTCGTCTAGCAAACTTTGCGCATAGCTTTGTATGTTTATCCACCAGAGAGCGCTGTGTCGCGTCTTTGTGACGTCACGCTATTGATTGTAAAAAGGAAGGAGATCGTCTTTTGGAGACGCCATCTTAAAATAAAGTGATATAAGTTTTTGGTAGCGTAGATTATAGTTTAAATCTAAAGTAATCTTCTTTAAGAAATTAGCAATCGAGCTTAGATATTTTTTATTCCGTGATACCAAGTGTAACGGACCAAGGTACTGATGTATTTTGCTTTTATTGTTTTCTAGAAAGATAAAAATTAGTTTATTTACCGTTCTTATACTTCAATCTTGTTAGTACCGTTATTTTGAGCTAGATACTAGAAAGTTATAGAAAAATAACGGACTAAAGAGTGTAACAAAAAACGTAAGTGAAATTATTGAAGTCATCGATCCAGCGTTCATCAGACGGATGTAACACGTCAATAAACCTTTGAGGGCAGGGCTCCAATTTATTGTTCTATCAGTGCTGTGAAAGTGTTATGTGTTTCAGTGAATGCAATTAATAGTGTCAATATTACCTAGTGCTTTGAAATAGTACGAATATTTCTTGTTAGTGCTAGTATCGGATTGTAATGGATTACATTGAAGGACGATTGTCTTTGGTCGTGGCTAGTTGCTTTTGATTACAGTGATTTGCGTTTACTGTGTGGCCATTACAGTGAGGTTTTCGTTGATTGCAGTTGGTGGTCGTTGCGAGGGTGATCTCCTGATGGTGTGTACATCGCAGCATGTCTGCACTCTCAACGCCGGGCGGCGGAGGCACTACGGCGCAGAGCAAGCCGACGTCCGGCAAGCAAAGATATCAGAAGTTGGACATCAATAGCTTGTACTGCGCCAACAGAGTAAGTACTACTCCTGATCCATATATTTTGTGTTAATGTCAAGGGAGCACACGCCCACAAGTACATTCCATATGACCTGAATAGCTTTTCTGAATCAATTGTTGGTCTTCTGTAACTGGTAGTCATTCTTGTGGGAACTGGTAGTTTTAACACAATTTTTATATCTTGTGTGGTATGAACAGCAGTCTTGAAACTAGATTTCTTCTAGGTCTGATCATGTTAACAGTGTGCAAAGGAGCTGAAGAATAATTGCAGTAGTCACAGTTGAATAAATTGACCTTCAGTTGCCTTGTGCATATCTAGTTGCAACAGTGAAATAGACAATGACCTTGTTTTTTAGAGATTTGCAATGTTTAAAGATTGGAAGGAAATGTATACAGTTTTCACTGGAAATTTTGACAATTTGAAATAAAAATTTATGCCACATGACAAATATGTTGTGAAATATAAATGACCTTATAATGCTGTATCATTTCTGTTACTGCCATATAAAAATTAAAAATCATGCTTTGTGTAAAATAATTGTTTTATTTTATTATAGAACGAGAACTCAGAGCCGTCCTCAGTAAAATCTCAACTAAGCCGCAAACATGGAATGCAAAGTCTTGGAAAAGTACCTTCAGCTAGGCGGCCACCTGCCAACTTGCCTTCTTTGAAAACTGAAACTGGTCAAGACCCTAACACAAAGTAAGTGAACTAAGTAATCCAGTGAATGGCCACCTAGACAATCCATTGTGTTCATGAACACAATGGATACAGGGTGACCAACAAGGTGCTTTTTTGTCCTGAATCTTGTATTGTATAA
This sequence comes from Noctua fimbriata, assembly GCA_905163415.1. NCBI lineage: Eukaryota > Metazoa > Arthropoda > Insecta > Lepidoptera > Noctuidae > Noctua > Noctua fimbriata. The sequence goes on along the minus strand of LR990922.1, from coordinate 7,703,809 downwards.
TGGGCTGGTGTCCACAACTCCACATCCACAGCGTGTATTTTGTGTATGGATTGGTGAATTTAGTAATATTTCTTATACTTTCATATGCTATTATGCACACACTATGCAACACACTTTAATTTATGGCATATAGAAAACTATATCATACTTTTATGTTGAGGTGAATGGTTCTGTGATGAGGTTTTTGACCTTTTGACATATACTGACTGAAGCAATAAACTTATTTTCAGCTCTATTTCTGCTGTTGCTACAACTGTATCTACAACTTCAACATGTACCTCTCAAACTACAGTAAGTCATTTATATTGTTTCACAATTGGCTTTGAATTAGTTGAACAAAGGAATGCAGGTGGCTTAAGTTTTTTTTTTACCTTGCAGTTTAGCAAAATTCTTATTATCAAAGTTTATTGTCTACTGTATTCATAATCTAGTTAAATAACTTAAACTATTAAAAAAATGCATTAGTGATTCATTGATACTTTATAATATTCCCATTTTTTGTGAAGAATATCTCAAGTTCATTCTTTTTCAATCATTTCTGTCCTTACAAAATGTTTGTGTTGTACAAAAGAAAAAGTAGTAAGTATGTGTTTTCTTCAGTCAACGTCGAGCAGCAGTGTGGTTGCTGGTACTGGACCCGGAGGATGGGTGGCACTACCCCCACCGTCGTCCCCACACTTCCGCACAGAGTTCCCTTCACTGGAGGCAGCTGCCCAACCTTCACATCGCTCAGGAGAGCATGCAACACCACAACCACAACTGAGACCACAAAGTAAGTTTAATAACATATTGAAAACAAAAACTAGCAAGAAAGAGACATTGGAAATGACCTAAGCAAGTGTAAGCAGGTGTGAAAAAATAATAGACAGACAGAGAGTTACTATTGCAATGATTACAATAATTTTACTTCTGTATAAGTTCTAATTCATTAGAACATACCCATTTTGTTGTTTTATGTAAACATAAATGTATGTAACAGCAGATTATAATAAAAAAACTGGTTTCATTGTCCCATAATAAAAATTGCCCATTATGATGAGTTCAATGACCCCTTTCCTGGTTTTTGGTTATTTAAATAACTATGTATGAAGTACTAATACTGCTTTAAGGTGAGCTTGCCAAAGTATTGTGCTGGCCAAGTTTAACCATGGATAAAAGACATCCTAACTAATATTATAAATGCAAGTTTGTTTGTTACTTTTTCACTCCTAAACCACTGAACCGATCATCCTAAAATTTTACATATATGTTGTCAGGTGTACAGAAACCGACATACCTTTCATACCGAAAAAAAGTACTGTCCCCAAGAAAACAACAATAACGTTCTTATGATAATAGATAGCGCCATGTGTGTTTCGAATCGGATCATGATTAAATTATATTATTAAAGAAATTTTAGTAGTGTGTTAAGAGTTTAATTGTCAAATGCTAAATTAACGCGAGCGAAGCCGCGGGCAAAAGCTAGTTTTAAAATATAATCTAAACTAATCTTGTACTGTCACTTATGAGATATCTTCCGTGATTGTTCATTATTTTGAGCTCCCGATATTTCGACGCTGTGACAGTACAAGTTTAGTTGTAAACCATGAAAGCTTAAAACAGTGTTTGATAATCTAAACTTATAAAATCATTTGTTCTGACTGAGTATCAATATTCAGCTCAAACCACTCTGACGGATTGGGATAAGATGCGCCATACAGATAGCTATTATGACGTAGGCATTTGGTAAACCTTTTTGGAAAATTCAACCCCTAAGCTGGTGAAATTATATTAAAACTGTGTATGTGCGCACCGGACGGATCTGGTGCGGATCTGTTAGTGTTTTACAATGTGGAGTAAAATGCCTTGCCTTACCTTTCCTAATAAACTTGTTGCAGCGGAAGGCAGCTGGACGTCCGGTGGGACGGCGGGCGTCCGCCAGGAAGCCACGTCAGCCGCCGCCGCCGCGCCCGCCTCCGCGGCTGCTTCACAACAGAGTCCTGCATGCCTCCCGAGATCGATTCTGCCATCCTTCGTACGTATTATTATGACGATGCACAGACCGATTGGTTCTAATAATTTGAACTATTTTTGTTTGGTTTTTGTGTAATATTGAAATGAGTTTTTATGTGCATAGATGAAAGGTAGCAGTGGTGGCGGGCTCGGGATGGGTACCCTGGGCGCCCTGCGCGATAGCCGGGGCGGCGGCGGCGGCGGCGGCGGCAACCAGCGCCAGCAGCAACGCGCTCCTGCCACGCCGCGTGCCGTCGAGGTGCTCACCGCGCGCCCGATCCTGCGTGACGATCAGATCTCTTCGCTCGATGACATCTCCCGCGACGCCGGCTGGGCGCAGCAGGATGACATCGACTATGAGTAAGTTGCGCCGACGCTGACACCCTCGCGAAGGCTTTTGTATCCCCGGACCGGGATTGAACCATTTTTTTTTTCGTTGCAGTCAGAAGCTAGACTTCTCCGACGGCGAGTCTTCGGCTCCTAATAAGGGGCACGGTAGGAGTGGTGGTAACCGCGCGAGCGTCGACAGCGAGCGTACCGACGCCAAGCATCACGAGCCTGGAGATGAAGACCAGCTTTGGGCAGAACGTAGGCAGAAGCAAAGTAACGAGGTAGCCCAGGCCGTCGCCCGCGCTCGCCAGCGAAAAGAAGAGGAGCAACGGCGGCAGCTTCGTGACACTTCCGCGCCTCAGCCGCCCAAGGACGCGCGCGACCGCATGGAAAGGGGGCCTGACCGAGACCGCAACGACAATAGGGAGAGGGAGCAGGACGGAAGGGAAAAGGACAGAGGTGATAATAGGGACCGGGATCGTGCTGACAATAGGGATCGCATGGACATTAGAGACAAGGAGCGTAACGATATACGTGATAGAGAAAAAGATCGCGTCGAAAGCAGGGACCGTGATCGCATTGATAACAGGGATCGGTATGATAATCGAGACCGTGAACGGGATGTAAGAGACCGGGATCGTGATCGTGAACGCGATCGCGACCGCGACCGAGAACGTGACCGAGAGCGCGACCGTGAACGTGACCGTGACCGCGACAGGGAACGCGATCGTGAACGTGATAGAGACGGTAGAGGAAATGATCGAGGTCGTGTTGAAAATAGAGATCGTGCAGAGAGTGACAAAGAAAGGATGGAAACACGAGACAGGGATCGTAACGATAATAGAGATCGCAATGAAAACAGAGATCGCACAGATCGTGATAGGTTTGACAGGGAACGAGAGCGCTCAGACCGGGACCGCGATCGTGATCGCGTAGACAGAGAGCGAAACGATCGCGAAAGGGGCGATCGTGAACGTGATTTTAGAGAGAGGGACCGCGACTATGGTGGTCGCGACCGTGATCAAACAAACCCAGCATTTTCGAAAACGTTCCAAGCGAATATACCACCGCGGTTTTTGAAACAGCAGCAAAACCGACAACAAGATGATCATAAAGGCTGGGCGTTCTCCGGGAAACCAGCGCCTAGGCGTCAAGAACCGCCGTCTTACAATGCACCACGACATGCACCGCACAATGGCCGTCGTTCTTATTCACGGTAAGTTATTCTATCTATCTCAAGATGTTTTTGGTATTATTTAGGAACTACAAAAATGCATACTTATAACATTTTGTCTGAATTTCTAGGGACTATTCAGACCGTGAGGATGACTTTAGAAGAGATCAAAAAGATGGACCTGGGCCGCAATGGCGGTCTGAAATGCAAGATTATGAAAGATCTGGCCGCGAGTTAGACAGATCAAATTCGAAAGATTCATATAGTGACTATAAAGATAGGAGAAGTGAATCTGATAAAAAACCAATAGATACTATTGAACCCAGCAGTCGTACTGCTGCTGATAAACTGACTGAAGTATTTGAAAGGAAGAGCATAGGACTAGCTGAACCTTTTGCATCCTCGGATTTGACATCACAAACACTTGCTCCTGAGCGACGCAATTCTCCTCCTTCGACTTTATCGCAAAGGGATTCCTCTGAAAGAGATTTTGGCAAGACATCCTGGGCTGAAGTAACTCAGGAAGAACCAAATAATTCCAGTCAACAGACGTTATCAGGGGAAAAAGCCTCAATAACGAAAGATAACGAACAAAATCCAACAGAAATCCTTGAACGCGAAAATGTGAATGATGATACCAAGCGTAGTTCCCAACTGCCTCATGGAACTCATTCGATACAACAAACACAGGTCGCATCAAGCCAACAGCAAGTAGCCAATCCGCTGACATCTCAAGCTCCAATTCAAAAGACTCAAAATAACCAAGGCCCTAATGTTCAAACATCTCCAACTAATTTTCAGTCACAAGTACCTGTGAGCCAATCTCAAACTTCTTTTGCAGATAACCAATGTAAACCGGTGCTGTCACAAACTGTTCTTAAACACCATAACCCATCAGAAGCATTGACAAACGCTTCTCAAACCCAGAAACAAGCCCTTTCTGAACCTACAACACAACAGAATATTGCAAAACCCATGTTTTCATCGCAAAAGTCCGAAAAAGAACTTTCAGAATCTGAATCAATAGCTTCTAAGTCTAGCACGGACCCTTCAAGCTTAGGAGGAATAAAAGTTCATGAAACATACTCTGCAGAATCTCTTCATGCTAGTGCTTCCCAAAAACGTTCAGCTGATGAAAAGAAAAATGAAAGACTAAGCAATGAGCAGCTAAATAAAATTCCTGCTAAAGAACCCGTTGAACGCAAATCAAGTGGATCAGGATCTGAGAAGAAAGGCAGAGGCTATCTTGGAGGTGGGTATGCTGTTTACAATAGAGGTTGGGGACCAAGACGACGGTCTCACCGTAGCTCACGGTCCAACAATAGAGCCAGTGAATCTGACGGCTCTACTGATGGTGCCCCTAATACAGAACGAAAAGAGAGACGAAGAGCACCACGAAGCCCGCGTGGCCCTAAGAATTCTCACGATAAATCTGACGATGCTAATCGACCTCCGACAATGGATCAACCTTCGCCTGTAACTGATGGCATGGAAAACAGAGAACCATTTGCACCACGTGGGCAACCGTCTCGACGCGGTCGTGGAGGTTTTCAAGGAACCTCGCGCCCGCCTGCTCCTGCTAAAAGAGTAACTGGCTATGGACCTCCCAATACTAAAAGTCCATTTAGCCAGGCTAATCGAGCAGTAAAAGATAATGATGAAATTAAAGATAACTCTCAGATTGAAGATAAAATGAAAGGGAATAATAAGTCAAGGGCAGGTTCATCTACAGGAAGGGGTCGCGATCGACGCCCGAAAGGCACCGGGCCCCCAAGTGGTGAGGATGAAAATTGGGAAACTACATCTGAACATTCCGAAGGTGGTGGTACATCTAGTCACCGCCGGTCTGCAGCGGGAAGACCATCTGGCCAATCCCAGAAAGGGCAAGGCGGGCGTAATCAAAATTCTGGTAACCGTCAAAACAATGGACGCAACTCTCAGTCCACTAAAAAAGACGCTACGACTGATAATAAAACTGGTGATATTACAGAGGCTATGACAGATCTCAAACTTAGTTCTGGCAAAAAAGATGAAGAAGTTGTTGATGATGGTTTTCAGGAAGTAAGGAACAAAAAGAATTCTAAAGATGCGAGAGGTCCTACAAAAGAGGATAACAATCAACACTCTGCAAAACAGCCCAGATCTCATTCCAATCAAGGTGGTGGCAGAAATGGATCAACAACCAGAAATCCGAATGACAAAACAAATCCACGTGGTTCAGCTCCGGTTTCTAACAAAACGAATACTCAGTACGATCGTCCTCGTCAGGCTAACTTGGCACCGCGTTTCGTCAAACAAAGACAGAAACAACAGATGGGATTGGTGTCGGGATTCGGCCCCGACACTGGCGCTGCGCCTCCTCCACCGCCCGTCAACGCATGGGACAAACCTATATCACAAACACTACGTGGCAATGTAGAAGAACCTGTAGAAACAGTAGAGAACAAGTCAGCTCAGTCGAGCCAACGTAGTACGCCCGGAGACACTCCAGTAGAAACTAAAACTGCCGCCCAGCCTACATGCGCTATTGTTACTGATAAAAGTGGTGTGTTAGATGGGGCTACGCCTCCTGTTGAAACGATTATATTTGAAAATACAAATTACAAGTCTGCAACACCTGATGAAACACTGCAGCAAAAATATCAAATCCCTACCCCTATTCCCAAAACTCAAGCAGAAGAAATAAATGCAGAATTAGAAAATCGAGCTCTAGCATTCAATGGCGAAGTTCCACGCCCACGCCCTAGATCTATACAAGAACTGATATCTGACAGACCAGTAGTAACTGATGCTGAAGCTGCTGGTTTAGGTTTGCAAATGACATTCGATACATCACAAAAGCCAGAAGATTCGTCTGATATGAAACTTGATTTTGCATTTGATTCTGACCTTGGACAACTAACTGAAGATAAATCTGCGAAATCCCTCGGCTTGCCACGCGGCGTACACATGAGCACATCGAACACTATTTCTCCACTGGCAGCTGATCTCAATTTAAAAATCGCCAGTGTTAAGAAAGTTTGGGAGATGCCTGCAGTAGCCGAAGGCACCGAAGATATACAGTTCGCAGGTTTTGAAGAAAATAATACGGAGACTGCTCCACCCAACGTTTGCAAGGTGAAGCCCACGCAACAATTACAGTCGCCGCCGCCCCAACATTACAACCACGTTGGGTACCAAGGTGGCTACGGGGGTCTGTCGGTGCCCTCGCCGCCTGCCGTCATGTTTAATTCTTCCCAGCAGCTGTTGAGTTCCTCGCAGCAGATGCCACAGCAGAGCGGTCTGTACGGAGCCTTCCTAGACCAGAGTCGTGGTCAGTTCGGAGGGTTCCCGGGCTCCCCGTATGGCGCCGGATCAGGCGCGCCATACAACTATCAACCTCCTCCGGACATGTTTCAGAGCCTACCTAATCAATACCGCATGGTGAGGATGCATGGCATAATTTCTTATAACTTGTTCTGTTGCAATTTTACGTGTTCAGTTATAATGTAAACTCACTAAGTCGATTTTAAGAAATAATTAAAAACATTATTTAAGTTTTAATTTGTATGCGAACTTGAAGAGTTGATGAATACTTTTCATTTTATGATATATTTGGGGGTATAGCCTCAAATAAAGGGTTTTCTTTTTAATTCATTCATTTTGCGGTTTCGTGATTATAAACTCTGATTTAATGTTTTTTCTAAGCAGCAGTTGCCTGAGTATGTCCAAGTTAAGAGTGTCATATGTGTCTACTGCAAGTGTTACTTTAATTATGTTCAATTGTGTAAATAATGTTAATTCTTTGTTTCATCCCATGTCCAGGCCGCAGCCGCTGGTGGTGGCGCAGCATTCGGCCAGTCGGGCCAACTGGGTAATAGTCCCAGTACTGTTCTAATCTCGAGCACTTCTAATTCTCTCATGTCAGCCACTGTCAAGCCTTCCACTCAACAAATAGGCGCTATTGGTGCGTATAACATCTCACAAATGAGAAAACAGAAATGAAATCTGATATAAAAACACAATATTTTATAAATCTTTTTTCAAAATGGCTGAATTTAAGTTGCAGTAAAATTATGGATTAAATGTTTAATATTAAATTATCTTGAAAAAAAAAGACTCGACGTCCATTTACTTGACATCATAGAAATTTGAAATTGGGAGTCAGAACAATCGATAATTTGCAGGCAGCAAAGGTGGCGGCGTAGGCGGCGTCGGCGGCGTGAGCACGTACCAACAGCAGTATCTCGGCTACTCCGCGCCCGTGGGCGAGGCGCCCTACTCGCTGCCCGGCCTGCTGCCGCGTCCCGCGCCGCCCGCCAGCTCCTACTACTCGCCCTACCAGCCGCCCGCCGCGCCCGCACCCACCTACCCGCTGCAGTTCACGCAGCCGGCGCAGTCGGGCGCCTTCGGCTCGCAGTTCCTCTCGTCACAACTGCAGGTCGCCGCGGCAGTTCAGCAGATGCAGGTAGAGTGACGCAACAAAAGAAACTACCGACAGATCTGTCTTCAGAAAAATCTACGAAGACTATATCTATACGTGAACAATTACAGCAGCAGTATCGCGCACCGCTGCAACAACAGTACGCGCCGCCGCAGCCTCGGCCACCGCCGCAACAGCTCAAGAGTCCGCTGCACGAGCACGCCAACGGCTTCGCGCCGCTGTGCGACGCGGCCTCGCCCACGCCCAAAGGCGCCGCCAAGCCGCAGAAGCCGCCGCACTCGCCGCCGCAGCACAAGTACCACGCGCCGCCCCCGCACCCGCCTCCCGCTCACACTCCGCATCAACACCACCAGCAACAGGTTAGTAACCATTGTGACAATCTCCACACCTAATATAAAATGATGTCGGTTAACTCAACTTGGAAATGTACGATTCGATGTATTCCGTTCCTATTACTTTATTATTTTAAGGGTAGTAATAAAAGCTCCGAAAAAAAAATGAGATTACTCAAAAAATGAAATGTATGTACCTACTGCTTTAAATACTAATCTTGCAACAACTGAAAGGACAATGAAAAAACCAAATAAAATACAGAAAATTCCGAAAATCAATACAGCATTTTGCTGACGAAATATTTTTCCACCAGCTTATATTGCGTTTAACCTATAAAATAAATAAAATAGGAATAAAATAAACGTCAAGATAAATATCAAAATGTAATAAGGCGTAGTCGACGTATCCATTTGTGTCTGCAGGGTTTAAAAAAGTAACCTAACCTAACGTCGGAGTGCCTCAAGTTCCGAGCTCGCTTCGCTCGCTCTTGCATCCTAAGTTAAAGAGCTTAAGAAAACGATTATTTTAGTAGAACATTTTTTCGGAATCTTAGTATTTTTTTCGCAAACTTAGTATTTCTTTTGTTTATTATTTTTCGTAGAATTGTAATTTGAATGAGCTCATATTTGTTTGTTAAATACAATATTTTTTGCCGGTTAATTTTGTATACATTTTTCGGTAATTCGTTTTAACCAAGCAGTATCACTATATAGATCGTTGGAAGTTTTTTTTTTTTCGAAGCTTTATTATTTCCCTTATTTTAATACTGAATGAACTTCGGCAAATTGCAAACACGTCAGGCCGAAGTTTCATCAAATAACTTCGGAAAGTATATCGCTTCAAAATAGAAATTGACTCGTGGCTTGTGATTTATTTTACGATGATGCAGATGGTGAGCGGGGGAAACAACGGGCGCTGCGGAAGCGGCGGCGGTGGCGGCGGCATGGCGCGCGGTGGCATGGTGGCGCCGCGCTACCCTGCGCCCATCGGCCAGCGCCCCCATGCGCCCGCGCTGCCGCTGTACCGCGCGCCGCCCGCGCCCGCGCCGCGTCACCACGCGCCGCACCAGTCGCGCCCCAACCTCTACTACCACCAGCACCAGCGCAGTTAGTACCTCTCGCACGCGTCCGCGGTGCGCGCGGCTCCCGAGCTCACCCGTGTGTTGTGTGCGCAGACGGCGGCGCCGGTGACCGCGCGGCGGACGGCGCAGAGGCGGCGCCGGGCGGGGACGAGGCCGGCGACGCGGCCGCGGTCGACGCGCCCGTGCCCGCCGACGTGAAGGCGGAGTGAAGGGCGCGCCCGCGAGCCCTCGCCCCGTGTCGCCCCGTGCCGCTGCACGGAGACTATCGCGCGCCAATCCCGCGCGCGGCGTACGCATCTCGACGTCGCCGACTTTAGATTTTCGGTATTTTAATTAGGACGTAAATTATGGAAGTGATTCTGAGCCGTTCGACTCGCGGCGCCCCGGCGGCGGCCGCTGGCGAGTCGGCCGCGACGATGCGCGGCGCGTTCTGTTCGTATGTAAATATGTCGATCGGACGGCCATCCGACTCCTTGACTGTTATATTTAAGTATATATAGACGCGACCGGTCGGCGGCTCCGCTGCGACGACCGGAGTACCCCGGGGACCGCGCGTCCTTGTCCGATGCTGCCTCGAGACTTCTCATTAGTGAATATGTAGCTACGGATTTTGCAGAGCTAATGTCGATGCGATGTAACCGAATAATAAATATAATTTGGAGCGCAGACAACCGAGTGCCGCTCGGCGCGTCTGCCGATCGACGCGGGTTAACGCTCCATGTATCATAATCAATTAATATTATTATATGCGAATAAAATTATTATGACCGAATCTGTTTTTAATTTTTGTATACTTTTAACATATTTCACATATCGACCTGCATATTTTTATTATTCTGTATGGGCTTACTCTTGACCTCAATCTAGTCCTGAGGACAGAGATGAGGTCGACGATGGAACGAGCTAACCCAAAAGAAGCCTATTAACTCGCGATTTAAATAGATGGGGTCATATGAACTTGGAAACACCGACGCAGGCAGAGAATTCCACTCCTTGGCTGTGCGCATAATAAATGATGTAGCAAAGCGCTTCGTGCAAATGTGTGGAACATCGACAAGGTATGGGTGATAACCTGCAGTACGTCTGGACTCTCGATGGAAGAAAGGAGATGATGGAATGAGTTCGTGGAGCTCTTGAGCACACTCACCGAAGTACAATCTGTAAAAGACCGACAAACGTGCAACTTTGCGCCGATGGGCCAGGCTATGAAGCCTGGTACTAACCAGCTTATCGTCACCAATGAGCCTCTTGGCTCTGCGCTCAACATATCGATCTGAACTACAGCACGGAGATGACAGCGGCCGACACAAATGAGAAAGTGTCGGCCTTTAGAAAGGCGGTCTGTGACGCTTATTTGTATTGGGGAAGCAATATTCTTTTGGTATAATAATTATTTTCTTTGGGAGCAACGAAATCATCGGTTTAAAAAAACCATGCTGTTTCCTACAAAAGTTCAATACCTACACTGTCAAAATGTATGCAACAGCCGTTTTTTTTTAATACCGGTGTACATTTTTTATTTGGAAATGATTTACTGAATACGTCATAGGTAGTGGCGGTACTTTCATACACGCCTAAAATCTTGGCTCTTGGCCTTATGCTACTACTACTACTACTCTTCATGATGTTAGGGTTTCTGAACAGTGCTTGCCTTATGGGCAAGTTCCCGTTTTGTTGGCCCCTAGGCACGCCACTGCCGGTAGGTAACCGTGGATGTTGCGTTCCACCCTGTATATAAATGGCGACAACCGTGAGTTTTGACCAATTATACTTTTGCAACCTAAACCTATTCGCAATATAATTGTTTCAGAATAACCAAATCTTTTGGTTTTGGTCGTAAAAATGTTGCGGCAAACATTATGGAAATGGGCTCTCGTACTAACATGTTCGCTCACAAATGTGCAGCACTGTGAGCGAACTAAAGTTTGCACAGCTTTCCCAGTGGAAACGGTTCTGCATCTCACGGCGCGTGCATTCTATACTGCACAAAATGTTCGCACACATTTTTGATGGAACCGCACCATCATACGGAATGTGTTCTGACCACGTTCTGTCGTTCCAAAATATAACTTCGAACTTCGCGACCAATGTGAACACATCCCGCAAATGCTATTGCGGAATTGGACTTCATAAAGCATTGTATTTTTCCATCAGGAATTGCCTCGATAGCGACAGTGTGAATTTGTGACCTATTTATGGCAAGCAGGGTTGTAATGGAGCTCCGTTTCCGCCTCTGCAACTACGGAACTTCCCCAAGAAATCGTACTTTCTTTTCCGCATTCGCCTCCGCAAAATATTGGCTGGTTTGCAACGGAGGTATATAATACGTCGTTGTGTTTAGTTTAATAAGGAGGAGACACTAAACATTAAATTTTTGCATCCAAGGTTGGCACTTATCGGCGCTGGCAAGTTCAGTGCCAAGTGAACAATTATGTGTGCGTTACCCCAGCAAAATAATGTCGAAAAAGTCATTTAAATCTTATAGATAATTGGCTTCTGTAATTGTTGCGCACATTTTAAATTTGTTGCACTTTTAATTTTATAGTTATTTCATAAAAACATTTCCTGCTGTGGTAACGTTACCGTAGCCAGGCATTTGTTTTTAATGAGAATATTGAAACAAATTTTGCTATACAGTGTGTAAACAGACCCTTCACATAGCCGTCAACCAAGCATTCTGTACATCAAACTAAGTAACTACGCAAAAATTATTACTGGGAATTCCCTTTTTTTTTTGGTATAATCTCGTTTTATGATATGACTCGATGGAAAGCCCTCAAAGCATTGTGCTGATGGATGGATTGAATAGTACAGGGGTCGTGAAGGTGTGTAAAGTAAAAATCGTACATTAAAATGTGTAGGTATTTGAAGAAAAAGACTTGTGAAAAAGTTGGAACTTTGACCCCCAATATCTCCGTAACTAGAAGGTTCCCAGGTATGGACTTAAACAAAAAAATATCGCAAAGACGGGGAGAACAAGTGCCATTCGGCTATGTTATGCTATTTACACCCTTTATAATTAGTTGTCTAGACGAGGTAAATGTTGCACCTTAATTTGTATTTGTTCATGCTTCGGTTGCGAAGTTATTCGAAATCCTGCTGGAGTAACGTTTGTGGTTTTGTTCGATCTCTGAAACGGTTAAGCGGATTCTTATCATCTTTTGTACATAACTTCTTAGGAATTAGTTGTGCAATATAAAAACCAAAATAATGCACCGTTTAAAGGTGCACACTTCAATAGGTCCTAAAACTCTAAAGAGCTCTAAAGATTTACTTTCTCTTTACGTTATTTCGTAGCATATAACTGCCTTCAAATGTATTTGAAGTTTCAGTAGTATCCTGTAAGTAAATAACAAAGTATGATGACATTCAGTTCCCCACGTTCACGGTCACAATGCGCTCGGAGTTATTTGATAAACCTGTATGTGGATATATAAACTGAATGTTATATCAACAATTAGTTGCTTAGTTCAGTTTTATACCTGTAAAACTTCAGCGTAGTAAATACAATAACTAACGAGATAATAAAATAAAAGTTAACAAAAAAAGGAAAAAAAAAATGTAGCATGCGCATCAGCCGAAATGGGTGTGATGGCTTACTGCTACTCTAGAAGACCGTTGAGAGTCTTGCGAAATACGTTAAGATGAGGTTCACACAATATTTATGTGCAGACAGCAGTAAAGATGTGTGCTGCGTCCGTACCTTTGACTGCCACCTGCATTCGTTGACCTTCCGGCTGCCGTTCCTGATGATGATGATGACGATGGTGTGGGCTCTGTACTTTGTGCTTGAAGTGTGCGACCGCGTAGTAGAATAAGCTATCTTTTAAAATACGTAAGATAGTGTTAAAAGTTAAAACACTTCACTTGTATTTAACGTAATGTAAATCAGAAAATATTCTTTAAAAAAAACAATTCTAATTAATAATACTGATTGCACAGCAAAATAGTTACCTCAAAATATTATTATTTTAGCAACAATTATAGTTCGTCGTGACGCATCGCCATTAATTGAAAAGCGGTCCTTTTTTATGAACGCATGTCTAATAATAACTGGCGCACAATAAACTTTGTAATTCATTTTTGTTAAAACAAAGCTTCTATTTTTTTAACGCATTATGGCAATTTATTTAAGTGAAACTGAGTCGACGTAGCCCCCCGCTGCCCGGGTCTCTAATTTTTGTCTGCAGGGTTTAAAGTAACCTAACACGAAGTGGATGACGGAGTCTTAATTCGCTCACTAGATCCCGCCATCCGCTTCGAACCTAACCTGTCCGTGTCGAGGTGCCACAAGTGCCGAGCTCTCTTCGCTCGCTCTTGCATCCTATGTTTTCCTTGCCTCAATGCCTTATCCTTAAAAAATATTTTGTTATATGTGTGTGTGTTACGTTTGTACACCCTGGTAAATTTGATGTGCAAACAGTATATATTTGATATCTATCTATCTATATCTATACATATAATAAAATCGTAGACTTTCCGTGTCTGGACATTACAGATTTTTGCAAAAAAAATCACTGAAAGGTGCGAGAAATAAAGTAAAAAAATATTTTTTTAAATTTTGGTCGGTTTGTCTGTTTGTTTGTGCGCGCATTACGTAAAAACCCCCATTGTATTCAAAATCGAAATATTACAAAATAAGAAGCATTGTTGTGGGTATTATTTAGCGTTCAATTCATCAAAATCGAGCAACAACGCAAAAGATATCAATTTTTAAAATTTAGTTGGCAACCTCATACGCGATTTCTATAATAAATTTAATAATTTACGTAAATTGGTTTTAGTAGTCGTAGAGTAGTCGGAATGGCTGAAAATTAATTTTGTTTTATTTTTCCTTTTGTCTTTACTCTTTGCACTAAAAATTTGGCACTGAAAGAGAGGTTCAAATATAAGAAATCTAAATATATAAAAGCGAAATATGAAATTTGGCAGGGAGGTAGTTTATAGTTAGTAGACGTCCGCTAAAAACGGATTTTGCGACAGGGCCGAAATAAGGAGGTCTAAGGGCTCGCGCAAAAACTGTTGTACCTATACAGAACGGTATTAGAATAAAAAGCGCCCAACAAGGTTCACTTTGAAAAAAAGTTGTATAGTGCCAAAATAAATCGATTTTTAAAGCCATATCGTCGCCTCAACGCCATTTAATTTTGTTTCGGACCTCTGCAGCCCAGAATTACAGCACCCAAAAGGACGCCTTTTGTAGTCATCAGTACATTATCACGTTTTGATCTGGCAGTCAGTTCTCACACTTATCTTAACATCACGCCTTAAATCCCCTAATGGTTGGGCAGACGTGTACCTAATCGTACACAAACATTTCGCCAGTTATGTTAAAGTCCCATGTAACAGGGGGTGAACCTACTCCCATCAACCGGGCACAACTCCAGATTCCGTGTCTGCTACTGAGAAATTCCTGATGGAATAACCCAATAACACTATTATTTATAGTATTTTTTCCATTGCATATACATTGTTTTATGTTAAGTGGAAGAGCGGAGTCTCGGCAAATATCACTGGGTTTAATTAAGTAAACGTGTTTCTTTACAATTTTATTTTTTAGTGCATTCGACACAATCAAGCACAGATTACCGTATTTATACTAAACTACACATTTTGATAAATCTCACGTGAGATAAGGAGGGGGCCATCCCCCTTCTCATCTCACGACATCCCACCTAGGGGGGAGGGGTCGAAAAATCGCCAAAATTGCCTCACATAATTAATGGACGCCCCCTAACACAAGCATGTCCTTGCTTAAAAGGTGATCTCCAAGTCATGTGTGTGACAACTTTATGAAATTGAAATAAACATACAACACTGTCCGACCCTGTGTACAGCAGAACCCGAGGCAGTTGATTCGATGCAGAAGAGATATTGAAAATTGGACCACTCGGATCCGTGCCGCTGTAAAAAAACCGAGGCGGGCATTTGAGCGATGTCATATTCCACACTTAATGACACATGTGGGCCTTTCAAATAAAAAAAGAATTTTGTTGATACCTCACACACAGCTTGTTTTATTTCATTTCAACATCTACCCGCCCTTATTGAAAAACCCTAAAATATTGATACACATTTTCGGATTATTTTTACAATATTTGTTTGATGTAAAAAATATTTAATTGATGTAAATTAAATTGACGGATGATAAGTTTTTTGATGAGCATTTAAAAATAAATCTAATAATTGTATGCGGAAGAAGGCCGAGGGCAATAGCTAAGTGTCAAATATGAAAGAAAGCCCTAGCAGATTTTTTGGAGCAGTCTAATGTTGTTTCAAACTTATAATATTCTGACAATAAAAGTATTTTATTTATAAGGGTCAGTTTATCTGTTAAATTTTACGATTTAACGGATGTCAGAGAAATTTAGGTAGACCAAGACCTGAGGTAAGTTATAATTTTGATAATCATAACAGTACAGTACACTAGCATATTAGAATAAATTGATAAATAATACATAATTTTTAATGTTCCAGTGGGATAACTTTCTTCCTATACGCCGGCGAAGGCGAGAGCAACAGCTAGTACATACTAAAAAGAATTAACTCATGCAGTATATAATCAGTAACTATTCATCTGCATCCAACCGCGGCTCATGTTCACCGAACGGTTACAGGCTTTAATGCCGTAACGAATATAACGATCCATCGATAAAAGTAATACACGGAAAATTGATTCTCAAAGTGAAGGTTGCTTACTAGAATTGAAATATGTACAATGGTAGACGCCACACGTGGTTTCAAAGTCTACCTTAAAAATAATTTATGCTCAAGGAATTGGGACGGAGCGAGTGGCGGAAGCCACTGCGGGTGCATCCCAGATTGTGTACATACATTTATACGTGGAAGGGTACGTACAAGGTTACTTAGTACATCATTTTGAACCCTCACATAGAAATATTTCATTGATAATTAAAAAAAATAGCTCTTCTATACATTTCGGTCGTGTAGGTATTGCAGTTTTGTAGGAAACAGCTGTTTTTTTTTCCGTGGCAACCGTTTGTGCGTCGGTGTCCACCCTGTATAGTGTATACGGTGCTACTTCGATCGCCCTCGTCTCGCTGCAGACCATTCTAATAAATCTCTGTCATTAATCACTCAGTCAAAGAGCACACCATTCAAAAAATCTTGATAAGTGCCGGTCGAACTCGGCGTACTCAGGATTCCATACAGATAACGGAACCTTTATCTAGTCCAAATAGGTTCACTCAGCTAGACAGCTACTGAGCTACATACTTTGCTACTCACGTAACGGTGGATCTTCAGCGTTATAGAGTTTGCTACACGGCACGGAACTACAGCCGTACAGTTCTTGCTACGAGACTACCGATAACAGCGTTACAGACCTTGCTACAGCGCTACAACACGTGCTACGTAGCTATGGATCTACAGTGCTTTACACCTTGTAACAGCGCTACAACACGTGCTATGTAAGCGATTACGAATCTACAGTGCTACAGCGCTACAACACGAGCTACGCGGGAACGGATCGAAAGTGCTACAGGCCTTGCTACAGCGCTACAAAACATCCTACGCGACTACGGATCTATCTATAGTGCTACAACACGTGCTACGCGGCTCCGGATCTACAATGCTACAGACCTTGCTACAACACGTGCTACGCAGCTACGGTTCTATATTTTATAGCCCATTGTTAGGTCTTTCGGACAATGTACTTTCTGGTTAGCTCCAGATACAGTCCATTTCGACTGATCGTACGCATAAGGTTGCTTGATTGCTTCATCTAGATCTGTGTCAGTTGTAAGAACGTGTTTTCAGGATAAGAACCACTAGTATTTATCCCTTTCACTAATTTGCTCGTAACTTATACGTTTAATACTTAATAAAGTTATCTTCGACAGTTCCATGTAGAGGAAAATAAAACTGCGTGAAGTTCGGTAACTGTCCCACGGGATCATACTACCGGGATAAAAGTCCTGTATGTTAATCCAGGTTATAGAGTATCTATGTGCCAAATTTAATTAAAATCCGTTCAGTAGTTTTCGCGTGAAAGAGTAACAAACATCCATCCATCCTCTCAAAATTTCGCATTTATAATATTAGTAAGAAGTAGGTATAGTGTCACATTAATGGCCAATTAGTTTTGTTAAATCATAAATAAATCATAAATCATATTTATTTCTGTAAATTGGTTTACAAAACTCTTTTACATGTCACAACATGTTTTTTTAAAACTAGATGGGGCCGGTGTTTCGTACCTGACTACTCTGAGAAGAAACATCCGAAACAAACTCAGAGGTCACAGTCTCTTTTAAAGTCCAGACATTGCCCAAAACATATGAGGACCATGTAGATTAATGTCCGAGATGGTATTTTGAAGAAATAACCACACAGATTTGAGTGGACCTGTCCAGACAGTGCAAGCATTTGTCAGTGATCGTGTAGCTCGACTCATAATCCAAGGAGCTCAACGACACGACGAACAATACCAAAGAAAGGACATTTGAGTAGGCCGCACAAAGTACTCAAACTGCCAGACAATCGTGAAACTAACTTAACTAAAAAATAATAATAATAGTGTGACCCACGTAGTCCTCATATTCACAATAATAAACAAAAAAAAAATATAATACGACACTTGAAAAAGTAAAATAAAGTCAAGAAAAAGAAAAAATAATAATAATACCACAGGTACTTGAAAAAGTAAATAATGTCAACTAAATCGAACAAAAATTTATAAAAATTAAAAAATGTCAAACAGAAATAAAAATAAAATAAAATGGGCACAAATTCAATTTAATATCGATTTCAATTGGAGCAGTTCAATCCCAAGCTTTTTTGTTCTCGATATAATCCTTATCCTTAGTTGACTCTTCCCGTGACCCAAGGGCTGGCTTTTACCTTGGCCAAAGGCTTAGCGTTGCCATACAACGTGGCAACGCCGCCAGTCTTTTGGGTACATTACCAGTTGACTACGTTGAGGAGGAGTTTTTTGACGCCATTTTTTAAGTTTATTTTTAAGTTAGTTAGTTAATATAGGTTATTTTAATTTATTAATGTATATAATATCAGAATAGAAGGCTTTCTGACAAAGTTTACGTTTTATAAAAAAATTAAATTTATTAAGGCTTAGTTCATGAATGTGGCCTGGTAGTTTATTATAAAAACGTATACATTGGCATCTAAATGATCCACCTATTTTCTGGAGCCTTGTTGTGGGTACAATGACAAACCAATTCCCATTCCGGGCCGCAATTAAAACATTTAGATATTATAATCTTCTCATTTTATAATTCGGTCAGAAATTTAAAATAGCAAAGGGTAAGTTAAAGTTGTGGCTAAATAATTTATAAAACGTAACAGTAATACGTTTCATAATAATAGGTCAAATTCCAATGCACTGGCGGAGCGGGTATGAAAACATAATGGTATGTTTTCTGACAAAAACGATCCGTGTTTGGCTGATAGCCAAAATAACTTCGCCCCCGACTGAGGGTTACTGTAGACGAGGGCTTCGCTCGGCCTCCCGCCGACCTGGTGGCGCCAGCTTACGGTAACGGAAGTACAGAGTAGCTTATTACGATCATACAGTATTGCATGTTAGTGAGCTACATATACCTACAATTTAATAAATTATTAAAGTTGTATAGGGAAAAAAACTGTTTCAAAAGGTGTAAACATGCAGTGTGATTCATTCGTTTAGGTAATATTCTCGCTTATTGTTACGGAAAAAGGGCATTAGAAGTTTAGAACAATGACAACGAAACCTCCTGAATAAATCGTATAGACAATTTTGTTACATTATTCTTTTATTGTATTCGCAGTAGAATATCGGAATATCTCATTTCGTGGAATCAGACATGGGCGCCGTGGCTTAGTTGGTTAAAGCGCCTGTCTAGTAAACAGGAGATCACGAGTTCGAATCTCGTCGGGGCCTTCATAGCGTGGTATTTTTTTGAGCAGCTCTAGTTTATGAAAAATATAAGCATCACCTTATTTGCGCCGTTTTAATGTTGGTAGTCAGCCGTGGCTGTAAATAAATCATACATCACAAAGGTACAATTGAAGTAAACACCACTTACAAAATAATGTTGGATAGGTTCTATTTGCCTGTAAAACTGTAAATACAAGTGTTTTTATGATGCATTACTGAGGAATATTGTTGTTAGGAGTAGTGGCCTGAGTCATGCAACATCGAGCTTAAACTATTGAAAAATTAATTAAAGATAACATTGTTTTGTTTACCCAAACGATGACATACAATGACAGGTATTTCCCGATTACCCTATATTAATAGAAAAGTAATTCTAAGTAGGTAATAAACACAGATACGTTGATTTGTTATCGTTATCAATTTTATAAAGGTATTGTAGGTACAGTGATACGTACCTAATTATGACTACTTAAGCGTTGTTTTCTTCATTGGGTTTATCAGTTTTACGAACATACTTCATAAAAAATGGCGCCACATAATGTTGAGTCTGCCAGTTATCACTTACTGAATTATAATATTTTAAGTTTTCACAAACAGAGGCATTATTAATAATTATAGGTAGGTATGTAGGTACCTACTTACTGTACGCAGTAAATACACTGCACAAAAAATGGAAACGTAGAATCTAAGCAATTAGTTTAATAACAGTTCAAGGCGGGTCAACAACCAGACGGGGATGCAATGGAAGTGCTTTGTTCCGACCCTGACGGGCGCCTGGCCATTTACCCCGAATAATATACCCGTTCACGTCACTTAAAAAAACAATCTTGTCTATTTCATATTTTATTTTATCTCTGCACACAAACAAACTGAAGGATATCGATCATCGAAAGGTGGTTATCTGAACAGGGATATGCTAAATGAAAAACATTGTTTTCAATTTGTCATTGCAATTTAAACATACTATACCAATTGGTTGAGTAGGTAGGTACGTAGTACCGATAGGGTGTATGATTTGTTTTTTATTAACTTTACTTTTCTTCAAGCGGTGTAATGACAATGAGTGATGTTGCTTAGAACATAAGCATCATTTTCTTTGGCAAAACGTATATTTTATTCGTATATATGTTTTGCTGAAGACGTTTGAAGGATATCTCTTAGATTAACCTGTACCTAAATGTTTGTAACATTGTGTTTGTTTGTAGACTGAGTGATAGCAATAAGTTGACCCACCTTTGTATAAATGATTGAAATGTTTTAGAAAACGAATCAATAGAATTTTATAATTCTTTTATATTGTATTTACTTTACTCAAATAAATAAAATACAAAAGAATTATAAAATTGTCCGATTCATTTTCTAAAAAAAAATCAGCTAATTGCTATCACTCACTGTACATAACAAGGATAAAATAAATAAATAAATGGGGTTCATCAAACCGATCTGGCAGAACACTTAATTACCTACCTATTGTAATGCAGCTCTCCGCCTAGCTTTATTTAGCACATTATTTTTATTTTACCTTATTTCTCAGGTATGAATATGAGGAATAAGGTAAACTAAATATAATACCTTTATTTATTTATACACATTTTTAATTATTTTATAAAAAAAAAAAAAGTTAGGGCTCCAGAAACAGGAACCTCCTCACTATGCGGGCCTTATCGAGGAGTACTGAGGAATTGTATTATTATTCATTTTATTATTTACATGATATTTCTGTTATTATTAGTAGTTATTTACTACAATTGACTCTAAAACTTCACAAAAGGATAATTAACTCTCTCTCTGATTTTTTGTGAACCTGTGTTTGTGATGTGGTTTTCCCTCTGGAAGTTAAAGTCGTGCCAACTGCAGTGATTTTATAACAAAGATTGAGTCATACTACGACTTGCTCGGGAAAACGAGTACCTACCTACCTATTGCGGAAAAACTGGGAAGCATGCTTTTGGAAAACCATATAAAGTACTAAAACAAACAGTACAAAAGTACTGACGTTAATAAAAGTACCTACGCATACTGCGATAAGAATAATGTTTAAGTAAGGAATATAAGTCAATATGCGGTTGTAGGCTTATGCGAGTTAATATTTAAGGTCTAACTATTCATACACGAAATATTTTCAGAGAATCATCTAACGGCTATAACGAAGCTATTTCAAGGGGTTTTTTTTATCTGAGTATATCACTACATAGTATAAAACAAAGTCGCTTTCTCTGTCCCTATGTCCCTTTGTATGCTTAAATCTTTGAAACTACGCAACGGATTTTGATGCGGTTTTTTTAATAGATAGAGTGATTCAAGAGGAAGGTTTATATGTATATATTGCACCTGTGCGAAGCCGGGGAGGGTCGCTAGTTTAAAAAAAAAAAAAAAAAATTACTTGATCCACAAAATAAAAACCGGCTACTTATTTTTAAACATCCATTACGCTAGTTTACTACGTCGTACTTACCTACTGTCATTGTTAGAATATGGGAGCAAAGGTTTTATGCAAAAAGTCTCAAAAAATTTTAGAATTATAATAATTTCGTAAAAAAAATAAACTCAGATATTTTTTTTTACGTTCCTATGGCGACTTTACGACTTATAGAAGTTACTCTTAAAATAATTCGTGTATGAAAAGATAGACCTTATATAGTGGTTTCAAAATGTTGGCATTGTGCTATCGATTACTTGGAAAAACAAAAAAGTGGTCATAGTACTAAAGTAGGCATCGTGCTACGAAAGCCGTTCATGAAGCTACTGTTATAATTAGAGATCGAATATTCGGATGCATATAAATCTAAATTAGTTTGCGTGTTGACTAGTATGGAGTGCGAGTTCGAGTATCAAAATAATCATTGTTATAAGCCCAGTCATATTTTTTATTTTATTTGGATATTCAACAGCAAAATTTGAATTCAGTTATTTAGCAACAAAATTTTAAAGTTGAAGCAATTTTTTACGTGTTTTTACAAATTTCTTGCCTTTGTTTTTAACAGAATAGAAATATTTATTATTCTATACTACAAGTCATTTTACACACTACATATTTTTTATGAAATCCCGCGAAATCGGGAAAAAATATAATTATAAGAAGCCGCTTTCACATTTTTGTACCCTTGGCCGGGAAAAAATGTACTTTAGGTAAATAAAATATGTATCCGAATATCCGATCCCTAGTTATAATACATGATATCTGCACTAATATTATTAAGAGGTAAAGTTTGTTAGTGCAGTAATGGTTGTAGAGGGTAATCTTCGGAACTACAGATCCGATCGTCCAACTTACCGCAGTGTCTCAAGACGAAAGTCTATGACCAGTGTGGGTTGCCAGTGATTACATACGGGACCGAGACGTGGTCGCTCACAATGGGCCTCAGCAGAAGGCTTAAAGTCACTAAAAGGGCAATGGAGAGGGCTGGCTATGCTCGGAGTTTCCTTGCGTGATCGAATCAGAAATGAAAACAATCGCAAGAGAACAAAGGTTACCAAAGTGAGGTGGCAGTGGGCAGGGTACATTGCTCGTAGAACGGATGGCCGATGGGGCCGAAAAGTTCTGGAGTGGCGACCGCGAACCAGAAGACGTTGTGTTGGAAGGCTTCCCACTAGGTGGACCGATGACCTGCAGAAGGTTGCAGGGATCCGCTGGATGCGAGTCGCACGGGACCGGCCAATGTGGCGACACTTGGGGGAGGCCTATGTCCAGCAGTGGACGTCTTTCGGCTGTAAAGTAAAATGTAAAGGGAAGCTACATTATCTCCAAGTGCCATAGGCTATATTTAATTTCCGAGCACAACGCCAGCGAAGCTGGCAAAAGCTAGTAGGATAAATCCCACACAAAGCGCCCCAAATATCTCCTAAACATTTAATTTGGGTAGGTAAACTAATGACTTACCAGTGATTAGATTTTATGCATTTATGCTTAAAGACTTACCGAACTTACGTAGGTACAAACCCCAGCACATCAAGCTACCCGAAGCAACCTTGAACCTAATCACTATAGTGATAGAGTTAAAAATCTATTAAAGAAAATTTGACAGATTGTAGTAGCTTGATGTGCTGGCGTCTGTACATTAGGTGCAATAAATTATAAAACAAAATATTGCGCGTACCGAAATTACTTATGTTCAGAAAACAGTCACAATCGTTATTTACCTTGTTTTTGGTAAATAACTGAAAGAAAATTAGAACCAGTAAATGCCCAAGCGCAGTGATTCATACATAACACAATGCCTGCGTTGGTTTCTTAGTTACTGAGTGCGTGAAATCCTTTGACCGTTGTAATAAATTTAACGCTCTTGCTCTAATTAGTATTGCTAATACAACAGCATTTTTTTTATCTCAAATAATTAGAAGGACATGTTATTTGTGTCGTGTCGTGCATCATACATATAAATGTGTTTGTTTATTTAGTATGTACTGATTACAAAGGGAGAGATAAATTGAAAGCGTTTCAGACTAAAATCGCGCGTTTAATCTTGCCTCTGTCTCTACAGGACTTCAGCAAACTCTAAAACTGCGCAGTCATCGTAAAGGTGTTATTTGTTTAGTAGCTCTAGGTTCAGCCAGACCTGGGGGACCAGATACCTATACTATCTTTACATAGTATAAAACAAAGTCGCTCCCGCTGTGTACGCTTAGATTTTTTAAACTACGCTACGAATATATGATATCAACAGTAGATAGAGCGATTCAAGAGGAAGATTTATATGTATATTGCACCCGTGCGAAGCTGGGGCGGCTCGCTAGTTAGTTATAAAATAACGTAAATAATAATATAAAGGTAAATTATATTTTTTTATTTTCGCAATACCTATATACCTTTCCTCGTTATAAAAATAAAATTCCAGTGCAAACTTGGTAGCAACTATTTCCAGCATGGCTGTGCTCCGGTTTTCCCTTAGAAGTTAAAATAAGGTAAAAATACAAATTGAAAGTTAACATTACATTGAGACGAAATTAATGGCACTTAAAGAATACTCCTATGGAACAGACTTAATTGAGCATAATGTTGCTGAGAACAACAACGAGCAAGTACAGCACGTATTACGACAAGACAAAGCCAAACTCCCTTTGTATGTATGAGTAGTGAATCAGCCGGCCAGTGCCACAGTCGCAGGTCGCCCGCTCCGCTCCGCGCTCCCAAGCCAGCGCGTCACACAGTCACACAACCAGTCAGCAGTCGGCGCGCAACCCGAGAGCACCGCTGTATCGCGCTTTACATTCCACTTCGAATGTCAACAAACTTTCACTTCGACAGTAAACAAACAAAATATACGAGGAAATTCAAATAAACTGTTTCAATATTCTTAATAAATTAGTTACTGTACGAAACAACTCGATAACAACAAATTAACAAGAGTAATTAGACGCGGTGAAAAGTGTTGATGGTGTTTTTTTTTCTTGCACGATGTGTAACTATTGAAAATATCACAGAATCGTCGGACGCTGGAGATTTGTTCGTAATAAAGTTTCATTGCATCACAGCGAGCTGTGTTGAGCATTAAATTGACTGAATGTTCCAATTGTGCAGTGACTAAATTAACTAACTACCTGTGCTGTTGATCTACCATGGGCAAGGATTATGGTAAGTTCATGTTACAGAGATCGTATTTTGTAAATTCATACGGAACTTAGAGGACAAAATTTTAATACTATTTCCTGGAAAAGTTTTGATGTGCTATTGAGGGAGACCAAATACCATAAGTGCGCCTAGAAAAATTTCAAGGCAATTCCTTTAAAGATCATGCGGGTGCAAGGCTTTTGAAACTTTTATTCTAGACACTTAGTTCCAACTTATAGTTTGGTTGAATACGCAGGTACCTGCTTTTTATATCAGACAACCCGATTGTTTTCAAACCTCATTTCTCAATTCGAAGCTGTGACCGACTACTTATTTTTCCTGCCTACTACAGTTTTAGATTTCTATTTCTGTTGGACCAACATGCGACAGCATAAAAACTTTCGACATTATTCTGCTTTTGATTGAATGTGGGTATTAGGGTATTTACATATTTATCAGTGTTTGGAGTAGGGTACCTTTCAATGTTGAATATCACTTCAACAGAAATTATTTCATGAAGAGAAGTAACAAGAGAGCGCGGCTGCGTAATTCAATTGAAATCCATTACAATGGAGTGAACAGATCACTGAACTCTGTCTGTTATTTAATAAAGACACAACCAAAAAACATAAAATATTACCATTACATATTTGTTTTATTATGAGATGGATATGTTAAGATAATTTGATCAATTAAAAATAACACACGTTGTCAGGCAATTTTATGTAGTTTCGCGACAATCAAGTAACACAATTATAATGTTTTCACTAAGTTTCAAAACATGTTACTTGTTTAATTAAGGTGGCTTGAAATTATCTTTATTTACCCACAGAGCAGATAAACTGTGATAATTACATTTAGTGATATTTGCACTGTCGAGCAAGGTGTGTGTAAACACCAAACTGTAGCAATTATTGTATGTGCCTGGCTGATAAATTACATAGACCGTTATCATAGAAGGTACCTACCTACCCGTTATCAAATATTAGCTTTTACTTCAAACACCGAAATTAAAAAAAAAAAACATAATATTGATCACTAAAGTTGTGATGTGTAAAAATATTAAAACGACAAAGTAAAATTAATACTTATTAGGAACGTAGGTGTGTTTTTACTTTCTTTGTATTTAAAATCGATGTCACCCAAAAGTAAAGTAGGTAGTTAGAGTCATAATAGGGGTCAGTACATTACGCTTATTTATAGCAGTTTATTCCCATAAAACGGCACAAAAGTGACAAACATCAAGGAGTCGAGAATGCGCATCATTGGTACTGACCCCTTATAACCCTAACTACTTTGTGCTGCAATTGTGCAGCACAATAAACTTGATACACCTGTATTGTTTAAACATCTTACAATAATGGATTGTGCGCATCGGCAATGTTTACCGTTTCCTTAAAATTGTACCACACCGGCACAGCCGGCCGAGTAGCCTCAAGGAAAAGTTACCTTGTAGAGTTAACTTTTTCCTTCCAAACCATGTATTTCCGGTAGCAGCAAATAGTGGTTCTGATAACATTTTGCCATGAATCCGAATGTCGCAACAAGGCCTCGTGAAGTTGCGACACCGGTCCATTTCCCGAGAATTGGACCTTGAGAAATATGCAGAACATTAAACCGGCCCTAATTATGTTATAGGATCGAATTTTGTTTATTGATGATGGGCGAATACTTCGTCTAAATCTACACAGATGATAAGACGCAGGTCTATCGGATCAGATATTGACAGATCGGTTATTGACATAACCGTAAGTTATACCTAGTTTGGGTACCAAACCAGCACGAGCACGTCACCACCACACCTAGTCTGGGTGACACCAGCACAATCGGCCTATAATGTTGACAGCTGCGACACAGGCCTCCTGTCTATGAGAGGGAACGGGCTGTAATCCACCACGCGGGCCCAGTGCGGGTTGTTAGATGTCACATGGCTTTGAATTTTTGGTTCTAGAACATGGTTCTCGGTTTCCTCAGTATGTTTTCCTTCACCGTATTGAGAGCAGCGGTGATTAAATAAGGTACACAAAGTAATGCGCTTGCCTTGGTTCGAACCCACCCATAAGTCGCAAGTCGGGGCCGTGACCACCGGACCATCACTGTTCACCTGGGTGACACCAGACTGTGTGTGAAACATCTGTAATGTCAGATACGCCCAATGTCACGCTATCTACCAAACGGACTTCAGTCGTATCTCGGAGTACCGATGGTCGTGCGAAATGCCTGCCTATTACATTGACTAAAACCTAAGACAGTTTTACAATACCGGTAGGTACTTGATCTGCCTATAACGAGTTCAAATTACATCAATAAGGATAGTTTATGATAATGAATTAGATGTTACCTAAATAGTATAGAGAAAGAAAGAAAGAAAATATATTTATTTGCCGCAGGGACATGATGTGCATCACACAAAATTACAAAAAAAAATAACAAAACACAAATAAAACAAATAAATTCAACAGGACGGAACAAAAAAGAAAAAAAATAACAGCTTGCACGTCGTGACTGCGACAAGCAACCAACCAACCAATAGATGTTTACAATAGAACTAATACGTGGATTGGATTATATTATGACGAATTAAACATGAAATAAAAACAGTATTGGACAAAATTATCAAAATGACTTCCTATAATGCACAAGTTCCCAGTCGCAACACTCGCAACATACCTAACACTGCCCTGCTAAGCTGTTGACAGTATCGTTTGCATAATAAAATTATGTGCGACTGGTCACATGCATTCCGTTATGAATATTTTTAAATACTCAGCGATTTGAGACGATGATTTTATTAATATGATTTATCTAATGCACACTAATCTACTAAGTACTACTTAAGGTTCAGGATAGTGATAAAGTAGTTGAAGTGTGAGTTCTAAATATAAATGTTTTTTTTTAACTAACTTATTCTGTCCTTCTGCTTCGCAAAGGCCTCCCCACTTCCTTTTCAATTCTCCTTGTATTTTGCAGTCTCTGGCCCGATGAAGATTATTGAAGGCCTCGTAATGTGACATGATACCTATTGCATACCTACTTAGGATACAAATAGGTAATAATAAAATAATCATGGTTCTACGGGGGCTCACTGGCAACTCAACTAAATCAATACGTTTATGATTCATTTTTAATGAAAACTAATAAACAAATTTGTGGAGGTACTGGGTTGTATACATTGTAAATTCCCAGTTGTGCATAGCAAAAACCTAAATAGCTAATTATGTGTAATTGATAAATCAGATAATCATTTTACCTATAATTGATTATTTCCTTACCAATATCCGTTTAAGATTTCTAATCGTTTAAATTCAACCAGGATTTAGATACCTTTAGAAGCAGACTGTTGACTGTATGAAAATCAGATAGGATTTTAATCTTTATTAACATCAATGAGCCATTTGGAGATTTAATCACTATCGCAGTCATTTTGTACATACGAACGGCCTTATTTCAATCAATTTATATTCTGATGCCCTAATCTATTAGCCAATTCGCAGTATTTATCGATTATTATCACTACTGACGCAGTGTCGTACGTTTAAAATACACTCATACTTATTTATACTGTATAGTTGTTTATGAAATATAGATCCAATGCTGATTTACCTGTTTTACTTATAGGTAACAAGAACGCTTTCTATTCCAACGTTAAAAGACTTGGTTGTATGATGTTGTGAACTAAGTTATACCTTGCTAGTACCACATCCCGTTCATAAAGTATCATGCCCGTTATGTCTTTGAAATGATTATGCAATGACACATCGGGGAGATTCTAAGGTTAGAAGGTCGAATGTGCGTGTTTATGTTATGCACGTCGCGGCTCAGCGGACGACACACAACTAGCAAGCGCAATGCTAGTGCACCGGTTGAGCACGAATAAATGTCAGGGCAAGTTACCTGACATAACTTTGACAGCTTTTGTATGAGAAATCCGACAAAATTCTTTTGTCCGGATTTCAATGCCCTTTTGCTACAAGTATCTACTCTTTGTCAATACAGTTTAAGATGCGTTACCTGTCGTTTGGTACCTGTACCACGCCCTATCATTATAATAATATTGCTCCATAGATATCGTAACATTTCGCACTATTCCTAAGTAGATACCGGTCACGTTATACTTGTACAGTGGATAAGCACTTATACACAGAGAAAACCGCAGGTGCTTTACGCCTTTCTAAATCTTCCATTTCACATGACGCGTAAAATATTGCAGATTGCATATCGACGTGCTGTTTACTTTCTACCTATTTCCTAAACAAATTCATTTTAAAATAGCGCAACGTAGATGTAGACCAGGTACCTACCTACCTACACCTAGTTCCAGGAAATATATGTTTTATATATCTTAAGTCTTCCGATGATATGAATTTAGTGCGGTGCCAAGAAACGTGGAACTGAAATAATTTATGTAGGTAATGTAAACCAGGATTATAATCGTAGTTCGCATGAGGTGCTAACTTCCTAGTTCCTACATTAAAAAACGACTTAACAAAGTAGATGATGAAGAAACCACAATAATGAATAATTTTCAGTTGTTCTCATTATATGAGTGGGTTATCAAGGACTACACTCAACACGCAATATTCCACTTAAGCACTGTGCATATATACTTTTATTTAAAACCCATCACCGACGCAACGCTATTATCTATGATACAGTATATGAACGTAGGTACACCTACTTAAGAACCATTTTATAATTAAAAAATAAATGACTCACCGGTTGGACGCAGGAGGACTCCTAAGCAGCTCATGGTCAGGGTTTGACTCTTAGAGTGAACAAAGTGTATAATTTAATGAGTTCATGTATTTATTAGGAATTTTCTAGAAGCACCACACCTTGTTCTTTATTCCTCTGATGGATAGAGTCAGCTACTGTCATTAATCAGGCTTCTAGCCTGCTGCATTCTCAGGGGACTATATTATGTGACTAGGCAAGTCACTGTCACTTTTATTAACAACAAAGTATGATGTAAAATGTATTAGTCAGGTTTTTTTTTAATCAAGACTTGCGTGCGTAAAAATACTAGTACGCACGGCGGCGTGCGGCGGCCAATCAAGCTATACAAAACCGCTTTATGCGGATCTCATTGTATAGGAAATCTATATAAAACGAGGCCAAGTTATACTGGAAATGAACAGCTTTGTGTGCCGCCGTGTGTACTAGCAATAGCTTTTAATCACCGCGAAGCGGATGGAGTAAAAACGGCAACAGGAAAATAAAGGAATATCTAGCAGATCTACTATACGCGCCAGTATTCTATAATTGTTTCGGGAGGTTCCTGCACCGAATGGCGTAGGCA
This sequence comes from Noctua fimbriata, assembly GCA_905163415.1. Taxonomy (NCBI): domain Eukaryota; kingdom Metazoa; phylum Arthropoda; class Insecta; order Lepidoptera; family Noctuidae; genus Noctua; species Noctua fimbriata. The sequence continues at coordinate 7,673,734 of LR990922.1, read as the reverse complement.
CCGGGCCTGTGGACGGCGAGTTATGGGCTAGCTCGCCGCCCGGCCGTCTTATGACGACAGGCCGGGTCGACGGCGCGTTCATGTTCCACGCGCGCCTCAAAGAGATGTCAGCAACCACGTGGGGGTCAAAGAAGGAACATGGATGAGTTTTAGTCAGTAGAAGTCTGACAGTCCCTTCCGCTCCCCCCAGAGCGGGCGGGGGGGGGGGGGGTCATTTGATGATTTCCCATCCTACAAAAATAAAAACAAATATTCTATAATCTTCTTCTTTCTTTGTTCTTTATCGAGTGGTTAGTGCTGGTGTCAGAGTTTTTATGCCGCCCATGGGTCTCCGACGTGGCTTTACATACCGTCGGGAAATACTTAACTCTCAGGCATGCTGGGTTTCCTCACGATGTTTTCGTATTTTATAATGGTCTAATATTTTAAACAGGGTTAACATCTAGCACCTCGAACATTGATATAATATACAGGGTGAGTTTTATAAGTGGGCGTGGATGGCCAAATCCGAAACTATGAGGAATAGCGAGAAATACTCAAAATTTGTTTTATTTCATTTAAATTTTAAGATGTTTATTTTTGGTTTTGTGTTTTGTTTTATACTAAATTATAAGCGCATACATGATTATTGTGATACTCAAATAGGGAGTCGAAACTGTCTCGCCTAAATACAGATTGCTCTGCAATCTAGCTAGGAGAGCAGCGATTCACCCAGCAATTGAATGTACCTATAACATGTATTTATTAATGCACATACTTTGTAAAATACTTTGTGGGTCCATCATGTACTACAAAACTTTTATGTACCTTAATAAACTTATTATATTATATTATTATTATACTCAAAGGTGTCTCGAGCCCTCGAGTTTTGAATTATTTAACCTGTGTTACTATTTACATGGATTTTTGATACGATAATTTAAGATTCGCCGTCCTCGGCTTACCTTACTCACCCCTGACGACCCTATAACCATCCTCCAGGAGAGCAGTAGGGAAACGAGCACAGTTCGTAAACTACACAAATACAGACCGCCGTCATTCCGACCTCGTGGTCGAGGTCCGTCGCGACGTCCCCATTCAATCCCGACCCTTGCTTGAGCCAGCCCGCGATGCTGTGCCGTTAGCAACAAATCAGCCCCTAAATAATCAGATCCAGCCTGTCCCCTTGCTGCCCCCCCCAGCGACGCCCTAAGCCGAGGCTCGTACCCCACTGGGGGTGCCCTTAGCGTGTGGTCGCTTAGCTTTAAGTAGTTTTTACGCCCTGGCTGGAGGCCTTAATTACAAGGCATCCACAGGATTTGTCCGGTTAAGCAGAAGCCAGCCTCAGAGGTTGAACTGCGAGATGCCCTTTTCAAAAAAAAAAAAAAGGATTTTTTTTTTCATTTAATTTATTTATACATAGCCATAATACAGGTTCGTTTGTTTTGTACCATTAAACCAAAGATGGCTTGTATTGGTGCTCATAGTATGGTCATTAAATTAAAAATAACTAATCTCATTGTACAACTTGCTAGAGTAGATTACTACCGCGTTTTCTTAATTTTACAATTTACTACGGCAATTTCCTTACGGTATGAACAAACAACAACATTACTTAAGTTATAATGTCTATGACTACTTGACTGCGCTCTTGTTACCGATTTCACATATTATGTAATTGTAGGTATCTAACTGGTTTTCATTAAAATATTTTTGTATGCCATAGACTTATGGCGAAGATAATTATGTAGATCAAAAACGTATTCACCACTTTTTTTGTACTTTCAAGTAATCGGTAGCACATTTAACAACATTTTGAATCCACCGTGCCACACATTAGATAGCATGATGCCTTCTTTTTAATTTTTGTCACAGTTAGCCAACTTTATGAAAAATGCAATCTAACGATAGCATAATGTCTATTTTGGTACTGTCATATAGGTACATATCAAAATATTTCTTAGTAAATTTCATTCTGGGTGGTTTCTGTAACATACAGTATGGAGTTCTGACAACTGTCCAGGGGGTGCCATTTAGATATGGAATATTTTATTTTGAATTTTGTTTGCCTCGTTGATCTATCCAACCATGAGGTCCTGGGCTTCGATTCCCAGGTCGGGCAGTGTTATTGGATTTATCCATTAGAAATTTCTTACACCGGAGCCCGGAGTTTTGATCTGAGACTGGTTGATGGCAATAGGCTCGCCCACTAAACCTAACTGGCGAAATGTGAGTGTACTTCTAAGGTACACTTTTGTTTAACCCTTTGGGTAAACACAGGCGTGACGTTATTTTATTAAACAATGGATGAATCCCAATATGATTCTCATTTAAGTTGTTTTGGCAATCCCTATCGTAACGGTACAACTAAAGCTTTGGTCGAGTGGTGGCCAAGGTTGGGTCAAAGAAACTAGGACCGTTCAAAAGCTCGTTGGGTTGCCGATATCGCCAAAATCGTGGAAAACACCTAGATCACGGACGCACAGAACTGGGAAATATGGTAGAAGAAAGGGGAGGTGTATACCCAGCTGTGGGTGGCTCCAAGCTATGATGATGATGATATTATCGCGCGAATCAGGAAGTATGTCATTCGAGACATATTAAAATTATTTTAAAAATCAAACTTGTTTCCTTTCTTGAAAGCATTGCAGATCGAAACCATAAAATTTACTAAACACCCAAAGTAGGTAAAATAAATTTTGTGATGACTGTACATATTGTAGACTACAAACCATTAAACCAAAACCATTGACGTAAATAAAAGTAGGCATACTCACATACTGCGATTAAAATAATGTACCTATTAAGGAATATTTTGTCAATATGAGATTTTAGGCATTATAAGCGATCTAATGCGTGGTGGTTTCAAAATGTTGGAATTGTTCCACCGATTACTTGAAAATGCAATAAGTAGGTACCTACCTAGTCATAGTGCGAAAGTAGGCATCGCGCTACGAAATCCTTCGTAGCTACAGAAGAAGAAAGCTTCAAGTGTGTCTATACTAGTCCAAGTTAGTGGCTCGCTGTGGACATTTTATTTTTATCTTAACAAGAAACGTTATTTTCTAAAATGCTATATTTTCTCAATCGGGGCGATAATCTTTTGTATCTCATCTGATAATCATAAAATACCTAGGTACTTAAGTATCTAATAGTGTTTACCTAGATTTCGAAAATGGAAAGATTTTGACGGTCCGATCAAGCATGGCCTTCGGTCAGATGGTCAATGAAATTATTGAAATGGATCAGACGTTCTTTTAAAGTACATGACATACAAGTGACGTATGAATGAATAGTAGAACTAACAAGAACCGACCATTATGTGTCACGCACTGTTTGGGTTTTCCGTTAACCTCTGCAGTTATAGAATAGCACGGGGTCATTAGTTATCAGTTGTAACTAAAAACTTTTCAAAGAATGCACAGCCATGTTTGGGTTTTTTTCCAACAAAAATTAATTACAATTTGGCGTTGTAAGTTTATAATAAGCATTAGGTACACACTGATATGGGCAGTCCCTTCATGTAGGCTAATACTGGTCTTCAGCAACATCCGACTATACTGGAAGCCGACCCCAACATCGTTGGGAAAAGGCTGAGCAGATGATGATTAGGTTATTTAATTTCCTAGAATCGGCTAAGATACGGAAAATATAGTCGTTCATCCCATCACATTTTAGTTTTCATTTCTTTTTTATCATTTCGCTTCGAACGTGCCGAACGCGCTCCCATGCTTTGTGCTCTTTTTATATGGACAAACCATCGAACGCCGTCGATCAATGCGTTTGGGGGTATACTTTTTATCCCCAGATTTGGATTTTTTTGGTTTCTTTTTTTTTTAAGTTTGTAGTGACAAAAGCCACAAAGGGGCCATCCTTTAATCAAGCGAGGTTTTTTAGCGCACTTTTAAAGCCCTTCCTCGCCCTTGGTGAGGTTTGAGGCCACCCTCCTGGTCTCAGCATCACGTGTATTTTTTACTATTGAAAAGATGGGATGGTTTTAAAATCTGTTTAAATAAAAAACATTTTAATATCGAATTTTTAGATAAAAATTTCCTTGATCATGTTTTTTAATACAAAAATTATTTTTTAATTCATTATTGGTAAAACATATTTTACGCGGCGCACACCAAATTCATTTTTTTTCTGCCACGAAAAAAGAAACGTGGTTGACACATTATCCCCTCCCTCGACCATTGTGAATGAACTTGATTTTTTCAAAACTCACGTCCCACGTGATTAAAAGATGACCCCAAAACACTGGTTGGTGGGTTTTTCCAATATAATAAATTTCTAGTCTGGATATCTGTTCCCACTGTTAATAGCTTCATAAAACTAGTGTACGTTGTGTATATTTGCGGCACACGTTATTCGCTGGCTGATCGGCTACTCAAGACGTAAATAAAGTTACCGTCACCGCCATTCACACACTGATGTTGACATTAGGCGCCGCACACGATGCCGATGGTCCAATCTTAAATTGTCCCACAATTAGATAAAGTTCAAGCCAAATACTTCTGACCTTCTCAACTGGTAATTCCACATTGCTATCATAAGGAAAACCCGTACACATTATCAATTTCGAATGATATATTTTGCCCCGTTCGTTGTCTGCTGTGACCTCCAAAGTTCAACATCCACCTAATTTTGATAACTTGATAAGCTACATGCAAGAGCACGCTTGTTAAAACCGAAGCTGCTTAGACCTTCGTCATTTCCGCTGTAGCTAAGATAAAGCCAAAATCATACACTAAATATGAAAAAAAAACCAGCAGTGCATTGATTTAATGTAAAACGAAAACATTGACTCATTATTAATAGGCAGATATAGTTGATATAATTTGTATTGTTTGGCTTCCAAACCACACGAGGCAAAGGCCTCTGCCATAGCGTTCCAGTCTTCTCTCCGTGCGGTTTTTTCAAGCCACTACCTTCTTGAAAATCACCTTGACATGTGAAATGAAAGACAATAATATTTACAAAAAACTGTACGATACCATTGTCTTTAGTCACGTGGGGACGGTGTGGAATCCACCTTACACTATGGTGTAGGTATGACACGAGTTCAGACAGTTTACTATGCGACGCTGAAGCGTGCACATATCGATAGACTTGTGAACATCCTTTTAAGTTTTTTATCATTAAAAACAAATCCGGTTTTCTAGATAACGTGTTTGTTTGGTGTTTGTAGACAAACAGTGCATTACAGTGATAAAAATATCTACTTAATACTAGTACAAACACCTGTGTGCGCGCGATAATTCTTTTAATTTTCCGGAATGAAAATAACGCTACTTGTGTAACTTATGGATCTATGAAGAGTTCATGTTCTGACATGAAATATAGCGCTATTGATTAAAATAAAGAGCATTTTATATTCGTAAAAAGTGAATAAAAGTTTTTATCTTTAGTAAAATATTATACGTAACAAGAAGTATTTAAAGTGGATTTGAAGGCCGTAGCAACAGCACTAATGTTATTTTAATAGGCATCTCGGTTGGAAATAAGTAATGTTATTATTTTAATAGTCTCATTGAAAAAATATTTTTTGCGCTATGAAACAATAAATGCAAAACAAATGTGACGTGCCTCTTGAACTAAATTGTGTAACTACAAGGAACATTATTAATCAGATTCTCAAAACAAGGAAACTAGCTGAATATATTTTGATACTTAGGTACATAGGTAGTTTCTGTTGGTTAGTTATAGTAACCGATCGATAAGGCAGGATAAATTAGTGAATGAGGAAAGGATTAAAGAAGTTTACTGTTATTTATGAATTCATAAAAAAAACTTTATGTAGGTAGGTACCTACCTATAGAAGTTCTAATGTTTTTAAGCATCTTCCTGTGAGTTTTATCCAAACAGGTATTCAGCTCACAAGAAAAAAAACAACGTTTACGATCACAAACAGGTTTTAATAGACGATTTGATAACATCACACGTTTGACTATCTATGTCACTATTGCGTGAATGCGATCGACTATCAAAGATACAATAGAAAACTATTTAGACTTCTGTGAGTCATAGACTATTCATAGTTGATCTACTTTTTGCGTAGGTTATGCGATGTAAACTAGATTTTTCAAGGAGTAAACGAGATTGAGGATGCAACTGAGGATCTAAGGCGGGGCGGTGAGGAGGACTCGTCTAATATTAGCCTATGTCGCAACGACCGGTCCCCGGCATTTTTCCGAGTAATTCGATTATCTTTAATCGTCACACCACACAGAAAATAAATACAAGGACGTTATTCAGTCATGTACTGGAGTACCTATATTCGAATTCCTGAAATATGGCATGGGTGACAGGATCTCTGCTTTTATTTTCAACGAGTCTAGTGAGAATTCTTTCACTTTGAAAATATCTACATTTGCGTAGTCTGTGGTTACAAAGCCTCATTACTTTTTTCAATTTCCTAGTACTAAGTTGATTTCTAATTATGATTCATGAAACCGCAATTCTCGCGAAGTAGGTAAACAAGGTGCTCAACTATTAAGTAAACTAACAGGAAGCATACGTGTAAACTTAGGGCTTCTCAACAATGGAACACTTGTATGTAACATACCTATGGATTAAACCAATACGTTTACATAAGTAATACCGACTAGCTTAGTATCTATGGCATAAAGTGAGAACAAACAATATTAGGTAGGCACCTATATACACAAAATAGAGCAGAAATAAAGTAAGTTGTTTAGGTAGGTAGGTACAATGCAACGAATATTCCACGAAAACAAAACTATGTCTGATGATGATCGCACTTAATCATCCAAGGGAAGTACCTACCATTCGCGCATTGATTAGCCTACCTATTAAAGATTAGATAACAAACTGATTACACAAACCGGTCAGACGATACATCTTTGCCTACTTGCAATTAACGAAGTGACATTAAGTGGTTAAGGCCTTGACGTCACAAGAGTCAACCCACATACACTAATTACTAATAATTTTCCCGTAATTGCAGCTATTTACAACTTCATTGTCATTTTAGGTGTGGTCTTATGCTACAGTTAATGGCAATAGTAATAAATAAGGTACCCTGAAATAGTTTATGATAAACTTGGACAGACCAAAAGATTAAAACGACATGTCCATAATATTCAGTTTCTTTAAGGTGCATGCGCTAATTTTATGACAGCTATTGTTATATTATCATAACTGTCAATGATGTTTTAATATGAAGTTGAACTCTTATCGAATATTAAAGTATACCTTCACGAAAATAGCCAGACAGACACGGTTTTCCCATTATTAGTTACCGTACAATTGTATGCACAAATCGTGAAGTAATAGTTAGGTACTGAGAAGGAAATTGTAAAAATAGTATATCTTAGACACCAGCTTACCTAGCCTCTAGGTAGGTATGTAGGAATATACAGATACTGTACGTGTAGATATTTTGTAAAAGAAAATCTTAGAGAGTTAAAAAGTGTCCCTGGAGTTCCTTGCCTGTTCTTCTCCATAGAGTTCGACGCTTAGGAATGGGCAACTACCGTCCTTTCAGTAATTATGCCTTGTGTGACTGGGACTGTAGCTTCATATTTTTATGTTTGGCAATTCTAAAGTAGTGAAAGTGGTCTATTTGAAATAAATGCTTTAATTTTGATTTTAGTTATAGCGTTAGAGATCTACCTGCATGAAACAAAGAAAAGCCATAGAATCAGAATGAAATACGAAAAGTCACGTTAAGAGCGTTAACGTCTTACGGCATTTCATACAAACTTTCAAGTGATTTTTTTTCGAAATGACTGAACCGATTTGAATGAAAATTTGTAAGCACAAGCAGGATACATAAGTCTAAACACTTGACAGAGAACATTTTCGAAAAATAATGTTACAGCTATATTAGATTGATTTCAGATTTTCCATAGAAACAGAAATTTCCAATTATCTTTTTTTTTAAAGACATCTCGAAAAGTTCTCTGTCAAGTCTTTAGACTTATGTATCCTGCTTATGCGTACGAAGTTTCATTTAAATCGGTTGTCATTTCTAAAAAAAAATCACTTGAAAGTTTGTATGAAATGCCGTAAGACGTTTGTAACACAAATCATGAAATCAATAATAGAATAGCATAGGTCAGTAGCGAATTAGCAACACTGGTTATGTCAGAGAGAACACGGAAATAATGCCAATGCAGTCGGAATGCGACCGCTATGCATAACATTACGTTTACACGCCATACGTAGAATTATATCGCAAAGGATTCCCACTGTGCCGTCGTAATATTGCACCCAAGAAAAATCCACTTTACAGTACCTACGTAGGTGCTTTTACTATAAAAGCCTTTTTAAACAGTACATCAACATCTGCCTAAGCAAAGTCGGAGGCCCATGGGCATAAACCTCTAGACACCAGGTTAGGCACTAACCACACGATAAAGAAATATCATCTGCCTGGCCTATTCCCAACTATGTTGTTAGGTTGGCTTCCAGCTTCATAGGATGTAGCATAGGTACAGGTATTAAATAAGTATTTTACATGGAGCGACTGCCCATCTGACCTCCACAACTCACTGTTTAATGCGATATCTCTTAGTGTCTCTTCTGATCAGACTTTTGGGCTTGCGGGTGACGACTGTCAATGATCGAACTCTACAAATAAAAGCCAGGTCCGACGGCTTAACGTGTTTTCCGAGGAACGCACGAAGGGGTCTCAGTATGCCAGTGCATCAAGTTACTACAAACTGTCAAATTTTATCATTTGATTTTGAACTTCACCAACAACCTTTTAAGGTTTAAAATCATTTGGAGTTTGACAGTTTGTGGTAACTTGATGTGCTGGCGACTGTACCTAATAGATGAATACCAATGGTCACCCAACCACAGAGCGACCTCGGCAAGCATAGCTTAGCCTTCAACCGATCCGTGCGACTGTTGAAGCCCGAAATAATGTAAAATATATTATGGATACCTTGCAAAAAGTAAAAAAAACATCACGCCTGTAATCCCTGAAGGGTTAGGCAGAGGTGTACCTAATAGCCCAACAAATATTTTAGCGCTAAGGGAAACCTTTTTTAGCTCTCATAGTATTAAAATAAATGATATATGTAAGAGCTCCGATAATAACATTCGATTCTACTGTGGTGCTATTGCCATGAACCGGGCACAAATCCAGACTCCGTGGCTGCTATTGAGAAATTCCTGATGGAAAAACCCAATAACACTTTGCCCGACCCGGGAATCGAAACCAGGACCTCATGTCCAGCAGTCGCGCTTGCGACCACTCGACCAAAGAGTCAGTGAGAAAAAAATAAACAAGTAAACATCAAAGGACCAAAATGAAAATATGAAGGTCTACCTATCTACCCACTACCCAGTGTCATGGTGGACTGCGTCCAATGTTAGCTATCTATTTATAACTCGCATAAAAAACATAGTTAACTCGATGTTTGTACTTTTGGCGAGATCTAGTTACTGGCCAACGTCATGACTATTTATTTCTTCAATGATATCACCGAATCTAACATCTCTGCCACTTAACTATTGTAGGCACGATGGCCAATCAAGCTATACATAACCAGTTTATGCGGATCTCTCAATGTATAGGAAATCTAATACAAAGCGAGGCCAAGTTATACTGGAAATGTACAGCTTCATGTGCTGCCGTGTGTACAACCTCGGTACTCTTGTACTTACGCGGATTATTTTGCGGCTCAGTTGCTCATCTTTGGCATATTGAAGTAAAATCGCGTAGGCTACTGACGCCTAATAAATTAGATATGAGATTTTTTTTTCCAAAAATTACTGGTACTTAAAGCAAACTTCAGCTCAAGACTATTGGCTGATTAATTCTTATCAGAATCTGTAGCGATAAGCGTCCACGATAGACGGTCGGCTTGAAGATTATGTGATAGAAACTTTATTTCGTTTTAACCAAAATTGCAATAAGAGGCCGTTTTATGACCGTGGTGTGTTGTGATGTGATGACACTATTGAGGAAAACAAACATGATAAATAATTAACAAAATGGGATTTACCGATTGCTGTATACCGCCGAAAGAGTCCAGTAAGTTTTGATAAATTCTGTTTTAAAATTATACCTTTATCCAATCATCAAGTAGCAATATTTGTAATAGTTTTGTTTGGATTATATAATGGTGGGGTAGTGCCTTATTATTATTCGCCTTCTATAATTAAAACAAAGTGAACTTAATCTCAATAGGTATAAAGAACATTTTGTTCCGATTGACTATCGCGAAATTTTGAAGTGCCAGCAGAATACAACCTGATATTTTATTCCTGTTTTTGACTGATCCGATTTTGACTAAACTAGTGTGGTACCCACTAAGTAGGTGCGTTATCCTGAAAGCTGATAACACGTTATCGCCACACTTTGTTTGAAGGCAATGTTGCCTGCTAATTAATTACGGAAAAGTCACGCTGGATTATTTTTAGAGCTAGTAATATTTATAAAACTGTTATCAACGCCACTAATTGTACAATAAAACCAACCGTCTCACGGCGCTCCTGAATACCTGATGCCTTTAAGATAAAGACCTATAAAGGTGTAAAAAGATCCTAAACGAAGCCGAAAGGCACTTTTTCTCCCCGTCATTGCGATAATTGTTTTGTTCTGGACCATACCTACCTGGAAACGTTCTAGTTTGGAGATCAAAGTTCCAACTTTTTCACGTTTTTTTTTTAAATACTAGTTTATAATGTTAAACATAATGTTTTTAGTGCATTACATTGAGCTTTACCGTAAAACGTGACTTTTCTCTCCAAAAATAAAATAAGACTTTTCCCAGCAATAATTTTTGCATAGGGTTACATACACATGTACATTATGCTTGGTTGACGGCTTCGTGAAGGGTCCGTTTACACCTTGTATAGGACCCTGCCAGACTTTATGGAAATCGGTCTAGTCAAGTGGAAACGTCGAGAAATTAAAATATTCAGGATGTATGTTGATCAATATATGATTCGCGACTGCAACAAAAACAGAATTATAATCATTATTGGACCCCACAATATAGCTCTAAAATTGGTCTAAAATGTCATGATCTCATGTATATATATGAATAGGGAAATAGTTCAAAAGTCGCCTCAGGTCAGGACTGAGTTGTGCTCCTTGAGAGTTAAACAAAAACTAACAACCTTTCCTTACTTGAATTCTTTGAATCGATTAAAAAATCAGGTTAATTTAGAAGTTATATTCGCTCGATTGAAAAACAATTTTTTTTTTGATTTACCGCAAAATCATGAAATTGTGAGTTTACATAAATTAATACCTTCTATCGATTATAATCACTTGCAAAGACAATTCATTGCTAAAAATTTCATTATTGGCAACGTAGTAGGTAATTTCTGTTTCAGTTAAATTAATAAATATATTATTTGGTATAGAATACTTTGTGGAACAGATTAACAGATAGGTACTTCTATAATTATGAAAAAAAAATTAACCATGTTTGTTGTATGTTTTCAGGAGAGCCGATTCGGTACGATCCGAACTTCAACGGTCCCATCCACAACCGATCGTGTACGGACATCATATGGCTAATACTGTTCATCCTCTTCCTTGGAGTATGGGGATATGTCGGCTATCATGGTGAGTAATTTATAACACTCTTATTTTAAAATTATAACGTCAATAATACCTAGGTCCTTTAAAACTGAAATAATGGAAAATTAATACTGGGCTCCTAGAAATTAAGAACTTAAAACTTGTTCTTACGTTTGTTCTTCTATAAAAACTTTACACATTAAAAGATAAACTTCTCAAAGACATTAACATGACTAAAATCGTTAATAAAATTCCAGGTATGAGCAGGGGCAATATTCAGAAGCTGCTCGCACCCATCGACTCCAAGGGCGCGCGCTGCGGTATGGACTCCGACGTCGCGGACAAGCCCTACCTCGTGTTCTTCGACATTTCCAAATGCTTGTCACCCGGCACACCCATCGTCGGCTGTCCTACGCCACAGGCAAGTTATCAGAAATCCGAATTAAAAGCCCTTCATCAATGATATGTTTTAGTGTCCGTTTATCATCGTCATCATCATCACTTCAGCCGAAAGACGTCCACTGCTGGACATAGGCCTTCCCCAAGTGTCGCCACATTGACCGGTCCCATGCGTCTAGTATCCAGCGGATCTCCGCAACCTTCACCAGGTCATCGGTCCACCTAGTGGGAGGCCTCCCAACGCAGCGTCTTCCGGTTCGCGGTCGCCACTCCAGAACTTTTCGGCCCCATCGGCCATCCGTTCTACGAGCAATGTACCCTGCCCACTGCCACCTCACTTTGGTAATTCTTCGGGCTGCGTCGGTAACCTTTGTTTTCTTGCGATTGTTTTCATTTCTGATTCGATCACGCAAGGAAACTCCGAGCATAGCCCTCTCCATTGCCCTTTGTGTGACTTTAAGCCTTCTGCTGTGGCCCATTGTGAGCGACCACGTCTCGATCCCGTATGTAATCACTGGCAACACAAGTGTCTGTTACACCAGCAGGATCACCATATGCTACCGACTCCTGGATAGTATCAATATGTAGTGCTCAATTTGTGTCCAGAAATAAAAATTTGTGCTCTAGTAGTTTCAGCGACATATTGATTGAAAGGGATAACGCTGCCCGTAGCACCTCGTCGAGAGAGAACGCCGTATCTAATCATTTTCCTTTCTCGTTTTTTACAGGTGTGTGTGAAGCAGTGCCCGACTGAAACGTTACTGTTTCAAACGCAAATGACTGCAACCAACTTTGATCAATATAAGACACAAATGGTGTGCATGGACAACCTCAACGCTAACACTTTGACCTACGAGGCAGCAATGGCACATATTGAAAACGGAAAATGCGCTCCGTACGTTTTGCAAAGTCAAGCAGGTAATTTTTCAGTTCTATTATTTACATGATTGTTGTGAAAATGACAGATGATTGGGTGTCATGGTTTGAGTGACACTGCCACTAATTTATGTGAGGCTTAGTTTTTGGACCATGTGGTTTAATGTGTGGCATGTCCCTCCGGATATTCCTATTAAGACTGCTTGACCTAACTTTGACCTGTGATGGATATTGTATATTAACTACACTTCAGTGTTATCCCGTTGCATCGGCGATCTGTCGACTCTACAATGCCAAAGGGACAGCAGGATGAGTCCCTCTGTGAGTCCTGTGACAAGCTGCGTGAGGAACCCTAGCGAGGCTCGCAAGTCGCTGGTGAACAGAGCGACGGCTCTCGACTCGTACGTGGGCTGGATCGTAGCCAGCTGGATGTCCTTCTTCACTAAGACGGACGAACGCGATACTCACATTGTATGTAGCCGCGACTCCGCCGCGCATGATTCTGATGCACGCGTAGAACCTTCCTTCCTTGACTTTAACCTTCGCGCATGTGCACCAGTGACTGACAAACAACTAACATAACTCGTAGTACTCGTCGTAATCGATTATAGAATGCTCTCTGTCCCACCCAAATTGTACATACTTACATATTAGATATAGTTTCTCACAATTCACAGCTTGTTCACATTCTCATGTCATTAATTAACTCAAATCACTTATCCATACTTTAACGTTGCGTTCGACGTTGCTGTGCATGTTTGGTGATTGGAGCAGTGGTGGGCCGGTGTTTCGTGAACGTTGGCGACCTCCAGAACACCATAGTGTCCTTGGGAAACATGACCGCGGAGGAGGTGACCGCACAACTTATAAATCTGGTGCAGTTCCAAGAGGTAGATAGAACTCATTTTGTAGCTCATTACTTTCTAACAATTTATTTCTCTTTATTTTTATTGTGTAAATGTGTATGTTATAGTAGATAATTACAACTTACAACGGTTAGTACAAGTATTAAGTGTTAGTGGTGTATAAATAAGTAGAAAATTTAAAAAAATATTTCTGCAATTTCTTCATATAACTCTAAGATGTTATTTGATTATTATCTTGATATCTGGAGAAAAAAATTGTGAGTTATGGACCCGTCGATACAAAGATACAGAGAGCGCCACTTCAGTGTAGTACACTGGCGATGTTTTTCCACCAGTTCAGAACAATAGTTGTGAATATATTAGTGAGTTTAGTAAGTTACAATAATTACCAGCATAATCAGATATTATTACCTCCTCTATTTCAGTGATTTCATATTTTAAGTTATTGTTTACCATTTACTAAAGCCGGTTCGTTTACTTGTTCGTTTGATTGTCTTCTAACCAAGCGATATCTCACTGACTTCTAACTGACCGCCTAGCCGTAGTATACTACTTATACTTGTCACTTATTTCCATTCGGCCACCTAAGGTCGCGTAGAAGCTAGGAACATCCCAGTAACATTCACTTAACTTTGTACTAAGCTTGCTGCAGGTATCTTTTTTTATGGTGAAGGTATTGCTTACAAAACTGTTTTATTTCCATTTATTACTAAAAAATATTTCTTGGTGCTTATTTATGCATGTAACTATGAATATTACACTTCAATTAATTGGCTAACATATTGTATCCAGGTAACGTGGACGTTAAGATGTGTCTAATATTTAAATTTGTGTGTAATGATCAGCTGTCGGCGCAAATAGTTCAAGACTTGGTGCAATCGAGGTGGTACCTCCTCGGTGCAGTGTTCGGAGTCGTGATCTTATGCTTCGTGTACATCCTGCTGTTGCGCTGGGTGGTCGGACCAGTCGTGTGGGCCTCCATCGTTGGACTCATCGGCCTAATGGGATTTTGTAAGTTAATATTTCGATTCATCGCACCTACAACCAGCCAATTTTATTTTATATGAAAGTTCGTTATGTTTAAAATAAATAAAAAATACTCTGAAGGTTATCAGGGTGTGTACGTCAGGGCAATTGTTTTATCGCCCAAGGGTTATTCCTCCATTTCGTATTTGTTTTACTACGATAAAATCATGGCAGCACACCTAAGGAACATATTTTGCAGTAGGTACATATTTAACTGGTTTACATCATCTTGGCCTATTTGTTTCAGGTGTGTATCTATGTTACAAGAACTATGCGTATTACAAGGCGAACCCATCGATAATGCATCAGACGACTAATCTCAAGGGCTACGCAGAGTCCATATTCAGCAAGTCAGAGACCTGGATGGTGATCCTCATCGTGGTCGCTGTGTTGCTGCTCATCCTGGTGTTAATTGTCATTTTCCTACGAAACCGGATCGCTATTGCCATTGCGCTGATTCGCGAAGGAAGCAAGTAAGTCCATTTTGGAGAAAGTAGTCAAATATATACAGGATGGAAAGTACATCATTCTGAACACCCTCACATAGAAATATTCCATCGGTATTTTTTTTAAATCTGCTGTTTCTTACGAAAGTGGAATACCTAGAAAATCAAAATCAGGTCAAAATGCATGGAACAGTTGTTATTTTTTAATTACCGATGAAAAATTTCTGGTTGCTCAGAATGATGTATTGAATACGTGGCCGTCTGACAGTGAATCATAAAACCCTATTCCGCAGTCTCCTGATTATATGGTTTTCCAAAACTACGCCTCCGATGCATCCGGCTGCCACTTGGTATCAAGTCGGAAGGTCAATCTGTCATTGGCCAGATGTCAATCTTGTAATAAAAGTATACGATAAGATTTAATCTGCTCCCGATTGATGGAACTGAGTCTTTCAAACAAAATCCTACTTCACTAATTTGACTTACTTTCGTCCGCTCATGTTGCGTTTGTTTACAAAATATATCTATTTTCTTCATTACAATATCATTGTGTTTTTTAATATTTCCAGAGCTGTGACTGCCATAAAATCAACGATATTCTTCCCGATATTTCCTTGGATTCTTCAATGCATTGTGATTGCTTACGGCGTGCTGGTGCTCATGTACTTGCTGTCAATCGGAGAACCAGCTTTCAAAACAGTTAATTTCGCAAACGACACGTGCGCCTGCGACCAAATCCTTGCCCATTATACTAAGGTAAGACTTTACACACGAGCCTCTCCTCATGACCCCGTCGCGTTACGTGCGCGTATGAACTCAAACTCTTTATTTGATATATCGTCTGTCTGCACCATCCACAAAAAAGCTTGAGGCGCCAACCGCCTAAACCTAAGCCCAGAAATAAACTTTTATAACATACCCCATTTAATCATCGCGGTAATAATATCTTTATTTGAATTCTGTTCCAGGACAATGAAGCTTGCGATCCAATCTCCTTCTTGGCAGGATGTAAAGATCAAGTAAAAGGAGGAGCCTGTCAATTGGCCACGTGCCATTTCACAGGCCTAGACAGTCCCACCAGCGTCGTGTGGCTGCACTGTTAGTACCCTGTACCCTCCTATTTATTACAGCACAATTTAGTGCGTCAATAAAGAGCAGCTCGCAGTGCTACTAGTTGCTGGCAGAAATGCTTGTGGGATTTCAATTTATCAAACAATTTCTTCTGCCTGCGACTTCCTCCGCGGCGAAGAAACCTATAACCCTATGGCACTCTGTAACAGTGTCTTGCTTTCTATCAGTAAAAGTATTATTGAAATCGTATGTGTTTTTATCACTTTTTAATATTAGAATAATTTTATTTTCCAACGTCGTTTTCCCCCACAGTGGCCAACTTGCTGGCCTTCTTTTGGACGATGTTCTTCATCAGCGGCGTGGCGGACATGATGCTCGCCAGCACATTCTCCACGTGGTACTGGACGTACAAGAAGAGAGACCTTCCATTCTTCACTCTTACTTCTGGCATTTTACGAACTTTACGGTAATTATTTACATAGTAAACAAAAACAATAAAACATGGAACATCATCTCATCTTGTCATCTTCATGGATGGTTTAATAGTAAACATGGTAAATATCCCGTTTCCTGTAGTAATAATTATTTACATGTTGTCTTTGTAATTGAGAAATGTTTGTTGTGATATTATTGCTGTTTCGCTTTACTTCCGGTCCCTTAGTCTGCTGAGGTCAATTATCTTGGTCCTGGACCATTCATGAAGCTTCCTGAAAAGAGAGTCCGAACGAACTGGTGAACAGCCTTACGGGAATCTCACCGTAAGGCTGTTCACCAGTTCGTTCTGTGCTAAAAACGATTCTCTCTAAACTATCATAGGTTCGCAAAATGTGGCTCCTGAACGCTTCTTAAAAATATGTTACAGGTATCACCTGGGTACAGTCGCCTTGGGAGCGCTGATCATAGCCATAGTGCGAGTAATCCGCGTCATCCTAGAGTGGGTCGACCAGAAACTCAAGAAGTTCGACAACCCGCTCACTAAATGCCTCATGTGTTTCTGCAAATGCTTCTGTTGGTGCCTGGAGAACTTCCTCAGGTTCATCAATAAGAACGCGTACATCATGTGCGCTGTACACGGAAATAGTTTCTGTAAGAGCGCGAGAGACGCTTTCTCATTGCTGATGAGAAATATCGTAAGAGTTGTCGTCATAGACAAGGTATGTTTATAAGTTTATGATATTCTGTAGATTTTGTAGTGTTATAAAATAAGAAGTGCTGCTTTATGAGGAACCGCAAAGACATCGTATTATCCAGTACTAACTGGGTTGTGGAGGTCAGATAGGTAGTCACTCCAGCCTCCATGTAATAGTGCGTGCTGCATCCGGTTAGACTGGAAGCCGACTCCAACATAGTTGGGACAAGGCGAGGCAGATGATGAGGGTATAGATATTATTTACTTTTGCCATTCTTTAAGGTACTTTTTTCTCTAGTTCTGGTTGTTTCCTGCGTCTTTCTTACTACATATCTAATATTAACAGTAAAAATCTAGTTACTCCATTTACTTGGTGCACCACACCAATGATGGTTTATGAGGAACCGTTCTTGCGAAAGTAAACGGTTTATTGTTGCATATTTTCAGGTGACAGACTTCCTGTTCTTCTTGTCCAAGCTGTTGATCTCTGTGGGCGTGGGCGTCGGCGTGTACTACCTGCTGCAGTGGAACGTGCTGTACGAGGTGACTCAGGGCCAGCCCCTGCACTACAACCACATCCCCGCCATCATACTGAGTATCGCTACCTATCTCATCTGTACTATATTCTTCAACGTCTATGAGATGGCCGTTGACACGTTGTTCCTTTGTTTCCGTAAGTATATCACTCAAGAGTTACATTAAGGAACCCGAATTTACCTTGATTATTGCTTCTAAAAAATAATTTCAACTTGTACATTACTTTTTTCAGTTGAAGACTGCGAAAGAAATGATGGTTCGCCAGAAAAACCATATTTCATGTCGAAAGATCTTATGAAAATTCTTGGGAAAAGAAATAAGAAATTCTAAAGTGCCAAAAATTATAAAAAGTACGAGTGTTGTGAATGTATAGAGTTAGAGAATAAGTTAACTGTGTCAAACTTTTGACAAAACATTGTCACAATTTTTATTATCACTTGTACTTCAATTTACACCTTTTATACGATTTTTTACGATATTTCTATTTGTAAAATATTTTTACTAATTTAGATTTGTACTCTTTTACAGTATTGTACCATAGTTTATAATATAAAAAAACCAAATAATAATTTTGTTATGTACCTTCTAAAAATTTATGAAGATGGCTATCACAACCATTTTTATGAGATACTGAGATATTTTATAATAAATTGAGAAAAGACTCCACTTCTTATATTTGATCAAGTCGTTTGTGATATTGCAAATAAATTATGTGAAGTAAAATTAACTAGTATTATTATACTGCCGTCTAAGAAATCACCATCAGGTATGAAAAAAAAAGAGTGAAAATAATATTTTAACCTGTTACTCTTCAACAACATAGTTTATTCTGTGCTGAGTTAGGAAGGCGACATCAAGCATAGCTTCAGGGTCCAGCAGTTCTTTAACATCGTCATACTTCAAGCTTTCTTCATATGCGAACATGATGCTAGTATCATCCAGCATCATATCGGAAGCTGCAAGTGCCATAATGCAATTCTTCACTCTTCCCATTGTTTCTCTGTCGGATCTGCTAACAACCTGCAAAGAAAGATGGAATATTGATTAAATAATATGTCAACTATATCAGCTTCTGAGCTATGGAAGAAATCAAAGGAGTAAATCTTGCTCAATACTAGGAAATACAAAGAAATTCTTTAAGGGTATTAATTCATTGGCTAGCAGTAGCGAAGGGTAAATTTTTGTAAGATGTAAGCCGGAGTACGTATCTTTAATGTGATTATATTATTTGTCTATAGAATACTGACTGTGCCATTTTTCAAAGGGAAGCCAGTAGGAATCTAGTTGTAGGGAACCTACGCCATTGTTGGCTAGATCTAGATAGAATCTGGCCAAATGGGGTTTCCTTGGCCCATCACAAATAGAATGCCAGCGTGAAGCTGCTCTGCAGGATATGCCCCACCTCTTTTCCAGCCCAACCTGCACTGGTTGTGCAGAAGCCTGCATCTTCAAGGATTTGAATGAGGCCAAAGTGTTGGTGGTGGCTACGTACTGATCAGATGTAATTTGGGTCCATCGACAAGCAAAAAAGAAGACTTGCTCAAGTCATAAAATCTGCAACATCCACCAGCCCACATTAGCATAGGCCCGCATGGTGGATTGCAGTTCATTACCTCTCACTGAGAGGAAGCCTGTATCCTGTGTGATTATGCTCTGTTATGCTACAAAAGTTTTAGTCAACCAACCTGTGATTCAACATTTGCAATTTCATCTTTGTCTCCTTCAACCATATTACTTTGTTCTGCAGGACTGATCCAAATGTATCCATTGTTTCCAATGATGACTGATATACCACAAGGCAGGTGGTGGAAATGGTTCTTTCTGCGTTTAATTGTTGAGGGAAATACTCTGATTAATATCCCTTGTGATAACTGAAAATCAAAATCATTACTTTTATCCATAAATATTTGTAACATAACTGGCAAAATGTAGATGCTGGTCAAATTGTCTATAAGATTCCATAACACTGCAATCAAAATATTTAAATTTGAAACAATGGGCCTACCTTGCCATATTTCAAGCTCCTGGTGTGCAGAGAGAGGGATCCATCTGAGAACACACTCTGTACCTCTGCACTGATCAGGTCTCCTTCCTGTAAATGTTTCCTCATCATCTGCTCGTCTTCTGCTGATCTCCGCCTCTGAAGTTTCAAAATAACTTTTATACTTATAAGGCACATAGCTATTTTAGGTATTTCTTGCCCTTCTTTTACATAATGTTTAAAACTAGAACAAATTATTTGATATTGAAAATTTTAAGGTACAATTCATTTAAAAACAATCACATACCAGTTCCCCACCAGGAAGATTCACAGCTGACAACTGAAGTACAGAGTCCAAACGGGAATTAGTTTCCACTTTCCATCTCCGCTGTTGGACTTCAACTACTCGTCCTACAATAACGTCTCCTATTTCACCAACGTACCGATTCTTTAAAGGACGAATACATATCAACTTATTAACTTTTTGCATAACCCCTGCTACTGCAGCTTTTAGAGAATCATCTACTGCGTATGTTCCATGGCCGCTGCAATAAAACAATTTTAAAACTAAATATTATGACGGAAGATGAAGACATCCTGACTGAGCTGACCCCATATAATTTGGGATAAGGGCAGGAGAATGATGAGATATTTAATGAATTATTGTAATTTCGGTTGCTAGGCAGTATAAACAAATCTTACCGCATAAAATCTTGCATGCCTGTAACAACCTGACCGGGAGTGTAAAATCGAGGTAAATCATTATTAGTAGAAACAGAATGATTTACTCTTTCGGAGGCTAAACGTATTTTAACATGACTCGTCATTTTGGAACAGGAAGTTAAACAAACAATAATTTTAAACAAAACAACACGCTAATATTTTTCAATGATCCCGAAGAAACATCAGCCAAACATGACAAAGAGACATCGACAACAGAAAATCCATTGACAACAGTTTAATTTGACAGCAGAACAGATACTCTATTTCATTTTACAATACCAAATGATCTGTTTCACGATTTTTTTTAGCTTCAACATTCTACATTATGTAAAGGTTCAATCGGACTGTACTACGGGCCGGACTGGGTTGGTCTATGCAAAGTTGTGGAACATTATCATTGACTGCACTGCACTGCACCGGCTGCAAAGAATCTCATTTGATGAGAATCTCATCCTGACCACAATTTTATTGTACTTATTGTACTTGATTATTTCCGTGTTTTGAAAAAAAAAACATATCTTGTCATTGTCACTCTGTCAGTGTCAAGTGTCATCTCAGTGACAAAACTTTTGCAAAAATTGGGAATCTAAAGAACAAATAAGGGCTTAAAATTGTAAAATGGCTGGAATACCAGCTGCAAATACAGCTCCTATTACGGCCACCGACAGCTTATCACAAGCGTTGAAGGCTAACATAATTCCGAATCAAGAATACCTACTACAGGCGGGTAACTTCACCTACAATTTTCAAATATATACTAATGTTTGGATTGTTTATATTGTAATGTTTTGTTTAGGGCTCCGTGTTGGATTCGGCGGTTGAGGTTTTACTTCATCGTTTGCGTGGGCTGTGTGATAATGTCGACGCTGGACCAGAGACTTTTGATGATCAAGAAGTTTGCTTTAGTTTGCGAGATCCCAACCAGCAGGTATAGTTAATTTGTAATCTGAAAATATGTTTTAATACATGTGGTATTTATGATGTAGTCTAGAAACAGGATATTTACCATGTTTATCGGGAACTCAATAGAAACTGTAAACATGGTAAATATCCCGTTTCTAGTCTATATAATAATGTTAGTGACCATGATAGTTTAAAATCTTATATAATGTGGTATTTGTAAATGACGACAATAAATACTCAGCAAATAAAACATTGCCTATGTAACATACGTTGTTCAACTTTCCAGGCTGCACCATTGATGCTGCGGGTTAGAAAAGCTCTGGACTACCGTGACATGCCATTCCAGCTCCGGTACATAGGTCAACCAGATCTGGGAGATAAAAACAGGCCCACAGTTGTTCGATCAAGCCTTGACATAGCTTGCAGTGGAATGCTTATCGACTTCCTGAATGAACTGGGCTGCAGAATCGAATTTGAATACAGTGTTAAAGGTACTAATATCTTGGTAAAATCTATTGTGGACATGGACAGTAACATCACAAGCACCAGCAGCACAAGCAGTTGTACTTAGCAACTTTCAAGAGTGATTTTCTTTTATTGATTAAGAACATAGTATTTTGGAACCCATATTATTTGGGAATAGGTTTTATCTCAAAGGTTCAATTGTTATTCCATGAAATATCGCTTTTGAATTTAAAAAAAACATTTTGTCTGATAGTCATTAGTACCATTAGTTACTGAATCCAATGTGATTCATTGATAGTTTTATTTTCTCTTTGTAAACTTGGGTGCTGGCGGTCAATGTGTCTATCTAGAATTAGTTTCAGATCACTTGTTTGCAATTTGAAGGTGATACACATTTTATATGGTGGAATATTATATTTAGGCCTGCAACCCTGTATTTGGGCCTGGTGCTTTATGCACTGTTTCAACTCAAATTAGTGATATGAAGTTTATCAATAAACACACATAATTTATACCCAATACAGAGAAATGAATTTAAGTATTAAATTTAACTCCTTTTGTCTGTAGTACAGATAAAGTTAGTTAATGACATTCAGAAAAGTATTATGAAGGCTCTTGGAACTAGCTAACACACAGCAAACACCAGTGGTGAAGGTTCCATACAACTCGATTCCTACTGGCTTCCATTTGAAAAATGGCACAGCAGTATTCTATAAACAAATAATATAATCTCATTGGAGATATGTACGCTGGCTTACCTCTTACAAATAACTAAACACTATTGAGCACATATAAACAGTTTCTGTATGGAGAACTTTTCAAAATTTAATACTAGAGTATGACTAGTTCCCAACTTCAAATTCACAAACTGGGTCAAAGACATTGTGTTTTTTTTTTCAAATCTTTGAAAGTAGGTTTTTTGTCTGTTTTTTACTTTCACAGGTTACATGTTCAGAAAAGGGCGCATGAAGATAACAGTTGCAAAGGTGTTCAAGATATCCCAAGGGTCAATGCCCCCAGAGCCTATATCTCAGAGTTATCTGGTGGAGTTATCTGTAAGTAACAGTTTTCTGACAGTTGTAAGTATAACATGTCAGATAAACC